>CM077663.1:320423937-321048937 GCA_039707655.1 Elymus sibiricus | reverse complement strand
AATCACGACAACTTCACCAACATATCCTCCCACAACAAGCTCGTGAGGTACAGAGATGTGGGGAAGGCGGTGAATGGGGAGGACTTCAACCCGAGCCAGCATCCTATTGATCCAGAGCTAGTGATGATAGCTCGCGGCGGGAGTCCCCATGGCCTTATAGCCATTGAAGATGGACTTATACGGTCTTCGCGCACTCTCCGGCAGATCAAGGCGCGCCAAACGAGCTCCTGTCCTGAGATAACGCCTCGTCCACGGCTAGTCCAGCTCGCCATCGAGGTTAGTCATACGGACTCAGATAGGTTTCCTCCATTACATTGTGTTTGCGAACAAAGATGATTACAATGCTAACGAGGAGTTGTGTTGCAGGCTGCTCTGCAGAAAGAGAGAGAGGCAACCCAGGCGCTTCTGGCGGAACAGGCCCGGCAGGCGACAGAGGAGAAGTGGGATTTGGAGGAGAGGACGGCTAGGTTGTTGGATGAGGAGAGGGCACGGAACGATGCGTCTCACCGGGCCATGTACGAGCTCCTCCTGGTAAGTTTCTTCTTCATATTAGCCAAATCATGCACTACATGTTCGTTTCATTAATAACCAATATGATTGACTTGTCAAAACCAAATGTGCAGTCTTTGTGCGAGAAGACCGGCCAGACCCCTCCGCCGATGGCAGTCATTACCACGACTGGAACGGTGAGTTTCATTTCAATGTTCATTAGTTAGTAGTCTTAACATTTCAGCGTCATCATGCTAACACAAATGATCTTTGGTGCAGCATAACTCCCGAGCCGCATCGCACGATCCTTCTCCAGGGCCTAGTAGTGCTCCAGGTGACACCGGCCCGAGCAACCCCGATGCTTCACCTCCGTGATGACGAGGACGGTAAGCCGTAATATGCCACTTACTTGGCTCATTTTCTCAAACAAAGACAAACTTAGCACTTAGACAAACTTAGCACAAAGACAAACTTAGCACTTAAACAAATGTCATATTTTACCTAAGTTAGCTTTGTTTCCTCTAAAAAGACATAGTAAGTTTACTTACCTCCAAAATGACATATTGTACCTAAGTTAGCTCTAAAATGACCTATACTTAGCATTGTTTCCTCCACAATGACATAATAAGCTTAGTTAACTCAAAAATGGCATAATAGACTTGGTAACCTCATAGATGCCATAGACTTAGCTTATTTTCTTGCAAAATGACACAATAAGCTTAGTTAGGTCAAAAATGTGATAATTACCTAGGTTAGCTCTAAAATGACACAAATAAGCAATAAGAAGAAGAAAAACAAGAGGAGAAAGAGAGAGAAGAAAAATGCTTCTTCATCATCTTCTTCTTCTAGATCTTCTTCTACTTCTTCTAGTATTCTTATTCTAACTTTCTTATTTCCAATTTTGCAGTTTGATTGAGTTCACGGCAGCTTGCTTTGATGTAGTGCTAGTCTTTAATTTTTGTTTTCATTTTGTATCGATGAACTTACGTGAAACTTTTACCTATGAGACTATGTATGTATGGATGAAACTAATGTAATATGGTGAACAATGTGACATTTGATACTTTTAATTTGGTATAATTGTTGGTTGATCATATGCATATGGCAGGGATATTGTTTCTGTGAAATATATATACACATATCATATATTTGCCTGTGAAAATTGTTAAATATAGCAAAAACAAGCAAAAAAGAGGCAATACAGCCGCTTTGCCGTCTGCCCCGGACGGCAAAGAGCGCCATGCCGACGGCCGCCGTCGGCAAAGAGGACACGTGGCAGCCACCTGTTAAACCTGGGAGCGCCAGGCCTGGGGCCATTTGGCTTCTTTGCCGATGGTGGCCGTTGGCATAGCGGGGGGCGGACGGCAAAGGGTGGCTTCTTTGCCGACGGTGGCCGTCGGCATAGCGGGGGCGGACGGCAAAGCGTTGGGCGGCCATGGCAGACGGCAAAGGCCTGTGTGTTTGCCGTCCTGGGGCTGACGGCAAAGACTTTGGTGAGGGCCCGTTAGCCACCTAATGGTGCTAACGTGAGTACTACGCCGTCCAGGCTCGTTGCCGTCTGCGGGCCGATGGCAAAAAATCTTTGCCGTCCACCGTGCCATGGCAGACGGCAAAGGACCTCTTTGCCGGGGTTTATTCGGCCCAAAATTTTGCCGTCCGTGGTTGCTCCTTTGCCGTCTGCCATGGCGGACGGCAAGGAACCTGATTCCTGTAGTGTCTAGTGAACCCGAGACACAAAAACCTCCTGATAATAATGATGTCTCTATTTCCGATGCTGAAACTCAATCTGGTAGTGAACATCAACCTAGTGATAATGAAAATGATGATGATGATGTTCACGATGATGCTCAACCTAGTAATGATAAAGAACCAGATAATGATGTTGAAATAGAGCCTGCTCCTGATCTTGATAACCCACAACCTAAAAATAAACGTTATGATAAAAGAGACTTTGTGGCTAGGAAGCATGGTAAAGAAAGAGAGCCATGGGTTAAAAAACCCATGCCATTTCCACCTAAGTCATCTAAGAAAAAGGATGATGAAGAATTTGAGCGCTTTGCTGAAATGATTAGGCCAGTCTTTTTGCGTACCCGCTTAACTGATATCTTGAAGATGGCCCCTTATGCAAAGTATATGAAAGACATCATCACAAATAAAAGAAAAATACCCGAAGCTGAAATCTCCACTATGCTTGCTAATTATTCTTTTAAGGATGGAGTACCTAAAAAACTATACCTTGCTCCATTAAAAGAAACTATGTCAAAACTGCCTTGTGTGATTTAGGAGCCGGTGTTAGTGTTATGCCTTTCTCCTTATATAAAAGACTTGATTTGAATAAACTCACACCTACCGAGATATCATTGCAATTGGCTGACAAATCAACTGCCATGCCTATCGGTATTTGTGAGGATGTGCCCGTTGTTGTTGTTGCAAATGTTACTATATTAACGGACTTTGTTATTCTTGAGATGCCCGAGGACGACAACATGTCGATTATCCTTGGTAGACCCTTTCTGAATACTGCAGGGGCTATTATTGATTGCAATAAAAGCAAAGTCACTTTTCATATCAATGGTAATGAGCATACGGTGCACTTTTCGAAGAAACAATTCCAAGTGAATGGTATAAATGTTATTGAAGAATCTCCGACCATCACTATTGGAAGTTTCCAATTACCTCTACCTACTGCCAAAAAGAAATAAGATATACTTATTGTAGGGGATATGCACATCCCCATTGAGGTAACTTAGTGTTTTACGAAATTTCTTCGGTTTCATGCTAATCGGAAGTGGTTGTTAATAAGACTTGATCAACCTTATTAATTAATCATTTTTGAGAGGTATGAAGTCGATGAACCTAGTAGGCACAATTCTGTGCTCTCATCTTTTATTTTCTGTTTTAGTCAGTCAAATAAAATAAAATGCCATGATTATCCCGTTTTCTGCTTTCTCCGTGCAATAAAAAATGACCCAAAAATAAAAATTATCAGAATGCCCTGAAAATTTAACATGATTTTTTCAAATATTTATGAATTTTTGGCACAAATAATACTAGAGGGGGTGCACCTGGATCCCACAAGACACCAGGGCGCGCCAGCACCCCCAGGCACGCCCTGGTGGGTTGTGGCCCCCACGTGGGCCCCCTCACTTATATCTTTAGCCCACATCATCCCCTACCTCCAGAAAAAAAATTACCACAGCCATCATTCTCGTGTTCTTGCTCTCAAACCCGCGGATTTCGATCTCTTTCCTCGAAGCTCCGTTTCTGAAACTGTTTGGAGGGATTGCTACTTG
Source organism: Elymus sibiricus (assembly GCA_039707655.1). NCBI lineage: Eukaryota > Viridiplantae > Streptophyta > Magnoliopsida > Poales > Poaceae > Elymus > Elymus sibiricus. The sequence continues at coordinate 321,045,155 of CM077663.1, read as the reverse complement.
GTATGTGACTCTGATACGTCTCCATCGTATCTACTTTTCCAAACTCTTTTGCCCTTGTTTTGGACTCTAATTTGCATGATTTGAATAGAACTAACCCGGACTGACGTTGTTTTCAGCAGAATTGCCTTAATGTTATTTTTGTGCAGAAATAAAAGTTCTCGGATTGACCTGAAAATTTACGGAGAATATTTTTGGAATTAGTAAAAAATACTGGCAAAAGAATCAACCGGAGGGGGTCCACCCATTGGCCACAAGCCAGGGGGCGCCCCCCCCTAGGGCGCGCCCTGCAGGCTTGTGGGCCCCCTGGAGCTCCTCCGACCTCAATTCCAACTCTATATATTCCTATTCGGGGAGAAAAAAACAGAGAAGAGTTCATCGCGTTTCACGATACGGAGCCGCCGCCACCTCCTGTTCTTCCTCGGGAGGGCAGATCTGGAGTCTGTTTTGGGCTCCGGAGAGGGGAAATCGACGCCATCGTCATCACCAACCATCCTTCATCACCAATTTCATGATGCTCTCCGCCGTTCGTGAGTAATTCCATCGTAGGCTTGCTGGACGGTGATGGGTTGGATGAGATTTACCATGTAATCGAGTTAGTTTTGTTAGGGTTTGATCCCTAGTATCCACTATGTTCTGAGATTGATGTTGCTATGACTTTGCTATGCTTAATGCTTGTCACTAGGGCCCGAGTGCCATGATTTCAGATTTGAACCGATTATGTTTTCATGAATATATATGTGTTCTTGATCCTATCTTGCAAGTTGTAGACACCTATTACGAGTTATGATCCGCATCCCCCAGGGTGACAATAACTGGGATTCTTTCCGGTGATTACCGTAGTTTGAGGAGTTCATGTATTCACTAAGTGCTAATGCTTTGGTCCGGTTCTCTATTAAAAGGAGGCTTTAATATCCCTTAGTTTCCATTAGGACCCCGCTGCCACGGGAGGGTAGGACAAAAGATGTCGTGCAAGTTCTTTTCCATAAGCACGTATGCCTATATATGGAATACATGCCTACATTACATTAATGAATTGGAGCTAGTTCTGTGTCACCCTATGTTATAACCGTTGCATGATGAATGCCATCCGACATAATTATCCATAACTGATCCATTGCCTACGAGCTTTTCATATATTGATCTTTGCTAAGTTACTTTTCCGTTGCTACTGCTACAATCACTACAAAACTGCTACTGTCACGTTTGCCATCGTTACTGTTACTTCCATACTACTTTGCTACTAAATACTTTGCTGCAGATATTAAGTCTTTCAGGTGTGGTTGAATTGACAACTCAGCTGCTAATACTCAAGAATATTCTATGGCTCCCCTTGTGTCGAATCAATAAATTTGGGTTGAATACTCTACCCTCGAAAACTTTTGCGATCCCCTATACTTGTGGGTTATCAAGACATTTTTCTGGCGCCGTTGCCGAGGAGCATAGCTCTATTCTCTGAGTCACTTGGGATTTATATCTGTTGATCACTATGAAGAATCTGAAAGACCCGAAAACCAAGATCTATCCCTCTACTACGAGGGGAGGTAAGGAACTGTCATCTAGCTCTGCACTTGATTCACCTTCTGTTATTAGAAAATTTGCGACACCACCACCTACTATTGATTCTGATAGGTCGCAAGTAATTGATGATGCCACTTCTGCTATGCATGATGCTTATCATGATACTTTGTTTGATAATACTATGCCACTGGGTGAATTTCTTGATGAACAAATTGCTAGAGTCAATGCTGAAACTAATGATATTTCTGAAACTAATGAAATTATTGAAACTGGACACTATGAGACACCTGTTAGACCTAGCTCTCCTAGATATGAATTGCCTAATATACCTAAGGGTTATGTTATGGAGGGAGAGGTAGCTAGGGACTTTCTTTCTTGTAAGGATAGAGATGATCTTCAGAAATTACTATGCAAGTGGAAGGAAAAATCTTTGAATGCTAGAATGCAATATGATCCTAAGTTTGCTACTTCACCTATCTTTGTTACTGATAAGGATTATGAATTCTTTGTCGATCCTGAATTAATTACTTTGGTTGAATCTGATCCTTTCCACGGTTATGAATCTGAAGCGGTTGTGGCACATCTTACTAAATTGAATGATATAGCCACCCTATTTACTCATGAGGAAAAAATTCATTATTACTATATTCTTAAGTTGTTTCCTTTCTCATTAAAGGGTGATGCTAAGATATGGTTTAATTCTCTTGCTCCTGGTTGTGTGCGTAGTCCCAAGGATATGATATATTACTTCTCTGAAAAATATTTTCCTGCCCATAAGAAACAAGCTGCCTTGCAGGAAATATTTAACTTTGTGCAAATTGAAGAAGAGAGTCTCCCACAAGCTTGGGGGAGGTTTCTCCAATTACTTAATGCTTTGCCTGATCATCCTCTCAAGAAAAACGAAATACTTGATATCTTTTATAATGGACTAACCGATGCTTCTAGGGACCACATAGATAGTTGTGCTGGTTGTGTTTTCAGGGAACGAACTGTTGAACAAGCTGAACTACTATTGAATAATATATTGAGAAATGATAATGATTGGACTATTCCCGAACCACCTCCAAAGCCCACTCCGAAGAAAAGAGGTATTCTATTTCTCAGTCCTGAAGATATGCAAGAGGTAAAGAAATCTATGAAAGAAAAAGGTATTAAAGCTGAAGATGTTAAGAATCTACCACCTATTGAAGAAATACATGGTCTTGATAACCCGACACAGGTAGTAAAGGTAAATTCTCTCCGTAGATTTGATGAAGGTGATATTCCTTATAATAAGTCTGCTAGCCAATGCTTGGATGAGTTTGATAACTTTATTGTTAAGCAAGAAAATTTCAATGCTTATGTTAGTAGACAACTGAAACATAATACTTACATGCTTGATCGCTTAGGTGATTATATGAGTAGAACTATCAATGATCTTAAGCTTATTAGTAAACATGCTTCCATGGTAACTACTCAAGTAGAACAAGTACTTAAGGCACAAAATGATTTGCTTAATGAGATGAACGGTAAGAATAATGATCATTCTGTTAGAGTTGTGACTAGAGGTGGTAAAATGACTCAGGAACCTTTGTATCCCGAGGGCCATCCTAAGAGAATTGAGCAAGAATCTCAGAGAATTAATACTGATGCACCTAGTCGTTCCAGTAATAAAAGGAAAAAGAATGATGATAGGACTTTGCATGCTGCTAGTGAACCTGTTATTGATACACATGAAAACCCAAATGATATTTCTATTTCTGATGCTGAGACACAATCTGGTAATGAACATGAGCCTAGTGATAATATTAATGATGATGTTCATGTTGATGCTCAACCTAGTAATGATAATGATGTGGAGATTGAACCTGCTGTTGATCTTGATAACCCACAACCTAAGAACAAAAGATATGACAAAAGAGACTTTGTTGCTAGGAAGCAAGTTAAAGAAAGAGAACCTTGGGTTCAGAAACCCATGCCCTTTCCTCCTAAACCATCCAAGAAAAAGGATGATGAGGATTTTGAGCGCTTTGTTGAAATGCTTAGACCTGTCTTTTTGCGTATGCGCTTGACTGATATTCTGAAAATGTCTCCTTATGCTAAGTATATGAAAGATATTGTGACAAATAAAAGAAAGATACCGGAAACTGAGATTTCCACCATGCTTGCTAATTATACTTTTAAGGGTGGAGTACGGAAGAAATTAGGAGATTAAGGAATACCAACTATACCATGCTCTATTAAAAGAAACTATGTTAAAACTGCTTTATGTGACCTTGGAGCTGGTGTTAGTGTCATGCCTTTCTCTTTGTATCGTTGACTTGATTTGAATAAGTTGACACCTACTGAAATCTCTTTGCAAATGGCTGATAAATCAACTGCTTTACCCATCGGTATTTGTGAGGATGTGCCTGTTGTGGTTGCAAACGTTACTATCCAAACGGACTTTGTTATTCTTGATATTCCCGAGGACGACAGTATGTCGATCATCCTTGGTAGAACTTTTTTGAATACTGCAGGGGCTGTTATTGATTGCAACAAGGGCAATGTCACTTTTCATGTTAATGGTAATGAGCATACGGTACACTTTTTGAAGAAACAACCTCAAGTTCATAATATCAACTCCATTGGAAAATTTTCAACGATTATTATTGGAGATTTTGAATTCCCTCTCCCTACTGCCAAAAAGAAATATGATATACTTATTGTTGGGGACATGCATATCCCCATTGATGTAACCTAGTGTTATTCGAAAATTCTCCGGTTCAGTGTCTTTCGAAAAAAGTTCGTCAATAAGACTTGATCAACCTTATTGATGGATTCTTTTTGATGAGCATGAGATGGATGAATTTAGGAGGCACAACCTTCTGTACCCAACTTTTACTTTCTGTTATTTAGATTAAATAAAGTAAAAATGCTATTATTTTTTTCTGTTCTCTGAATTATCCGTGCAATAAAAAAACGACCTGAAAATAAAAGTTCTCCAAATGCCCTGAAAATGTAGTATGATTTTTTCTGGAATATTTAAGAATTTTTGGCACTGAGAACACATCAGGGGGCTGCACCAGTGGGCCACAAGCCTACAAGGCACGCCCACCCCCCTGGGCGCGTCCCCTGGCTTGTGGGTCCCACGTAGGCCCCCTCACTTATTCCAGCACCCATCCACTTCGTATTCCTCCAGAAAAAATCCCACCATTGCTCAAACCCGTGTTCTAGCTCATCTTGCTGCCATTTTCGATCTCCTTGTGCAAAGCTCCATTTGCAAAACTGTTTTGGGGGATTGATCTTCGGTATGTGACTCCTCCAATGGTCCAATTAGTTTTTGCCTTAGTGATTTATATATTGCAATTTTTTGCTGCTGTGGTGACCTTGTTCTTGAGCTTGCATGTCAAATTTGTATGGTCCCAAGTAGTTTTGATACGTGATATAGGCTCTAGGCACTTGTGGGAGTAGTTGCTATATGTTTTGTTGAGTTTTGTTCACTTTATTGTGAGTCACTAAAAATTTCAGAAATTTTTCAGAGAAAGAAAGATGTTGAGGAAAATATACCAAGGTGGTTCCTCGAGCAAGAAGGCCCCGAGACTCGCGATACGTGAGCCCGACTTTGAATCACCGAGGGAAGCTCAAGTGCGGCCTTGTGAATGGCCGTCGGATTAATTCATGGTTCATGCCGGTTTCAAGGAAGAATTTTACGCGTACATACGAAATGCTGGCCTTGAAGATTTCGTTTCAGACCAATGCAAGCAATATTATCAACTCACTGATTCCTTCGTGCGGAGATTTGAATTTTCATCCAGGCGTAATACGCATTCTGTTCTATTAAATCTTTATGATGAATCTTATACTATGGACCTAGAAGATTTTAACCGTGCATGCAAAATTCCACAATGGGGTAGCTATAGTGATCCTCACAAAACTGAATATAGTGATTTTCTTGCTAGCATCACTGTGGGAGAAACTAGAAACATTACACAGGCTACCTTGGGGAGCATTCACTTTCCTGCTATACATTATTTTGCTCTCTTCATAGGTAGATGTATTAATGGTAAACATGATCATAGACACCTTTGCGTACCTGATCTTAGTATTCTTAAGAGTGCGGTCATGGGTGATAGACGATATAACTTGGGGGCTATTATTGCTAGGAGGCTACATAAAAATGCTAAGGATGGAGATTTCTTTGGTGGGATTTATGCCACCCGTGTAGCTAATTATCTTGGGGTACCCATAAGGGGGAATGATATTGAGTTACCCCCTGCTTTTCTTGATTATGAGGCTATGGTGCGCTACCAGTTTCTTGAGAGGAACGAACAGTCCCTCCTGTACCGACTAATTTTTGATAGACAACGTGCTGTCCATATTACCCTTCCTGCTCCTGCCTTCTTTAACTTTCAGGAAAAACGGAGACACTTTATAACCAGAGAGGAGGCAAACGAGTACGAGAGAGAGGCGGAAGCCTCTCGCCTCCGCGCTGCAGCCGTTCAGGCGGTAGCCGCCGCAGCCCAGTACAACCCCAACTATGACTTTGGATATTATCCGGGCCAGCCATGGCCCTAGACCAACTTAGGCCAAAAGCCTAAGCTTGGGGGAGTACGTATTTCTCACCGACGTTACATTCATGTTCACACACTCATCTTAGTAGTCGGTGCTTATACTTTTTCATTGTATCATCCATGGTAGTTTATTTCTTTTTCTCGCTTTCTTCTTGTGTGCTTAATTAACCTTGACAAAATCCAAAAAAAATTAGCTCTAGTTTTACTTTCTAGTATGTTTAGTTGTAGTATTAAAAGAAAACTCAAAAAGATTTCTCATTCTTGTTTTGCTTGTTGGGAGCTTTCCCGTGTAAATAGTTTTCTTTTCTTCTTTGGGTCGTAAGGAGAAGACCACAATGAAAATGTTGAGTGGCTCTCATATGCATCATTGTTTATCTATCAGAGAGCCCATATTACCTTGTCTTCTCCTTTGAGTTATTGTTTGCAAATTCCAGCTTAGTCCAATGCACGTGCACTCTTATTGTTATTCACACCATTCGGTCGTGCAAGTGAAAGGCAATAATGATGATATATGATGAAGTGATTGAGATGGAGAAAAGCTGGTACGAACTCGACCTATTTTATTTTTGTAAATATGATTAGCTCATCGTTCTAGATTCGGCTCATTATGGATGAAACATGTTTGCAATGACAATTAGAGATTATAGTTACTCATGCCATGCTTAATTAGCTAAGATTGTATAATGGTTTGTCTTGAGTGCCAACATGCATTTTAAAATGGTTGTGATGTAGTATGATAGAATGGTATCCTCCTCTGAATGATTCAAGTGGCTTGACTTGGCACATGTTCACGCATGTAGTTGAAACAAAATTAACATAGCCTCCACGATATTTATGTTCATGGTGATTTATATCCTACTCATGCTTGCATTCAATGTTGGTTAATCTCAATGCATGTTTATGACTGTTGTCGCTCTCTAGTTGGTCGCTTCCCAGTCTCTTGCTAGCCTTCACTTGTACTAAGCGGGAATACTGCTTGTGCATCCACTTCCATAAACCCAAAGTTGTTCCATATGAGTCCACCATACCTACCTATATGCGGTATTTACCTGCCATTCCAAGTAAATTTGCATGTGCCAAACTCTAAACCTTCAAATAATATTCTGTTTTGTATGCCCGAATCGCTCATGTAGTGACTAGGGGCTGTCAGTATCTTCCATGCTAGGTGGGTTATTCTCACGATATGTGTTGATTCACTATCATTCACGAGAAAGTGGCTGGTATTCGGGATGCCCAGTTCCATGCTCAAAAATTCAAATCAAAATATAATGAAACAAAACTCCCCGAGGAATGTTGTTTGTATGGACGGTACCCGTGGATTCGGCTCGCCGTGGAGTGTGTTTGATTGGTGGAGGGGGAGTAAAAACTTTACTATTCTGTTTGGGAACCGCCTATAATGTATCTAGCATGGAAGATACCGTGATCTCTTGGTTGTTATGTTGACAATGAAAGCATACCGCTCAAAATTATTATTCACCCCTGTTTTAAAAACTCGAGCTTTAGCACCTCTGCGAATCAATGCTTCCCTCTGCGAAGGGCTTATCTATTTTACTTTATTGTTGACTCATCCTCCTCTTATAAAAAGCACCAGTTAGAGAGCACCACCGTCATTTGTATGCTTTGTTATTAATTGATATTGAGTATGATTGTGACTGGATCTCTTTTACCATGAATTACAATGTCTAGTCAGTCCTTGTTCTTTAGAGGTGCTCTGCATTTATGTTTTGCGGTCTCAGAAAGGGCTAGCGAGATACCATTATATCATATTGTATCATGATTGTTTTGATAAAATTGTTGTCATCCGAGATTTATTATTATTGCTCGCTAGTTGATTATGCCATTGATATGAGTAAATGTGAGACCTAAATGTTATTGTGAATGTGGTTAGTCTATAATCTTTGCTGAAAATCTGAACATCAGTTAGACATATTTACAACAACAAGATCAAACAGAGTTTGCAAAAGTTTTTCTTTGTCACTTTCAGTTTGTCAACTGAATTGCTTGAGGACAAGCAATGTGTTAAGCTTGGGGGAGTTGATACGTCTCCATCGTATCTACTTTTCCAAACTCTTTTGCCCTTGTTTTGGACTCTAATTTGCATGATTTGAATAGAACTAACCCGGACTGACGCTGTATTCAGTAGAATTGCCTTGGTGTTATTTTTGTGCAGAAATAAAAGTTCTCGGATTGACCTGAAAATTTACGGAGAATATTTTTGGAATTAATAAAAAATACTGGCGAAAGAATCAACCAGAGGGGTCCACCCATTGGCCACAAGCCAGGGGGCGCGCCCTGCAGGCTTGTGGGCCCCCTGGAGCTCCTCCGACCTCAATTCCAATTCTATGTATTCCTATTCGTTGAGAAAAAAATCAGAGAGAAGAGTTCATCGCGTTTCACGATACGGAGCCGCCGCCATCTCCTGTTCTTCCTCGGGAGGGCAGATCTGGAGTCTGTTTTGGGCTCCGGAGAGGGGAAATCGACGCCGTCGTCATCACCAACCATCCTTCATCACAAATTTCATGATGCTCTCCACCGTTCATGAGTAATTCCATCGTAGGCTTGCTGGATGGTGATGGGTTGAATGAGATTTACCATGTAATCGAGTTAGTTTTGTTAGGGTTTGATCCCTAGTATCCACTATGTTCTGAGATTGATGTTGTTATGACTTTGCTATGCTTAATGCTTGTCACTAGGGCCCGAGTGCCATGATTTCAGATCTGAACCTATTATGTTTTCATGAATATATATGTGTTCTTGATCCTATCTTGCAAGTTGTAGACACCTATTACGAGTTATGATCCGCATCCCCTAGGGTGACAATAACTGGGATTCTTTCCGGTGATTACCGTAGTTTGAGGAGTTCATGTATTCACTAAGTGCTAATGCTTTGGTCCGGTTCTCTATTAAAAGGAGGCCTCAATATCATAAGCACGTATGACTATATATGGAATGCATGCCTACATTATATTGATGAATTGGATCTAGTTCTGTGTCACCCTATGTTATAACCGTTGCATGATGAATGCCATCCGGCATAATTATCCATCACTGATCCATTGCCTACGAGCTTTTCACATATTGATCTTTGCTACGTTACTTTTCCGTTGCTACTGTTACAATCACTACAAAACTGCTACTGTCATGTTTGCCATCGTTACCGTCACTTCCATACTACTTTGCTACTAAATACTTTGCTGCAGATATTAAGTCTTTCAGGTGTGGTTGAATTGACAACTCAGCTGCTAATACTCGAGAATATTCTTTGGCTCCCCTTGTGTCGAATCAATAAATTTGGGTTGAATACTCTACCCTCGAAAACTGTTGCGATCCCCTATACTTGTGGGTTATCAGACTCCTCCATTGCTCCAATTAGTTTATGTTTTAGTGGGTTATTTTTAGAGTAATTAACTACTCTTGGTGCTGCTGTAGATGAGCTTGCATGTCGAATTCATAGAGTTCTAAGTAGTTTGAATGCTCAATTTGGCCTCTATGCATGCTAGGGAGTAGTTGCTAACAACCTTACAAAGTTTTGTTGACAAATTTTTGTGGACTAAAAATTTTCAGAATTTTTATAGGAATAAAATGCAAATCTTTAGGAAGTTCTCCTCCAAGAAAAATGCCAAGGGAGTCATTGGGGAATCATCGGACAATGACCTTCACACCCCAAGAAAGGTGGAGGTGCGGCCGTGTGAATGGCCGCATGATGCCTTCATGGAGGAGGCCGGGTTCCATCAAGAGTTCGCTCAGTTTGTTGCAAACGTTGGGTTGACCGAGTTCCTCGCAGCTAAGTGTGACCAATATCACATCCTTACAAATTCCTTTGTGCAAAGCTTTTATTATCTAGGGAGAAACAACCCTCCTGAAGTGCAGTTTAACCTTTATGCTGAAACTTACAAAATTCCGCTAACTGACTTCTACAACATATGATTGATTCCTTCTCATGGGGACTTGAGAGAACCTAGGCCATCTGAGTTTGAGAATTTTCTCCTCACTTTAACTATGGGTGAGGATAGAGGCGTGTCGAGCGCCACTGCTACCAGCTTGTAGTTTCCCTCAGTACATTATTTCGCTTTGGTTATCGCTAAGTGTTTAACCGCTAGGGAGAAGGTCGGCGCACTCAGTGCCCCCGACCTTGCTATTTTACGACGTGCACTTTATGATGATCACACCTTTAGTATGGGGGCTATTATTGCTTGACGCTTACATCTTAACAAAACTAAGGGAAAGATACATGGTGGTATTTATGCTACTCGCTTAGGGAGACACTTTAAGGTGCAGTTTTGCCCACATGATTATCTTTTATCCTGAGTTTACCTTGATCACAAGTCACTGCAGGACCACCAATTCCTTGATGTAACTGATTCTCCCCGTGACATTCATTACAACCTAGTATTCAGCAAGGAAACACGCGATGTTATTCCGTTGCCTGCACCTGCTTTGTTTGATTCTATTGCCAGGAACGGATACAGAATCATGCCAGATGACATTACAGCCTACCGGAACAACTTGGCAGCTGCTAAGGAGGAGCCCCAGGGGTGGGATGCTCAGGTGCCGCCTCCACCTCACTACAACTTAGGAACGGATGGCTACTACGGATGGTGATTACCAAGCTAGGCCAAAAGCCTAAGCTTGGGGGAGTACGTATTTCCACCGACATTACATTCATGTTCACACATTTTATTCTACTTGTCTGTGTTCATACTTTTTCATTGTAATATCCATGCTAAATTTGTTTTTTCGCTTTCTTCTTGTGTGTTTGAAAAACTTTGAGAAAATCCAAAAATATTTCCTACTTCTTTTTAGTTTTTCTTTCTAGCTTAGTTTAATTGTTGCATTAAAAGAAAACCCAAAAAGATTTCTCGCTTCTTCTTTTTACTTGTTGGGAGCTTTCCCGTGTAAATAGTTTTTCTCATTTTTGTTTTTCTCTTTAATTTGCTTTCTTCAATAAAAACCAAAAACTCCAAAAATATTTCAGTGTGTTTCTCTGAAATTCTTTTTTTTTGTTTGAGTCGTACCAAGGAGAAGACAACAATGAAATTGTTGAGTGGCTCTCATCTGTATCATTGTTTATCTAACAAAGAGCCCATATTACTTTGTCTTCTCCTCTTGAATAAAATGTTTGTAGATTCCATCTTAGTCGACGGCATTCTTGCACTATTATTATTTTCTTATCATTCGGTCGTGCAAGTGAAAGGCAATAATGACGACATTTGATGAATTGACTGTGGCAGAGAAAAGCGGGTATGAACTCAACTTGTTTTTGTTTTTGTAAATATGTTTCACCTAGTATCCCTTGATTCAACTCATTATGATCAAACATGTTTGCAATGACCATTAGAGATTATAGTTGTTCATGCCATGCTTAAGTAGCTAGGAGTGGATAATGATTTATCTTGGGTGTCAACATGCATTAAAATTGGTGTGATGCGGTATGATGATATGGTATCCTCCTCTGAATGTTTCAAGTCGCTTGACTTGGCACTTGTTCACGCATGTAGTTGAATCAAAACCAACATAGCCTTCATGATATTTATGTTCATGGTGTCCATATCCTACTCATGCTAGTACTCAATGTTGGTTATATGTAATGCATGTTCATGACCGTCTTCGCTCTCTAGCTGGCCGCTTCTCAATTTATTTGCTAGCCTTCGCCTGTACTAAGCGGGAAAACTACTTGTGCATCAAAACCCTTAAACCAAGTTGTGCCAGATGAGTCCACTATATCTACCTATATGCGGTATTATGATATGTCTCCATCGTATCTACTTTTCCAAACTCTTTTGCCCTTGTTTTGGACTCTAATTTGCATGATTTGAATGGAACTAACCCGGACTGACGCTGTTTTCAGCAGAATTGCCTTGGAGTTATTTTTGTGCAGAAATAAAAGTTCTCGGATTGACCTGAAAATTTATGGAGAATATTTTTGGAATTAATAAAAAATACTGGCGAAAGAATCAGCCAGAGGGGGTCCACCCATTGGCCACAAGCCAGGGGGGCACCCCCCCTAGGGCGCGCCCAGGTGGCTTGTGGGCCCCCTGCAACTCCTCCGACCTCAAATCCAACTCCATATAAACCTATTCGGGGAGAAAAAAATAAGAGAGAAGAGTTCATCGCATTTCACGATACGGAGCCGCCGCCACCTCCTGTTCTTCCTCGGGAGGGCAGATCTGGGGTCCGTTTTGGGCTCCGGAGAGGGGAAATCGACGCTGTCATCATCACCAACCATCCTTCATCACCAATTTCATGATGCTCTCCGCCGTTCGTGAGTAATTCCATCATAGGCTTGCTGGACGGTGATGGGTTGGATGAGATTTACCATGTAATCGAGTTAGTTTTGTTAGGGTTTGATCCCTAGTATCCACTATGTTCTGAGATTGATGTTGCTATGACTTTGCTATGCTTAATGCTTGTCACTAGGGCCCGAGTGCCATGATTTCAGATCTCAACCTATTATGTTTTCATGAATATATATGTGTTCTTGATCCTATCTTGCAAGTTGTAGACACCTATTACGAGTTATGATCCGCATCCCCCAGGGTGACAATAACTGGGATTCTTTTCGGTGATTACCGTAGTTTGAGGAGTTCATGTATTCACTAAGTGCTAATGCTTTGGTCCGGTTCTCTATTAAAAGGAGGCCTTAATATCCCTTAGTTTCCATTAGGACCCCACTGCCACGGGAGGGTAGGACAAAAGATGTCATGCAAATTCTTTTCCATAAGCACGTATGACTATATATGGAATACATGCCTACATTATATTGATGAATTGGAGCTAGTTCTGTGTCACCCTTTGTTATAACCGTTGCATGATGAATGCCATCTGACATAATTATCCATCACTGATCCATTGCCTACGAGCTTTTCACATATTGATCTTTGCTACGTTACTTTTCCGTTGCTACTGTTAGAATCACTACAAAACTGCTACTGTCACGTTTGCCATCGTTACCGTCACTTCCATACTACTTTGCTACTAAATACTTTGCTGCAGATATTAAGTCTTTCTGGTGTGGTTGAATTGACAACTCAGCTGCTAATACTCGAGAATATTGTTTGGCTCCCCTTGTGTCGAATCAATAAATTTGGGATGAATACTCTACCCTCGAAAACTGTTGCGATCCCCTATACTTGTGGGTTATCAAGAACATTTTCTGGCGCCGTTGCCGGGGAGCATAGCTCTATTCTCTGAGTCATTTGGGATTTATATCTGTTGATCAATATGAAGAATCTGAAAGACCCGAAAACCAAGATCTATCCCTCTACTACGAGGGGAGGTAAGGAACTGCCATCTAGCTTTGCACTTGATTCACCTTCTGTCATGAGTAAATTTGCGACACCACCACCTGCTATTGATTCTGATATGTTACAAGTAATTGATGATGCCACTTCTGCTATGCATGATGCTTATGATGATTGTGACGCCCCCAGCTTAATCGTGCACTAATCATACACGCAAACGTGCACGATCAAGCACAGGGACTCACGGGAAGATATCACAACACAACTCTAAACTCAAACTAAACATAAAACATCATATTACAAACCGGGGGCACGGAGGCCCGAATACATAAGTCACACAAACAAATGATATCTGAGTACAGACATAGTTAGTCAAGGGTGCCTTAAGAAGGCTAGCACAAACAGCGATACGGATCGAAAGGCGAAGGCCTCCTGCCTAGGGCCTCCTAACTACTCCTAGTCGGCTGGCTCGATCCAGTAGTAAGTGCCGTCGGGACCCTCCTAGTAGTAAGCTCCTGCGGTGGCATCTGGCTCCTGGGCTCCATCGTCTTATGTATCATCAAATGGGTATGGGAAAAAGAAGAGCAGAGCAACCATGAGTACTCATCCAAAGTACTCGCAAGACTGACATCAGAACTATACTAATTATGCACTAGTATAAAAGGAATGGGGCTATATCTTTGGACTGAACTGCAGAATGCCAGAGTAGAGGGGGAGAAGCCTAGTCTGTCGAAGACTAGCATCTTCAAGCAATCTTGCAGCATCGGAAGAGAGTAGAATATAGCAGCATATAATAGTGGTTGTATGGTAGCAACTCCCTGAGATCCTTTCTCGACTATCCCGCGAGAAAGTAATCCCGAGAGCAGTAGTAACAGTTTAATATATATCATCATCAGTTTGTAGTTGTCATAGATCCGGATACAACTCTGAGCGTCCTGTTACCGTGGACACGGCTATTCGAATAGATAACTTCCCTGCAGGGGTGCACTACTGTTACCCAACAGGCTCGATTACCTCCGTTCGGACACACTGGCTGGGTAATACACGGCCTCGGGTGATCGACACGACGCAGTCCTACCTAGGCTCAGCAGAGAGGTCAACACGCCGGTCTAAATCCTAAGTGCGAAGGGGTCTTGGGCCCATCGCCCTTTGCACTCCTGCACGTTGCGAGACTGGCCGGGGAGCAGGCGCGACACTGAATACACCAGTGACGTAACCAGCCCAACCCCAACAATCAGCCCGCATCTCTGAGCTGTGACGTCTGAAGAGCTTTCGGCTGATACATACGACGTAGAAGGCCCCATTAAACCATTATCCCACGTGGTGGTAGTGCGTAAAGGGCACGACGACCCACTCAGATCAAATACCCAGTTCCGTTAGGCGTATTTAGTAACTCGCAGAGACGATCAGAGTTTCTGTCGCTCTGACTTGGTAAAACATGACGCGCGGGTGCTCTTGGAGCCGACCCGTCTTTAATGTTGTTCTCTCGCGGGCACCCTTGGGGCCAGCCCGACTTTAACAGTTTAGGTATTGCAGTAATATAAACATTTCCGCGATCACACCCGGAGTGATCACGGCCCGGTAACAAGCATGGCATACGGACAAGGCGAAGGGCCAAGGATGGAACAGCAGCATAGCTAACTAGGCATCATGGGATAACAGGTAATGTATCAGTAGCAGGCGACAAACTCAGGCTATGCATCAGAATAGGTTAAAACATGGCAGCGGCAATTTCTAATGCAAGCAGGAGGGAGAAACAATTGGAGACAACGGCATGCGTCAAGGGGGATTGCTTGCCTGGAAGCTCTGCAGAGAGTGGCTGATCGTCGGTAGGCTGCTTGTCGGGGGTGTAGTCGAACTCTGCTGCAACAGCGTCGGTCTCGGCGTCTATCGAGAGAGAAGGAGGGGGGAAGAAACAATAAATTTCACGGCAAAAATGCAATCACTATGCATGACAAGCCTAGAATGATATGCAGATGTGTTTTACTGCCTAACTAAATGATTTAATTAATTTAGGAATTTATTTGGATTTATTTAATTAAAGTTGTGCACTATTCATTTATCAAAATCGGGCAAATTGTTCCATGTTAAGCTAGCTAGGATTGTTGGACATGCATTTTGATTACATATTCAGAATCTTCATATTTTTCTGATCATTTTACATATATAATTTATTTTCATCTGACTTACGGTTTAAAAGATATGATTTTTCAAGGTTTTATTAATTTTCTAGAATTTCTGAATTTATTTAATTCAACATTATCCGAAACAGTACTGGGATGACGTCAGCATGACGCATAGCTGACGTCAGCGGTCAACAGTGGCGGTGGACTAGTCAAACCTGCTCAGTGGGTCCCACTGGTCAGTGACTATACTAATTAAACAGAGTTTAATTAATCTAATTAAGTTAATTAACAGGTGGGCCCGTTCTGTCAGCGACTAATTAACTAATTAATTTAATTAACATTTTATTTATTTTTTTAAATTCGTTTAAGCAGTGGGGCCCGCGTGTCAGCGACACAGGGCCGCCACGTCAGCAGGTGGACCGGTCAACGGGGCCCACGGCCCCACCAGGCAGTGGCACAGCGGGTGGGCCCCAGCGGCCACGTCGGTGCCGGCCACCGGAGACTCGACGCCGGTCACCAAAACAGTGGCGGAGCTCGCCGGACTTGGCCGGAATCGCGCCACAGGCGACCGTTTTGGACGCGGGAGGTCGCGTTCGATCGGGCATTCAACGCCACATCCATCCACGCGGCGGCGCGGTCGGAAACGGTCGGAATCTATGGCGGCGAGCGGTGGAGCGGACGCCGGAGTTCGGCCATCGCGCGAACTGCGGCTACGGGGCACGGCAAGCGACGGGATCTAGCGCGTTGGACTCGCACGGGTGCGCTGAGCACGGCCATGAGCTCGGCGGAGATCGACGGGCAGCGTGGCCACAGCGGGGAGCTCATCAGCGGCGGACAGCAATGCGGCGACTACGGCGAACGAAACGCGCGGTAGAGAGAGGGGAAAAGAGGGGAGGCTCACCGGGAGGCTACGGAAAGCCGGTGATAGCTTAGTAGCGCAGGGGATCGCCGGAGATCGCTGGAGATGTAGAGGTGGCCGAGGTCGGGGATGAGCTCGATTTGCCCAATGCCGAGCCTGTCGTCTCCAGTGGCTGGGCTCAGGCGACGCAGCGGAGGGCGGCAGAGCTTCTCGACATTTCGGCGAGGCCGAACGGTGACGGTGGGCGCGGGATCGACGACGGTGACAGCGAGTGTTTTCTGGCGAGGGGAAAACGAGAGAGGCGAGGCACGTGGGGGCAAATGGGGTTAGCTAGGGTTTTGGGGGGAGGGGAGAGCAGCTCGGGGAGGCACTTAACCTAGCCGGGGAGCCGGTGGATGGGCGACGCGCAGCGGCTGTCACCGTGTCGGCGCGCGCGCGCGACAGCGCGCGGGGAGGAGGACGACGGCCGGTTAACGGGCTGGGCCAGCTACTGTTCCACTAAGGCCCAGTCGCACAATAAGTCGTTTCCCCTTTTTCTTTTTCTATTTCTGTTTTCTGTTTTAATTCTGTTTTGTAAAATGTTTGATCACTATTGGACTTTTATTAAATGTGTGACTTAGCTCAAATATTACAGTGCAATATTCTTTACCACAAAAAATTGGTTTGGGCAAAATATAATTTCATTTGTACATTGGATTAAATAAAATGTATTAAAATGTGCTGTTTGGTTACTGGCTCAGGTTGGTAGAGTCACTTAACTAATTCAATTAATGTTGGTTGTATTTTTATAATTGCCTCTGGATTATTTACAATATTTTGAACATTTTAGTTTCTGGTTTTGAACAACTTTTATTTTTACTTTAAATTTGAATTGCAACTTTAAATTGGAGTTGAAATGAAGTATGATGCAAATGATGCTCAAGCATGGTTAATCAGGATGACATGGCATTATCAAAAGGGTGATTGCTGTAGCTATTACATGGGGACGTTACAATTCTCCTCCTCTAACAAGAATTCTCGTCCCGAGAATTAAGAGGTAGGCTGAAAGAAAGCAGGGTATTCTTCACGAAGACGGTCATCGCGTTCCCAAGTGGCTTCATCCTCAGAATGATTCGACCACTGAACCTTGAGGAACTTGATCGACTTCTGACGAGTCCGACGTTCAGTTTGATCAAGAACGCGGATCGGATACTCCGGATAAGACAGATCTTCTCGCAATTCAAGCACTTCATGATCCACAGCTCGGATACGATCCTTGAAGCATCGTCGGAGTTGCGACACATGGACGACATCGTGCACTTGAGAAAGGTTTGGCGGCAATTCCAATTGATATGCCACTTCTCCTCGACGAGCAAGAATGCGGAACGGGCCAATGTAGCGAGGAGCTAACTTGCGCTTGATTCCGAACCGATGAGTGCCCTTCATCGGAGTGACACGAAGGTAAGCTTGCTCACCAGGCTGATAGACCATTACCTTGTGCTTTCGGTCATAGTTGCTCTTCTGATGAGACTGAGCAGCTTTCAAATGTTCACAGACAATGCGGACTTGTTCTTCAGCTTGTTGAATAATGTCCGGACCAACAAGTGAACGTTCCCCAGTTTCTGACCAGTTCAGAGGGGTTCGACACTTACGTCCATAGAGAACTTCAAACGGTGCCATCTTCAGACTAGCTTGATAGCCATTGTTGTAAGAGAATTCGGCATACGGAAGAGATTCCTCCCATTTCTTACCGAATGAGATGACACAAGCTCGAAGCATATCTTCAAGCACTTGATTAACTCTTTCGACTTGACCCTGAGACTGTGGGTGATAAGCAGTGCTAAAAGACAGATGAGTTCCCATGGCTTCTTGGAAACTGTTCCAAAATCTGGAGGTAAAGAGGCTGCCACGATCTGAACTGATCTCCAACGGAACACCGTGGAGTGACACAATTCGGGAAACATACAAGTCTGCTAACTGACTAGCAGTGATTGTCTCCTTGACTGGAAGAAAGTGAGCAACCTTTGAGAATCGGTCGATGACGACAAAGATAGCATCATGACCCTTCTGCGATCTGGGAAAACTAGTAATGAAGTCCATTTGGACTTTGTCCCATTTCCATTCCGGAATTTCAAGGGGTTGCAGAGTTCCAGCAGGCCTTTGATGTTCTGCTTTGATGCGACGGCAAACGTCACACTCAGCAACATATTTAGCAATATCATGTTTCATATCGGGCCACCAGTACCGCTGACGAATGTCTTGGTACATTTTGGTACTACCAGGGTGAATAGACAAAGGCGTGTCATGTGCTTCTTTCATGACATCCGAACGGGAGTCCAGATTGCGCCTTCTGGGGACCACTAGGCGTCCTTTGAAGAACAAGGCACCATCCTCACCAACATGGTAGAATGAAGGATTACCCTTGGAGAGGAAGTTCTTAATCTTCTCGACTTCAGAGTCATATTTCTGTCTGGTCTTGATGTTGCGCTCGAGGTCTGGCTCAACCTCCAGGGTATTGAGATAACCCTGAGGAACAATGTGAAGGTTCAATTTGCGAAGCTCTTCATAAAGCATAGGTTGTGCTTCCTGAACCATGAGGTTGTTGCAATAAGCCTTGCGACTCAAAGCATCGGCCATTACATTAGCCTTGCCAGGGGTATAAGAGATATTCATATCATAATCGGCTATTGTCTCGAGCCACCTTTGTTGACGAAGGTTCAAGTCTGGCTGAGTATACAGATACTTCAAACTCTGATGATCCGTGTATATCTCGCAATGATTACCAAGGAGGTAATG
The DNA here is from genome assembly GCA_039707655.1 of Elymus sibiricus. Lineage (NCBI taxonomy): Eukaryota > Viridiplantae > Streptophyta > Magnoliopsida > Poales > Poaceae > Elymus > Elymus sibiricus. The sequence continues at coordinate 321,026,104 of CM077663.1, read as the reverse complement.
TCGCCATAGCTTCAGAGCATAAATAACCGCAAAAAGTTCGAGATCATGCACCGGGTAATTTTCCTCGTGAGGACGCAATTGACGAGAGCCATAAGCAATTACTTTGCGCTCTTGCATTAGGACACAGCCTAATCCTTGACGAGATGCGTCGCAATATATCACAGAGTCCTTTTGGGAATCCGGGGGCGCTAACACTGGGGCAGATGTCAACTTATCTTTGAGTGTCTGAAAGCTTTCTTGACATTTTTCTGTCCATTCAAATCTAACACCCTTGTGGAGCAGGTCAGTTAATGGCTTTGCAATCTTCGAGAAGTTCTCGATGAATCGGCGGCAATAACTAGCGAGTCCGAGAAAACTCCTGACTTGCTTGACGTTCTTCGGGGGAGTCCAGTCAAGAATAGCCTGAACTCATTCAGGGTTAACAGCAATGCCATCCTTGGAAATCATGTGACCAAGATAAGTCACCTCGGATAACCAGAATTCACACTTAGAGTACTTGGCATATAACTGGTGTTCTCGCAGCTCCTCCAATACAAGCCAAAGATGTTCGGCGTGTTCTTCTTCATTCTTGGAAAATATAAGGATATCATCCAAGTAGACCACGACGAATTTGTCGAGGTAGTCCATGAAGATATAGTTCATCAATCGGGAGAAGGTTGCTGGAGCATTAGTTAATCCGAAGGACATAACAGTGTACTCGTATGATCCATAGCGAGTAACGAAAGCAGTCTTCGGAATATCCTCCTTACAAACTCGGATCTGATGATAACCCAACCTCAAGTTGAGTTTCGAGAACACAGAGGATCCAGCAAGCTGATCATAAAGATCGTTGATCCGGGGCAGTGGATATTTGTTCTGGATTGTGGCTTGGTTAATGGGCCGATAGTCCTGGACCAATCGGTTAGTTCCATCCTTCTTCTTAACAAAGAGAGAAGGTGCTCCCCAAGCAGAGGAGCTGGGGCGGATGAAACCCTTTTTCAGTGACTTGTTGATTTCTTCCTTGAGCTCGAGAAGTTCATGCGGAGGCATCTTATAAGGATGCTTCGCAATAGGGGTAGTGCCAGGCTTCAAGTCGATGACGAACTCGACAGCTCTAACCGGGGGTATTCCTGGAAGTTCCTCCGGAAAGACATCCGGAAAGTCATGGACGACCGGAACGTTCTCAATCCCCTCAAGAGGTGAGGCGTTCAAAGCATTCAGAGCATATATCTGAGCTTCGGCATTCCGGGTAATGCGGGCGGTGTAGTTCACTATCTCATCGGAGTGATGAAGTAGTTGAACAACTTTGGTGGCACAATTGATCGAAGCAATATGAGCTTTCAACCAATCCATTCCCAGAATGAGGTCTATGGTGGAAGACTTCAAAACAATGGGGCAGGCAAGGAATTCCAATCCTTCAATTTCGACGGTGACGTTAGGTGCCATCATGTCAGCATGACAATGGCCCCCGGGAGTCTTAACGACTAATGGAGTATGCATCTTCTCATAATGAATGCCATGCATGAATGCAAATTTTCCAGAGATGAATGAATGTGATGCTCCTGAATCAAATAAAACAGAAGCGGGTACTGAGTTTACGAGGAGGGTACCCATCACAGTAGTAGGCTGATACTGAAATTCTTCAATGTCAATATTGTAAGCATGTACACGACCATAAGAAGCAGACCCAGTATTATAGTTGCGGGTCTGATTGCTGCCACGACCATTGCCACGGCCATTACGAGGAAATGCCAACTGATTCTGGTTCTGGCAGCAATCCTTGGCAAGGTGACCTGGTTTGCGGCACTTGAAGCACATACCATCTTCAGGACGAAGAGGAGCACTGGGTGGAGCAGCTTGAGCTCTTGGCTGCCTCGGTGGTGGAGGCAGACGGGGTGCAGCATAATAGGGCCACGGCGCAGGAGCAGCTGGACGGTACACACTATTGGGAATCCAGATATGACGTTTCTGTGCTGAGCTCGAAGATGAGCCAATGTCACGATAGCGCTTCTGCGACTCCTTGTGCTTGATCTGAGCGGTCTCAACCAGAATAGCCTTATTCACGAGAGGGGCAAAGTCGGTGAAGTCTTGAGCAGCAAGTGCAAGCTCGAGGTCTGGGTGGAGTCCACTACGGAGCTTCTCCTGTCTACGAGCATCAGTTGGAATGTCTTCTTCAGCATAGCGGGACAAGTTAAGGAACTCCCGCTGATAGGCTTCGACAGTCTTGTTGCCCTGAACGAGGTTGCGAAACTCGGTCTTCTTCCGGTCTATGATTCCCTGAGGAATATAGCGAGCACAGAAGGCAGTCTGAAACTCATCCCAAGTAACGATTGTCCCAGCAGGCAGTGTACGCTTGAGAGTGGACCACCATTGAGCAGCGGGTCCCTTCAGGAAGTAGGTCGCGAAGGCGACAAGGCTTTCAGGGGCGACATTGGCAGATTCCATCTCGAAGGCGATGTCACGAAGCCAGTCATCGGCATCCAGTGGCTGTTCAGAGTTGCGGAAAATAGTGGGGTTGAGACGCACAAACTCTGACAATGTTATTGAAGCTGGGTTCTGGTTCTGATTGTTCTGGTGCGGGAACTGAACCATGATATTAGTCATGAACTGACGGTTCAGCTCGAATTGCTGCATCATAGCTGCCATATAGTCTGGTGGTGGTGGGTTTTCAAGGTCACGACCACGACCACGAGCACCTGGCCTAACCATCCTGCTAAATTTCAACAAGGGGTAGTTTAGAAAAAGCACTTGCGAGTGTTTAAAGACAAGCTTAATGTAACACGACAGTGAATAAGCAGTGCAACAGATACATAACAGTAGTCAATTAAGACATACAGATCCATACACAGAGTCGGTTACACGCGGACAGCATAACGGCGTAAAATTAAGGAAAAAGACATGCTAGGCGGCGCGCAGGCACGCGGTGAGGAACTACACGACGAGACATAGCAAAGGCTACATCAACATCGGAGAAAACCACTGAAACGGGGTAACTGCAAGTGCGGACGATGAGTCTCTGTAGCAGAAAAGTCCTGCTCTCCGTGTGCACTCTGATGCAAAACCCGGTCTCGAACTGGAAGAAGAGGTCCACGTGCAGGTGTATGACCTCCAACAGCAGGCCAATCGATACCTGCCGGCATCTGAGTCCTGCGCGGGTAAAGAATATACTCCGAATGTATCCCTGCATGAACAGCTGGTAGCAACTGTGTCATAGCATCGTAGAGACGTGCTCGAGTGGTAAACAACTCGACTGCAAGAGCCCGGTTAGTGCGATCCAGAGCCTGAGTGCACTGAATCAACACCTGCGGGTCGTATCGACGACGCTCGTAAGGGGCACAGATAGCTGTGTAGTATCCAGTAGCATCTCCGGTAGGTGCATACGGAATGTACCGGAACTCAGAGGCATCCAAGCTACTATGCTCTCCACGGAGTCGTGCGACAGCAGAATAGGCAGCATCATGGACTGCCATCTCAATCATCACACCGATACCATGAAAGTTGTGCAACTCAGTGTCGGAGTTGTCCCTCTGATCATAGATACGAACATCTGCATGGTACTGCTCCTGGTTGAACTCGCGGAAATCCTCATAAACCATATACTCGGGGTACCAGCGGTAACCCAGTCTGGTCAGGAGGGCGATCAGGACAGCTGGAAAACCAGGGGCATCACGAGCCCAAGTGCGAAGCACAAGCTGCGTCGTAGGGCACGGCGGAAACAGGCGATCCATCTGAAACAGAGGAAATTCAGGATTGTCAAATGACAATGAGAAGTATAATAACTTGGAGAGAAAGGTTAAGCAAACCAATGTAAAGGAAAATATGATTATCAGACTAATCAGATCAATGGTAAGGAACAAGCACAGATAATCCAGCTCTCCGGGTGGACGAGATTACGAGATCCTAGTGTCGGTGTTAGTAAAATTCATTTAACCTGAAAGGAAGAGAGTTTAGAGTCCCAGAGTGTAGAAGAGGAATAAAAGATCCTAATACCACCCAGTTGGCGACGTGGGCCCATAAGCCACACAGCCATGTTAGTAAATTAGTTTTCGGAAATACTAGACTCAACTGCGGCCAAGGAGTTGGATAGGGGCTTCCTACAGGCAGTCGGCTCTGATACCAACTTGTGACGCCCCCAGCTTAATCGTGCACTAATCATACACACAAACGTGCACGATCAAGCATAGGGACTCACGGGAAGATATCACAACACAACTCTAAACTCAAACTAAACATAAAACATCATATTACAAACCGGGGGCACGGAGGCCCGAATACATAAGTCACACACACAAATGATATCTGAGTACAGACATAGTTAGTCAAGGGTGCCTTAAGAAGGCTAGCACAAACAGCGATACGGATCGAAAGGCGAAGGCCTCCTGCCTAGGGCCTCCTAACTACTCCTGGTCGGCTGGCTCGATCCAGTAGTAAGTGCCATCGGGACCCTCCTGGTAGTAAGCTCCTGCGGTGGCATCTGGCTCCTGGGCTCCATCGTCTGATGTATCATCAAATGGGTATGGGAAAAAGAAGAGCAGAGCAACCGTGAGTACTCATCCAAAGTACTCGCAAGACTGACATCAGAACTATACTAATTATGCACTGGTATCAAAGGAATGGGGCTATATCTTTGGACTGAACTGCAGAATGCCAGAGTAGAGGGGGAGAAGCCTAGCCTATCGAAGACTAGCATCTTCAAGCAATCTTGCAGCATCAGAAGAGAGTAGAATATAGCAGCATATAATAGTGGTTGTATGGTAGCAACTCCCTGAGATCCTTTCTCGACTATCCCGCGAGAAAGTAATCCCGAGAGCAGTAGTAACAGTTTAATATATATCATCATCAGTTTGTAGTTGCCATAGATCCGGATACAACTCTGAGCGTCCTGTTACCGTGGACACGGCTATTCGAATAGATAACTTCCCTGCAGGGGTGCACTACTGTTACCCAACACGCTCGATTACCTCCGGCCGGACACACTGGCTGAGTAATACCCGGCCTCGGATGATCGACACGACGCAGTCCTACCTAGGCTCAGCAGAGAGGTCAACACGCCGGTCTAAATCCTAAGTGTGAAGGGGTCTTGGGCCCATCGCCCTTTGCACTCCTACACGTTACGAGACTGGCCGGGGAGCAGGCGCAACACTGAATACACCAGTAACGTAACCAGCCCAACCCCAACAATCAGCCCGCATCTCTGAGCTGTGACATCTGAAGAGCTTTCGGCTGATACATACGACGTAGAGGGCCCCATTAAACCATTATCCCACGTGGTGGTAGTGCGTAAAGGGCACGACGACCCACTCAGATCAAATACCCAGTTCCGTTAGGCGTATTTAGTAACTCGCAGAGACGATCAGAGTTTCTGTCGCTCCGACTTGGTAAAACATGACGCACGGGTGCTCTTGGAGCCGACCCGTCTTTAATGTTGTTCTCTCGCGGGCACCCTTGGGGCCAGCCCGACTTTAATAGTTTAGGTATTGCAGTAATATAAACATTTCCGCGATCACACCCAGAGTGATCACGGCCCGGTAACAAGCAAGGCATACGGACAAGGTGAAGGGCCAAGGATGGAACAGCAGCATAGCTAACTAGGCATCATGGGATAACAGGTAATGTATCAGTAGCAGGCGACAAAATCAGGCTATGCATCAGAATAGGTTAAAACATGGCAGCGGCAATTTCTAATGCAAGCAGGAGGGAGAAAGAATAGGAGACAACGACAAGCTCTGCGGAGAGTGGCTGATCGTCGGTAGGCTGCTCGTCGGGGGTGTAGTCGAACTCTGCTGCAACGGCGTCGGTCTCGGCGTCTATCGAGAGAGAAGGAGGGGGAAGAAACAATAAATTTCACGGCAAAAATGCAATCACTATGCATGACAAGCCTAGAATGATATGCAGATGTGTTTTACTGCCTAACTAAATGATTTAGTTAATTTAGGAATTTATTTGGATTTATTTAATTAAATTTGTGCACTATTCATTTATCGAAATCGGGCAAATTGTTCCATGTTCAGCTAGCTAGGATTGTTGGACAGGCATTTTGATTACATATTTAGAATCTTCATATTTTTCTGATCATTTTACATATATAATTTATTTTCATCTGACTTACGGTTTAAAAGATACGATTTTTCAAGGTTTTATTAATTTTCTGGAATTTCTGAATTTATTTAATTCAACATTATCCGAAACAGTACTGGGATGACGTCAGCATGACGCATAGCTGACGTCAGCGGTCAACAGTGGCGGTGGACTAGTCAAACCTGACCAGTGGGTCCCACTGGTCAGTGACTGTACTAATTAAACAGAGTTTAATTAATCTAATTAAGTTAATTAACAGGTGGGCCCGTTCTGTCAGCGACTAATTAACTAATTAATTTAATTAATGTTTTATTTATTTTTTAAATTCGTTTAAGCGGTGGGGCCCGCGTGTCAGCGACACAGGGCCGCCACGTCAGCAAGTGGACTGGTCAACGGGGCCCGCGGCCCCACCAGGCAGTGGCACAGCGGGTGGGCCCAGCGGCCACGTCGGCGCCGGCCACCGGAGACTCGACGCCGGTGACAAAAACAGTGGCGGAGCTCGCCGGAATTGGCCGGAATCGCGCCACAGGCGACCGTTTTGGACGCGGGAGGTCGCGTTCGATCGAGCATTCAACGCCGCATCCATCCACGGCGGCGGCGCGGCCGGAAACGGTCGGAATCTACGGCGGCGAGCAGTGGAGCGGACGCCGGAGTTCGGCCATCGCGCGAACTGCGGCTAGGGGCACGGCAAGCGACGGGATCTAGCGCGTTGGACTCGCACGGGTGCGCTGAGCACAGCCATGAGCTCGGCAGAGCTCAACGGGCAGCGTGGCCACGGCGGGGAGCTCATCGGCGGCGAGGTATTCGGGCAACACCAATGCGGCGACTACGGCGAACGAAACGCGTGGTAGAGAGGGGAAAAGAGGGGAGGCTCACCGGGAGGCTACGGAAAGCCGGTGATAGCTTAGTAGCGCAGGGGATCGCCGGAGATCGCCGGAGAGGAAGAGGTGGCCGAGGTCGGGGATGAGCTCGATTCGCCCAATGCCGAGCCCGTCGTCTCCAGTGGCTGGGCTCAGGCGACGCAGCGGAGGGCGGCAGAGCTTCTCGACATCTCGGCGAGGCCGAACGGTGACGGTGGGCGCGGGATCGACGACGGCGACGGCAAGTGTTTTCTGGCGAGGCGAAAATGAGAGAGGCGAGGCGCGTGGGGGCGAATGGGGTTAGCTAGGGTTTCGGGGGGAGGGGAGAGCAGCTCGGGGAGGCACTTAACCTAGCCGGGGAGCCGGTGGATGGGCGACGCGCGGCGGCTGTCGCCGTGTCGGCGCGCGCACGCGCGACAGCGCGCGGGGAGGAGGACGACGGCCGGTTAACGGGCTGGGCCAGCTACTGTTCCACTAAGGCCCAGTCGAACAGTAAGTCGTTTCCCCTTTTTCTTTTTTTATTTCTGTTTTGTGTTTTAATTCTGTTTTGTAAAATGTTTGACCACTATTGGACTTTTATTAAATGTGTGACTTAGCTCAAATATTACAGTGCAATATTCTTTACCACAAAAAATTGGTTTGGGCAAAATATAATTTCATTTGTACATTGGATTAAATAAAATGTATTAAAATGTGTTGTTTGGTTACTGGCTCAGGTTGGTAGAGTCACTTAACTAATTCAATTAATGTTGGCAGTATTTTTATAATTGCCTCTGGATTATTTACAATATTTTGAACATTTTAGTTTCTGGTTTTGAACAACTTTTATTTTTACTTTAAATTTGAATTGCAACTTTAAATTGGAGTTGAAATGAAGTATGATGCAAATGATGCTCAAGCATGGTTAATCAGGATGACATGGCATTATCAAAAGGGTGATTACTGTAGCTATTACTTGGGGACGTTACAATGATACTTTGCTTGATAATACTGTGCCACTGGTAGAATTTCTTGATGAACAAATTGCTAGAGTCAATGCTGAAACTGATGATATTTCTGAAACTGATGAAATTATTGAAACTGAACACTATGAGACACCTGCTAGACCTAACTCTCCTAGATATGAATTGCCTAATATACCTAAGGGTTATGTTATGGAGGGAGAGGTAGCTAGGGACTTTCTTGCTTGTAAGGATAGAGATGATCTTCAGAAATTACTATGCAAGTGGAAGGAAAAATCTTTGAATGCTAGAATGCAATATGATCCTAAGTTTGCTACTTCACCTATCTTTGTTACTGATAAGGATTATGAATTCTCTGTCGATCCCGAGTTAATTACTTTGGTTGAATCTGATCCTTTCCATGGCTATGAATCTGAAACTGTTGTGGCACATCTTACTAAATTGAATGATATAGCCACCCTATTCACTCATGAGGAAAAAATTCGTTATTACTATATTCTTAAGTTGTTTCCTTTCTCATTAAAGGGTGATGCTAAGATATGGTTTAATTCTCTTGCACCTAGTTGTGTGCGTAGCCCCCAGGATATGATATATTACTTCTCTGAAAAATATTTTCCTGCCCATAAGAAACAAGCTGCCTTGGAGGAAATATTTAACTTTGTGCAAATTGAAGAAGAGAGTCTCCCACAAGCTTGGGGGAGGCTTCTCCAATTACTTAATGCTTTGCCTGATCATCCTCTCAAGAAAAACGAAATACTTGATATCTTTTATAATGGACTAACCGATGCTTCTAGGGACCACCTAGATAGTTGTGTTGGTTGTGTTTTCAGGGAACGAACTGTTGAACAAGCTGAACTACTATTGAATAATATATTGAGCAATGATAATGATTGGAATATTCCCAAGCCACCTCCAAAGTCCACTCCGAATAAAAGAGGTATTCTATTTCTCAGTCCTGAAGATATGCAAGAGGCAAAGAAATCTATGAAAGAAAAAGGTATTAAAGCTGAAGATGTTAAGAATCTACCACCTATTGAAGAAATACATGGTCTTGATAACCCGACACAGGTAGTAGAGGTAAATTCTCTCCGTAGATTTGATGAAGGTGATATTCCTTATAATAAGTCTGCTAGCCAATGCTTGGATGAGTTTGATAACTTTATTGTTAAGCAAGAAAATTTCAATGCTTATGTTAGTAGACAATTGAAACATAATGCTTACATGCTTGATCGCTTAGGAGATTTTATGAGTAGAACTATCAATGATCTTAAGCTTATTAGTAAACATGCTTCCATGGTAACTACTCAAGTAGAACAAGTACTTAAGGCACAAAATGATTTGCTTAATGAGATGAACGGTAAGAACAATGATCATTCTGTTAGAGTTGTGACTAGAGGTGGTAAACTGACTCAGGAACCTTTGTATCCTGAGGGCCATCCTAAGAGAATTGAGCAAGATTCTCAGAGAATTAATACTGATGCACCTAGTCGTTCCAGTAATAAAAGGAAAAAGAATGATGATAGGACTTTGCATGCTGCTAGTGAACCTATTATAGATACACATGAAAACCCAAATGATATTTCTATTTTTGATGCTGAGACACAATCTGGTAATGAACATGAGCCTAGTGATAATATTAATGATGATGTTCATGTTGATGCTCAACCTAGTAATGATAATGATGTGGAGATTGAACCTGCTGTTGATCTTGATAACCCACAACCTAAGAATAAAAGACATGATAAAAGAGACTTCGTTACTAGGAAGCATGGTAAAGAAAGAGAACCTTGGGTTCAGAAACCCATGCCCTTTCCTCCTAAACCATTCAAGAAAAAGGATGATGAGGATTTTGAGCGCTTTGTTGAAATGCTTAGACCTGTCTTTTTGCGTATGCGCTTGACTGATATTCTAAAAATGTCTCCTTATGCTAAGTATATGAAGGATATTGTGAATAATAAAAGAAAGATACCGGAAGCTGAGATTTCCACCATGCTTGCTAATTATACCTTTAAGGGTAAAATACCAAAGAAACTAGGAGATCCCGGAGTACCTACTATACCATGCTCTATTAAAAGAAACTATGTTAAAACTGCTTTATGTGACCTTGGAGCTGGTGTTAGTGTTATGCCTTTCTCTTTGTATCGTAGACTTGATTTGAATAAGTTGACACCTACTAAAATCACTTTGCAAATGGCTGATAAATCAACTGCTTTACCCATCGGTATTTGTGAGGTTGTGTCTGTCGTAGTTGCAAATGTTACTATCCTAACGGACTTTGTTATTCTTGATATTCCCGAGGACGACAGTATATCGATTATCCTTGGTAGACCTTTTTTGAATACAGCAGGGGTTGTTATGGATTGCAACAAGGGCAATGTCACTTTTCATGTTAATGGTAATGAGCATACGGTACACTTTCTGAAGAAACAACCTCAAGTTCATAGGATCAACTCCATTGGAAAAAATTTAACGATTATTATTGGAGATTTTGAATTCCCTCTCCCTACTGCCAAAAAGAAATATGATATACTTATTGTTGGGGACATGCATATCCCCATCGAGGTAACCTAGTGTTATTTGAAAATTCTCCGGTTCCGTGTCATTCGAAAAAAGTTTGTCAATAAGACTTGATCAACCTTATTGATGGATTCTTTTTGATGAGCATGAGATGGATGAATTTAGGACGCACAACCTTCTGTACCCAACTTTTACTTTCTGTTATTTAGATTTAATAAAGTAAAAATGCTATTATTTTTTCTGTTTTCTGAGTGATCCGTGCAATAAAAAATGACCTAAAAATAAAAGTTCTCCAAATGCCCTGAAAATGTAGTATGATTTTTTCTGGAATATTTAAGAATTCCTGGCACTGAGAACACATCAGGGGGCTGCACCAGTGGGCCACAAGCCTACAGGGCGCGCCAACCCCCCCTGGGCGCGCCCCCTGGCTTGTGGGTCCCACGTAGGCCCCCCTCACTTATTCCAGCACCCATCCACTTTGTCTTCCTCCAGAAAAAATCCCACCATTGCTCAAGCCCGTGTTCTAGCTCATTTTGCTGCCATTTTTTATCTCCTTGTGCAAAGCTCCATTTGCAAAACTGTTTTGGGGGATTTATCTTCAGTATGTGACTCCTCCAATGGTCCAATTAGTTTTTGTTTTAGTGCTTTATATACTGCAAATTTTTGCTGCTGTGGTGACCTTTTTCTTGAGCTTGCATGTCAAATTTGTATGGTCCCAAGTAGTTTTGATACATGATATAGCCTCTAGGCACTTGTGGGAGTAGTTGCTATAAGTTTTGTTGAGTTTTGTTCACCTTAATTTTGAGTCACTAATAATTTCAGAAAATTTGTAGAGAAAGAAAGATGTGGCGGAGAATATACCAAGGTGGTTCCTCGAGTAAGAAGGCCCCGAGACTCGCGATACGTGAGCCCGACTTTGAACCACCGAGGGAAGCTCAAGTGCGGCCTTGTGAATGGCCGTCGGATCAATTCATGATTCATGCCGGTTTCAAGGAAGAATTTTACGCATACATACGAAATGCTGGCCTTGAAGATTTCGTTTCAGACCAATGCAAGCAATAATATCAAATCACTGATTCCTTCGTGCGGAGGTTTGAATTTTCATCTAGGCGTAATACGCATTCTGTTCTATTAAATCTTTATGATGAATCTTATACTATGGACCTAGAGGATTTTAACCGTGCATGCAAAATTCCACAATGGGGCAGCTATAGTGATCCTCACAAAACTGAATATAATGATTTTCTTGCTAGCATCACTATGGGAGAAACTAGAAACATTACACAGGCTACCTTGGGGAGCATTCACTTTCCTGCTATACATTATTTTGCTCTCTTCATAGGTAGATGTATTAACGGTAAACATGATCATAGCCACCTTTGCGTACCTGATCTTAGTATTCTTAAGAGTGCGGTAGTGGGTGATAGACGATATAACTTGGGGGCTATTATTGCTAGGAGACTACATAAAAATGCTAAGGATGGAGATTTCTTTGGCGGGATTTATGCCACTCGTGTAGCTAATTCTCTTGGGGTACCCATAAGGGGGAATGATATTGAGTTACCACCTGCTTTTCTTGATTATGAGGCTATGGTGCGCTACCAGTTTCTTGAGAGCAACGAACAGTCCTTCCTGTACCGACTAATTTTTGATAGACAGCGTGCTGTCCATATTACCCTTCATGCTCCTGCCTTCTTTAACTTTCAGGAAAAACGGAGACACTTTATAACCATAGAGGAGGCAAACGAGTACGAGAGAGAGGCGGAAGCCGCTCGTCTCTGAGCTGCAGCCGTTCAGGCGGTAGCCGCCGCAGCCCAGTACAACCCCAACTATGACTTTGGATATTATCAGGGCCAGCCATGGCCCTAGACCAACTTAGGCCAAAAGCCTAAGCTTGGGGGAGTACGTATTTCTCACCGACATTACATTCATGTTCATACACTCATCTTAGTAGTCGGTGCTTATATTTTTCATTGTATCATCCATGGTATTTTGTTCCTTCTTTCCGCTTTCTTCTTGTGTGCTTAATTAACCTTGAGAAAATCCAAAAAAATTAGTTCTAGCTTTACCTTTTAGTTTGTTTAGTTGTATCATTAAAAGAAAACCCAAAAAGATTTCTCGTTCTTCTTTTGCTTGTTGGGAGCTTTCCCGTGTAAATAGTTTTTCTCGTTCTTGTTTTGAAATTTCTTTTCTTTGGGTCGTCAGGAGAAGACCACAATGAAAATGTTGAGTGGCTCTCATATGCATTATTGTTTATCTATCAGAGAGCCCATATTACCTTGTCTTCTCCTTTGAGTTATTGTTTGCAGATTCCAGCTTAGTCCAATGCACGTGCACTCTTATTATTATTCACACCATTCGGTCGTGCACGTGAAAGGCAATAATGACGATATATGATGAAATGATTGAGATGGAGAAAAGCTGGTACGAACTCGACCTATTTTGTTTTTGTAAATATGATTAGCTCATCGTTCTGAATTCAGCTCATTATGGATGAAACATTTTTGCAATGACAATTAGAGATTATAGTTACTCATGCCATGCTTAATTAGCTAAGAGTGTATAATGGTTTGTCTTGAGTGCCAACATGCATTTTAAAATAGTTGTGATGTAGTATGATAGGATGGTATCCTCCTCTGAATGATTCAAGTGGCTTGACTTGGCCCATGTTCACGCATGTAGTTGAAACAAAATCAACATAGCCTCCACGATATATATGTTCATGGTGATTTATATCCTACTCATGCTTGCATTCAATGTTGGTTAATCTCAATGCATGTTTGTGACTGTTGTCGCTCTCTAGTTGGTCGCTTCCCAGTCTCTTGCTAGCCTTCACCTGTACTAAGCGGGAATACTGCTTGTGCATCCATTTCCATACACCCAAAGTTGTTCCATATGAGTCCACCATACCTACCTATATGCGGTATTTACCTGCCGCTCCAAGTAAATTTGCATGTGCCAAACTCTAAACCTTCAAATAATATTCTGTTTTGTATGCCCGAATCGCTCATGTAGCGACTGGGGGCGGTCAGTATCTTCCATGCTAGGTGGGTTATTCTCACGATATGTGTTGATTCACTATCATTCACGAGAAAGTGGCTGGTATTCGGGATGCCCAGTTCCATGCTCAAAAATCAAATCAAAATATAACGAAACAAAACTCCCCCTGGATTGTTGTTTGTGTGGACGGTACCCGTGGATTCGGCTCGCCATGGAGTGTGATTGATTGGTGGAGGGGGAGTAAAAACTTTACCATTCTATTTGGGAACCGCCTATAATGTATATAGCATGGAAGATGGTGAAATCTCTCGGTTGTTATGTTGACAATGAAAGCATACCGCTCAAAATTATTATTCATCCCTGTTTTAAAAGCTCGAGCTCTGGCACCTCTGCAAATCAATGCTTCCCTCTGGGAAGGGCCTATCTATTTTACTTCACTGTTGAGTCATCCTCCTCTTATAAAAAGCACCAGTTACAGAGCACCACCGTCATTTGTATGCTTTGTTATTAATTGATATTGAGTATGACTATGACTGAATCTCTTTTACCATGAATTACAATGTCTAGTCAGTCCTTGTTCTTCAGAGGTGCTCTGCATTTATGTTTTGCGGTCTCAGAAAGGGCTAGCGAGATACCATTATATCATATTGTATCATGATTATTTTGATAAAATTGTTGTCATCCGAGATTTATTATTATTGCTCGCTAGTTGATTATGCCATTGATATGAGTAAATGTGAGACCTAAATATTATTGTGAATGTGGTTAGTCTATAATCTTTGCTGAAAACCTGAACATTAGTTAGGCATATTTACAACAACAAGATCAAACAGAGTTTGTAAAAGTTTTTCTTTATCACCTTCGGTTTGTCAACTGAATTGCTTGAGGACAAGCAATGGGTTAAGCTTGGGGGAGTTGATACGTCTCCATCGTATCTACTTTTCCAAACTCTTTTGCCCTTGTTTTGGACTCTAATTTGCATGATTTGAATGGAACTAACCCGGACTGACGTTGTTTTCAGCAGAATTGCCTTGGTGTTATTTTTATGCAGAAATAAAAGTTCTCGGATTGACCTAAAAATTTATGGAGAATATTTTTGGAATTAATAAAAAATACCGGTGAAAGAATCAACCGGAGGGGGTCCACCCATTGGCCACAAGCCAGGGGGCGCCGCCCCCCTAGGGCACGCCCAGGTGGCTTGTGGGCCCCCTACAACTCCTCCGACCTCAAATCCAACTCCATATAAACCTATTCGAGGAGAAAAAATCAGAGAGAAGAGTTCATCGCGTTTCACGATACGGAGCAGCCGCCACCTCCTGTTCTTCCTCGGGAGGGCAGATCTGGGGTCCGTTTTGGGCTCCGGAGAGGGGAAATCGACGCCGTCGTCATCACCAACCATCCTTCATCACTAATTTCATGATGCTCTCCGCTGTTCGTGAGTAATTCCATCGTAGGCTTGCTGGACGGTGATGGGTTGGATGAGATTTACCATGTAATCGAGTTAGTTTTGTTAGGGTTTGATCCCTAGTATCCACTATGTTCTGAGATTGATGTTGTTATGACTTTGCTATGCTTAATGCTTGTCACTAGGGCCCGAGTGCCATGATTTCAGATCTGAACCTATTATGTTTTCATGAATATATATGTGTTCTTGATCCTATCTTGCAAGTTGTAGACACCTATTACGAGTTATGATCCGCATCCCCTAGGGTGACAATAACTGGGATTCTTTCCGGTGATTACCATAGTTTGAGGAGTTCATGTATTCACTAAGTGCTAATGCTTTGGTCCGGTTCTCTATTAAAAGGAGGCCTCAATATCATAAGCACGTATGACTATATATGGAATGCATGCCTACATTATATTGATGAATTGGATCTAGTTCTGTGTCACCCTATGTTATAACCGTTGCATGATGAATGCCATCCGGCATAATTATCCATCACTGATCCATTGCCTACGAGCTTTTCACATATTGATCTTTGCTACGTTACTTTTCCGTTGCTACTGTTACAATCACTACAAAACTGCTACTGTCATGTTTGCCATCGTTACCGTCACTTCCATACTACTTTGCTGCAGATATTAAGTCTTTCAGGTGTGGTTGAATTGACAACTCAGCTGCTAATACTCGAGAATATTCTTTGGCTCCCCTTGTGTCGAATCAATAAATTTGGCTTGAATACTCTACCCTCGAAAACTGTTGCGATCCCCTATACTTGTGGGTTATCATATTACCCTGCCGTTCCAAAGTAAATTTGCATGTGCCACCTCTAAAAATTCAAATAAACATCTGTTTTGTGTGCCTGGACCGCTCATGGAGCGACAGGGGGCAGTCAGTATCTTCCATGCTAAGCGGGTTATTCTCATGATGAGTGTTTATTCACTTGTCCTTACACGAGAGGGGCGGTAATAGGGATTCCCAGTCCCGAAATCAAAAATCAAAAATAATTAAACAACCCCCCCCCCCAGGAATGTAGTTGGTTTGGACGGTACCCGTGGATGCGGCTAACCGTGGAGTGTGATTGTTGGTGGAGGGGGAGTAAACCTTTACTTTTACCGCTTGGGAACCGCCGATAATTTGTTTAGCATGGAAGATATTGATAACTCTTGGTCGTGACGTTGACAGGAAGGGTGTACCTCCCAAAATTATATCTATCTCTGTTTTAAACTTTGAGCTCTGGCACCGCTGCAAATCCATGCTTCCCTCTGCGAAGGGACTATCTATTTACTTTTATGTTGAGTCATCACCTTCTCAAACAAGCGCCAGACCTGAGAGCACTATTGTCATCCTCATGCATTGTGTATAGTTGATGTTGGGTGTAGCATGACTTGATCTTTTCTACCATGAATTACAATGTTTAGTCGCTGCTTGAACTTTGGAGGTGCTCTGCATTTTTGCAGTCTCAGAAAGGGCTAGCGAGATACCACTATTATCATATTGTATCATGATTGTTTTGACAAAGTGTTGGCGTTTGAGATATCTTATTATTGCTCGCTAGTTGCTTATGTTATTGATATGAGTTAATATAATTTCTAAGAGTTATTGTTGACATGGTTAGTCATAATCTCTGCTGAAAACTTGGGTACTACTTAAGCATATATATGTAAACAAGAACAAAAGAGTTCATAAAAATTTTCTTTATCACTTTCAGATTATCAACTGAATTGCTTGAGGACAAGCAAAGGTTTAATCTTGGGGAGTTGATACGTCTCCAACGTATCTACTTTTCCTCACCCTTTTGCCCTTGTTTTGGACTCTAATTTACATGATTTGCATGGAACTAACCCGGACTGACGCTGTTTTCAGCAGAACTACCATGGTGTTGTTCTTGTGCAGAAATAAAAGTTCTCGGAATGGAACGAAACTTTTTGGAGAATTATTTCAGAATATATGAGAATTATTGGAGCCAAAATCCACCGAAGAGGGGGGCCAGGGTGAGCATCACCCACCAGGGCGTGCCAGGCCCCCTGGGCACGCCCTGGTGGGTTGTGCCCACCTCGTGGCCCCACTGGCCCTAATTCCGCCACTATAAATTCCTAAGGGATATTACTATCCTACTGATCACTAAGGGTCCATAAGGAAACTAAGGGATATTACTGTCCTACTGATCACTTTGCTGCAGATATTTAATCTCTAGGTGTGGTTGAATTGACAACTCAACTGCTAATACTCTCAAGTATTCTTTGGCTCCCCTTGTGTCGAATCTATAAATTTGGGTTGAATACTCTACCCTCGAAAACTATTGCGATCCCCTATACTTGTGGGTTATCAATGGTTCAGGGAGAGTCCAATCATCATAATTCTTCAATATATTATTCAATAGTTCCTCAGCTTGTTCAATAGTCCATTCCCTGAAAACACAACCAGCACAACTATCTAGGAAGTCCCTGATACGTCTCCAACGTATCGATAATTTATGAAGTATTCATGCCACATTCACCTATGTTTACAATACTTTTATATGGTTTTGATGCACTTTACATGATTTATTTAGAACTAACCCGGACTGACGTTGTTTTCAGCAGAACTACCGTGGTGTTGTTTTTTGTGCAGAAATCAAAGTTCTCCAAATGCAACGAAACTTTTTGACGATTTTTTTTGGAACAAAGGAGGCACTAGAAGCTTCGTTGGATGGGCCAGAAGAGCCACGAGGTGGGCACAACCCACCAGGGCACGCCAGGCCCTCTGGCGCGCCATGGTGTCTTGTGGTCCCCTCGTGGCCCATCTTTGCGTGAAACTGATGCTCAAAAATCCTATATATTCAGAAACCCCTAGAAATAACCCTAGATGAGAAGTTCCGCCGCCGCAACTCTCTGTATCGACGAAAAACAAATCTGGAGGCATTCTAGTACCCTGCCGGAGAGGGTAGATCATCTCCGGTGGCCATCTTCATCATCCCGGCGGAGGCCATGATGAGGAGGGAGTAGTCCACCCTCGGGGCTGAGGGAATGTACCAGTAGCTATGTGTTCAATCTCTCTCTCTCTCTCTCTCGTGTTCTTGAGATGTCACGATCTTGATGTATCATGGGCTTTGTTAATATAGTCGGATCATATGATGGTATTCCCTTGCTATCATGTTGTGATGAATTGAATCTTTCCCTTTGGGATGTCGTTATGTCGGATTGAATATTTTGGTTGAGAACACTTGATGTACGTCTTGCATGGGATACCCGTAGTGACATTGGGGTATTCTATTGATTCACTTGATATATGTTGAGGCATCAACTTGCGGATTCCGGAGACCTAGGGGATCTATGCATAGGGGTTGATTGCACGTTTTCATACCATGTTCTCCGATATAAATCTTGGGGCACTCTTTGAGGTTATTTTTGTTGGATTGAGTATTATGAATCTGAAATTGTTTTATGCGTATCGTATAATTAACTCATGGATACTTGTGGTGACATTGGAGTATCTAGGTGACATTAGAGTTGGTTGATGCGTATCATATGGTGTTATTTTAGTACGAAGTCTAGATAGATTGATCGGAAATGATAACTTGGTGTTATTTTAGTACGAACTCTTGGATAGATCGATCGGAAAGTATAACTTTAAGGTGGTTTCGTACCCGAGAAAAAATTACTTCTTATTTCTCCGCTAGATAAGAACTTTGGAGTGATTCTTTGTTGCACATTGAGGGATGGTTAAGTGATCCAATTATATTAGCATTGTTGAGAGATTGCACTAGCGAAAGTACGGACCCTAGGCCTTGTTTTCAAGCATTGCAATAGCGTTTGTGCTCACTTTTGTTACTTGCTACCTTGCCATTTTTTATTGTTACTATTACAAAAATCAATATCTACTATCATTACCACACTTGTATCACCATCTCTTCGCCGAACTAGTGCACCTATACAATTTACCATTGTATTTGGTGTGTTGGGGACACAAGAGACTTTTGATTATTTGGTTGCAGGGTTGTTTGAGAGAGACCTTCTTCATCCTACGCCTCCCACGGATTGATAAACCTTAGGTCATCCACTTGAGGGAAATTTGCTACTGTCCTACAAAACTCTGCGCTTGGAGGCCCAACACGAGTCTACAAGAACAAGTTGTGTAATAGACATCAAGCTCTTTTCTGGCGCCGTTGCCGGGGAGGTGAGTGCTTGAATCTTTAGATCTTGCAATTAAATCTTTTAGTTTCTTGTTTTTCACTAGTTTGATTTTATAAAAGAAAACTACAAAAAAATGGAGTTTAGGTTGCCTCATTTGTTTCGTCTTTATAATGTCTTTCGTGAAAAATAAGGATTCAGAAAATTGTGCTCAATTGGTAGAGGAAGAAATTATGAAAATACTTAATGAGAATTACTTGAATGATGAGCATGATTACAATGTTGCTAGTATTTATTCTCTGAATATCCATGATGCTAATGATATGCAAGGCCACAAGCTTGGGGATGCTATGTTTGATGAAGATGATATTTTTAGTCCCCCAAGTTTTGTTGAGCAAATTTATTATGATGATAGCATGCCTCCTATCTATGATGATTATGATGTTGACATGTATGCTATAAAGAGTGATAGTAACCATGAAACTTGTCATCATGATTTTAATATTGAATGTGGTTATGTCAATCAAGTGTCTCATGGTAGTTATTTTGTTGAGTTTGCTCCCACTACATGGATGAAAAGGAATTTGCTTATGTGGAGAGTAATAAATTTTCTATGCTTGTGGATCATGGAAAGAATAATTTATGTGATAGTTATATTGTTGAATTCCTTCATGATGCTACTGAAAATTATTATGAGGGAGGAACATATGCTTGTAGGAATTGCAATAATATCAAGTTTCTTCCCTATGTGTTCAAAGTTTTGAAGTTATGCTTGTTTTGCCTTCCTATGCTAGTTAATTCTTGCTCACAAAATCCCAATGCATAGGAAGTGGGTTAGACTTAAATGTGCTTGTCATGTGTTTCATGATGCTCCCTTGCATGTTTCAATTACTATTCCTATGTGAGCATCATTGAAATCAGCATGCCTAGCTAAAAGGCTTTAAAGAAAAGCGCTTGTTGGGAGACAACCCAACACTTTTACTTTCTGTTTTTCAGTGTTCACATGATTAAGCTACTGTATTAATCATGTTTTGTGTCTTGTTTCTCAATAAAAAGTTCCAAGAATTGCCTTAGGATGCTTGCATTGCATGTTTGATGTGTGCTGTATAAAAACAGAAACTTTTGCTGCAGTGTTTGAATTTTCATATTTTACTCGAACGTGAAAAGTTTCTGAAATTTTTACACAGTATTTTAATATAAATTATTTATCATGTCCTAAATTTTCATAATTTTTTGAGTTACAAAAGAACACTGTTTTCATAAATTGCTACAGACTGTTCTGTTTGGACAGATTGCTGTCATAGTTTTGTTATCTACTTATCCTATAGTTTCCATAGCCTATATTGGTAATATAAATTGTGGAAATGATAGTATACAGTATATAATGTTTGGAAATTATTATGCAACTTGTCTTGGCAGTACATGAAGTGTTGATTTATTCTTATGTGTACTAACCTATCTCACGAGTTCTTTTCGAGTTTTGTGTGGATGAAGTTTTTGAGAATAGGTGAAACCATGATATGAGAGGATTGAACGAGATACAAAAGCTCAATACTGGGGATGCCCAAGGCACCCCAAGTAAATATTTCAAGAAATCATAAGCATCTAAGCTTAGGGATGCTATGCATCCCACCTCTCTTCATCAGCAATTATTGGTTAGCCTATGTTGAGCCTAAATTTTTATTTATCCACATGATATGTGCTATTCTTGGAATGAATTTTTATTTAGTTTGCGGTTTGAATAAAATATTCAGATCTGAAAATCTTTATTGAGAGAGAGTCCTCACATAGCTAATTAATTTTTTGACTACTCATTGATCTTCACTTATATCTTTTGAGAGTAGTTTGATGTTTACTCTTGTGCTTCACTTATATCCTAAGAGTAAATTGTGAATGAATGAAATATCATCAATCTGAAATTATTAATGTGCTATATTCTTAGTAGTAAGTTCACATTGGGTTTAGAAAGTGAAATCTTTTGAAGCTTGACAATCACAATATTGGTCATACAAGCAATTTGTGAATGATTAGTATAAGGAAGAGAACTTTCACATACAAATATATTATCTTGGACATCTTCTATGATTGTGAATACCCATTAATTATTTTCAAACTTGAGAAAATTATTTGAAGTTGGACAAGGAAGACAACGTAATGAGTTATGGTTGTGTATATTTGCATAGAAGTTATATTGTTATGGATCCTCCAACATGTGGTGTTTGCTTAGGATCTTTTGCTAGCCAAAAATTCGTACTAAGTAGAGATACTACTTGTGCATCTGAAAATCCTTAAACCCAGTTTCTTGCCATGAGTGTCCACCTATGGATTGAATAAGATCCTTCAAGTAAGTTGTCATCGGTGCAAAAAGGCAATAAAAATTGCTTCTAAATGTGTTTGATCATTTAGTGTAAGAGAAAACTGAGCGTTGTACGAACTTGTGATGGCAAAGTAATAAAAGCGACGGACTGCATAACAAAGGTTGCTATCATAAGGGGCAATATAACGTGATGTTCTTTTGCATTAAGGGATGTGCATACAAAACCAAAAAGCGCATGACAACCTCTGCTTCCCTCTGCGAAGGGCCTATCTTTTACCTGTCAGTATTTACTTTTATGCAAGAGTCAATAGTATGCATTCTCATTTCAATCTCAATTTGTTCTCTAGTTGGCAAGCATCATGTGGTGGGGAAAGATCTAGGCACATATGACCAGTCAAATATATTTGATCATGACTTATTATTGTTGACAATTATCTCTATGCTAAATGAGTTGGGAGGCGAAACATTAAGCCCCTACCTTTCTCTATGTTCGATGGATGCCATTTGTTCTAAAAATATGCTTTGAGTACTAGCAATCATAGAAGACTATATGATGATTGAGTATGTGGAGCTCTTACTTAGACTTTGTTGAGAATAAGTTGAATTGCAATTGTTTGGTGACTAAGAACATAGGTTGTTAAGTTTCAAGAGAATTCATTGTTTGAACCATAACATGTGAATTGGTTGCTACTTTATCATGATGAGTTTTATGAGAAAGAGTTGATGTTATGATGCTAGGAAAAGTGGTTGAAATTATCATTGATCAAAATTATACAATATGCTAGCATTCACACTTCATAAATTATTTCTTTTATCATTTACCTACTCGAGGACGAGTAGGAATTAAGCTTGGGGACGCTGATACGTCTCCAACGTATCGATAATTTATGAAGTATTCATGCCACATTCACCTATGTTTACAATACTTTTATATGGTTTTGATGCACTTTACATGATTTATTTAGAACTAACCCAGACTGACGCTGTTTTCAGCAGAACTACCATGGTGTTATTTTTTGTGCAGAAATCAAAGTTCTCCAAATGCAACGAAACTTTTTGACGAGGCACTAGAAGCTTTGTTGGAGGGCCAAAAGAGCCACGAGGTGGGCACAACCCACCAGGGCGCGCCAGGCCCCTCTGGCGCGCCCTGGTGTCTTGTGGTCCCCTCGTGGCCCATCTTCGCGTGAAACCGACGCCCAAAAATCCTATATATTCAGAAACCCCAAGAAATAACCCTAGATGAGAAGTTCCGCCGCCGCAACTCTCTGTATCGATGAAAAACCAATCTGGAGGTGTTCCAGTACCCTGCCGAAGAGGGTAGATCATCTCTGGTGGCCATCTTCATCATCCCAGCGGAGGCCATGACGAGGAGGGAGTAGTCCATCCTCGGGGCTGAGGGTATGTACCAGTAGCTATGTGTTCAATCTCTCTCTCTCTCGTGTTCTTGAGATGTCACGATCTTGATGTATCACGGGCTTTGTTAATATAGTCGGATCATATGATGTTATTCCCTTGCTATCATGTTGTGATGAATTGAATCTTTCCCTTTGAGATGTCGTTATGTTGGATTGAATATTTTGGTTGAGAGCACTTGATGTACGTCTTGCGTGGGATACCCGTAGTGACATTGGGGTATTCTATTGATTCACTTGATATATGTTGAGGCATCAACTTACGGATTCCGATGACCTAGGGCATGTATGCATAGGGGTTGATTGCACGTTTTCATACCATGTTCTCCGATAGAAATCTTGGGGCACTCTTTGAGGTTCTTTTTGTTGGATTGAGTATTATGAATCTGAAATTGTTTGATGCGTATCATATAATTAACTCATGGATACTTGTGGTGACATTGGAGTATCTATGTGACATTAGAATTGGTTGATGCGTATCATCTGGTGTTATTTTAGTACGAACTCTAGATAGATTGATCGGAAAGGATAACTTGGTGTTACTTTAGTACGAACACTTGGATAGATCGATCGGAAAGGATAACTTTAAGGTGATTTTGTACCCTACAAAAAATTTATTCTTATGTTCTCCGCTAGATAAGAACTTTGGAGTGATTCTTCGTTGCGCGTTGAGGGATGGTTATGTGATCCAATTATTTTAGCATTGTTGAGAGATTGCACTAGCGAAAGTACGGACCTTAGGCCTTATTTTCAAGCATTAGAATATCGTTTGTGCTCACTTTTGTTACTTGCTATCTTGTTGTTTTTTATTGTTTCTATTACAAAAATCAATATCTAATATCATTACTACACTTGTATCACCATCTCTTCACCGAACTAGTGCACCTATACAATTTACCATTGTATTTGGTGTGTTGGGGACAAAACAGACTTTTTATTATTTGGTTGCAGAGAGGCCATCTTCATCCTATGCCTACCACGGAAATTTGCTACTGTCCACTTGAGGGAAATTTGCTACTGTCCTACAAAACTCTGTGCTTGGAGGCCCAACACGAGTCTACAAGAACAAGTTGTGTAGTAGACATCAGTCTCTAGAAGCATCAGTTAGTCCATTATAGAAGATATCAAGTATTTTATTTTTCTTAAGAGGGTGATCAGGCAAAGCATTAAGCAACTGGAGAAGCCTCTCCCAAGCTTGTGGGAGACTCTCTTCTTCAATTTGCACAAAATTAAATATTTCCTGTAAGGCAGCTTGTTTCTTATGAGCAGGAAAATATTTTTCAGAGAAGTAGTAAATCATATCCTGGGGACTACGCACACAACCAGGAGCAAGATTATTGTACCATATCTTAGCATCACCCTTTAATGAGAACGATAATAATTTGAGAATATATTAATAGCGAATCTTCTCATCATGAGCAAAGATGGTGGCTATATCATTCAACTTAGTAAGATGTGCCACTACAGTTTCAGTTTCATAGCCATGAAAAGGATCAGATTCAACCAAAGTAATTAACTCTGGGTCGACAGAGAATTCATAATCCTTATCGGTACCAAAGATAGGTGAAGTAGCAAACTTAGGATCACATTTCATTCTAGCATTCAAAGTATTTTCTTTATACTTGCATAATAATTTCTTAAGATCATCTCTATCCTTACAAGCAAAGATTTCTCTAGCTATTTCTTCATCCATAATGACGTGGCTTGAAACTGCGTCGGTACTTCCCCAAAGAGGAAGGGATGATGCAGCATAGCGACGGTAAGTATTTCCCTCAGTTATGAAACCAAGGTATCGAACCAGTAGGAGGATCATGCAACACTATGTAAACAACACCTGCACAAAAAGAACAAATACTTGCAACCCGACGCGAAAGAGAGGTTGTCAATCTCTCCACGGTAAAAAGATAGATTAGGCTGTAATAGATCAAATAGATAGCTCTCGCAAAAACACAAAATAAAATAGGCAAATAAAAAGTGCAGCAAGGTATTTTTGGATTTTTGGAATAATAGATCTGAAAACAAAAGCGGCAAAAAGATAGATCGGAAAGCAATATGTTGGAAAAGTAGACCCGGGGGCCGTAGGTTTCACTAGTGGCTTCTCTCATGAGTATAGCACACGGTGGGTAAACAAATTACTGTTGGGCAATTGATAGAAGATCAAATAATCATGACGATATCCAAGGTGATGATCATTATATAGGCACCACATCCAAGATTAGTAGACCGAAACGATTCTACATCTACTACTATTACTCCACACATCGAACGCTATCCAGCATGCATCTAGTGTATTAAGTTCATGGAAAAATGGAGTAATGCAATAAGAACGGTGACATGATGTAGACAAGATCTATTCATGTGGGAATAGACCCCATCTTGTTATCCTTAATAGCAACGATACATGCGTGCCTCGCTGCCCCTTCTGTCACTGGGAGAGGACACCGCAAGATCGAACCCATCACAAAGCACCTCTTCCCATGGCAAGAAAAATCGATCTAGTTGGCCTAACTAAACCAAAGATTCGAAGAAGAAATACGAGGCTATAATTAATCATGCATATAAGAGATCAAAGAAGACTCAAATAATATTCATGGATAGAAACTGATCATGAACTTAAAATTCATCGGATCCCAACAAACAGACCACAAAAAGTCATTGCATCAAATAGATCTCCAAGAGACCATTGTATTGAGAATAAAAAGAGAGAGAGGAAGCCATCTAGCTACTGCCTACGGACCCATAGGTCTATGGTGGACTACTCACGCATCATCGGAGAGGCACCAATGAGGATGATGAACCCCTCCGTGAAGGTGTTAGATTGGATCTCGCGGTTCTGGAACTTGCGGCGGCTGGATGTATTTTTCGTCAACTCCTCTAGGGTTTCTGGAATATTTCAGTATTTATAGAGCTCAGAGGCGGTGGAGAAGGTTCCCGAGGCGGCCACAACCCACAAGGGAGCGCCCGGGGCCCCTGGCGCGCCCTGGTGTCTTGTGGGTGGCTTGGGCTCCCTCCTGGTTACATCTTTGGCCCACTGACCTTCTTCTGGTCCAAAAAAATCTCCAAAAAGTTTCGTCGCGATTGGACTCCGTTTGGTACTGATATTCTGCGAAGTAAAAAAACAAGCAAAAAACAGCAACTGGTACTTGGCACTATGTTAATACGTTAGTCCCAAAAAATGATATAAAGTTGCTATAAAATGATTGTAAAACATCCAAGAATGATAATATAACAGCATGGAACAAGCAAAAATTATAGATACGTTGGAGTCGTATCAGCATCCCCAAGCTTAATTCCTACTCGTCCTCGAGTAGGTAAATGATAAAAACAATTTTTTTGATGTGGAATGATGCCTAACATGTTCATCACATATTCTTTTCTTTTGTAGCATGGACATTTGGACTTTTAGATGGTTCAAAGCAATAGTCTAGTTTTGACATAAAGACTTTAATACTCAAGCATGCTAACAAGCAACAATGTCTTTCAAAATATCAACACTAAAGAAAGTTATCCCTAGCCCATCATGCTCAATCATTGACCCGTTCATCAAACACACTCAAGTATTAACTACACCCAATGCACAAGTATGATCATAGTGCCCCCTAGTTGGTGCTTTATAAGAGAAGATGGAGACTCAAATTAAAAATAAAAATTGCATAAAGTAAATAGATAGGCCCTTTGTAGAGGGAAGTAGGGATTTGTAGAGGTGCCAGAGCTCAAACTTTAAATTGAGAGAGAGAAATATTTTGGGTGGCATGCCTTTCCTGCCAACAAAAATGACAAAGTAGTTCTCAATAATTTCCATGCTAGATACATCATAGGTGCTTCCCAAACATAAAGAAAAGTTTATTCCTTTTTCCACCATTCTTTCACAATCCATGGCTAGTCGTATCCACGGTTGCCTTCCATACCAACACTTTCCAAGGAATTTATTATTTGATAACATAAAGTAAATTTCTTTTTCATTTCGGGACTGAGCATCCTTATTACCGTCGTACTCTCGTGCAATGACAAGTGAATAAACACTCATCTTGAGAATAACACATGTAGCATGGAAAAATATTAGATACCCCCTACTGTTTCATGAGCGGTACGAGCACACAAAAAGGAAGTTTATTTTGAAAATTAGAGATGGCACACACAAATTTGCTTAGAACGGCATGGAAATAGTGCATATAGGTAGGTATGGTGGACTCATAAGGCAAAACTTGGTTTAAGGATTTTTGGATGCACAAGTAGTATTTCTACTTAGTACAAGTGGAGGCTAGCAAATAGATTGAGAAGCAGCCAACCAAGAAACGAAAATTCACGTAAACGAGCATTGAGCATAACTAACACCGAATAATGCACCATAAGTAGGATGTAATTTCATTGCATAACTATTGATTTTCGTGCTTGCATAGGGAATCACAAACCTTAACACCAATATTCTTACTAAAGCACAATTACTCACCAACATGACTCACATATCACTATCATCATGTCTCAAAACTATTACAAGGAATCAAGTTTAATTTGTCCAATGATCTTCATGTAAGTTTTTATTATATCCCTCTTGAATATCTATCACTTTGGGACTAGTTTCATATATTGCCATTGCTTTTGACAAGCTCAAATAAATTCAAGTGAAGACCATGAGCATAAAGATTTCATCACTCAAAATAGTATAAGTGAAGCATGAGAGAATTTCTTCAAAAGTTACTAACTCTCAAATTAATCTAATTGAAGCAGAAGAGTATTTCTTCAAAATTTAAAGCACACCATGGTCAAAAAGATATAAGTGAAGCACTAGAGCAATTCCATAGCTCAAAAAATTTAAGGGAAGCATATAGAGCAATTCTAACAAATCATGGCATAATTTTTGGCTCTCTCAAATAGGTGTGTCCAGCAAGGATACTAGTGACAAACTAAAAATAAAATCAAGCAAAGACTCAAATAATACAATACGCTCCAAGCAAAACTCTTGATATGTGACGAATAGAAATATAGCTCCAAGTAAAATACCGATGGTCGATAGAAGAAAGAGGGGATGCCACTCGGGGCATCCCCAAGCTTAGTTGCTTGCTTCCACTTGGATATTATCTTGGGGGTGCTGTAGCATCCCCAAGCTTAGGCTCTTCTCACTCCTTATTCCTTCATCCATCGTGATCTCACCCAAAACTTGAAAACTTCAATCACACAAAACTCAACAAAACCTTCGTGAGATCCGTTAGTATAAGAAAGCAAATCACCACTTTAAGTATTGTTGCAAACCCATTCAAATTTTATTATTGCATTATAACTACTGTATTTTATATTTACCATGGCTTATACCCTTCAATACAAACCATAGATTCATCAAAACAAGCACACAATGCAACGAAAACAGAATCTGTCTTAAACAGAACAATCTGTAGTAATCTGTACTCTCACCATACTTATGTAACTCTAAAAATTCTGCAAAAATATTACAACGTAAAGAATTTGTATAGCAATACGGTGTTAAAATTTCAGCTCATTAGGATGCTCCAGTAAAAAACGAAAATTCGCGCACTGGAGTCAAAGTTTCTGTTTCAGATTCAGCATTGTTTCTACTCATCTTATGAATCATCCTAAAGGCTTTACTTGGCACAAACACTTAATAAAACATAAAAAAACACAATCATAACAAAGGCATAATTGTGTCAACACTCAAAAAACAGAAAGAAAAATATGAAAATAAATTTATTCATTGGGTTGCCTCCCAACAAGCACTATCGTTTTACGCCCCTAGCTAGGCATAATGCATAGATTCAAGTATTGTCATCTTTGGTTTTTGCTCAATACGATGCTCTAATGATTGATTCATATGGTGGCTTAATTCTTGTTCTAGGGAAGTGTTCCATACCCTTTCTTAGTGGAAACTGAAATTTAATATTGCCTTCTTTCATATCAATCATGGCACCTATAGTGCGTAAAAACGGTCTACCAAGTATAATGGGACAAGACGGATTGCAATCAATATCAAGAACAATAAAATCTATGGACACATAGTTCCTATTTGCAAGAATAAGAACATCATTAATTCTTCCCAAAGGCTTTTTAATAGTAGAATCCGCCAAGTGCAAATTAAGAGAACATTCTTCAATATTGGTAAGACCAAGCACATCACAAAGAGATTTCGGAATAGTAGAAACAATAGCACCCAAATCACATAAAGCAAAGCACTCATAATTTTTAATATTGACCATAATGGTATGTCCCCACTCATCATGTAATTTTGTAGGAATAGAAATCTCTAACTCCAACTTTTCTTCAAAATATTTCATCATGGCATCAACGATATGTTTAGTAAAAGCTTTATTTTGTTCATAAACATGGGGTGAATTTAACATGGATTGCAGCAAAGAAATACATTCAATCAAAGATCAACTATCATAATTAAAGTCTTTGCAATCCAAAATAGTGGGCACATCACTAATTAAAGATTTGACCTCTTCAAACCCACTTTCATCAAAATTTTCATCAAGATTTTCACCCTCCAAATTATTGGGACGCCTTCTAGCTAAAGTTGACTCTACTTCAGTCCCTTTATCATCAATTTTAATATTACTAAACAAGGAATCAATAGAAGAAACACCAATCACTTTAAGATCTTCATCATTTTTCTGAAAGCAATCACTAGAAAATGCATTTTCGAAAAATTCTCTTTTAGCTCTAAGCATAGCGGTTCTTTTCTTACTTTCATCCAAAGAAACATATAAAGCTTTAATTGATTCATCAATCTTAGGGGCAAAAGCTTTCAACTTGAGATTTTCTACATCATGAGAAATTCTATCAATGCTTCTTGACAAATCATCAATCTTATTCAACTTTTCTTCTATCATAGTATTGAAAACATTTTGCGCATTGATAAATTCTTTAATATTACTCTTAAGATGAGAGGGGTTCCTATTATTATTGTAAGAAGAATTACCATAGGAATTACCATAATTATTAGAGGAATTCCCAGGAAAAGGCCTAGGATTAAAATTACCTCTATAAGCATTGTTATTAAAATTGTTTCGCGAGATGAAATTCACATCTACGGAATCACTATTTTGCTCAATCAAAGTAGACAAAGGAACATCATTAAGATCAATAGGAGCATTTTTACTAGCAACCAACTTCATTAAAGCATCAACGTTTTCACTCAAAGTACTAATTTCTTCAACCGAATTAACCTTTTTGCTAGTAGGTGCTCTTTCAGTATGCCATTGTGAATAATTTGCCATAATATTATCTAGCAATTTAGTAGCTTCACCCACAGTAATTTCCATAAAATTACCACCCGCGGCAGAATCTAAAAGATTTCTAGAGACAAAATTAATTCCCGCATAGAAAATTTGTATAATCATCCAAAGATTTAAACCATGAGTAGGACAATTTCTTAGCATCAATTTCATTCTTTCCCAAGATTGTGCAACATGTTCATGCTCAAGTTGCTTAAAATTCATGATTTGTATTCTAAGGGAAATAATTTTCGCGGGCGGAAAATACTTAGTAATAAAAGCATCCTTGCACTTATTCCAAGAATCGATACTATTGTGAGGCAAAGAAGAAAACCAAATTTTTGCACGATCCCGCAAGGAGAAAGGAAATAATTTCAACTTCACTATATCATTGTCCACATATTTTTTCTTTTGCATATCACACAATTCTACGAATGTGTTTAGATGGGACGCGGCATCCTCATTAGGAGTACCGGAAAATTGATCTTTCATGACAAGATTCAACAAAGCGGCATTAATATCACAAGACTCTGCACTAGTGGCGGGAGGAGCAATCAGAGGGCTAATAAAATCATTGTTATTGGTATTGGAAAAATCACACAATTTGGTATTTTCTTGAGTCATCGTGACTACGCAAACAAGATTGCAAGCAAACAAGAGATCTGACGAGAAAAAGGCAAACGAAAAAAAGGGCAAATGGCAAATAATGTAGTTGCAAGCAGATGAGATTTGCGATTAGGAACCTGATAGTTGTTGATGATGTCTCCTCGGAACCAGAGATTGGCTCGTTGAAGAGACTGCTTCCTCCCCGGCAACGGCGCCAGAAATTCCTTTGACGTGGCTTGAGACTGTATCGGTATTTCCCCAAAGAGGAAGGGATGATGCAGCACAGCGACGGTAAGTATTTCCCTCAGTTATGAAACCAAGGTATCGAACCAGTAGGAGGATCATGCAACACTATGTAAACAACACCTGCACACAAAGAACAAATACTTGCAACCCGACGCGAAAGAGAGGTTGTCAATCTCTCCATGGTAAAAAGATAGATTAGGTTGTAATAGATTGGATAGATAGCTCTCGCAAGAACACAAAATAAAAGAGGCAAATAAAAAGTGCAGGAAGGTATTTTTGGGTTTTTGGAATAATAGATCTGAAAACAAAAGCGGCAAAAAGATAGATCGGAAAGCAATATGTTGGAAAAGTAGATCCGGGGGCCGTAGGTTTCACTAGTGGCTTCTCTCAAGAGTATAGCACACGGTGGGTGAACGAATTACTGTTGGGCAATTGATAGAAGATCAAATAATCATGACGATATCCAAGGCGATGATCATTATATAGGCATCACGTCCAAGATTAGTAGACCGAAACGATTCTACATCTACTACTATTACTCCACACATCGACCGCTATCCAGCATGCATCTAGTGTATTAAGTTCATGGGAAAACGGAGTAATGCAATAAGAACGGTGACATGATGTAGACAAGATCTATTCATGTAGGAATAGACCCCATCTTGTTATCCTTAATAGCAACGATACATGCGTGCCTCGCTGCCCCTTTTGTCACTGGGAGAGGACACCGCAAGATCGAACCCATCACAAAGCACCTCTTCCCATGGCAATAAAAATCGATCTAGTTGGCCTAACTAAACCAAAGATTCGAAGAAGAAATACGAGGCTATAAGTAATCATGCATATAAGAGATCAAAGAAGACTCAAATAATATTCATGGATAGAAACTGATCATGAACTCAAAATTCATCGGATCCCAACAAACATGCCGCAAAAAGTCATTACATCAAATAGATCTCCAAGAGACCATTGTATTGAGAATCAAAAGAGATAGAGGAAGCCATCTAGCTACTGCCTACGGACCCGTAGGTCTATGTAGGCCTCCGTGATGGTGTTAGATTGGATCTCGCGGTTCTGGAACTTGCGGCGGCTGGATGTATTTTTCGTCGACTCCTCTAGGGTTTCCGGAATATTTGGGTATTTATAGAGCTCATAGGCGGTGGAGAAGGTTCCCGAGGCGGCCACAACCCACCAGGGCATGCCCAGGGCCCCTGGCGCACCCTGGTGTCTTGTGGGTGGCTTGGGCTCCCTCCTGGTTACTTCTTTGGCCCACTGACCTTCTTCTGGTCCAAAAAAAATCTCCAAGAAGTTTCGTCGCGATTGGACTCCGGTTGGTACTGATATTCTGCGAAGTAAAAAACAAGCAAATAACAGCAACTGGCACTTGGCACTATGTCAATAGGTTAGTCCCAAAAAATGATATAAAGTTGCTATAAAATGATTGTAAAACATCCAAGAATGATAATATAACAGCATAGAACAAGCAAAAATTATAGATACGTTGGAGACGTATCACATAACATAACCCTCATGTATCTTAGGCATTTCAAATCTAGGAGAGCTAAGTCTAATAGGTGTTTCATAGTTCTCAGTTTCAAAGACTTCATCAGTTTCAGTAGCTTCATCAGTTTCAATAATTTCATTCTCTTTAGCTCTAGCAATTTGCTCATCAAGAAATTCACCTAGTGGCACATTATCATCTGGCATGGTAGTAGCATCATCATAAGCATCATTCATAGTAGAAGTAGCATCATCAATAACTTGCGACATATCAGGATTAATAGCATGTAGTGGTGTTGCAAGTTTACTCATAACCGAAGACGAATCAAGTACACAGCTAGATGGCAATTCCTTACCTCCCCTTGTTTTAGAGGGAAAAATATTGGTTCTTGTATCCTTCAGATTCTTCATAGTGATCAATTGATATAAATACCAAGTGACTCAACAAATATAGCTATGCTCCTCGGCAACGGCGCCAGAAAAAGTCTTGATAACCCACAAGTATAGAGGATCGCAACAGTTTTCGAGGGTAGAGTATTCAACCCAAATTTATAGATTCGACACAGGGGGAGCCAAAGAATATTTGCGAGTATTAGCAGTTGAGTTGTCAATTCAACCACACCTGGAGATTAGATATCTGCGGCAGAGTAATCAGTAGCACGGTAATATGATAGTTTTGATAGCAGTAGTAACAATAACAGTAACGGTAGCAGTGATAGCAATGGTTTCGTAGCAAGTGTAACAGTAGCAGTAGCAATAGTAACTTAGCAAGAACAATATGTGGAAAACTCGTAGGCACTGGATCGATGAACTCGTTGGATGATATTCATCATATAACAGTCATAACCTAGGGCGACACAGAACTAGCTCCAGTTCATAAATATAATGTAGGCATGTATTCCGTAAATAGTCATACGTGCTTATGGAAAAGAACTTGCATGACATCTTTTGTCTTGCCCTCCCGTGGCAGCGGGGTCCATAAGGAAACTAAGGGATATTAAGGCCTCCTTTTAATAGAGAATCGGAACAAAGCATTAACACATAGTGAATACATGAACTCCTCAAACTACGGTCATCACCGGAAAGTATCCCAACTATTGTCACTTTGGGGTTTACGGATCATAACACATAGCAGGTGCATATGACTAGCAAGATCGGATCAAGAACATAGATATAATGGTGATAACATAAACGGTTCAGATCTGAAATCATGGCACTCGGGCCCTAGTGACAAGCATTAAGCATGGCAAACTCATAGCAACATCAATCTCAGAACATAGTGGATACTAGGGATCAAGCCCTAACAAAACTGACTCGATTACATGATGAATCTCATCCAACTCCTCACCGACCAGCGAGCCTACGAAGGAATTACTCACTCCCGGTGGGGAGCATCATGGAATTGGCGATGAAGGAGGGTTGGTGATGATGAAGACCAAAGATTCCCCTCTCCGTAGGCCCAAACGGACTCCAGATCTGGCCTCTCGATGAAGAACAGGAGGTGGCGGTGGCTCCGTCTTGTGAAACACGATAAAACTTCCTCTCTTATATTTTTTCTCCGAAAATAGGAATTTATAGTGCTGGAATTAGGGTCAGTGGGGCAACGAGGTGAGCACAACCCACCAGGGCGCGCCTAGAGGGGGTGGAGCGCCCTGGTGTATTGTGCCCAGCCAGGGCACCCCCTCCAGTGGTTCTTGGCTCCAGTATTTTTTATTTATTGTAAAATAATTCTCCGAAAAGTTTCGTCCAGTTTCGAGAACTTTTATTTCTGCACAAAAACAACACCATGGTAGTTCTGCTGAATATAGCGTCAGTCCGGGTTAGTTTCATTCAAATCATGCAAATTAGAGTCCAAAACAAGAGCAAAAGCGTTAGGAAAAGCAGATACGACGGAGACGTATCAGTAGACCAACTTCTATGTTGAAGACCCACCTGAGCATGAGGAAGAGTGATAACCCACAAGTGTAGGGGATCGTTTGTAGCCTTTTTCGATAAGTAAGAGTGTCGAACCCAATGAGGAGCTAAAGGTAGAATTAATATTCTCTCAAGTTCTATCGTCCATCGATACAACTCTACGCACGCTAACGCTTACTTTAACTAGAACAAGTATGAAACTACTTTGCGAGAAAGAAACTAGAAGTACTTAGTAGGTGTAGAGATAGTTTTGCAAGGTAATAAAGAGCAAGTAAATAAAAGTTAGGGGCTTTTTAGATAAAGATTAATAAGTAAGTTGTTTAGTAGAAAGCTTTTTGTGTAACGCAAGAGAAAGATTGTCCATAGGAAATTGAGTATAACATGATAGATACTTATCATATGCAATGAGGGAGAGGCATACGCTAACACACTTTCCGTATCATATGCACTTATGATTGGACCTCTAGCAAGCATCCGCAACTACTAGAAATCATTAAGGTAAACCCAACCATAGCATTAAACATCAAGTCCTCTTTACTCCCATACGCAAATAACTCCCTTACTCGGGTGTAAGCTTCTGTCACTCTAGCCACCCACTATAAGAGAATCATGAACATATTGCAAACCCTCCAGCATGAATCCTTCACGTGTGCGCCTCAAGGAAGGCACCTTAGGACAGCACCATATCAACATACAACTCATATCAATAACATCATACCACAATTAACCCGTAGGACAAAAGAGATATACTCAAACAACATAGGATAGCCACACATCATTGGATAATAATATATAGCATTAAGCACCATGTTTAAGTAGAGATTACAACGGGGAAGAGATGTTTTATACCGCTGCATAGAGGGGGAGAGAGTTGGTGGTG
The DNA here is from genome assembly GCA_039707655.1 of Elymus sibiricus. Lineage (NCBI taxonomy): Eukaryota > Viridiplantae > Streptophyta > Magnoliopsida > Poales > Poaceae > Elymus > Elymus sibiricus. The sequence continues at coordinate 320,991,051 of CM077663.1, read as the reverse complement.
ACGGCGGCGAAGTTGTTGGTGTAGATTGCCGTCATGATGGTTGCCCCGGTGACGCTCCGGTGCCACCGGGAGAGGGGGAGAGCCCCCCTCCTTCTTCTTCCTTGGCCTCCTCCCTAGGTGGGAGGATAGTTTCCCCTTTGGTCCATGGTCGCCATGCCTCCCGGAGGGCAGGAGCCCCTCTGAGATTGGATCTATCTCTTTGTCTCTCTTCTGTTTTTCGCGGCTGTTTTCTGGCCCTTCATCGTTTCTTAAATATCCGGAGATCCGTAACTCCGATCGGGCTGAAATTTTGAGGGGACTTTTATCGCGAAAATATATTTCTTGTGGCGGAAGGAGAGCCTCAACCGACTTAAGGGCTGGCCACAAGCCATCAGGCTCCCCCCCAGGTCGCGCCCTGTTGGCTCGTGGGGCCCTCGAGCATCGTCTTGCATTGATCCGACTCCCAAAATTCACATATATTCCAAAAAAAATCTCTGTAAATTTTTATCGCATTTGGACTTCGTTTGATATGGAATTTCTGTGACACAAAAAACAAAAAAAATAGGAACTGGCATTGGGCACTGGGTCAATAGGTTAGTGCTTAAAAATAATATAAATTGGTAAATAAATACTCAAAAAGTATCCTAAAATGATAATATAATAGCATGTAACAATCAAAAATTATAGATACATTGGAGACGTATCAAAGAGGAAGAGGAGGAACCAGCTGCAAACCCTCCTCCTTCCAAGAAGAAGAAGCTTTTGGCTGATGCTTTGCGTGGCAAGCCACCATCTAAGGCTAAGCCAACTGCTCCCAAGAAGCCAGCTGCCCCAAGCCCAAGAGAACCACCAGAGATATCCCTCTTACTGAGAAGAACAAGGTTTCTACTACCATGGAAGAAGAGGAAGATGTTACTGTTTTGAGGAAGCTGAGACCTCACCTGCCAGAGCACAATGATGATCATCCAGTGGCAGAGGACATGAAGAAAAGGAAGGATCAAGGGCTCAGGAAATGGAGAGCAGCTGATCCTTATGCTATCAGGAGAAGGACTATTGTAGATGCTCGCTTCCACACAAAGGAGCAACAAGATTTTTATGAGAATGTCTTATTAGCCAAGAGTCCAACAGTTAGCGACATGAGATATGTTGATTGCAAGTTCATCAAGGAGAATGAAGATTACTTCCCTCGTGTGCTAGAGAATTTCAAGGCAATTGATATTGATGCTTTTGTTGGCAGAGAGTTCACTGCATGGAATGATGAGATGATCATGCATTTCTATTCACGGCTCATTTTTATCGAGATGGAAGGATTGTATGGATGACTGAGGGCACCAGGTACCAGTCTTCTATTGATGAGTGGGCTACCATCTTAGGAACCCCGGAGATTCAGGATGGAGATATTGATGTGTATGTTGAGGCCAAGATGAATCACAACTCCATGGCCAATATGTATAATCCTATCCCCACTGCATATGTGAAGACTCACAAGTTTGGCTCTGTCTACTTCTTGCAAGCAGGACTACCCACCACCAACACTATTATGAGGCGTACTTTGATGCCAAAGCCAGGAGATGACAAGATGATCAGGGGGTACTCCATCAACATGCTGCACCATGTAGACACCCACACTAAGTTTAGGGTGATGGATTTGATTGTGGAGAGAATCAAGAGGACTGCTGCTGATCAGAAGAGATCTTGTGGATATGCTCCATATATCCAGATGCTCATCAGTTCCAAAGTTGGAAAGAGACAAGATGCACCTGATCGTCCACACCTGCCACTCCAGCCAGATTTCGAGGACAACGTTATGGTGATGGATCCTACTCATCCCACTTCAGCTACTGCAGAGGCAGAGGCAGCAAGAGCCACTAGTGCTCAAATTCCAAGGATGAAGAGCGATCAAATGTCCTATCTTATCAGTACTATCCAAGGGATAGAAAAGAACGTGTCTGAGATCCTCAAGAACCAGAAAAGTCTGGAGAGGATAGTGGAGACGAAATTTCATGCTCTAGACAATAAGGTGGATGAGCTGGCCAAAACTGTCACAGAATTGAAGCAAGAAGTGGATGCAGTGCCCAGTCGCCACTCCAGTGATGATGATGATGATAGTCCTCCTCTCCAGCCTCACACTCAGTTCAAGACACATGCCAGATCGTGTGTCGTGCCAACTCCAGAGTTGAGACCATCTTCATCAGCACCAACATCAGCTCCATTAGCTCCTTCAGCACCTTCAGCATCTACTCCACCACCTCAGAGGACATCAGCTGAAGCATTCGCAGACGCTCTTCTTTTGACTCCTTCAACGGCTACCGAAGGAGATAGAGCCCAGAGCGATGCTTGATACGTCTCCAACGTATCTATAATTATTGATTGCTCCATGCTGATATATTATCATTCTAGGATACTTTTTGGGTATTTATTTACCAATTTATAATATTTTTGAGCACTAACCTATTGACCCAGTGCCCAGTGCCAGTTCCTGTTTTCTGCGTGTTTTTGCCTTTTCAGAGTTACAATACCAACCGGAGTCCAATTGCCACGAAACTTTTTGGTGATTTTTTCTGGACCAATACAAGACCTAGAAGCTTCGGAGGAGGGCCAGGAGATGCATCAGGGGCCCACAACATATCCAGCCTCGCCCCCTAGGGGGCGCGGCTCGATATGTGGTGGCCCCCTGGAGCGTCCCCCGACGTCGTTCTCTAGCCTATAAATTCACATCTACCCTAAAAACACCTGAAGCGCTCCCGAAACACTTTTTCCGCTGCCACAAGTCTCTGTTCCGACGGGAGACCATCTACACCTCCGTTCCGGCACCCTGCCGGAGGGGAGATTGATCATCAAGGGCCTCTTCATCAACCTTGCTGCCCTCACCATGATGTGTGAGTAGTTCACCACAGACCTACGGGTCCGTAGGTAGTACCTAGATGGCAATCTCTCTCTCTCTCTCTCTCGATCTTCAATACAATGTTCATCACATCTTTGCCTTGATCTATCCGATATGATCCCTTTGTATGGTGTGTTTGTTGGGATCCGATGAATTGTGAATTTATGTTCAGATTATTCATTAAAAGTATTTGAGTCAAACCTGATTACTATGATTCTTATTTGCATGATCATCATAGCTTCGTAATGCTCTCCGATCTATTGAGATAGTTTGGCCAACTAGATTGATATTTCTTCGGTGGGAGTGGTGCGTTGTAGTAGGTTAAACCTGACAAGTTTCTATATCCCAGTGATAGAAGGGGACAAGTTGCGTCTTTGTGTTGTTGCTACTAAGGATAAAACGATGGGGTTTATTCATATTAGTTGAGTTTACTTTATCTACATCATGTCATCGTTCTCCAAGCATTACTCCGTTTTTCATGAACTTAATACGTACAGAGGCAAGCATAGAAGCTCTCTTGAAGTGGAGTAATAGTAGTAGGTGCAGGTAGGAGTCGGCCTATTTGCTTATGGACGTGATGTCTATATACACATGATCATTGTCGTGAACATCGCATAATTATTCGCTTTTCTATCAATTGCCCAACGGTAATTTGTTTACCCCCCGGGTCTATTCACTTATAAATTCAAAAATGCTATCATTACCTTGCTGTTATTTATTACCTTTTATTTTATTTTGCACTTTACTATTATCTACACAACTCACTTGCTTGCAAATAATGAGATCAAGGGGATTGACGACCCTCTTGCCGGCGTTGGGTGCAAGTTGTTTGTTCTTTTGTGTGCAACCGTTGAAGACGGTTGAGGATTGGTATTCCTATTGGTTCGATAAACCTTGGTTTCATAACTGAGGGAAATACTTACCCACTTTGTGCTGCGATTACCCGTTCCTCTTCACGGAAAACCCAACGCAGATCACGCGTATCAGGAAGGATTTCTGGCGCCTTTGCCGGGGAATACCATCACCAACTATCAAGTAACTTCGCACAAAATTTCATTCACTTGTTCTTCTTTTTATTTGCTGTTATATTTAGTTTGTCTCATAAAAATCAAAAATACAAAAATATTTACCTTTGCTAGTTACTAGTCTGCTTCTAGTTTGCTTTACTTGCTAGTTTGCTTGCCTTGCTTGTTTTGCTTGTGTGGTCACCATGTCTCAAGATACTACTAAGTTTTGTGATTTCCCAAATACTAATAATAATGATTTTATTAGTACTCCTATACCACCCGCCACTAGTGCGGAGGCATTTGATATTAATGCTGCATTGCTCAATCTTGTCATGAAAGATCAATTTTCGGGAAGTCATAATGAGGATCCCGCATCACATCTTAATACCTTTATTGAATTATGTGATATGCAAAAGAAAAATTATATGGATAATGATATTGTGAAATTAAAATTATTTCCTTTTTCACTAAGAGACAAAGCTAAAGCTTGGTTTTCATCTTTACCTCGTAATAGTATTGGAACGTGGGATAAGTGTAAAGATGCTTTTATTGCCAAGTATTTTCCTCCTGCTAAGATTATCTCCCTGAGAAATCAAATGATGAATTTTAAATAGCAAGATCAAGAACATGTTGCTCAAGCTTGGGAGGGAATGAAATTGATGATAAGAAATTGTCCAACTCATGGCTTAAACTTGTGGATGATTATCCAAAATTTCTATGCTGGACTAAACTTTGTGTCCAGAAATCTTCTAGATTCTGCCGCGGGTGGTACCTTCATCGATGTGACCTTAGGAGAGGCCACAAAAATTCTGGAAAACATTATGCCAAATTATTCTCAATGGCATACCGAAAGAGCTCCAACTGGTAAGAAGGTAAATTATGTTGAAGAAATCGCTACTTTGAGTGAAAAAGTGGATGCTCTTATGAATATGGTTGCTAATAAAAATGCTAATGTTGATCCCAATGATATGCCTTTGTCTACTTTTATTGATAAAAATAATGATGCTATTGATGTGAACTTTGTCTCGCGGAATAATTTCAACAACAATGCTCATACAGGAAATTTCAATGCTAGACCATATCCCAGTAATTCCTATAACAAGTATAGAAATTCTTATGGTAATTCATATGGAAATGCTTCTACAAATTCTAATAGGATACCTTCTTATCTTGAGAACACAATTAAAGAATTTATTAATTCTCAAAAGGTTTTCAACACTACGGTAGAAGAAAAGTTGCATATGATTGATACTTTGGCTAAAAACATGGATATAATTGCTCTTGATGTTGAAACTCTTAAAAATAAGTCTTTGCCACCCAAGCATGATTTTAATGAGACTATTAAATCTATCCAATTATCTATTAATGAAAGTAAGGAGAGGACCTCTAAGTTGAGAGCTAAGCAAGAATTCTTAGAAAAAGCTCTTCCACCCGGTTTTTACCGGAATCATGATGAAGATCTTAAAATGATTGGTGTTTCTCCTATTGAATATTTGTTTACATCTCTGAATATAAATGATAAAGGGACTGGATATGCATCAACGTTAGTTAAGGAGCGTCCCGTTTGCTTGGAGGGTGATGATTCTAATGCTAAAACTGAAAAAGTGGGTTTGGAGAGATCAAAACTTTAACTAGTGACGTGCCCACTATCTTGGATTACAAGGACTTTAATTATGATAAATTCTCTTTAGTAGAATGTATTTCCTTGCTGCAATCCATTATTAGCTCACCCAATGCTTATGAACAAAACAAAGCTTTTACCAAACATATAGTAGAAGTTATGATAAAAGCTTATGATGAGAAACTTGAGCTTGAAATTTCTATTCCTAGAAAATTGCATGATGAGTGGGAACATACTATCAAAATAAAGATAAATAAATATGAATGCAATGCTTTGTGTGACCTTGGTGCTAGTGTTTCAACTATACCCAAAACTTTATGTGATGTGCTTGGTCTCACTAATATTGAAGAGTGTTCCCTAAACTTGCATCTTGTGGATTCTACCATCAAGAAACCTTTAGGTATAATTAATGATGTTCTTATTATTGCAAACAAAAATTATGTGCCTATAGATTTCATTGTGCTTGATATTGATTGTAATCCTTCTTGTCCCATAATACTTGGAAGACCATTTTTACGAACTATAGGTGCAATTATTGATATGAAAGAGGGAAACATAAGATTACAATTACCATTCAAGAAAGGGATGGAACACTTCCCTAGGAAGAGAATTAAACCACCTTATGAATCAATCATGAGAGCTACCTACGGGTTGAGTGTCAAAGATGACAACACTTGAAACTATGCATTATGCCTAGCTAGGGGCATAAAACAATAGCGCTTGTTGGTAGGCAACCCAATATGTATCTTTATTTTTGTTTTTTACTTTCTGTTTTGTGTGATAAAATGATTGTTGCCTATGTAATGATTGTGTTTTTATGTTTTAATTAGTGTTTGTGCCAAGTAAAGCCTTTGGGATGACTCACAAGATGAGTAGAAACGATGCTGAATCTGAAACAGAAACTTTGACTCCAGTGCAGAAATTTTCATTTTTTGCTGGAGCGTGATAATGATCCTAAATTTTAACACAGTATTGCTATACAAATTCTTTATGTTGTCCTAATTTTTAAGAATTTTTAGAGTTAAAGAAGTATGGGCTCTTTACAGATTGCTACATAATGTTCTGTTTTAAACAGATTCGGTTTTGCTTGCATAGTTTGCTTGTTTTGATTATGCCATGGACTATATCAGGGGGGTGTAAGCCATGGGGAAGTTAGAATACAGTTACTATTATGCAAAAATGAATACAGTAACCATATATAAAAAAAGAGAGAAAATGGGGGATGCAAAAAAAAGAGAAAAGCCCACCATATAAAATATATATATATGAAATGGGAGAAAAGAGAGAAGGGACTTTGCTAGTATCCTTTACCACACTTGTGCCTCAGAGTGGCACCATGTTCTTCATATAGAGAGTCTCCTATGTTGACACTTCCATATGCTAGTGGGAATTACCTTTTCATATAATAAACTTGGCTTGTATATTCCTATGACGGGCTTCCTCAAATGCCCGAGGTCTTCATGAGCAAGCAAGTTTGATGCACACCCCACTCAGCTTCAGTTGAGCTTTCATACACTTATAGCTCTAGTGCATCATTTGCATGGCAATCCCTACTCCTCGCATTGATATCTATCGATGAGCATCTCCATAGCTCGTCGGTACGCCTAGTTGATGCGAGACTATCTTCTCCACTTTTTACCCCTTTGATACCTACCACCATATTCTATTCCACCTATATGTTATGTCCAATGGTTCACGCTCATGTATTGCGTGAAGAATAAAAAGTTGATGCATATTGAAAAAGTATGATCCAATTGCCTGACTTGGACACCGTGGTGCTTAACATTTGTATCTATGTGGTGAAGACGGAGTCATGCCTTGCTAATATAACAAGATGAGTAGGGGTAAACATTCTTTTAGGATCATATACTTTGAAAAATTAATGATTTTGTTTCTTATACTTATAAATATTACTATGTTGCTGGTTGTTAATTCATCATTTCTCAATGAGCATACATACTAAAAGTTACATAATGGGTAGCATGTCAAATCAAAAATTCTGTTTTTATCATTCACCTACTCGAGGACGAGCAGGAATTAAGCTTGGGGATGCTGATACGTCTCCAACGTATCTATAATTTTTTATCGTTCAATGCTGATATATTATCATTCTAGGATACTTTTTGGGTATTTATTTACCAATTTATAATATTTTTGAGCACCAACCTATTGACCCAGTGCCTAGTGCCAGTTCCTGTTTTCTGCGTGTTTTTGCCTTTTAAGAGTTACAATACCAAACGGAGTCCAATTGCCATGAAACTTTTTCGTGATTTTTTCTAGACCAATACAAGACTGTAAGAGCACATTTATCCATGTGTGGTTTTGGTAATTGTTGACAATCCCTATGAACTAATGGTTGCCTTGAGTTATATTCGAAGGATTTGTCCGTAGGTACTTCTTGAAGTCCATCTGTTGGTTTCAAGGAGTTTATATGGTGACCAAGGTGGTATTCAAGGTTTTATCCAAAGATTGGTCATGTGAGAGTTGAGCTTATTGCATGCATGTCTTGAAGAAGAAGATTGTGTGAGCACTCATGTTTACCTTCAAGACATCATCTTTATGAATAGAGAAAATAAGATACAAGGTTGATCAAGACTAAGTCAAAGAGTGAACCAAGTTGATCAACACACAAAGCGTACAAGATATACCGAGAGGGATCAAGTGATCCCATGGTATGGTAAGCATTGTCCATTACGCTTTGTGTACTAACCCATGGTCTACGTGAGTGTTCTTTGTAGGGTTAGGTATATTTCCATGGGATTGCATCAAGAGGAAGATCCCATACAACCCATGGAAGATGACATCAAGTGGTGATCGTCATCAAGGTTGCGGTGTGCAAGTTCAAGTGAAGCATCATGGAGAGATCATGCTTGAAGCTTGCCGTCCATTGTGGTTACAATGGACTTGTGAAGATGTGCCAAAGAGTGGCTCACCCATAGTGGAGTATGGGGGAGCAATCTACTAGTCTTCATCGAGCCGACGCAATCAAGAAAGGTGGTCCATATTGAGAAGGACAAGATCGTCATCATCTAGATCAAGTGGACTATGCGCAAGGCAAAGGTTTGACCTTGATAGGGTTTTCTATTTTACGGTCTCATGGTGGTAGTTGGGAGACCAGGTTATAGGATCGATAGCCGTACTATCAAGGGGGGCTCTCAAGTGAGTAGCTTGATCGTATCATTCGTTGAGAGCTCAAACCATTGCATTCTTGGCATCATCATCTTTCTTGGTTCTTGGTTGGCTTTTCTCTATGTGGGTTCTTGAGCTTATGGTCAGCTTCATGACAAGCTCAAGTTCATCGAAAACGGAGTCCATATGCATCTTCTATGATGTTTTCGATGTTGGAGTTTTTGCCGGTTCTTCATTCATAGAGGTTTCACATCTCTATATCATTGGCAGTTCTGGTTTTACTGTTTCCATCTGGTTGCTTGGGTTCTTTGTTACTCTCCCGAGGGCGGTAGTACCGCTGGGGGGTTCCGACTCCTTACGCGGTAGTACCGCTGGGGGGTTCCGACTCCTTACGCGGGGCACCAGACACTGCCTTGTCTGGTGTCTAGTACCCCGCGCCACCAGAGCGGTAGTAGGGCGGTAGTAACAAGCGGTGCTACCGCTGCCCCTACTAGCTTGAGTTTGCTCAATTCGGAGCTCATTTGCGGAAGTTATGGCAGTTCTGGTCTTACCTGTTTTCTTGATGCGGTTATACCGCTGTCCCAACCGGTTGCACCGCTCGCTCCAGTCATCCGGTTTAGCCACCACTCCAGGGGTGATACCCTGGGGGTGCTGCCACTGAGTGGTCTCCAGCGGTTGTACCGCTGCCTCCGGGCGGTTGTACCGCCCACAGCTGGGTGATCCAGGGTGGCAGCCCTAGGCGGTTGAACCGGCCCAGCACCGGGCTTCAACCGGACACGGTTCTGTTGAGCTGTGGTTGTTGGGCGGACGTGGGCCGGTTGTACCGCTATATTACTATAGCCCGGTACTATCGGTGTCCCTAGCGGTTGTACCGCTCGGGACTCTGCCATGTCCAGCACTCGAGCCGAGCGGTTGCACCGGGGAGGAACCACCGCCTCAGGTTCTGTTGTGATGCGGTTGTTGGCCGGTTGTTGGGCGGTTGTACCGCTTTATTACTATAGCCCGGTTCTACCGCCCGCATCACCGGTTCTACCGCCCGTGTGCTATTCTGCACATAACGGGCAGATTTGTGGGGACCTATTTAAGGGGGTCTTCTTCCCCAATGGTTCCCTAACTCTTGAGCTCGTTTTTGCCCCCCATTGTTGACCTTCTTTGAGCTTGCTATCTCTCAATCCCTCCAATGATTCTTGCTAGTTCTTGAAGGAAAAGGGAGAGGAGATATAGATCCACATTTCCACCAATCACTTTCTCCTCTATGTGAGGGGAACCCCTTGGATCTAGATCTTGGAGTTCTTCGTGTTCTTCTTCGTTCTTCCTCTCATTTCCTCCATAGCATTAGTTGTTGTGGTGGGATTTGGGAGAGAAGAACTTGGGCACTCCGTGTGCCCTTGCCATTGCATTTGGTGCATAGGTTTGAGTTCTCCACGGTGATACGTGGAAGTGAAGTTTGAGAAGCTTATTACTCTTGGGTGTTTGAGCACCCTAGAGCTTGTTCCTCTTGGGTGCCTTGGAGCCCTAGACGGTTGGTGGTGCCTCGGAGCTCAATCATTGTGGTGTAAAGCTCCGGGCAAGCGTCGGGGTCTCCAATTAGGTTGTGGAGATTGCCCCGAGCAATTTGTACGGGTACCGGTGACCGCCCCCAAGGGTTGCCAAAGTGTACGGGTACCGGTGACCGCCCCCAAGGGTTGCCATTTGTACGGGTTCGGTGACCGCCCTCAAGGGTCCCTTAGTGGAATCACGGCATCTTGCATTGTGCGAGGGCGTGAGGAGATTACGGTGGCCCTAGTGGCTTCTTGGGGAGCATTGTGCCTCCACACCGCTCCGAACGGAGATTAGCATCTGCAAGGGTGTGAACTTCGGGATACATCATCGTCTCCACGTGCCTCGGTTATCTCTTACCCGAGCCCTTTACTTGTGCACTTTACTTTGTGATAGCCATATTGTTTCTTGTTATATATCTTGCTATCACTTAGTTGTTTATCTTGCTTAGCATAAGTTGTTGGTGCACATAGGTGAGCCTAGTTGTTTTAGGTTTTGTGATTGACATATTAAACGTTAGTTTTATTCCGCATTTGTTCAAGCCTAAACCGTAATTATTTTAAAGCGCCTATTCACCCCCCCCCCCTCTAGGCAACATCCACGTCCTTTCAAAGACCTAGAAGCTTCGGAGGAGGGCCAGGAGATGCACCAGGGGCCCACAACATATCCAGCCACGCCCCCTAGGGGGCAGCGGCCAGATATGTGGTGGCCCCTTGGAGCGTCCCCCGATGTCGTTCTCTGGCCTATAAATTCACATCAACCCTAAAAACACCAGAAGCGCTCCCGAAACACTTTTTTCGCCGCCGCAAGTCTCTGTTCCGACGGGAGGCCATCTACACCTCCGTTCGGCACCCTGCCGGAGGGGAGATGAATCACGGAGGGCCTCTTCATCAACCTTGCTGTCCTCACCATGATGTGTGAGTAGTTCGCCACAGACATACGGGTCCGTAGGTAGTACCTAGATGGCAATCTCTCTCTCTCTCTCTCTCTCTTGATCTTCAATACAACGTTCATCGCATCTTTGCCTTGATCTATCCGGTGTAATCCCTTTGTATGGTGTGTTTGTTGGGATCCGATGAATTGTGAGTTTATGTTCACATTATTCATGAAAAGTATTTGAGTCAAACCTGATTACTATGATTCTTATTTGCATGATCATCAAAACTTCGGAATGCTCTCCGATCTATTGAGATAGTTTGGCCAACTAGATTGATATTTCTTCGGTGGGAGTGGTGCGTTGTAGTAGGTTCGACCTAACGAGTTTCTATATCCCAGTGACAGAAGGGGACAAGTTACGTCTTTGTGTTGTTTCTACTAAGGATAAAACGATGGGGTTTATTCATATTAGTTGAGTTTACTTTGTCTACATCATATCATCATTCTCCAAGCATTACTCCGTTTGTCATGAACTTAATACGTAGAGAGGCAAGCATAGAAGCGCTCTTGAAGTGGAGTAATAGTAGTAGGTGCAGGTAGGAGTCGGCCTATTTGCTTATGGACATGATGCCTATATACGCATGATCATTACCGTGAACATCACATAATTATTCACTTTTCTATCAATTGCCCAACAGTAATTTGTTTCCCCACCGTATGCTTTGCTTATGAGAGATGCCACTAGAGAACTCTATGGCCCCCGGGTCTATTCACTTATAAATTCACAAACGCTATCATTACCTTGCTATTATTTATTACCTTTTATTTTATTTTGCACTTTACTATTATCTGCAGTTATCTACACAACTCACTTGCTTGGAAATAACGAGATCAAGGGGATTGACGACCCTCTTGCCGGCGTTGGGTGCAAGTTGTTTGTTCTTTTGTGTGCAGCCACTGAAGACGGATGAGGATTGGTATTCCTATTGGTTCGATAAACCTTGGTTTCATAACTGAGCAAAATACTTACCCACATTGTGCTGCGATTACCCGTTCCTCTTCACGGAAAACCCAACGCAGATCACGAGTATCAACGCTTAGCTCTATACCTTTGAACTTTTTGGTAACTTGTTGCCAAAGGGGGAGAAGTGTCTAGATCATAGGGCTTCGAGAGAGAGTGTTTTGTCGTTTGTTTGCTCTCTTCGTTTCAAAAACATTTCATTTATCATTTGGTTGTTCTTAAACTCCATCGTGTTTGATCATACGTTTTGCTTGATGATGCTACTATTCCTTATCCATGTGATGTTTATATGATGATCATTCACACTTGTTTGGTGTTATGTGCATTGTAATCCATTCATATCATTTATGCGCACCACTAAGTTGTATGTGACATGGAAGAGTTACATATGATCCTAATCGATTGTGCATTTTCATTCAAACGCAACTTTTTAAATAATGCAAAAATTTATGGGGAGCTCTTGCTTATCACATACTTCTCAAAGCGACGATGCTATTCATTGTTTCATCCCTATCGAAGCTTTGATCTATATGTTGTCATCAATTACCAAAAAGGGGGAGATTGAAAGCACAACTTCTCCCTAGGTGGTTTTGGTAATTAATAACAGCATATATTTCATTGCACTAATGATTCCACCAAGTATATTTCAAGAAAAGTTCAATGAATGGATTGGCAAATGGATTGTGAGGAGATACCCTATATGCAAGGAACATCTATTGGCAACAAGATTCAAGACTCTACATTTTACATTTTGTGAGAAATCCCTTTTGAGTCCATAGGAAAGCCAATATTATTAAAAGGGGATGAGGTATCTATGATGATCTGGTTACTCAAGTTCTTAGAGTTAGCCACCAAAAATTCACATGAAATTCCCCCACAAATGCTCTGTCTAAACCCTACCACACAAAATCGGTGCCACCAAGTTTCGGATTCGGCCCTACCGAGTTTTACCCTAGACAGATCCTAAGCCAAAACCCTAAGGTCTCGGTGACACCAACATTCACTTTCGATGAAACCGAAACCAGTGACCAACTTTCAGGTAAGCCATTTCTAAGAATCGGAATTTCCAACTTTTGGAAAACGGTCTCACTGAGATTTGGAAACTGCCTAGGTCAGCCAATTCGGTCACACCGAGATTTATATATCGGTCTCACCAAAACGCCAAAAGTTGCCACATTTTACATTAATCGGTGCAACCGAGTTTTTGGATCGGTTTCACCGAGTTGGGCAATAATGTTGTAACGGTTGGATTTTTGGAGATGCCTATATATACCCCTACACCTACCACTCACTCGTAGAGGAAGCACTCGGAACATACCTACACTTGCCCCATCCATTTTTCTAAGAGAGAGCCACCTACTCATGTGTTGAGATCAAGATCTTCCACTCCAACCATATGAATCTTGATTTCTAGCCTCCCCAAGTTGCTTTCCACCCAATTAATCTCTTCTACCAAGCCAAATCTGTGAGAGAGTGATTGTGTGTCGAGGAGACTATCTTTTGAAGCACAAGAGCAAGGAGTGACGTGGCTTGAGACTGCGTAGGTATTTCCCCCAAAGAGGAAGGGATGATGCAGCACAGCAATGGTAAGTATTTCCCTCAATTATGAAACCAAGGTATCGAACCAGTAGGAGGATCACCACCACCTAATAAGCAGCACCTGCACACAAATAACAAATACTTGCAACCCGACGCGTAAGAGAGGTTGTCAATCTCTCTACGGTAAAAAGATAGATTAGGTAATGATAGATAGGAGAGATAGATCTCTCAAGAACACAAAATAAAAAGGGCAAATAAAAAGTGGAGCAATATATTTTTGGGTTTTTGGTATAGTAGAACTGAAAACAAAGAGGCAAAAAGATAGATCGGAAAGCAATATGTTGGAAAAGTAGACCCGGGGCCGTAGGTTTCACTAGTGGCTTCTCTCATGAGTATAGCACACGGTGGGTGAACAAATTACTGTTGGGCAATTGATAGAAGATCAAATAATCATGACGATATCCAAGGCAATGATCATTATATAGGCATCGCGTCCAAGATAAGTAGACCGACTCCTGCCTGCATCTACCACTATTACTCCACACATCGACCGCTATCCAGCATGCATCTAGTGTATTAACAGAGTAATGCAATAAGAACGATGACATGATGTAGACAAGATCTATTCATGTAGGAATAGACCCCATCTTGGTATCCTTAATGGAAACGATACATGCGTGCCATGCTGCCCCTTCTGTCACTGGGAAAGGACACCGCAAGATCGAACCCATCACAAAGCACCTCTTCCCATGGCAAGAAATCGATCTAGTCGGCCTAACTAAACCAAAGATCCGAAGAAGAAATACGAGGCTATAAGTAATCATGCATATAAGATATCAAAGAAGACTCAAATAATATTCATGGATAGAAACTGATCATGAACTCAAAATTCATCGGATCCCAACAAACACACCGCAAAAGTTTACATCAAATAGATCTCCAAGAGACCATTGTATTGAGAATCAAAAGAGAGAGATGAAGCCATCTAGCTACTGCCTACGGAAACGTAGGTCTATGGTGGACTACTCACGCATCATCGGAGAGGCACCTATGAAGAAGATGAACCCCTCTGTGATGGTGTTAGATTGGATCTTGAGGCTCTGGAACTTGCGGCGGCTGGATGAGTTTTTCGTCGACTCCCCTAGGGTTTTCTGAATATTTGGGTATTTATAGGCATCAGAGGCAGTGGAGGGGGGCCCCGTGGAGGGCACAACCCATCAGGGCGCACCCTGGTGGGTTGTGGCCTCCACAGCCCACCTCTCTGGCACTTCTTTGGCCCACTAGGTGTCTTCTGGTCCAAAAAAATCTCAAAAAAGTTTTGTCGCAATTGGACTCTGTTTGGTACTGATATTCTGCGAAGTAAAAAGCAAGCACAAATAGCAACTGGCACTTTGGCACTATGTCAATAGGTTAGTCCCAAAAAATCATATAAAGTTGTTATAAAGTGATTGTAAAACATCCAAGAATGATAATATAACAGCATGGAACAAGCAAAAATTATAGATACCTTGGAGACGTATCAGCATCCCCAAGCTTAATTCCTACTCTACCTCGAGTAGGTAAATGATAAAAACAGAATTTCTGATGTGGAATTCTGCCTAACATGTTCATCTCATATTCTTTTCTTTTGTAGCATGGACATTTGGACTTTTAGATGATTCAAAGCAATAGTCTAGTTTTAACATAATGACTTCAATACTCAAGCATGCCAACAAGCAACCATGTCTTTCAAAATATCAACACTAAAGAAAGTTATCCCTAGCCCATCATGCTCAATCATTGATCCATTCATGAAACACACTCAAATATTAGCTACACCCAATGCTCAAGTACGATCATACCCCCTAGTTGGTGCTTTATAAGAGAAGATGGAGACTCAAAGTAAAAATAAAAATTGCATAAAGTAAATAGATAGGCCCTTTGCAGAGGGAAGTAGGGATTTGTAGAGGTGCCAGAGCTCAAAGTTTCAAATTGAGAGAGAAAAATATTTAGGGTGGCATGCCTTTCTTGTCAACGAAAATGACAAAGTAGCTCACAGTGCTTTCCATGCTAGATATATCATAGGCGGTTCCCAAACAGAAAATAAAGTTTATTCCTTTTTCCACCATTCTTTCACATTCCATGGCGGGCCGTATCCACGGTTGCCTTCCATACCAACACTTTCCAAGGAATTTATTATTTGACAACATAAAGTAAATATTTTTTCTTTTCCATTTCAGGAATGGGCATCCCTATTACCGCCGCACTCTCGTGCAATGACAAGTGAATAAACACTCATCTTGAGAATAACACATCTACCATGGAAAAACATTGGACACTCCCCACCGTTTCATGAGCGGTACGAGCACACAAAAGAGAAGTTTATTTTGAAAATTAGAGATGGCACATACAAATTTGCTTGGAACGACATGGAAATACCGCATATAGGTAGGTATGGTGGAATCATAAGGCAAAACTTGGTTTAAGGATTTTGGATGCACAAGTAGTATTTCTACTTAGTACAAATGGAGGCTAGCAAATAGATTGAGAAGCAACCAACCAAGAAACGAAAATTCACATAAGCGAGCATTCAGCATAACACCGAACAATGCACCATAAGTAGGATGTAACTTCATTGCATAACTATTGACTTCGTACTTGCATAGGGAATCACAAACCTTAACACCAATATTCCTACTAAAGCATAATTACTCACTAACATGACTCACATATTACTATCATCATGTCGCAAAACTATTACATAGAATCAAGTTTAATTTGTCCAATGATCTTCATGAAAGTTTTTATTATATCGTCCTTGGATACCTATCACTTTGGGACTAGTTTCATATATTGCATTGCTTTTGACAAGCTCAAACAAATTTAAGTGAAGCACATGAGCATAGAGTTTTCAGCTCTCAAAAAGGTATAAGTGAAGCATGAGAGGATTTATTCAAAATTTACTAGCTCTCAAATTAATCTAAGTGAAGCATGAGAGTATTTCTAACAAAAATTCCAAGCACACCGTGCTCAAAAAGATATAAGTGAAGCACTAGAGCAATTCTATAGCTCAAAAAAGTTTAAGTGAAGCATATAGAGCAATTCTAACAAATCATAGCATAATTTCGGCTCTCCCAAATAGGTGTGTCCATCAAGGATACAAGTGACAAACTAAAAAGCAAAACAAGCAAAGACTCAAATGATACAAGACGCTCCAAGCAAAACTCATGATATGTGACGAATAAAAATATAGCTCCAAGTAAAATACCGATGGCCGTTAGAAGAAAGAGGGGATGCCACTCGGGGGCATCCCCAAGCTTAGTTGCTTGTTTCTCTTTGGATATATATTGGGGGTGCCGTAGCATCCCCAAGCTTAGGCTCTTTTCACTCCTTATTCCTTCATCCATCGTGATCTCACCCAAAACTTGAAAACTTCAATCACACAAAACTCAACAAAATCTTTGTGAGATCCGTTAGTATAATAAAGCAAATCACTACTTTAGGTGCTGTTGCAAACCCATTCATATTTTGTTATTGCATTATACCTACTGTATTTTAACTTTACCATGGCTCATACCCTTCAATATAACCCATAGATTCATCAAAACAAGCACACAATGCAACGAAAACAGAATCTGTCTTAAACAGAAGAGTCTGTAGTAATCTGTACTCTAACCATATTTCTGTAACTCTTAAAATTCTGATAAATTAGGACAACGTAAAGAATTTGTATAGAAATACTGTGTTAGAATTTCAGTTTGAGATCACGTTCCAGTAAAAAATGAAAATTCGAACACTTGACGCAAAGTTTCTGTTTCAGATTCGGCATCGCTTCTACTCATCTTATGAATCATCCTAAAGGCTCTACTTGGAACAAACATTAAATAACCCATAAAAACACAATCATAACAGAGGCATAATTCTGTCAACACTCAAAAGCAGAAAGGAAAAAAGCAAAAATAAATTTATTCATTGGGTTGCCTCCCAACAAGCGCTATCGTTTTACGCCCCTAGCTAGGCATAACGCATAGTTTCAAGTATTGTCATCTTTGGTTTTGGATCCATAGGATGCCCTCATGATTGATTCATATGGTGGCTTAATTCTTTTTCTAGGGAAGTGTTCCATACCCTTTCTTAGTGGAAATTGAAAACGAATATTGCCTTCTTTCATATCAATCACGGCAGCTATAGTGCGTAAAAACGGTCTACCAAGTATTATGGGACAAGACGGATTGCAATCAATGTCAAGCACAATAAAATCTATGGGCACATAGTTCCAATTTGCAGGAATAAGAACATCATTAATTCTTCCCAAAGGTTTTTTAATAGTAGAATCCGCCAAGTGCAAATTAAGAGAACATTCTTCAATATTGGTGAGACCAAGCACATCACATAAAGATTTCGGAATCGTGGAAACACTAGCACCCAAATCACACAAAGCAAAGCACTCATAATTTTTAATCTTGACTTTAATAGTAGGTTCCCACTCATCATGTAATTTTCTAGGAATAGAAATCTCCAACTCCAACTTTTCTTCAAAGGATTTCATCAGGGCATCAACGATATGTTTAGTAAAAGATTTATTTCGCTCATAAGCATCGGGTGAATTCAACATGGATTGCAGCAAAGAAATACATTCAATCAAGGAACAACTATCATAACTAATTCTTTGCAATCCAAAATAGTGGGCACATCACTAGTTAAAGTTTTGACCTCTTCAAACCCACTTTCATCAAATTTTTCATCAAGATTTTCACCCTCCAAATTATTGGGACGCCTTCTACCTAAAGTTTACTCTACTTCAGTCCATTTATCATCAATTTTAATATTACTAAACAAGGAATCAATAGAAGAAACACCAATCACTTTAAGATCTTCATCATTTTTATGAAGGCAATCACTAGAAAACGATTTTTCTAAGATTTCTCTTTTAGCTCTAAGCATAGCGGTTCTTTTCTTACTTTCATCCATAGAGACATAAAAAGCTTTAATTGATTCATCAATATTAGGCACAAAAGCTTTCAACTTGAGATTTTCAACTTCATGAGAAATTATATCACTGCTTCAAGACATATCATCAATTTTATTCAACTTTTCTTCTATCGTAGTATTGAAAGCCTTTTGCACATTGATAAATTCTTTAATATTACTATCAAGATCAGAGGTGTTCCTATTATTATTATAAGAGGAATTACCATAACTGTTAGAGGAATTTCCACGAAAAGGCCTAGGGTTAAAATTACCTCTATAAGCATTGTTATTGAAATTGTTTCGCGAGACAAAGTTCACATCTACGGAATCACTATTTTGCTCAATCAAGGTAGATAAAGGCACATCATTAAGATCAATAGGAGCATTTTTACTAGCATCCAATTTTATCAAAGCATCAACCTTATCACTCAAAGTACTAATTTCTTCAACCGGATTAACTTTTTTAGTAGTAGGAGCTCTTTTGGTATGCCATTGCGAATAATTTGCCATAATATTGTCTAGCAATTTAGTAGCTTCACCCAAAGTAATTTCCATAAAAGTACCACCCGCGGCGGAATCTAAAAGATTTCTAGAGACAAAATTCAATCCCGCATAAAAAATTTGTATGATCAACCAAAGATTTAAACCATGAGTAGGACAATTTCTTAGCATCAATTTCATTCTTTCCCAAGATTGTGCAACATGTTCATGCTCAAGTTGCTTAAAATTCATGATTTGTGTCCTAAGGGAAATAATTTTCGCGGGCGGAAAATACTTAGTGATAAAAGCATCCTTGCACTTATTCCAAGAATCGATACTATTGCGAGGCAAAGAGGAAAACCAAATTTTTCCACGATCCCACAAGGAAAAAGGAAATAACTTCAACTTCACTATATAATTGCCCACATATTTTTTCTTTTGCATATCACACAATTATACGAACGTGTTTAGATGGGACGCGGCATCCTCATTAGGATTACCGGCAAATTGATCGTTCATGACAAGATTGAACAAAGCAGCATTAATATCACAAGACTCCGCACTAGTGGCGGGAGGAGCAATAGGAGTGCTAAGAAAATCATCGTTATTAGTATTGGAAAAATCACACAACTTGGTGTTTTCTTGAGTCATCGTGACTACGCAAACAAGATCGCAAGCAAGCAAGAGATCTGACGAGAAAAAGGCAAACGAAAAAGAGGGCGAATAAAATGGCAAATTGGTGAAGTGGGGGAGAGGAAAACGAGAGGCAAATGGCAAATAATTTAATTGCAAGGAGATGAGATTTGTGATTAGGAACCTGGTAGATGATGATGGTGTCTCCTCGGCGCCAGAGATTGGCACGTAGAAGAGACCGCTTCCTCCCCGGCAACGGCGCCAGAAATTCCTTTGACGTGGCTTGAGACTGCGTCGGTATTTCCCCAAAAGGGAAGGGATGATGCAGCACAGCGACGGTAAGTATTTCCCTAAGTTATGAAACCAAGGTATCGAACCAGTAGGAGGATCACCACCACCTAATAAGCAGCACCTGCACACAAATAACAAATACTTGCAACCCGACGCGTAAGAGAGGTTGTCAATCTCTCTACGGTAAAAAGATAGATTAGGTAATGATAGATAGGAGAGATAGATCTCTCAAGAACACAAAATAAAAAGGGTAAATAAAAAGTGGAGCAATATATTTTTGGGTTTTTGGTATAGTAGATCTGAAAACAAAGAGGCAAAAAGATAGATCGGAAAGCAATATGTTGAAAAAGTAGACCCGGGGCCGTAGGTTTCACTAGTGGCTTCTCTCATGAGTATAGCACACGGTGGGTGAACAAATTACTGTTGGGCAATTGATAGAAGATCAAATAATCATGACGATATCCAAGGCGATGATCATTATATAGGTATCATGTCCAAGATAAGTAGACCGACTCCTGCCTGCATCTACCACTATTACTCCACACATCGACCGCTATCCAGCATGCATCTAGTTGTTATAAAAAAATCTCCAAAAAGGTTCGTCACGATTGGACTCCGTTTGGTACTAATATTCTGCGAAGTAAAAAAACAAGCAAAACGACAACTGGCACTTTGGCACTATGTCAATAGGTTAGTCCCAAAAATGATATAAAGTTGTTATAAAGTGATTGTAAAACATCCAAGAATGATAATATATCAGCATGGAACAAGCAAAAATTATAGATACGTTGGAGACGTATCAAGGAGTTCATCATTGTTACCACATCTATTACCTTTTGCAGAGTGGTGTCTCCTAGATTGGTTAGGTGTCGCTTGGGAGCCTCCGTCTTCGTGTGTGGAGTTGAACCAAGAAGTTTGTACGGGCAAGGAGATCGCCTACTTCATGAAGATCTACCCATAGTGAGGCTAGTCCCTCGTGTACGTAAGCCGTGATGGAATAGACGAGGTTGCTACTTTGTGGACCTTTACGGGTGGATCCCTCCGTGGACTCTCGTGACCGCTACCCTTCGTTGGTTGATGTCCCCATCAGCATGGACGTACGATAGCAGCACCTATCGAAACCACAGGAAAAATCTTCATGTCTCCAATTGTGTTTGATCTTCCTATCCCTTCCCTCTACTTTCATGTGTATGTCTTTATTTTCCGCTGCTATACTCTTAGACTTGCATGTGTAGGGTGTGATTGACTTGTTACAATTGCTAAAACTTGCCAACATCTAAAATTGGGAAAAGGCTAGATTTTTAATTTGGTCAAGTAGTCTAATCACCCCCCTCTAGACATACTTCGGGTCCTACAACACCCCCAATCCCCCACCTCCCGCCTTTGTTGGTGGCGAGCTGGGCAAGGGTTGGAGGTTCTTAGTGGATTGTTGAGATCGGTGTGGTGCTCTAACCATAGCTACGACCTTCATCAAGCTTGACAAGGGCTCCTCTCTAGTGAAGCTCATATCACCTCGTATTAATGACCTCCCCGTCTATGTTCTTCTTGTCCTCTCTAGTGAGGCCCCTCTCCTCTGTTTGAAGCATGTTTTGCCAGAATATCATGGTTCATGTTGTTTACAATTAATCCCATGGCTACCTTTCTCCATCTTCCCTATCGGCTATGTCTTACTCCAAACTTCCTTCATTGGCATGTTTCTAGTGTTTTAGGTATGAGTTTTCCAGGTCAAGTTTTCTAGTGTATGGAATGAGTTGGTGGGGATTCGGAGTATGTTTTTCATACTTTATTTGGCTATGTCCCTCTCTTTTCTGGCGATCCTTTTATTTTTATCGTTTTCTCATGGACCAAATCAAAGCCGCCCCTTGTTCGTTCAACGTTTGGCATCTTATACCCAATATGGGTCTTCTTCCTCTAAAGTTGGTTGGTAGCATCCAACTTGAAGACTTTGGTCGCCAAGCAGTTCCATGCTCCTCCAGTTGTCGCAGCTTGCATCTGGGTATATAGGATTCTTGGTAGTATCTATGTGTCGGTGGCAGCTAGAGGTGGCTTGCAGTCAACAACTCTCCCTCCGCTTAGCATGATCGCGATGTAGATGCCTTTATGAAATGATGGAAGCAATTTCTTTGCAAAGGAACAACCAGTGCATTGCCCAATGACTGTGGAAATGGCACGGTTGCATATGCGGCGATATGTCACCTTTGTTTCCAGCTCAGTCATGGTTGTATCAAGGGATTTATATGTCCCTTTTTGTACTTTTTTCTTAATTAATGAGAATGAGCAGGGTTTGTATTTGTCAGAGAAAACCAAGAGTATTGGTAGTCATAACCAAACCATTCTCCTCAACCTTGTGTTGTTGCATTGGGAGGTGAAGTTTTAAAAATGGCAATGAGTAACAACTTCTGTTGAGAAAATAGTTAATGAATCACGTTTATGGATGTGAAATCTAAGCCAACTCTTCACCTAAATGTTATTTATGTGATAATATGGAAAGTCAAATAATAGTTAATACACTGTTCAGACTTGTATCATCTCTTTTCAGGACAACTATATTTTACAAGGCGAAAATGAGATAGGGGCCAATCTTTTTGTAAGTGCAACCTTTGGGAATGATAAGATTACATATAGAAAAAATACACGTAATAATGCCCCGTTAAAGGCCAGTGACATGTTGAATGCCCACATTAAGGTTTCATCGGGCACATATGTCAGGGCCGTTTTTCCGGGACATAAAATCCCAGAAAATGAACCTTGTGTCATCACCAGCCCCAGGATTATTGTTCACTGGTGGATACTTCCTTGATACAGAATTCCAAGGAAATACAAGAATTTGAGTACAAGACCATGATGGTCCATTGACTACATCCATGATTTCTAGTGGCTGATGGCGGAACTGTTTCGTGGGTCTCCAACGTCTATGGAACTTCATTCCCACAGGAACAGCTGACCTTAACTCTTATCTTGTGTGACTGCTATCTTTGATACCTAGGTTGCGGGGTTGCCGTCATGGTGCTCCTCTCCAAATACGCGATCTGGCCAAGACAATAGCCAGGGACAAGCCAGTGAGTACGTTTAAATGTACTCGGAAACATCATGAATACAAATATAATAAAGCAGGTGGATGCATGAGGTCAAACTTTAATTTTATCCAATATAGCATGAGGTTAATTCATGGATGCAGTATGAGATAATTTATCCGTACAGAAATAAAGATTTGATAAGTATAAGTAATCGTATTATTACTAAAATTTTAAGACGGGTTTCTAGGAGGTAGAACCGTCCCGAAAGAACCCAACAGAAAATATTAACAGGTTGCCACAATCGGGCGTCTGAAGCGACGCCACATAAAGGGCTTATATCAAAATAATAACAGAAGTGCCACAGTCGGTCGTCTGAAGCGACACCGCATAAAGGGCTTATATTAAAATAATAATATGAGTTACCGCAGTCGGGCGTCTGAAGCAACCCCACATAAAGGGCTTATATCAAAAATAATAACATGAGTATCCAGGAGGTAGAACCTTCCTAGTGATACTCAATAATTCATATAAGAAAAAAGGTTAGTCCATAACAATATTGATAATAATAATCATCTGTCATAATTCATGATCAACATCCTGGTTTAATTAATTCCTTGAAGACCGACACTAAGACCGACGCTTGACCTATCCCAGACTAGTCCTTAACCGTGGACATGACTATTCGAATCGGTTTTATACTCTGCAGAGGTTGTATTCTTTACCCACGAGTAATGGATTTCTTTAGTCAACCCGAGATGTTGACTAATTCCGATTACGGTCTTTGAGTTGAAAAACACACCTGACCCGCACACACCAGCTTAACTTCCCGATGCTTGGAATCACCCAAGACAGCCGTTAAGTAAAACTCTAAGTGGGAAGACTCCAGCCTCGATTAGCATGGGATCACAATATTTATAATACGCGCAAACAGGGGCGCTACCCCCTCGGTCCAACCGGAACACCCATGCCCTCGGCCAAGTGACATGCCTACCAGTGATCAATGGTATCTTTCACTATGGCCACTCTGTATGGTGTGTGCAAGGAAAGGGGTTGACGACTTACTAAACCGTATCCTACATGTAGCAGGGACAAGTGGTAGCACGAATCAAGTATGGGGGTTACTGGAACAAGACTCGATCTATGGTCAACTCAGGAGGTTTAGGTTTCCCTGCAATGGTTAGCACAATGTAATTTCTCAATGGTATCCAATAGAGTCACCACCCATCATGCCCCGACATGCCCTCACTGTTCATTCTCGTCACAACAAGATATCAGCTTCGCGGTCACGCTTTACTCGTGACAAAACCTTCCTCCGGGATTTGTCAGAACTAGTGTAGGCATGGGTGGCATGAGGTAATAACCACTTTCTCATATATCTCATGTTAATTGAAAATAATCCCCTACCAAGGAATCCATGCATGAATATTTTTCATATGTAAATTTTCATATCAATTAACATAGTCATGATTCGTTTATCCTAGCAAACAAACAACCAACTTTTATCATGTCAGGTGTTTAACATGCTTGCCTTGAGTATGCAGAATGGTTGGTTGCACTTCAAAAGATTTGAAAGTATTCTTCCCTCCATTTTTCCTATTTTGAAAATATTGAAATCAACACATAATTCTAATACAGTACAAAAAAAATATTTGGATTTTTTTAAATAAATCCTAAAATAAACTAGATGAAATTTCAAGAATAACAGAAAAAAGAATCAATTCATTTGAAACTGTGGTTTAAAAACTAGAGCTAGTCAAAGTTGGGTCAATATTCTGTTTTTGAAATAAACAGAAAATAAAACGTTTTCAGAGGAGAATACGCTTTCAAAAGAAGGAAAACATACTTTGCAGAATGTACCTTCACTCAAAACGATTTGGTGGGGGTGCCTGGGTCACTGGTAGCGGGCCCTCCTGGCCCACTGGTCAGGTTTGACCGGTCCAACCGCTCGCGCCCTCTTCTCCGACAGAACAGAGTGGGGCTCCGGCGGTGCTTCCCGGCGAACGGTGGCCGTTCTTGGGATGATGAGGTCACCTACGTGACCAGGGAAACCTTGTGATCCTCCCGGTGGTCGGGATGGCTGGCGAAGGGCTCTAAACCGCCGGTGGTGCGATCTCCGGCGGACAGTGGTCTCGAGGAAGAAGAGGGGTTTTGGTGGTGGGTTCTCCAAGATGGAATTGGAGAGGGGAATGGGTTCGTGGGGCAAAGGGAAATCCGTTGGTGAGGAAAGTGGAGGAGGGGTAGCTGTGGTGGCATCGAATTTGACAGAGAAGTGACGGCGGAAGAAGTTTCCGGTGGTGAGGAGGACGACCACCTCCGGTCGTTCTGGCGCCTAAGGGAGCTCAGGGAGGGAGAGATGGAAGTGGCGAGGGTTTGAGGTGAGCTCTGGGGGTCCTTTTATAGGTGAGGGAGTCGGTTCCCGTGGCTCTTGCAGATAAGCACGGCGGGGGTCATTCATGGCAATTTGAGGTCGGTGAGAGGTTAGGTCTGGCCGGTGGGATGGCGGACGCGATTAGGCAAGGGCGGTGACCGTCCTTGTTAAATTGTGATCCAAATTCTACCGAGTTGGACTAGACGTAGTACAAACGGTGTGGGCTTTTGCGTTGACGTCGACGCGTGCGAGTACAACTCGTTTACTTGTCCTTCAAGGACTCTCATGTATTTCCCCTCATATATACTCCATGTAGTCGCACCTAAAGACGGTCTGTCGTCTCGAGCTTGTAATACTCCTCCTCATAGTGATTGCGCCTTCGTGCGTCCGTGGTTTTCTCCCGTAAGGGTTTCCACGTAAAAATCAGTGTCTCTCGTGTCTCATTGATCTCGTTTTATCTAACAAGTGGTATACAAAGCTGAGGTTCTACATACGAGATTGATCCGAGTTTTGAGAAAGAGAGATTAGGGTTCCGACGCCGCACGCGTCGCTGGCGATCCGCTGATCCGAAGCCGGATCGATTACCGCTGCGCGAGTGTACGAAGCCGAGTCCAACAGGTGCTCCCTCCGTACGTGTTTATATCTCAGCCGCTCTTGTCCGATCCGCCGAGCCGTTGTTGCTGCGTACAAGATTCAAGTCGTCGAGTTGCACTGCTGCTCACGTACAGCTTAAGTACTGAGGCAACAGCGATCTGCTACGCTGCTGCTATTGCTTCGTGTTAATTGATCCAAGTTGATCTCACGTGAAGCTTACCTGATCGACTAGTACTAGTCTGTACTAGTTTAGTTTACTTTGCTCTTTCATCGCTGATTGCTACATCGCCGAACAACTTCCAGGTGCTATTTACTCCGTTCCTTTGATCCGCATATTAATTCTTTTAAGAATTTTCTCTACCGGCTTGTACTACTTTGTGTACACAGATTTATCTACTCATGGCTGCCATGAAGTACGATCTTCCGCTGCTGGACCATGACACAAGGTTTACCCTATGGCAAGTCAAGATGCGGGCGTTGTTGGCGCAGGCCGACTATGATGATGCACTGGATAGTTTTGGGAAGAATAGAATTGAGGATTGGAATGCTGAGGAGAAAAGAAGGGATCGTAAGGCTTTGTCACAAATTCAACTCCATTTGCATAATAATATTTTGCAGGAAGTTTTGAGCGATAAAACTGCCGCCGCTCTATGGTTAAAGCTGGAAGGGATTTGCATGACAAAAGATCTCACCAGCAAGATGCATCTGAAGCAAAAATTATTCATGCACAGGTTACCCGAGGGAGGTAATGTTTTGAATCATATTTCGGAATTTAAGGAGATTATATCCGATCTGGCTGCAATGGAGGTTAAGTATGATGAGGAAGATACTGCTTTAATGTTACTTTGTTCACTGCCAAGTTCTTATACCAATTTTCGAGACACCATATTATACAGTCGTGATACTCTCACGCTTAATGAAGTTAATGAAGCTTTGAACTTTAAGGAGAAGATGAAATTAATGGTGCCTCATGATGGTTCAAGTTCATCCCAGGCCGAAGGATTATCTGTTCGTGGCAGGACAAATGAGAGGAACTCACATAATGGAAACAAAGGCAAAAGTAAGAACGGCCACAGGGGCCGGTCGCAATCCGGAGACAAGAAACAGTCTTGTCGATATTGCAAAAGAGACAGGCATGACATCTCAGATTGTTTCAAGTTGCAGAACAAGGAAAAGAGGAACGGTACATATAAACCGAAAGGTAACAAACAAGGTGAAAATTCTGCTAATGTCGCTCGTGATGATAGTTCCGATGATGCTCTTGTTGTTATTGCTGGATGTGCTGAGACCAATGATGAGTGGGTACTTGACACTGCGTGTACTTTTCATATGTGCCCGCATAGAGATTGGTTTACTACTTTTGATTCTACTATTGCTGCTGGTTCCATTTTTGGTTTTGATAATTCACCATGCAAGATTGAAGGCATAGGTTCCGTTCGAATCAAGATGTTTGATGGCACAATCAGAACTTTGACAGATGTTCGGTATATTCCGAAGATGAAGACAAATCTTATCTCTGTTAGTGCCCTTGATGCAAAGGGGTACAAATATTCAGGTGGAGATCGCGTTTTGAAAGTCACCAAAGGCTCTCTTATTGTGATGAAAGGTGACTTAAGTTCGACCAATGGTCTTTATTACCTTCGAGGTTCTACCGTTTCAGGTAACGCTACTCCAGTTATTTCAAAGAATTCTGATTGTGATGCTGCTAACCTTTGGCATATGCGTCTTGGACATATGAGTGAACTTGGTTTGATAGAGTTACATAAGAGAGGTCTTCTTAAAGGATATGAAACTGGTAAATTGAAATTTTGTGAGCATTGTATCTTCGGCAAGCACAAGAGGGTGAAGTTCAACACTTCGACTCATACAACTAAAGGTATTCTTGATTATGTTCATTCCGATTTATGGGGACCATCTCGCAAAAAGTTACTAGGTGGTGCTAGTTACATGCTGACTATTATTGATGATTATTCGAGAAAAGTTTGGCCTTATTTCTTGAAGCATAAATGGCAAGCATTCTCAGCTTTTAAGGAGTGGAAGATTATGATTGAAAGGCAAACTGAAAAGAAGGTAAAAATAATTCGCACTGATAATGGTATGGAATTCTGTTCTAACAGATTTGAGAATTATTGCAAGTCTGAAGGCATTGTCAGACATTACACCGTTCCTTATACTCCTCAACAAAACGGTGTTGCTGAGCGTATGAACAGGACCATTATTTCCAGAGCCCGTTGCATGTTGTCTAATGCAGGTTTGCATAGGCGTTTTTGGGCTGAGGCCGCTTCCACTGCTTGTTATCTCATTAACCGTTCACCATCTATCCCTCTTAATAAGAAAACTCCAATTGAGGTATGGTCTGGTTCACCTGCTGATTATTCACAATTGAGAGTTTTTGGTTGCACTGCTTATGCTCATGTTGATAATGGAAAGTTGGAGCCTAGGGCTGTTAAGTGCATCTTTGTTGGTTATAAATCTGGTGTTAAAGGTTTAAATTGTGGAATCCTGAAACACAGAAGGTTGTTATTAGCAGAAACGTTATCTTTAATGAATCTGCTATGTTACATGATGTTCCATCTACTAATGTTCCTGTTGAGAGTGAACAGCTGCCTACTATTCAGCAGCCTACTGTACAGGTGGAGCATGTTATTTCAGGTGATACTTCTGATAAGGAAAATGTTGATGCACATGATGAACCCGCCGTTGATGATGAATATGTCACTACAAATCAGCCTATTGTTCTAGCTAGTTGGAATCTCGCACGTGACAGAGTTAGGCGGGGTATTAATGCACCTGAAAGGTTAATTGAAGAGTGCAATATTGTTTCTTTTGCTTTATCTGTTGCAGAAGAAATTGAAGGTAATGATGAGCCTTCTTCATATTCCGAGGCTATTATTTCTGGTGATAGTAATAAGTGGATGACCGCTATGCATGATGAGATGGAATCACTTGAAAAGAATGGCACTTGGGATTTAGTAAGATTACCAAGAGAGAAGAAACATATTCGTTGCAAGTGGGTTTTCAAAGGAAAGAAGGTGTTTCTCCTAATGATGAGACAAGATATAAAGCAAGGTTGGTTGCTAAAGGTTATAGCCAAATTCCAGGTATTGACTATAACGAAGTATTTTCTCCTGTTGTGAAGCATAGCTCTATTCGCACTTTACTCAGTATTGTTGCCATGCATGATTTTGAGCTTGAACAATTGGATGTTAAAACTGCATTCTTACATGGAGAATTAGAAGAGGATATTTATATGGAACAACCTGAAGGTTTTGTTATTCCTAGAAAAGAAAAGCTTGTCTGTAAGTTAAAGAAATCTCTTTATGGATTGAAGCAATCCCCTCGACATTGGTACAAGAGATTTGACGCCTTTATGCTCTCTCAAGGTTTCAAAAGGTCTAATTATGATAGTTGTGTTTATTTGAAAACTTAGGGGAGGGAGTTGGCTAGCTCAGGGCGCTCGGGCGGTGCCGGCCACGGTTAATTGCGGCAGCGGCCATTAATGGCGAACAGCAGAGGTGGCAGTAGTCGGTATGGTTGTCGGAGTGGTCGGCGTGGCTGCGGATAACTCCAAGTGAGCTGGAGGGCCCGGGGAAGCTCCAGGTGGCCTGGGCGGCGCCGTCCATGGGCGGACCGCGGCGACGACCAATTATGGTGGGGCGTGGACGGTACAGGCGGCGCTAGCGGACGGGGATGACGTCGAGGGCGCTCAGGTGCGACGTGGCGATAAGGGAAGGGCCAGAGCGAGAGGGGCAAGGGCAGTAGCGGGATGCGGCGGCTCGGGCGCTAGCGCGTGGAATACGCGTGCTCTGCTCGCGCTCTGGACATGCACGACACATGCTCGATGAAATGCTAATGGCAGGTACAGTGCTCCAAATGGGCTACAACTTGACAGAGTGAGGCTTACTAAGGTGCCAATGATGATGCACATGTTGGTTTGGGCAATGGAGCAAGATGGCAGTGGAGACTTAAGTTATGGCCACAATTATGTTCTGCCCTCAAGGTGTTCGATAGAATGGTAGGGCCACCTAGGGAGTTTTGTTGATGACCAAAATTTTCAGGGTAATGTCTCTTTAGATGATATAGATGATGGTGGGGTTGGTTTGAGGAAATAGAAAACTTGTTAGTGCAAGTTTTTGCAAAAATTCAGATCTGATACCAAAATTCAGAGAGTTATTGGGTGGTCATAAAAGATTCCATTGAGGTTGATCTCCTGGACTTAAGGGTTTGGTTGGAAGGACTCTATGATGGAAATTTTTCATGAATTATAGAGCTAAGAAAAATGGGGTTGCAGTGCAAATGTTCAAACTGGACCAGAAATGAAAACTGGATGATGTGCTCAAAATTTCCAAATGACCATGATGTGTTTTTGCATAAAAGTGACATATAGGCATCACATGAGCTCTCCTAATTTTTGTGGAATTTTAAAAGAATTCTTGAAAATAGTTCCAGTGTAATAGAGGCATTTCAAATCCTGAAATTGTTATTAAAAGACTTAAATTGGGCAAGTTTTATTATAAAATATTTCCTACTGAATTGGAAAAAATGAAATGGTTTAAGAAAACATTCAAAGACCATAATACTTTCCAAAAATTTCTACTTGGAGGGAAGAATTTTAGAAGACAGAGAACAGAGAGGGTTCTGAAATCAACAGAGAACCAAACATAAATTTAAAAAATTATTTATGGCAAAATTTTAATTAATGAAAACATGGTTAAAATTTTGGGGTGTTACAACATACAAAACTTCCACGTGTCAGCGCCACTAACTTGAGCTTGGCTTGTAGATTCCCATCTCAAGCTCAAGCTTTCACCCACAAAACAAAATGTAGGAAAACTCTCACGTAGCACACTAATAACCTCACGTGATCACAAGTAATGTCGTGATATGGCATCTCTAGTGGCGCACATGATTGGGGGGATGTTGCCTTGGAGTAGAACAACATCTAGTAACACGAGGAAAAAAACATAACCAAAAGTTCTATCATCCAAACGTAAATGAGAAGAAGCACTTCCAAAATATAGCGGACAACAAATCGAGCAAGTGACATCAGAAGGGAAAAAGTAGTAACAATATCAACACTTGAAACATTTGGCGCCTTGGCATGATCTTGAATCCACATGTCAACTACAATATTATTTGTTCCAACCCCTAGTTGATACGAAGCACCACATGCAGGTTGGGTGCACAAAGGTTTTCAATAGTCGACATAGGGATAGGAAAACAAAAACATACCACCCTACATTCCATGGGGATTATTATATAAAGAAAGAGAGGGAACTAGGAGCATTGGCAAACAAATCTCAGGATCGTCATGTACTTGATAAGGAACCCTAAAAAAGTACTTTATAAGGGGGGGAATGGCATTATAGCCGCTCTTGAGCCTCTTTAGTTTCTCCGCCTTCTCGCCATCCTCATGGCCTAGAGGGAAAGGAGAATAAGAAAAATTAGGGCAAGATTCGGATCCATTCTCCCATCTATTGACAAATATTAGTGGTATAACAAAAAAATAGCATAGCCATGCATGTTGTACGAATGAGAAGGTGGTCAATCCCCTCGCCTCCTCCTCTTAAAAAAACTCGGCGAAGGGAATAGGGAGATATGTCAAAGTGTGTGTGTGCGCGTGCGTGTGTGTGTGTGTGCAGTGGCGGATGCAGAAACATTTTACAGGTGTGGTAGAGTTACCAGCATATGTAGCTTGGCTCAAATCTTCAACCATGGACTGCATAGACCTAGTATAGATGACATATGTTAGGTATGACAACAACCAAACCTTGCCAGATTGCTGGCTTCGCCACTGTGTGTTTGAAAGAGAGAGAGAGAGAGAGAGAGAGAGAGAGAGAGAGAGGGAGGGAGGGAGGGAGGGAGGGAAAGAGAGAGAGATCAAGGTAGAAGACGAGAATTAGAGATATGTGAAGAAGTGGAGAGTTATATAATCTCAGCATGTCAAAAATATTGAGACATGTTCCTCGAGAATTATCTATAGTCACACCTCACCACCAAAAACAATCATGCCATTAATTGCAGTTGTGATAATGTGATTAACATGAGAGTGAAATGTATCATAGGTTTCAAAATTATTTTAAGTGTCTCGTGTAGCTCCTCGGACTTTGATAATTCCCATCTATGGCCCGAAATGCAATTAATGAGTCAACTCATCTATTTCTAAATTTGCCTGATGCCAGCAGTTGGTCGGGATGGAGAGGATTGTGTGTGCATTAATGAGAGGCGGCTCCTTCTTTGACTTGGTTGTGGAGAAAAGACGCGATGTCTGGAGGGTGGAATAAGATGTGGGCACATTGTAATTCGAGGTGGACAATGCCACGTGCCGCGCCTCTCCATTGCTTGCTACTCGGCCCTCATCCTTGAAGATGACGTGCGCCTCCTCAAGCTCTTCAGTGAGTGTCTGGTTCTTGTCGTGGTGGCCTCCTTGTACTCCTAGGCTTCAACCACATCTACATCAACCTCTCTACTAGTCGTTATGACACCCCCCTTTCAATTCCTCCTCATCCTTCCTCACGCTTGAATACGTTGGGGTTTGTCAGCAAGCTCGATATCCTAGCCCCACCACAATGGCGATTTAACCTCAATCAGACGCATGAAAGCTCCCCACCGACGAGCACAGTCGCGTTCTAGAGCAACACTGTTGATGATGCCGCCACAACGTGTTTGACGAAAGATGCCTTGCTATATAACTGGACATATGACAAGGATGTGGTCCTTCCTCGCATGTGCCACCTGTCGTATGCGACATCCTCCTAAGCTTAAAACTCTAACCTAAAAAGCAAATCCGATCACGAGCTCAATTCCTCGAGGATGAAGAACACAGAGAGTAGGAGAAAGAAGAAACATGGGCGAATGATTCCAACACTTCATTAGAAGCAACATATATAGTTAGGGGGTTATTGCAAAATACTCCCTCCGTCCCGAAATTAATGTCGCAGGGCTAGTTCACTGTTAATTTTGCAGAAAAGCCCTCGTAGTTTCAAAACCATTGCAAACGAGTCCCTCCACCCCGTCTTCTTCCTCCGCCGTCGCCCGTGCGTCGCCAGGGGTCGGCGCCGCCAAGCTGCGGGATTTCCCGCCCACCAGAAATTGCTCCGCCTCCTGCGCCACGTACCTGCTCCACCCCCGCCGTCGCCAAGTACTTGCTCCGCCACGGCCGCCCGACCTGCGCCGTCGCGATTCCCGGCCGTCACGATTACCTGCGGGCGTCGCCTGAATTTCCCACCACGATCTGGTGGAGAAGGAGCTCCCTCTCATCGTCCTCGAGCTCGCACGCGTCCTCCTCTATCTCCCGCAAGTCCTCGTCGAGCTCCCACGCGTCTCCGTGTTGCTCCTTCTCCTCTGCTCGCGCGTCTCTCCCCTGCCGCCGGTGGAGCTAGCCCTTGCCTCTCCCCTGCCGCCGGTGGAGCTAGCCTGTGTTGTTGCTGCTCCTCTGTCTGTGTTGCTCTGATGCTCCTCTGTCTGTGTTGCTGCTGTTGATCCTCTGCTCGTTCTGCTGCTGCTGATCCAAGTGATCGTGTCGTGTTGCTGGCTTGCTGCTGCTGCTGAAGAAGTCCCTGTGCTGCTACTCTGAAGAATTCCCTGTGTGCTGAAGAATTCCCTGCTACTCTGAAGAATTCCCTGCTGCTACTATTTGCACTCTGAAGAATTCCCTGTGTGCTTCTGCTATTTGCACTCTGAAGAATTCCCTGCTGCTACTATTTGCACTCTGAAGAATTCCCTGTGCGCTGCTGCTATTTGCACTCTAAAAAAGGTACTCCATCATAGTACTGCTACCTGTAAATTTGTGAAATTGATTTACTGTTAACTGAACCATAACAATGAATCAGTGATCACATGGACTACAGCAAGAACTGCAGCAGTAATTTGTTTGTTTACATGTCCCTGTTAATGTCAAAACTGTCAGTAGCAGTAATAATTTGTTTGTTTGCTTGCATGTCCCTGTTAATGTCAAAACTATCAATAGCATTAATAATTTGTTTGTTTGCATGGACTACAGCAAGAACTACAGCAGTAATTTGTTTGTTTGCTCCTAGCAGTAATCATGATCAGCAGTAGTTTTGGCCATGTCAAAACTGTCAATTTACTGTCAAATCAGTGAAATCAGTGTAATTGTTACTGTCAAAGCAGTTTTGGTAATCAAAGAAGAAGAGCAAGAACAAGAGTCATTTCAATAAACATCTGAATCTAGTAAACATTGAACTCTTTGAATTTGTAAACATCTGAATTTACAACAGGTTTTTACAAAATCCGAATATTTCTGAATCTACTGAACATTTCTGAACTTATGTCAGTTTGACTCCTCCTCTCAATTTGTTCCTCGGCGGCGAGACGACCGCGCGCTCGATCGAGGGCCGCCGCCATTGCTGCTGCCTTTTCCGCATGTGCGACCAGGAGCTGCTCCTTCCCCGCCACTGGTACGCTTGCCCCTGCATGTTTTTGGAAACAAGCAATCAGTGAGGAGTTTTTGGAATCAATCAATCACGATAATTTTTTCTGCTAGTTTTTGGAAACAGGTAATTACTCCGACCAATCAATCAATTATTCTGAGAACTGGAGTATAACAATCAAACATGACTAGTTTGGAAACAATCAATCATTTTTAATGGAAACAATCGATTCAAAAAACACTAAATCTAGAAATATACCCCAGTGTATTTTGGAAACCCACAACTGAATTTTTGCAGACTGCACATCTTACTGCAAATGTGAGTGTGAAGTTTATTAGAATATGCTGTTCACAGCAAGATTTATGCAAAGTTAAGATGAGTACTGAAAGTTTTCATCTCTGAAAGTACTCGTCTCATGCAATGTTGACAGTTCATAGTACTCATCTCATTGGAGTAAATTGACAGTTTTGACAGTAAACATTAGTCTGAATCTCTCAATCAAACTAGAAATGGCCACATCATGTTTGATAGTACGTACTCCTATAAGCAAATGCACAAGATCAGGACTCAAGCATACACACACTAAATGAAAAAACAGGATAGCTGTGCTTGATCATATGCAAATATCTGAATATAGACCATAGCAAAAGGGGACTAGTACACTTCCAATCAACTTGGCATCGGAAACGATCACCAATGATCTATAGAAAATTCTGATTGTATATTTACATGTGCATGTACTTAAAATGACTTAAGACAAATACTGTAGGAGCTGAGAACACCAATTCAGATCCATCTCCCTGTAGGAGCTGAGAACAAGAACAACTGCTCAAATTCAGAAGTTTCAACGTAGGAACAGAGCCAAATTGGACACCTTTGTTTTATCTTGTGCAGGATAAACCGATCTCTAATTCCAGATTCAATGGGCATAAGAACCAGGAACACAGGAGATCGATCAACAGAGATCACATACAGGAATGAAACTCAAGAATTTGGAACAGAGTTGCGGGGAGGGGAAGAAAGACCTGACCATGGAGGGGGGAGGTGCGGCTGCTGTGGGATCAGAGCTCCATGGCGGCTTGGAGGTCTTGGAGCTCCAAGTCAGCCCTAGGCGCCGGTGGAGTAGAAGCGGCGGTCCCGGACGGGCTCGCCGACGGTCCTGCAGGACCGAGGATGTACTCGTGCGTCTGGCATCCGTGCACCCGTGGCCTACTGACGGGCGTCTGTGAGGGACGCAGCCTGCTGGATGGACACGTCGGCATACAGTCTTCGTGCATCGCCACCACCCGCTGGGGCGCCGCCGCAAGCCATGGACGCAACAATTGAATTTTTTTCTCTGCCTGCTCTCCCCTTTCGACGGTGGCCAGGGTTTGTGGTGAGGCCGGCGAATCGACGGGCATGTCAGGGAATAGACGAAGGTAGGGGAAGGAGGGGGTGCCGGCAAAGATCGGCAGGGCAGGGACTGGCCGGGATCTGGCCGGAGTTGGCCGTGGACGGTGGTGGCGGAAGGGGGAAGGGAAAAAGGGAAGCGACATGAGGGAAAGACGATTGAAGAAAGGAGCGCGGGTTGTGTCGGGGAAAACTGAAGGGGCGTTTTGCAAAAATGCCGTCGCGACAAGAATTATGGGACGGAGGGAGTACAAATCAACTGAATTTGGCAGAATCATGTTCCCATGCCACCCTTGTCATGTGTGTCACGGGTCAATGCGCCAGGTGACACATCAAAAATGGCATTGCGGTGAATTTTGAACTTGAATGACTCGACGACTGCATTTACAAAGCCCAGATGACAATTTTCAAAGTTTCAAGACCTATGTGAGAGACAATCAAAATAGTTTGGTGACATAGTACAATGCACTTCACTCTTTTTTTTTTACGGACAGTGCACTTGATAAAAATGTGAGGCCCCGAGGGCACAATTGTCTAGTCGAGTTAACAGTTCATCAGATCAGATCCAAGCAGCCAAGATCCAACGATCAACAACTCCCACGGCTCCACGGATCTCTGACCTTTATCTCCCCATCTTTCACACGCCGGCAGCAACACATCCGGGGTCTCCCCATCATCTTCTCCGTCACACCTACCAGCAGAGGAGAGGGATCTCCCCCTCCGCCACCCCATCCATGGCGGCGCCGAGCTGGATCCGGCTGCCACGCGCCACCATAATCCTCCTCCTACTCGCCCTCCACCTCTCCCTCTCCCTCGCCGCCCAGTTCGAGGGGTTCGACTCCGACGAGCTTCCCTCCGCCACCGCCGCCGACGTCGCCTCCTCCGACGATGACGACGAGGGGCTCGACATCGACCTCCCGCCCCCTCCGCCCATCACCGTCTCCGTCTCAGCTCCTTCCCCTCCCGTGACCACCACCACTGCCGCAAACCCTAACCTTAACCCCAACCCCACGCCCGCGACTCCGAATCCCACTCCCTCGCTCGACTTCTGGGACGAGGACGAGTTCGAGGGCATCCCTGTTCCAGAAGCGGCAACCTCCGGCGACTCCTCCGCGCCGGCCGAGTCCGCCCCGTCAGATCCCTCCGCCGAGGAAGCGGCCGAGGCCGCCCCGGCCACGCCGAAGGGCCCGGCGGAGCTTCTCCGCGCGTTCGCCGTCGAGATCGCGTGCGTCAGCTTCCTGATCTGCTTCGTGCTCAACTACTTCACCGGGAAGCGGCAGAACGAGGCGATCGCGCTGGCCTGGGCCACCAAGTTCGCCACCAGAGACTCGATCTTCGACAAGAACTTCAGCCTCCTTGGCACCGGCGACGGGAAGGACACGCCACTCCTGCTCAAGGAAGGACAGGACGTGTTCAAGTTCTACGCTAGCGGCAGGCGGTTCTGCCAGGGGGTGCTCGCCACTATGGAGATGCGTGCGCGGCACGACCTGCTGTCCAAGCTGCTGGAGCTGGTCTTCCCCAAGAAGGACACCATCACGTTCGAGGTGGTGATGAACGAGGAAGCCATGGACCACGTGATGGTGGCTGTGGCTAGGAAGAAGGCGGCCAAGGCGATGCAGAAGGAGGAGAGGGATCTGCAGAAGTTTGCCTCTGTTCTCGCTTCTGCACCCGCTGGGAAGAAGTGGGTTGCAGATGAGCTTGCAGTGGTGGCCGAGTCAAAGGAGGTTGCTGGGGATATGATCACTGAGGCTGTGCTTGATCAGGTGAGAGTTTAATTGCTTACCTCCATTCAGAATTTGCGTCTTATAGATACGGCTGAATTGGCTAACTGGCGGTAACATAGTTTAAACAGAAACAGATTTCCTCCTGATTTAGACTTTCTTTATGAAAGCATCATAGGTAATCTCAATTAGGGTTGAGAACTTTTGAGTTGTTTAAGAACATCTCAGAAGGAGAAAGATTGATTTGAGAACCCAGCACGCTCTCTTGAATTATGTCATCAATCACAGATATTGGATTCGGATTATGCCTGAGATAACTTGTAAATTACTTAATCGAGCTTTAACTTCCAGGGAAAATTAGCTTCAAATAATTCCCCATGTTTATAACTAATATTCCACGTGGGGGGCATCTTGAAAGATATTATTGGTGCTATATTATCAAGTGGTAACAAAAACCGCCTGTTTTTATGCTAGCAATAGTTTTGTAACTCTGGAGATAACGTGTCGACGTATCACGCCAATGTCTTTTACTCAAGGTTTTATTTATTTTGGACATGCTATATTTGTCTTTAGAATGGTTTTTCTAGCAGCTTTTGCACATATGCAGATGTTGTGCATGATGTAGCCTCATTATGATATGGAAGGGATATCTGGAGCTTTACTGTCATTGTCACTAGTTCATTGATGCTTAAAGCCTAAAACTGTACCAAGCCACCATAACTTTTGTGACTGAAGTAACTCCTCAGGTTTAATACAAGAAAATAAAGTTATGTGCACGTGTAGCCATTCTGCTTGAGAAACATATGTTTTTGTAGTTAAGACTCTGCTTAGCTTAGTCTGTGATTTTTGTGTGTATAATATGGCCTTGGTATGATCAGCTTTATTGAAGAAGTAGATTTGATCTCAAACAGCAGGTACAATAAAAAGCATGCTGGTTTTTGGCCCCCTGATCTAGGTTCTAAGCACCCAGCCATGAGCATAAGCATGCCTAAATGATCTTCCATAAAATCTGGAAAGTATCAATCGAACATACTATGAAGTTATTGAATTTAGTGTGACTTTACGATGATTGAGCAATGCTACACAGTTCCCTACATTTATTTGATGTTATCACAATTTTTCTTTCCGCAGGTGCTTGGTGAGAAGGCTTTCGAGAAAATGGGGAAGTGGTTCATCTCACTTCATTTTTCAGACCAACTGGCAGGCTCTTACAAGAAAGTCCTCTCATTCAAGTTTGTGCTGCCAGATGCAAACAACATGGCTGATATGACAAAATTAGTTGCTCTTGTGCCATTCTACATTGATTTGGTTGGACGTTACAAGCTGAGCTCACATGTAAGCACCAACTTTGTTTCTTCCTCTTGGTTCACAGGATTTTCAGTTATATTTTCTGAATCTTGCTATCCATGCTGAACTGCAGGCACGCTCGAAAACTGATGCTGCTAGGACAAAGGCTGCCCAGGAGGCTTTCAGGGAGCTTCAGGGTGTCAGGCAGGAAACCCTGCTGAGGAAAAAGGCTGAAAAGAAAAAACTCATGGAAGAGGCAGAGGCCAAACTGAGCGCCGAGGTACTCCGGAAGAAAGAGGAGAAAGAAAGGAATCGGCAGATGAAGAAGGGGGCGCCCAAAGTTAAGATGCTGCGCTCTTAATAACATCGAGGATCTGTCATAGTTATTGGCTTTCGCTGTTCACTCGCTGATTAGCCTATCTATAGTTCAGCATCGGCTAGACTCTTTTATGTTCCAGTTTTGGGCCATCAGGCTCTGTGTTATGAGAATCAAGCGAAAGGAAGAGAAAAAGAAATGCTGACGGATGCTCCGGTGTAAGTGTCGATGCACGTTGGTTCAGTCTATCTGATTCGGGTACACAGCAGCTCATTTGTAAGGAAAAAAACTCAAGAAGACACTTCCCTGATTTGCTGTGTAATACTATGTTGATAGATCTGTGGTCAGAAACTACACTTGGATTACATGGTTCCGTGTTTAAGCCGGCTTGCTTGTAGCCTGTTAAAATGTTCACTTTGCGCATATCTTTTACCCCAATGGCTGAATAATCGTGGCAGCATGTTTTATCTGTTTCAGTTGCTTGTGCTATGCCTTATATAGAAATAAAAGGAAATAGTTTGATGATGCTATACCCTGTTACTCCGTGTGTAAATAAGATCGTGGTTGATGCTGTCTGTCTGCTGGCGGAGCATTTGGCGTGGTGCTCTTGAGTCGTGCACTTGCCATCGCTGGGTTCAGCCTCTTGGGCAGTTTCTTTGCACCAGTGGGCTTAGAGCATCGCGTCCGCGGAGCAGCACACCAACAAAATCGTCCTTCACGACCATGAACCTCAAACTTCATGCCTCATCCATGGGCTCGTACTCTGCCTCCGCTCCCGTCATGGTGAAGCCTGCAGCCGGCTCCACCTCCTCCATGGTCTCCGCTTCCGGCCGTGGTTGCTGTTGCTCCTCCTCCTCCCCCCGCATGTTCCTCTTCATCCTCCTCCCCCGACTTGGGCGAATCCAGAGGAAGGCCCGCAGCGAAGCGAGTAGCTTGCCTCACCCGGATCTTCTCCAGCAGCTGCAGAAGGCGCTCGAAGTGAGCATAGCATAGGTGGTGATCTGGCGCCTTGGCATGGTGCGGCGGACGGATTGGAAGTGGCGGCGACGGAAAGGAGAAAGGGAAAATGGGGTGGATATGGTTTCGGTTGCCGCCGTCCAGCTTAAATAGCTGGCCTCCTCTCTCGGGCGGCACATCGAAGCGGTGCCACACGACGTGGGGTGGAGGAGGCGCATGTCGGACCAACGGTCTCTTCATATCCCCAAGTGAGCCATATCTGTCAGTCTAACCTGGAGGACATGCCCGAACCTCCCTATATCCATCCCAGATATGAGTCGGACATGAGAAGTGCCAGTCACTCCGCGCGTTTGGGCTGGCTATAAGGAGCTCGATTGGGTGGCCAAAACTCATCCGAACAGCCCGCCGAGGTGTTTGGGACGGTCATGGGTTCGGTTGTACAGTAGTCTTGTAGGATGCTCTTACAGTCTTAGGCCTCCGTTGGTTTATAGGATAGGATTATCATACGAATAGGAAACTTGTAGGAAATGAGATGACATGCATCTCAAATCCTATGAGTAGGATTAGGAAAAGAGATGTCATGCATCTCAAATCCTATGAGTAGGATTAGGAAAAGAGATATCATTTGGTTCACATCATAGGAAATTTTCCGTTGAGTCTAGGCTCTTTTTTATTTTCCTTTGAAATATGGAGGATAGGAACCAATCCTATGTAGGAATAGAAAAGCATTCCTATGAACCAAAGGGCTCTAAAGAAAAAAAAATCCTACAAGAATCCTATCCTATAGAATTCCTCTGAAATTCCTCCAAACCAAAGGAGGCCTTACTGATTAGAAAAATCCTGCGTAGGAGTTATGTTTTTGTTCAAGCTGCCCTAAATGACTTTTTTTTGCACGGACGTGCTTTGTTGACATCCATCGGAGATGCTCTTACCAGTAGATCAGAGGAAAAAATTCGTGTTTTGACCCTTTTTGGTAAGTTTAGCTGGATCTGACCATGGTTCGATTTTTTTATATCTGACCCTTTTTCTTACCGCCACATAGCTCGGCGGTAGGAGTGGATAGCCTACTACCAGGGTCCCCAGCGGTAGCTAACTAATCCACGTCAGCAGCCAACTGACGGCCGTCGTGAGCTCCGCTCGACCCTACCGCCACAGGGTCCGGCGGTAGGGTGTGAAATCCTACCGCCACAGCGTCCGGCGGTAGGGTCTGGGCACTTATAAGGCCGGGTGCCCGTTCGCCCTTCCCATCTTCCTCCCCACCCCGCCGCCCAACTGATGTTCTTGCCCTCTCTCATCCCCTCCACTTCCCCCCTCGGATCTCTTTCGTTTCTTCACCATTTTTGCGGATCGAGATGGCTCCGAAATGAGAAAAGTAAGCTCCTCCGATCCCTCCAATTAGTTTTTGTCAAATAGCTCCCGATTCGGTGCATTATTTGCTTCAAGTCCACCCTATTTTTGAACTAGATTTTTTTATCCTAGTTTGTTTTAGTGTGATTCAGATGTTATATGGGGTTGAATATGAACTTGTATTTACTTGTTGGAGAGATTGTATGTATTTTCATGATGAACCCTAGTTCATGTAAAAAAAATATTGATATGATGCATATTGAAGGAATGAACTCCTAGGTTTGTTTTGATGTGATGAATGTTTGTGATATAAATCAACCACATGCATGTAGTGGATGTTGGAGAATGATTGTATGTATTTATTTATTTATTACAAATTGAAGAAATGAATGAATAATGTTAAAAAAATCTTATGCAAAATGAATGAATGAATCATGCTTATGAATCATGTTTACAAATGAATGAATGAATAGTTTTTACAAATGTTTGTTGAATTATGCTTATGCTATTTTAATTATGCTTATGCTTATGTTTATGCAATTTTATTTAGGAGGCCACCTCTTCCGGAGAACATCAGCACTAAGTATACCATGCTTGACCCTACGTTCGACAAGGGTCATCATGCCCGTTTCATTGAGAATGGAGTGGTAACTACCATGCTTGAACCAAATCTTTCGAATTGATGAAAATAAGTTACTAATTATTTGGGTCTTCATTTTGACAGATGTTCCCGCCACTGTGGATGAGGGGTCACGGGATGACCGTTAAGATGCAGTACAACGAGCGCTACGCGCTGTACTATAGGAGAGCCCGACTGTTTGGTTTCGTCTTGCAGTTCAAGCGTAAGCCGCCGACGCTCGTCCACTCAGCTCTCACAGCTTTGGTGGACCGGTGGCGGCCAGAGACGCACCGTTTCCATCTTCCATGTGGGGAGATGGCAGTGACCCCCGAGGATTGGGGGATGATTACGACCTACCAATCGAGGGTCATGCTCTCACTGGACGAGTGAGGAGGAAGAACTGGCGGGATAGGGTTAGCGCCCTCATCGGCGACTGCCCCCCGGTAAGGGTAACCGGACATCCGGCGTACCGCTTCCCTGGCTCCTGAAGCACCGAAGCAAATGCCCGGAAGATGTCGATCCTCGGACAATGGAGCAGTACACGAGGGCCTACCTGTGGTATCTTCTCATAGAGGTCGTGTTTCCAGACTGCTCAGGGGACAATGCCCTATGGTTGTATCTCGACTTCCTAAAGGATTGGGATGCAGGGTACAGCTGGGGTCCGCCGACCTCGCCTACCTATACCGTTCGGTAAGAGAATATCTCACTATTTTTTATTGACGTATGCTGCTTTAAATTATGTCATCTGATCATCAATACGTGTTTTGTAGCTTGACAATGCAACCCAGAGGACGGAAGAAAAATCCGGTATGTGTGGATGTGTCTGGGCCCTCTCCATTTGGATGTGGGAGCGAATCCCGGTGGGGCGTCCAGAGAAACTGGCACGACGTCCATGTACTGACTATGGCAAAGATGACGACGAAGCTCGATACCCGACCGTCGCGTACGCTTGGGACGTGGTGGGTGTCTACACGGGTACATCCAAGGCTTTGTATAAGGTCTTCACCAATGAGCTTGATGCTCTGATGGCTTTCCAGGTATACGAACTAGATTATGAATCTTTTCGATGACACTTTCACGTGAGTTTACCAACTTTTTTGTACTAGGTTAATTGACGGCCGTATGATGAACGAGAGTGGGGGTTCGAACTGAACGTGATGTGTAGGCATGACAGGCTACTCTGGCGGTGCATCGTGCCCATGATTTGTGTCTATACCGTCAAGTACCACTTGCCACATCGCGTTACCGCGCAATTTGGTAGGGCGCAACGTACCCCACCGGGCGGTCGCATCGACACCGGTGGCTCCGACCTACACTTGTGAGTGCATTGTTCTCTATTTCCGTGTTTTCGTTTTGATGTTTTACATTCTTTCTTATGATGTTTTACATTCTTTCTTATGTCGTGTAGGATGAGCAGGCAGAAGAATCGGTCGATCATAGACTGGGAAGAGACACATGACAAATACGTGTGGGATTAGAACAAGTGGAAAACTCGCAAAGATGTGGAGGAAAGTGATCGACTGGGATAACTACGAGGATCACATGCGGTGGTACGACGATGTCATCAAGCATCGTCTGCGTCTAAGGCCCCAGTGGACGACAACACATGCCGAATCACTGTACGATGACGACTCTGAGAATGAAGCCTACCATGACAGCATCAGAGAGCTAGAAGGCGGATTTAGGAAGTATGCACCCCTCATGAACAGAGTGGTAGTTATCTGTTTTGAACCGGCAGTTGGATGAAATCTACTTTAGTGAGTGTGACTCATTTATTCTTTTGCAGCCTTTGAAGCTGAACAAAAGCATTTTTGATGGCTCGGATGCGCTAAGTTCTATCCCAGGGTCTCAAGATAGTGAGAAGAAAGTTGAGGGGAACGGTGAAGGTAACATCAAGCCTCCTACACTTTCTTTCTTATGTTCATGCTCGTTTGTAACCATAAATTGATCCATATTATGTTCTTGTTTCATTCTTATTGAAGAAGTTCGTCAAGAAATGTTGCAAGTTGGGGCCTGCTTGGGTGCGCTAGCTCTACTGATGTTGATGCTCCTGTAGCCCCGATGCGTAGACTCGCTTCATCGAGCCATGCTGCCTCGTCGTCTAGGGTGGTTGAGGAGGACGAGGAGGAGGACGATGAGGAAGAAGATGAAGATGAAGAAGACGACGAGGAGCGAGCAGAAGAAGAACAGGAGGAAGAAGAGGAACAGAACGATG
The DNA here is from genome assembly GCA_039707655.1 of Elymus sibiricus. Classification (NCBI taxonomy): domain Eukaryota; kingdom Viridiplantae; phylum Streptophyta; class Magnoliopsida; order Poales; family Poaceae; genus Elymus; species Elymus sibiricus. The sequence goes on along the minus strand of CM077663.1, from coordinate 320,946,879 downwards.
AGGAGGAGGAGTACGACGACGATGACGGACCTCCACCAACTCAGACAACCCACTTGAGAAGAGGAATGTGCCGAAGAGGGATTGGGCAAGTCCATCCCCGTTTCAGAAACCGCGTCATCGTGCCCGTAAGAAGAAGGCTAATGAGACTCGTTCAAAAAACAATGAGGACCGTACCTCCAAGAGGGGAAGGAGCAAGTGAAATTGCTGCCTTTGAACTACTCGCTTAGTGAAACTAGTTATGTTAGCTTCGTGAGACTATTTGGTATTTGTTGAACTATTTGCTATGCGGAACCGTTTGCTACTATTTGAATGTGTGATATGCTACTATTTGGTGTGATACATGTTATATTGTGTTGATCTGCATATTTTTATGTTTTTAAGTCTACAATATTAGCGTGGCAAAAAATTGAGCCGACAAAATACAAGTTGTGTGCAAAAAATGCACTATGATCACACCCTACCACCAAGGTCCCTGGCGGTAGGGTGTGTAACCCTACCGCAAAAAACCAATTCCAGGTGACAACACTGAAAACTGGAATAAGACCTCCTACCGCTAGAGGCCTCGGCGGTAGGTTGTTACAGCCTACCGCCAAAGACCCTGACGGTAGGTCATCTGCCAGGTCATCACCAGGCTGTTAGGAAGACGGCTGTTGCCGTTATCCTATCGCCAAGGACGACGCAGTTGACTGCAGAAACACCGGGGAGCCACAACGAGTGTTGAGGACCCCCGCGTCGCCTAGCTCTGGCGGCTCGGGGGAAACGCATCCGCCGCCACTAGGCCTCCATCCTCCCTTCCCACCGCATCGCCGTCGCCAGAGGGTCCGCCCGCGAAGGCTGGGCAGGCTCAGTGAAGGTGGCGGCGGGGCGGCCCCGGCATGGCGTCGTGGCATGAGATCTGGCTCGGGCTGCGTCCTTGCTCGTGCCGGCGGTGGCAGTCAGCGGCGCGTGGGCGCGATGGATGTGCGGCGGCGGCCTCGAGGAGCTCCGCGGACGGAGGCGCGCGGGATGCAGCGGCGCGGTGGGCGTCCAACACTCCAGCTTGCGACTGTTACGGGCTCGATCTGGGCCCGTGCGGGCCTGCGGGCTGGCGCGCCGCCGGGGTGGCCGCGTTTGAGCATGGGGAGGCGCGCGTAGGGAGGCGCAGCGCGGCTGCGTCGGGTGGCCGTCGATCTGGTGGCAGATCTGACGGTTCGAGGGGCGGCTTCAGGTCAATGCCATGGCTCGCGGCGGTGGCTTCGGGCTCGCCGGATCCGGCACACGGGGCGCTCGGCGACACAAGGTGGCCACATCAGGCGGCACATCGTGGATGGGCAGGGGCCTCCCGCCGTGATGGATGCGGGGTGCAGGGTCCGATCTGGTTCTCTGTAGGCCCGTCGTTGCTGGTGGCCACGACGTGGTGGCGTGGCGTGGCTGCTTGGCTGGTGGCTGGCAGGTCATCCGTGGCTGGCGGTCCAGGAGGGGTACAACCGGTTGCTGCTTGCCGGAGCAGGAGGCTCCAGCTGTGATTGGATGCGGGGTGTAGGACCCGATCTGGTCTCTGCAGGCTCGTCGTCGGGGAGGCTAGCTGGTGGCCCTGCACAACGATGGCGCGTTTGTTGTGTGGGGGTGCGCGGTCCAGTGGAGGCACGGGTCGACCTCAGCCTGCTGCGTGGGAGTGGCTGCCCCGGGTGAAAGCCTGGCCGGTGCGAGCCGGCCGGCGGTGATGGCGCCCATGGGCATCGTTTATCCTCCTTGGAGGCATCGTCGGGAATTTTCGCAGTCTTTGCTCTCGGATCAATTTTTTCGGGTGAAAGCCTAGATCCTGCTGTAGGATCGGGCGGTGGCGTCGTCTTCAATGTCGTTCCCCTCTTTAGGGCGCCATCTTGAAGATTTTAATCCCTCTTGTGCTTCCTACGACTGGACGTGCACGGTGGATTCTGTGGCAACGATGACGGTGGTGAGCAATGTCGGAGGCGTGGTCTTGGTCGTGGTATTCGACTCTTCTTCTTTGACGTGTCTTTGGGAGTGCCTCGACCGACTGTTGCTGTGAAGCCGAAGCCGCGATGAAGGGCGGTGGTATACAATGACGCGTGACAGGTGGTTCGTTTGGTGATCCTTCATGACGCCAACCTTATCTAGTTTCCTTTGTTGTTCTTCGTTATAGTCGGAGTTTGTATGGGATGTTGTGCTGTAGCTCTTAGAGCTGGTGGTTTTTCTTTTTCTTTGATCTTCGGATCTTCTGGTCACAAGACCTTCACCATTTTGTTGTTTTCCGTTGCTTCCTGCTATTATCAATGAAATGCCGGTGATGCTGGATCTTTCAAAAAAAATCCTATCGCCAAGGGCCCAGCCGGTAACCTACGCAACCCTACGGCCATACTCCCCAGCGATAGAAAAAGGTTCAGATCTCAATTTTTTTCCGAACCGGGTCAGATCCGGCCAAACTTACACGAAACTTTGCATAGATCTGACGAGGTATACTTCGGAAAGCATCAAAGCAAAGGTATACACCGCGCAACGGGGGAAACGGCAGAAGGAAAACGCGACTCACCCCCCTCTCTCTCTCTGCGGCAGCCAGCACTCCGCCGCCGCGCGCGATCCAATGGAGGAGGTGCGGGCCGCCGTGATGGCGCACCTGGACCAGGTGTCGGGCCTCGTCCAGGCGCTTTCCTCCGAGCTCCGCAGCGGGATCGGCCCCGCCGCCGACAGCCTGCTCGCCTTCGTCCGCGACGTCGACTGGACGGTACCCCGCGGAAAAATCCCCCCTCCCTTTCCCCACCTCTATTTATCCCTTGGGAACTAACGATTCACGTCGCCGCGTGTCCAGGAGCCATGGCTGTTGTGCTTGATGGCATTCCATGCGAGCCTGCTGCTGACGGCCGTCGGGCTGAGGAGGAATGCCAACCTGCAGTTCTTCTTCTTGTTTCTTGCTTGTGAGTTCTCATCTCTGCACAGGACATACACAGACTAGTAAATTTTGCCGGGAGTGGGGTTATGATTTTATGAGTTCCAACTTCTAACGGCAGCAAATTTTGTCCAATTTTGGTTTTACTCATGTTTCATACATCACTAGGAAAGTACAGTAATGTGTAGTCCGGTTATTTGTGCAATCCGTTTTGTATAACTCAATTATTTGTAAAGACTGAGACCTGAAAATCAAAATGAGCATGCGGAGGTTTTCAATCAGGATATGATCCACTAATTGGCTGATTGCAGTTAGCAATATCACTGCTCTAGGTGGTGTCTCGCTACCTTTGGCACCTAACTGAATGCCAGTTTTATGCTACCATAGATCTCATACTTGCCAGAAGAGTAGAGGTGTGGCAACATTGCCACATTACCTTATATAAGATTTGATGCCTTGGCACAAAGATTAAACATTCAGGATATCGCAATGAATTGAAGGGCATTGAATGGGAACGATGTGGGAAATTTAGCCTGTTACAGTAGACCATATATGTGTTAAAGAAAAGTGCAAGGCTAGAATAGCTTATAACATGATGCAGAGGGAGCATGTTATACATTGAAAAATCTGTGGAATTGGGTACTTGTTAGTGAGTACTCCTCAAATTTGCTTTAGTTTTTTATATACAGCTTTTAAGACATAAATGGCAACATAAGTAGTTTTCTACTCCCTCTGATCCAAAATCGGTGTCGTGGTTTTAGAAATGTCACGACACCTATTTTGGATCAGAGGGAGTAGTATTTTGAGGACTAAATGATAGCCAGTACACTGGATTGCGCACCGGACCTTCTGATCTGCTGACGTTCTGATTGGTTCCATGGTTTCCTGTTTGCAGATTCAGGGGTGTATCTAGCTGAAAAGATAAACATCTACCTAGCAGAGCACTGGAAGACCTTTGCCAGCCGGAATTACTTTGACCGTGCTGGAGTTTTCATCTCCGTTGTCTGGTCTGGCCCCCTCGTCTTCATATCTATCGTCACTGTGGTTAGTAAAAGACCTTACATGTTCCAAAGTAGACCTTTTCGTCTATTAGAGTCTGCGATCAATTTGCGGCTCAGCTTTGTTTACAATCTAAATCTTTCTGGTGGTTCCAGGTTAGCTCTCTTATTACACTATGTCAGTTAATGGTGAAATGGAAGAGAGCGGAACTAAGGCATCGGGTTCGTCTTGCTCATGACAAAGAGGAATGATTTAATATCCTATTTTGAAAGAAGGAAACTGGAGTGTTGAATTGTTGATCTTCGTCAGTGGCTGGATCTCAGAAGGATGCGCAATTACCAAGTACTGTAAATGCTTCATCTGCTATCAGCATAGCATGTAATCTTCAGTTGCTCTTTCTTAGTAGTGTATTTCTATTATTCCCCGGGGTCATCGACTCCGGTGACGGCTAGGTATACAGAAAACTAGATAGTTGTTGTATCTGGCTCCATCCTGTTTTATTTGTAGCTGACCAGACAATGTAATTTTGTTTGATATTCGATATGATACATCTGCAAAACCACACATCGATACATTTTTTTTCTTTTTTGTGCAAAGGTTATTTTCTGTAGCGAGATGAGTGATAAATATCGTATAGATATACAAGTATAATATAAGAAGCTCGGAATAGGAAAAAAAAGCCAGAACAAGTAAATGCAGGGAGGTCTTTACTACTACCTCTGTTCCTAAATGTAAGATGTTTTGGGTGTAATTCCTAAAACAGAAACTAGGAGAAGTAGCATGTCAAGTTGACCTTTTATTATTTCCTTCAGCACTGATGGACAAATATGTGCATCAGTGGTTATTGCCAGAATTTTACATATTACAAGCGAAACAAATTTGTGCAGGCAGAAACATCACGCTATCTTTAGCCTCTTAACAACCACTTAGCTGGTGAAGAATTCCTGAACCTCTTCCTATACAAGAAAAAACCTAGGGTACCGAGCAAGGGCCAAGATGTTACCACAGCAATGTAAGCAAGCCACCAGACTGACCTCCCCTGGGATCGAATGAGCTGGTTAATGGATTTCTCAACGGGGGTAATGGCATCTTGGATTTTATCTGTGGAGAGCTCTTCTCGCTGCTCTTGTGACGCTACAGGGCCTTGGGCAGGCGCTACATTATCCTCTGAGTTGCTTGTATTCTTCACCACACTGTGACTCTCATCCTGTAACACTCTGGTGAATCCATTCTGCTGTACATCAACCACGCCATCACTGCCTTCCGTTTCACTCTGAATCTGCTTATCAAAGGAGTTGTGAATGTTGGTGTCCTCATCTGTTATTGCAGCTACCATTCCATCTTCCATGAGATTGACATATGGTCCCTTATCGATGGATGATTCCAGCGGAGATTGCAATCCATGCTCTTGAATCTGCATTCAAATGTTACTGAGTTATATCATGTTATCAAAGATGACTTGCGATCTATTAATAATCAACCACCTTCCGTCGATGCATGCAAGGACTATCATGTAGAACAGAGAAAAACTCAGAGACAGGTTCCACCCACCTATAAAACACAGAGGAAGACGTTATCAGATACCACCACACATAAATCTCAAAAGTCGCATCAAAAGTTAAAAAAAGAAAGGTGTGGAAGGAAAGGAAATTGAAGAGTGGCAGTTAAAAGTTAAAACAATGCAACTTTGTCCCTGACCCTGCCCAATGCATTTGTCATACAGAATGTCATTTAGACATGTGCCACATTCTAATACAATTTTGTAAAGTATATTTATGCATTTCTAAAAAATAGTGCATATTATGCATTGCCTGACAATTTTGGTAAATTTAATGCGTAGACATCTTAAACTTCAACAAACAAACACCATCCCTCGTTCCCTTGGGAGGGGGGGGGGGGGGGGGGGGGGGCTGAATCCTTAAAGAAGTTTCTTAGGTGAAAGAAGAAACAACGAGGTGCAAAAGCGGAAATGGAGGCGGGCAACACCGAGCTCTTTTTAGAAGAAAAAAAGAAGTTACAAACTCCTCCAAAAATTCTGAAATTAATTATACATGTACATATAGATGTCTAGTATGTACGTAAAGATTTTCGTTAACATATCTTTTCAGCTCTGGTGTACGCAAAAAGGACAAATATGTGGATTACAATTAGAGTAACCTTTTGCTTTTTTTTGGAGCCACAAATGTTTTTGGTGTGTAGCCTACAAATTAAAGTATTTTTAAGTAAAACTTTACAGTTATGTAGAACACATCCATATGTATCCACTTTTTTTTGGAATATTTTCAAACTTCTAAATATTTTTTTGCATTTTCCAAAATACCAGGCTCCATGGAGCCCACGAGCCAAATTGCTGCACTCCAAGGAGGTTTTGTGAATGAAACTTACCATAGTCTTCCAGCAGTCAGGCCTTGAAAAAAACCAAGATGGCCGCCATTAGGTGTAGTTGCCAAAACAATATTCTTATTTGCCCTTAATCATAAAATGTGGACCTGCATCAATACACAGAACTAGAAATGTTCAAGATAGTGAGCTTGTGTAAGACTAGTTACTTGCCTGCATTCATCCCAGGGAATGGCCTCCCTTGTGCAAAGGGGGTCATCTAAAGCACTGATACAAAGCAACGGAACAGACACGTTACAAATATAGTTCGCACAGCTGCACTTGCGGTAGAATGTGTCCACTGTCTGGAAAAATGATTAGTCGATGCATCAGTTTTATTACTTATCCGATACTTACGCTATTACAACCGCAGGAGGAACAAACATCAATTCCCATGAACAAAACTTGACTTTAAAAGATTCACAGCATTATTCTGTATTTGCATCAATAAGTTGGTTGGCTCAAGCATTTTATCCATACAAATTCGCCTATTTGGTTCATGTTTAAATTAATTTAATCTAGATTGTAAATAAGCTACAGTACACATTTAAGTAAGGCGGGACTGCCTGATATTCCTAATAATGTCGTCACATATCTATTATTGTGCTGCCTCGCAATAAATAACAGCTAATACTATCCATTTTATTCTACTTTCCCAATGAAAAACTGCGAAGTCCAAGGGTCCAACCCTTGTAGCTCATGACAATCATTTAAAAGCGTGAAACCTGGACCCCCCAACTATTACTACAACTACCAGCAGCATGCATTTCATGCTGTGCTTGTCAAATGCAGATTCAGTCCATGCAATTCGTGAGGCCACAATTGTCATAACCAATCCAACCTCAATAGAATCAAAGTCTGCCGTGAATGTGATCAAGAAAGAATCTCAAGTCTCAACTGCTCAAACATGGGATAACCAGATAAACACCATTTTATGCCTCCTGTATTTTGCCATTTGATTGCTCAGTATAATTAACCGATGGTTTGCTATTGAAGTTGCAAAGTAGGAGTCCCCTGGGTCAATCTCAGTTGATCCGTGATTATTTATTGTGATATTACTGCCACTTCAGATTTATTTTAATTTTTAAAAAAATTCAAGGTTATAGTTGTACTAATTATCGTGGAATCAAACTGATGAGCCATACAATGAAGCTATGGGAAAGAGTCATTGAGCACCGCTTAAGAAGAATGACAAGCGTGACCAAAAATCAGTTTGGTTTCATGCCTGGGAGGTCGACCATGGAAGCCATTTTCTTGGTACGACAACTTATGGAGAGATATAGGGAGCAAAAGAGGGACCTGCATATGGTGTTCACTGACTTGGAGAAGGCCTATGATAAGATACCGCGGAATGTTATGTGGTGGGCCTTGGAGAAACACAAAGTCCCAACAAAGTACATTACCCTCATCAAGGACATGTACGATAATGTTGTGACAAGTGTTCGAACAAGTGATGGCGACACTGATGATTTCCCGATTAAGATAGGACTGCATCAAGGGTCAGCTTTGAGCCCTTATCTTTTTGCCTTGGTGATGGATGAGGTCACAAGGGATATACAAGGAGATATCCCATGGTGTATGCTCTTTGCGGACGATGTGGTGCTAGTCGATGAGAGTCGGACGGGGGTCAACAGGAAGTTGGAGTTATGGAGGCAAACCTTGGAATCGAAAGGTTTTAGGCTTAGTAGGACTAAAACCGAGTACATGAGGTGCGCTTTCAGTACTACTAGGCACGAGGAGGAGGAGGATGTTAGCCTTGATGGGCAGGTGGTGCCTCAGAAGGACACCTTTCGATATTTGGGGTCAATGTTGCAGAAGGATGGGGATATCGATGAAGATGTGAACCATCGAATTAAAGCCGGATGGATGAAGTGGCGCCAAGCTTCTGGCATTCTCTGTGACAAGAGGGTGCCACATAAGCTAAAAGGCAAGTTCTATAGGACGGCGGTTCGACCCGCAATGTTGTATGGCGCTGAGTGTTGGCCGACTAAAAGGCGACATGTGCAACAATTAGGTGTGGCGGAGATGCGCATGTTGAGATGGATGTGTGGCCACACAAGGAAGGACCGAATCCGGAATGATGATATACGAGATAGAGTTGGGGTAGCGCCAATTGAAGAGAAGCTTGTCCAACATCGTCTGAGATGGTTTGGGCATATTCAGCGCAGGCCTCCAGAAGCCCCACTGCATAGCGGACGGCTAAAGCATGCTGATAATGTCAAAAGAGGCCGGGGTAGACCGAACTTGACATGGGAAGAGTCCGTAAAGAGAGATCTGAAGGATTGGAGCATCACCAAAGAACTAGCCATGGGTAGGGGTGCATGGAAGCTTGCTATCCATGTGCCGGAACCATGAGTTGGTCGCGAGATCTTATGGGTTTCACCTCTAGCCTACCCCAACTTGTTTGGGACTAAAGGCTTTGTTGTTGTTGTTGTTGTTTCAAGGTTATAGTTGAGAAGTTCAATGTGAACAGTAGGTGATGCTTGGCGGAAATGGTTAGAATTCCAGCATGGTTCTTGTGGGACAGTAAGGGAGTTCAAAAATTTTGTCCGGTGCAAATTTTATACTTACAACTAGTAAACAACTACCTAACTTCTTTTACAAATATTTGGTTACTTATCTCCAAAAAAATGATCTGACACTAGTTTATGAGAAACTATTATTCAGGTTTGCATTCCCTCCTAGTTCAAATTTTAAGGAAGCGATTCACAATTTTTCTTCTTCTTGAACAAAACAAATGTGATTTTGCATCGTTCAACTCTAACCCTCATTATATAGAAAACAATCATTAACTTATTTAATCAAGTAGTAATGAGAGGAACAATAAAATTTGATGCAACTTATAATTTTAGACGAAGTAATATTATTGCTAGCATTACAAATAATACCTCGTACTTTGCAACAACACAAGTTGCATGATGGTCAAATTCCCGGGTAGAGCGTGACTGATAAGAAGGGAAAAAGGAAGAATAATCACGACCCTTTTCTGTGACCAACATATTACCATGGTAACTGCTATTGACCATGTAACTATGAAAAAAATAGACCAGCAGGTTAGCACATTGCATACCGACGTAATAGCTTCCCAGTTTGCAAGTCGTGCCAAGACTGGTTGATGTCTGCAAAAAAAGAAAGAAAATGCCAAAAGATGTTCATAACAGTCTGGACTCGGCTTATCTGTACAGGGGCTAGGGGATCCCATGGCCGTTTTCACGATAATGTCTCCAATGATTTGCAAACGAAGAAAATAAGTTTCAACTAGGATCACAAAACCTGTGTAATTGGTAAAGCCTATATCTTGGACTGTTTGCTATTACGACTAACGGTTATCCATCACCATTAATGTTTGTTGGCTCATAACTCAAACAAAGGATACACTGTTTGTCCCATTTGAAAAGTTCAAAATTGTATCAACGAACAATCTAATTAGCTGTTGCAAAGAACATTGTCCTAAATAGTAGAGATTCATATAGGTAAATCGTGGAAAAGGATATGAATATGAAATGATTTCTTCTGTAATCAATAATCTTGATTAGCACCAAAGCACGGGAATGTTTAAATGTCTCAAGAGGAAATACATACAGTTTTGCATATCCTTTGAGACCAATTGCAAGAGCTTTATCGTAACAACGCTGCACTAGCTTGCGAGAAATAAATCTGCTAGTCACCTGTAAATGTGGTATAGCAAATTATTATGACAAAAAGCAACTGAAGTCTAAGGGTAGTATTTGTAAGCCAAAGCACGTGGCGAGTATCATTTGTTGTTTAGTCTTTAGTGTGCAAAAAAAAAAAATAGAAAGCCAATGTTATTTGAACACTGTGAAGTGTATAGATTCAGATAAAAGTATTCCTGCATAAGAAGAACCCACAAATGTGTAAAAAATCTGCACAATAGGCTCACTGTGGCTCACTAACCAGCAGATCCCAGGGTGAACAAATAGATGCAGCACCAGCTACAGGAGTACTTTCACCCTCTTCTCCCAGATACTTGACCTGAATGTGCAATTTAAACAAGTGTTAGAATTAAACTAGGTTTTAGAATATTAATTGATGTAAAAGAAAATATAACAAGGTCTACCAGAATATTGGCGCCTAAGCTTGTCCCAACAGCGAATAGTGGAGCCTCTGGGTACTTTTGATGAAGGTAATTAACAACTTCACGAATATCTTCTGTCCATCCGCCATTGTAAAAGCAATCAGACTGCCAGAGAGAAAAAAACAAAAGTTGTGTAAAAATTGCAAGCTGAACATATCCAGCCTCTTGTCAATGAAGTCCTTTTAGGTGCCAGGACGTATATTCAAGGTGTAAAACAAGTACATAATTGATTTATCATATTGCATGAGATAACTTACTGTTATGGAGATGCCACCCAGACCCCTGTGATTGCCTACAACAACATTCCATCCATTGCTCGCCATAGAAGAGACCAAGTGTTTCACATACTGGACATCAAAGCATCTTGTTAAATCAACTAATAAAGGTAGCCCAACACCATGCGCGGGTCTGGGTCATAATACCAACTTCAGTTCTTGTTCAAACCAATCAGTTTGGTAAAGCATCTGTCAGAACTTACAGCGGCAGTAGAATCACTAGTCAATCCAGGCACCACAACAACAATGGGTGTTGAATCATCACTAGAAATAGTTCCATCACAAGAACTAACATCTGCAGCTGCAACATAGCACAAATGGTCAGGCACCCCCTTGCTTGCCAAGCAATCTCGAAATATCTAAAATTCTCAGAACCTTCAGAGTCAGAGGCCAGTAGCCAATCCAAAGCAATGGTTCCACCATCACGAACTGTGTACAGTTGCCTGCAATACAACGAGTTCAATCAATGTACCAACTAGAATTGCACGCCTAGCTCTAACTTCATCTTGTGAGTTTCAAACACACATGGGTATCTGGCCTATGGAAGGTAATAGCGTTCGACAGGAGTATGCTGTGAAATTGTTCAAACTGTAACGGGTGAGCGCCTAAACATTTTCTAGAAGCCTGCATATTCTTAATTAATTATTATTTCGATCATCTCTACTTTTCTTCTGCAAAATGTAGGGCGCAGTAATATAAACAGCAATGTTGGATAACCAAAATTGTATACAACATAACAGTTACGTCCAAGTCACCCACCCAATGTACAATCACAATGTACGAACATAAGTGGAGGGACACCAAGAACAAGTAGTACACCTGGACTGGACAAGTAGCGCAATCAACTGTTAATGCGGCACACACAACACGGATTTACTTGGCTTGGCCTACCTTCTATACGTGACGTGAGGCGGCCTTCCCCAGATGCCCAGGAAGAGCGTCTGCAGATGAGGGCTCGCCAGCCACGGCGTCGCCAGGTACCTACGCGGACAAATTTCAGCAATAGTTTGGAAAGCATCAAATCAAATTTCTTGGAGCAGAGACGGATTGATGATCCACGGGCCCGGAAGTCTCGTCCGACCCACCTGCCGTGGAGGGAGCGGCACTTGGCGGCGACGCGGTGGTAGACCTGCGAGTCCGGGTGGAAGGTGAGGGCGACGCGGCCGCCGCGGAGGCCGCGGAGCAGGTCGCCGAGGACGTGGAGCTCGAGGAAGCGGTAGAGGAAGGCGGAGGCGAGGACGATGGCGGCGAGCGCGTAGCGCTCGAGCGGCACCAGCGCCGCCGCGCGCAGCAGCAGCTCGGCGGCCGACTCGCCGGTCGCCATCGGCCCGGGCCGGGATTCGGCTGGCGCGTTCGATTCGATGTCGATGGCGGGGGAGGGAGGGAGGTGCGCGTGTGTATTTTTCCAGAGTAATGCTGTTTTGTCGATAGACGTGAGTTTTTTTTTCTTTTCCGAAGTTGCTAGGCGAGAGACGTGAGCTGTTTCGTCGGTTTGGACTTGGCGACGATGAGCGGTGCGCGGGATGCGACGGGCATCGCATCATCCGGTGTGTGTGACGTGGAGGGGGGCCAGATTTAAACACCCTTTCGAAAAAATTTAGCCGGATCTGACCTTGGTCTGAAGTTATTTTGACATCTGATCCTTTTTCTATCATTAGGGGGTTCGACGGTAGGGTTACATAGCCTACCGCCAGAGCCTTTGGCGGTACGGTAATGGCAGTCGCTGTCTTCCTAACGTCTTGATGCTGACCTACCGTCAGCTCCCTTGGCGGTAGGCTGTAACAACTTACCGCCAAGTCCTCTGGTGGTAGGAGGCCTTATTCCAGTTTTGAGTACTGGAACCTGAACTCGCTTAGATTTTTGGTAGGGTTGCACACCCTACCGCCAGGGTCCTTGGCGGTAGGGTCTGATCATAGTGCATTTTTTGCATACAACTTGTATTTTGTCTTTAAATTTTTTGCCACAACAATGTTATAGACTTAAAAAAAAAGTAGATCAACACAATATAACATGTATCACACCTCGATACGAATAATAGTTCAACTAAGAAACATAGCACACATCCAAATAGTAGCAAATAGTTCAACAAATACCAAATAGTTTCACGAAGCCAACGTAAAAAGTTTAACTAGTTCAACGGCAGCAACTTCACTTGCTCCTTCCCCTCTTCGAGGTACGGTCCTCGTTGTTCTTTGAACGGGTCTCACACGCCTTCTTCTTGCGCTGAGGAGAACGCGCTCTCTGAAACGGGGATGGACTTGCCCAATCCCTCTTCGGCACATTCCTCTTCTCAGGCTGGGTTGTCTGAGTTGGTGGAGGTCTGTCCTCGTCGTCGTACTCCTCCTCCTCATCGCTCTACTCCTGTTCTTCCTCATGTTCTTCTTCTGCTCGTTCTTCGTCGTCTTCTTCACCTTCACCTTCTTCCTCACCGTCCTCCTCCTCGTCCTCCTCAACCACCCTAGACGACGAGGCAGCATGGCTCGATGAAGCGAGGCTACACATCGGGGTTGCAGGAGCATACACATCAACAGAGCTAGCGCACCCAAGCAGGCCCACCAGCTTGCGACATTTGTTGACGAACTTCTGCAATAAGAATGAAACAACAACATAATATAGATCAAGTTTATGGTTACAAACGAACATGAACATAAGAAAGAATGTAAGTATAGGAGGCTTGATGTTACCTTCACCGTTCCCCTCAACTTCTTCTCACCATCTCGAGTCCCGGGGATATAACTTAGCGCATTCGAGCATTCAAAAATGCTTTTGTTCAGCTTCGAAGACAGCAAGAGAATAAATGAGTCACCATCACTAAAGTAGATTTCATCCAACCGCCGGTTGAAAACACATGAACACAACTTACTATTCTGTTCATGAGGGGTGCATACTCCCTAAATCCTCCTTGTAGCTCTCTGATGCTGTCATGATACGCTTCATTCTCGGAGTCGTCATCGTACAATTCTTCGGCATCTGCTGTCGTCCACTGGGGCCTCAGGCGCAGACGATGCTTGATGCCATCGTCGTACCACCGCATGTGATCCTCGTAGGCATCCCAGTCTATCACTTTCCTCTCCACATCTTTGCGAGTTTCACTCGTTCCATTCCTTCACGTATTGGGCATGTTGCTCTCCCCACTCTATGATTGACCGATTCTTCTGCCTGCTCATCCTGCAAGGCATAAGAAAGAATGTAAAACATCATAAGAAGGAATGTAAAACATCAAAATGAAAACACGGAAATGGAGAACAATGCACTCACAAGTGTAGGTCGGAGCCACCGGTGTCGATGCGACCTCCCGATGGGGTACGTTGCGCCTTACCAAATTGCGCGGCAACGCGATGTGGCAAGTGTTACTCGACGGCATAGACACAAAACATGGGCACGATGCACCGCCAGAGAAGCCTGTCATGCCTGCACATCACGTTCAGCTCGAACCCCCACTCTCGTTCATCATACAGCCGCCAATTAACCTAGTACAAAAAAGTTGGTAAGCTCACATGAAAGTGTCATCGAAAATATTCACAATCTAGTTCGTATACCTGGAAAGCCGTCAGAGCATCAAGCTCGTTGGTGAAGACCTTGTAAAAAGCCTTGGATGTACCCCGTGTAGATACTCACCACGTCCCAAGCGTACGCGACGGTCGGGTATCGAGCTTCGTCGTCATCTTCGCCATAGTCACTCCATTACCGCCGTGCCAGTTTCTCCGGACGCCCGACCGGGATTTGCTCCCACATCCAAATGGAGAGGGCCCAGGCACATCCACACATACCGGATTTTTCTTCCGTCCTCTGGGTTGCATCGTCAAGCTACAAAACACGTATTGATGATCAGATGGCATAATTTAAAACAGCATACGTCAATAAAAATCAGTGAGATATTCTCTTACCGAACGGTATAGGTAGGCGAGGCCGGCTGACCCCCAGCTGTACCCTGCATCCCAGTCCTTTAGGAAGTCCAGATACATCCATAGGGCATTGTCCCCTGAGCAGTCTGGAAACACGACCTCTGTGAGAAGATACCACAGGTAGGCCCTCACGTACTGCTCAACCGTCCGGGGATCGGCCTCTTCCTGGCATGTGCTCCGGTGCTCCAGGAGCCAGGGCAGCGGTATGCCAGATGCCCGGTTACTCTTAGCGGGGGAGCAGTCGCCGATGAGGGCCCTAACCCTATCCTGTCAGTTCTTCTTGTCCACTCGTCCAGTGAGAGCACGGCCCTCGATCGGTAGGGCCGTAATCATCCCCCAATCCTGGAGGGTCACCGTCATCTCCCCACATGGAAGATGGAAACTGTGCATCTCTGGCCGCCACCAGTCGATCAAAGTTGTGAGCTGAGTGGACGAGCGTCGGCAGCTTACGCTTGAACTACAGGACGAAACCCAATAGTCGGGCTTTCCTGTAGTACAACGCGTAGCGCTCGTCGTACTGCATCTTAACGGTCGTCCCGTGACCCCTCATCCACAGTGGCGGGAGCATCTGTCGAAATGAAGGCCCAAATAATTAGTAACTTATTTTCATCAATTCGAAAGATTTGGTTCAAAGCATGGTAATTACTACTCCATTCTCAATGAAACGGGCACGATGACCCTTGTCGAACGCAGGGTCAAGCATGGCATACTTAGTGCCGATGTTGTCCGGAAGAGGTGGCCTCCTAAATAAAATTAATGCATAAACATAAGCATAAGCATAAAAAAATAAAACATCCACATGATGGTATACTTAATGCATAAACATAAGCATTATAAGCATACGCATAAGCATAAAAAAATATAACATCCACATGATTAATTCATTCATATATATTTCTCCAACAACATCCACTATACATCATGCATCACATCATATCAACATGCATCATAGCAAAACAAACATACGAGTTAATCATCCAACATGCATCATACCATCTTTTTTTCAAAAACAAAAAACATGAACTAGGGTTCATCTTAAGCATATTTTCCTCAAACAACATCCACTATACATCATGCATCATATCAAAACAAATTCCTCCAACATGCATCATATCAAATCAAATTCCTCCCAAAAAAATGAACTAGGGTTCATCTTCACAGTACCATTCCAACTAGTGATTAGAGTTCATATCCAACACAATAGAACATATAAAATCAACCTAAAACAATCCTAGTGAAAGATCATGGATGTCGCCTAGAGGGGGGGGGTGAATAGGCGCTTTAAAATAATTACGGTTTAGGCTTGAACAAATGCGGAATAAAACTAGCGTTTAATTTGTCAAGCACAAAACCTAAATCGACTAGGCTCACCTATGTGCACCAACAACTTATGCTAAGCAAGATAAACAACTAAGTGATAGCAAGATATATAACAAGAAACAATATGGCTATCACGAAGTACAGTGCATAAGTAAAGGGCTCGGGTAAGAGATAACCGAGGCACGCGGAGACGACGATGTATCCCGAAGTTCACACCCTTGCGGATGCTAATCTCCGTTTGGAGCGGTGTGGAGGCACAATGCTCCCCAAGAAGCCACTAGGGCCACCGTAATCTCCTCACGCCCTCACACAATGCAAGATGCCGTGATTCCACTAAGGGACCCTTGAGGGCGGTCACCGAACCCGTACAAATGGCAACCCTTGGGGGCGGTCACCGAACCCGTACACTTTGGCAACCCTTGGGGGCGGTCACCGGTACCCGTCAAATTGCTCGGGGCGATCTCCACAACCTAATTGGAGACCCCGACGCTTGCCCGGAGCTTTACACCACAATGATTGAGCTCCGAGGCACCACCAACCGTCTAGGGCGCCCAAGCACCCAAGAGGAACAAGCTCTAGATGCAACTAATGCAATGGCAAGAACACACGAAGTGGTCAAGTCCCTCACTCCCAAATCACACCAAAGCAACAAAAGCTATGGAGGAATATGAGAGAAAGAACAAGGAGAACACCAAGAACTCCAAGATCTAGATCCAAGGGGTTCCCCTCACATAGAGGAGAAAGTGATTGGTGGAAATGTGGATCTAGATCTCCTCTCTCTTTTCCCTCAAGAACTAGCAAGAATCATTGGAGGGATTGAGAGATAGCAAGCTCGAAGAAGGTCAACAATGGGGGGCAAACACGAGCTAGAAGGGATAAGGTCCAATGGGGAAGAAGACCCCCTTTTATAGGTGGGGAAAAATCCAACCGTTATCTGTCCTCTGCCCGCAGCCAAGCGGTACTACCGCTCCTCGGAGCGGTACTACCGCTTAGGCGGTACAACCAAACACTGGCCAGGGGTACCCAGAAAACGAGCTGTAGTGCCGCTAGAGCGGTACTACCGTCGCCCTAAGCGGTACTACCGCTTAGGGAGCCTGGCACAGGAGAGGCGGCGGTAGTAGGGGAAATTGGCGCGGTAGTACTGCGCCAAGCGGTACTACCGTTCAAGTTCCGTTCTACTACCGCTTAAGGAAAAAGGGACCCGAAAGAAACACACATGGGATCCTCCAAGCGGTACTGGCCACGGTAGTAAGAGCGGCAGTACCGCCGTAGCGGTACTACCGTACTACTACCGGGCTACTACCGAGAAATGGAAACGAGCAACAGAAACGAGCACAACACGGATTTCCCAGGCGGTAGTAGCAACGGTGGTCCATAGCGGAAGTACCGCCTAAGCGGTACTACCGTGGTACCGAGCGGTACTACCGCCTGAGCACTGAAAAAACTGTCCAGAGACTGAAACTGCCATAACTTCTGCAAATGAACTCCGAATAGAGCAAACTCAAGCTTGTTGGGTAGATGACGACAAATACTATCCAACATCGAAACTCACAAAGAGAAACACCAAACAAGAACCAAGAAAGATGATGCAAGGATGCAATGGTTTGAGCTCTCTACGAACGATACGATTAAGCTACTCACTTGAGAGCCCCCCCCCTTGATAGTACGGCTATCGATCCTATAACCCGGTCTCCCAACTACCACCATGAGACCAGTAAAATATAAAACCTATCAAGGGCAAACCTTTGCCTTGCGCATAGTCCACTTGAGCTAGATGATGACGATCTTGACCTCCTCAAGTTGGACCACCTTTCTAGATTGCGCCGGCTCGATGAAGACTAGTTGATTGCTCCCCCATACTCCACTATGGGTGAGCCACTCTTCGGCACATCTTCACAAGGCCATTGTCACCACAATGGACGGCAAGCTTCAAGCATGTGATCTCTTCGTGATGCTCCACTTGAACTTGCACACCGCAATCTTGATGATGATCAGCACTTGATGTCATCCTCCATGGGTTGAATGAGATCTTCCTCTTGACGCAACCCCATGGACACATACCTAACCCCACATAGAACTCTCACGTAGACCATGGGTTAGTACACAAAGCGTAACGGACAATGCTTACCATACCGTGAGATCACTTGATCCCACTCGGTACATCTTCTACGCTTTGTGTGTTGATCAACTTGAATCACTCTTCATATTTAGTCTTGATCAACCTTGAATCTTTCCAATTCTCTTCATTAAGATGACGTCTTGAAGGTAGACATGAATGCCCACACAATCTTCTTTTTCAAGACATGCTTGCAAAGAGGCTCATCTCTCACATGACCAATCTTTGGATAAATCCTTAAATAGCACCTTGGTCAACACATATTCTTCTTGAAACCAACAAATGGACTTCAGGAAATGCCTATGGACAAACCCTTCAATATAACTCATGGCAACCATTAGTCCATAGAGATTGTCATCAATTACCAAAACCAAACATGGGGGCAGCACATGTTCTTTCACCTAGGATACAAAAAAAAAATTGTGACGCCCCCGACTTAATCGTGCACTAATCATACACGCAAATGCACACGATCAAGCCTAGGGACTCACTTGAAGATATCACAACACAACTCTAGACACAAATAAAATAATACAAGCTTATTATTACAAGCCATGGGCCTCGAGGGCTCGAATACATAAGCTTGCGCATACAAGCGTCAGCGAAAGCATTAGATATCTGAGTACAGATATAAAAGTAAAACAGATATGCCCTAACAGGCGGGGCAAAACAACAACACAGATCGAAAAGGCGCAGGCCTCCTGCCTGGGAACCTCCTAACTACTCTTGGTCGGCTGGATCAACCCAGTAGTAAGTACCATCGGGACCCTCTTGGTAGAAAGCTCCGGCAGTGTCGTCTGGCTCCTGGGCTCCGTCGTCTGATGTATCATCATATAGGTATGGGGGAAAAGAATAGCAGAGCAACCGTGAGTACTCATCCAAAGTACTCGCAAGACTGACATCAGAACTATGCTAAACATGCAATGGTATCAAATGAGAAGGCTGTATTTGTGGACTGTATTGCAGAAATGCCAGAGGAGAGAGAAAGGCCTAGCCTATCGAAGACTAGCATCTTCAAGTAGTCTTGCAGCATCAGAAGAGAGTAAATAGTAATAGCATACATGTTGTCATACAGTAGCAATGCCCTGAGATCCTTTCTCGACACCCTGCGAGAAAGCGATCCCGAGAGCAGTATTAACAGCTTATCATGTATCATCATCTCTTTATAGTTGTCATGGATCCGGGCACAACTCCAAGCGTCCTATTACCGTGGACACGGCTATTCGAATAGATATCTTCCCTGCAGGGGTGCACTACTGTTACCCAACACGCTCGATTACCTCCGGCCGGATACACTTGCTGGGTAATACCCGGCCTCGGGTGATCGACACAACGCAGCCCGACCTAGAGCTCAGCAGAGAGGCCAACACGCCGGTCTAAATCCTAAGTGCGCAGGGGTCTTGGGCCCATCACCCATTGCACTCCTGCACGTTGCGTGGCTGGCCGGAGAAACAAGCGCGACACTGGACAACCCAGTGACGTAACCAGCCCAATCCCGGCGATCAGCCCGCAAAGTAACCTGTGACGTCTGAAGAGCTTTCGGCTGATACTACGCTGCAGAGGGCCCCATTAAACCATTATCCCACGTGGTGGTAGTGCGAAATGGGCACGACGACCCACTCAGATCAAATACCCAGTTCCGTTAGGCGTATTTAGTATCGCGCGGGTGCTCTTGGAGCCGACCCGTCTTTAATGATATTCGCTCGCGGGCACCCTTGGGGCCAGCCCGACTTTACATTTCCCCGCGGGTACCTCTCGAGGTGGACCCGCCTGTAACAAAGGTCAAAGTAACCGTGTGTCCAAGTGACGAGGAGGAATCCGAGGAATCACCCTCGATGGATTCCCACTCGAGGAGTTGCGCGACGGTAGCTTAGCGGAGGTGATGTAAGAGGAATCACCCTCGATAACACACATCCGGGAAGCTATTCTACAGAGGCACCATCGAAAGTGAGCTAAGAGGTATCACCCTCGGCACTCGATGCCAACTCTGCAGTGTCGAGCAATTTAGGGGGTGTGCGGTGATGTGCTGTCTTCAGTCCAGCAGTCTTCAGTCACTAAAGCGGAGCAACTACAGCAAGGGAGAGGGGCCACAGATGGTTTTCCATCCAACCTATACTAAGCAGTTTGGATAATAAGGCAGGTATCAATAGCAGTTATCAAAAACAGGCTATGCATCAGAAATAGGATAAAACAAAATGCAGCAATTTCTAATGCAAGCAGGAGGGAGAAGGAATGGATGATATAGGCATGCGTCAAGGGGGTTTGCTTGCCTGGTTGTTCTGCGGCAAAGGCGGGGTCGTCAGACGTAGTCGTACACAGCAGTTTCATCGGTAGTCTCAGCGTCTATCGCAGTATCAGGGTCTACCGAAAAAGAAGCAACGAGGGGAAACAAATAAATAACAGCGCAAACAATAGCATCACAAAGCATGACATGGCAATACGCGGTGACAGAGGGGATCTAATGCAGTGTTACACGACACCGAGAAAGGGGGATCCTATCCGGGAAAGTATTCCCGGTTCCGGACATGTGTCAGACAGATGACCGGAGGGGGCAATGTTCCAGGCTGCGATGTTGTAAGCATGGGACAGCTAGGATGCAGCGCAGGGTTGATATACTGCCTATCTAAGTGCTCTAGTCAATTTAGGAATTTAACCGGAATTATTTTATTAAAGTCATGCACTATTCATTTGCCAGAAACAGGCAAAAAGTTACAGGTGTGCTATGCTAGGGGCATCTGACAGACTAACGGACAGCGTTACCGGATTCGTCTCGTCGTTCTGAGCAACTTTCATGTTCAAAGTTTTTCGATCCGGGCTACGGTTTATTTTATATTAATTATCTAAGTTTTATTAATATTCTGGAATTTATTTAATTATTTAATTCGAATTATCTAAAATAGTATTTACTGTTTAACCAAATCAATTAATTAACAGATTAATCAATTATTCTAATTAACCTTAAACATTTAATTAACTTAATTAATTACCTAATTAATTAAATCACTAATTAACTAATTATTATTATGAACATCTAATTATATTTATTTATTTCTATTTATTAAATTCATTTTAATATTTACGTATATATATAAACGAATACATATGTATGTATATACATACATATGTATGTATATACATACAGTACACATACACACACACTGGACACACACACGCACGCTACACGCACGCACACACTACACACACATCCACACACGCACACAGCACGCGGCCGAGCCGGCCGGGGCGGTGGCCGGTGGCCGGCGACGGGAGAGCCGGGGGGGGGGGGGAGGGGGGAAGGGGGAGTGCTCACCGGGGGCGGCGGCCGGAACGACGGCCGGCCGGCGGCGAGGAGGGCCGCAGGCGGCGGTGGCGGCGCGGGCCGACGCGCGGGGCGGGGAGGTGGCGGTGCGGCAGCGGGAGGCGCGGGCCGGCGACGGGGCCAGGCGGCGCCGGTGAGGCCGCGGCGGGAGGCCGGCCGGCAAGAGGCGGGGCGGGGCGCGAGGGCCCGGCCGGCGCGCGGGCGCGGCGCGGGCGGGCGCAGTCGCCGTCGGGGCCGGAGGCGGGCGCCAGCACGGGGCGACGCGCGGGGCCGCCGCCGGCGGCGGGTCGACGAAGGTGGCGGCCGGGGGCCCGTCGGGGACGGAGCGGCCAGGGGCCGCGCGGGCGCGCAGTGCGGGCGGCGGCTCGCGTGGGGAAAAAGGGACAGCCGGTTAGGGTTTCGTCCACGTTTCGTATATATATAGTGTGCGAACGGGCCATCGAATTTTGACCCGGTTAGGTCCAACTTTCCCACCGTTTCAAAATTCGTTTTAAATATACTTTTGGGGCTCCAATTAAATTCCAAAATTACCGATTTCAATTTTATAAAATATTACGAGATATTTCCAACCCATCCAACATTTTAAATTTCGGTTTTGAACAACTTTATCATCCGCCTTTTTCGGACGATTTAAATTGCAATGAAAATTAACGGGGTTTGCACGGACGCGAGTTCAACAACAGTGATCGCGGCAACAGTGATCGCGGTGAGGTGGCATCACTAACGTAGGATTACTGTAGCTTAGTTTCCGAAATTACTGTAGCCTAATTATCCGGGCGTCACAATTCTCCTCGTCTAACAAGAATTCTCGTCCCGAGAATTTAGAGGTAGAGCAAGGTGGAAAAGGTTCGGCCACGTAATTCTAACGTGTCTTCTTGTTCTTGTTGATCTCATCGAAGAGGTTGATCCCTTTCGTTGATGTCTTCAATTCTTTGTTCCGGATCATCCTGATGAAGCCGTTATCCTCTCTTCGAGATTTTCATCGTCCTACGAATGCGATGGGAGGGAAAACTCTAGAAGAACGCATCTCCACCAAGTTGGGCGTTTGACGATGAACCCAGGGAAAGTCATGACTCATCTCGCGAGTTGTAATTCGGATAATTCATCGAGAGCAATAAGCGATGGTTCAAAGTTTCAAACGGGTAGGCAATCATTCGATGCCCAAACAAAAGGTGGAAGGGTTCAGAGCAACAAATTAAATATTGCGTCTGATACAACAATAGATCATCCCTTGGGCGATGGCTCGGAAATTACGTACGAAGCCAAGCGCAAAGGATACTTTGGAATCAAAGTGATACAGGAGAGTCAGGTTTCGATCCTGTGGAACTATGGGTTAGGGGGCGAACATGTGGCCAGAGCAGACGAGCGGTGACATCTTGTACGGCCATGGTAACAGGACACGTCAGAGGATAGTCTGTCAACTATGTCGGCAACAGCATCGGTAACGAGGGCGGGGGACGAAGAGAACCATCTTCCTGCTCGTTGAAACGAGGCGGACCAATAGGCAAAGTTCTCGTCCACCGGCGGTTACCGGAATGTTAACAATAATAGTAACAGGGTCTTACTGACAGAGTTGTACACCGAGGTGTTTACCTAAGCAGGGAACTATCACTGCTCAGATCAAATAATTCTCAAGAAAGGCTAAACAGACCAATGGACAGGAAAATGTGAATATCACATTAAACAGACCAATGGAAAGGAAAATGTGCATACACGAGCATCAGGTGTATATCCTTTCCAAGAGCAAGCAGAGCGGATTAATCATGATAAGGCTCCAGGTATGTAACCATTTAGTCAAGGGGCAAGGAATTTATGATGTTTATCCATACAACGATGTTTGGATAATTGATCAAGAAACAATGTGCATCGAGCTTACATTATTCCTTTTGATGATCGATGTACCACATCCATGCTTCGGGATAGCCATGATATGGTGTTTCGAATAAAGGATGGAGTTTGATATACAAGGATCCAGTAGGGACAACTTATAAGATAAATCTTACAATTCCCCCATGGAAGAATGGCAACCCTGCTGAGCAAGATACTGTAACATTAGTTGCTCTGGACATGTGTGCTAACCATAACATCACCTTATCGAGTAACGGGGATCAATGTTATATTTCCTGATAATGTTACAACCATCATATCTGACTGAGATTCAGATCTGGCTGAGTTTACAGGTACTTCAGATGCTTGGTTCTACAACAACGGGGATGCGAGATCCACGGAGATGTGGATGTGGACGCGGTTACTTTTTATTGCGAGGAGGTGGGGTGTGGAGGTACTTGATCCTTATCTGCGTGAGGACGAGACGGTAAACTCTATCCATCCACCGACCCACGAGTTAGGTAAAGAGTTTCACTATGCGCGCCATTGTTGCATGCATGGCACGGAGGGTCCATGCGTGGCTGGCTTCTCACGTGGAGGGACACGCGTGACACGTACCGTACCGGCGCATGTATGGACAGACTGACCTGACCGTGTTTAACAGTGGCGCCTCTCCACTTTGGACAAGAACAGCTGGGAGGTCACCGTGGACGATAGACCTGGGATTGATCACCGATCGACCAGAACATATGGCACGTGGCCATGGATGGAGGTCTCTGCAAGACGGGACACTGTTACGCGCGAAAGAGGTCAAGATCTCAGCGTCGGCTGCAGCACCAAATCCAGCAGGGACCTACGGGATGTATTTGTATGCCGTCTCCAGTATAAGACGAAGATGTTCAGCATGCTCTTCTTTATTCATGGAGTAAACCAGGATATCGTCTAGATAAAACACGACGAATTTATCGAGGTAACCCATGAATATATAGTTCATCATTAAACCAAGGAGAGGATGAGAAGGTGGCTAATGGACTCAGCGACAATTCATCGAGAATTCCATACGGATGGATTTCCACAATTATGTGAACAAGGAGATGACATTTGTCAGCTCAAATGATATAATGTTGTATGATCGAGGAAACATACGTCACTAATCATTGATTGAAAAGTGCGTCCGAAATATGACCTTAGGCAGCAAGATCAATGTTAGAGCGGCGACTCAATAACCAACAGTCAAAGAACGAACTGTCGATCGTTATCTTCAAGGCAATAGGGATGATAGAATTACAGAATCCAAGCAGCATCGCTTGTTGATGGTATCCCGGTTAGAATCAACACGGGGACCAAGAAAGAATGGTGATGGTGAGGAGTATCACTATGCCAAGAATTACTGAGAGGTGGAGCAATCCTCACAACATACTCAGCATAAAAGACAGTAATACTTCAAGGCAGAACACAATGCAAGCTGGAGAGCAAGTTGCATTCATAACGTGGACAAGTTCATGATGAAAGGAAGTCAAGGATGTTAGAAGTCAAATTGTGGACGATGATCACGACTCCATTTGTCGAGAGTATTCAAGAGAATGCAACCGAACAGCGGTGGCGTCAAGTAGGGGAATGACAACGTGGAAAGTTATAGGAAACAACAGACAAGATGCAAGCTCAATATCGGGGTTGCTTTTCAAGACAAACAACATGATGTTGAAAACTCGACGTAAGTCGTGCTCATACTCTGAAGAATTGGTGCCCCAGAGAAGGACGAGGTGGCACAGTCAAAGATAGCTAGACAAAGGATGCAACCGATAGTCTAGGAATGACATGATTGAATTTAAAATTTCCCAATAACAATTACTAGGCGTATTGAATTGCAGTGTGGCATAAATTTTCCTATCGGTGTTCTCGGTTGACAACAATCCCAGAACCCGTGGAGTGATTAAGACAAGGAAAAATTTATTACCTCATCAAAGTTATTAAGATGCCATGCAAAGGCATGATATCCTCGAGATACCAGAGGGTAAAACTCGAGGGCAGAACATGATAGAAGTAGAGCTGGGGCGTTGACCGACGACAGCAGATATTTTATCCTTGTCAAAAATTTGATGGGGCACGGGAATGAATTTCTTTCAAACATTTTGAATAAGGACAGCATGGTCGGAACCATAACTACAAGGGATCAATTTAGTGACACTGAAAGAATCATACAGCTGGATAATTATTTTGCAAGAAGCTTCCGAGACGGTCTACATCGTTTCCATGGGCATGAACACAAAGTTCAAGGTCGACTCCCACTTCTCCAATGCATAACATTTCATTCACCTCTCGCTCTGATAAAGCTGTAGTGTTGGAACTTTATCTGGTAGAACACCAGAAGGGTATGACTTGTGAAAACTTTCGGGTTCTCACGGATTAGGGGAAGGCATAGGTTCAACCCATCGGGGCATCTTAGGAACATATACCACAAGCTTCAAGAGTACTTAACACAAGCTCGAAGGTGGAGCAGGGTTGACAACAGCAGAGGATACAATTCTACCAAAGGCATTTCAAGTATCAGGGAGAGAACTCACAAGATTCGAATGCGAAGGATACTATCGGATAACAACCCAGCAATGGGTCTGACGGTTCACAACAGAGCTGATGTGAGTATTGGTACTCAATCACAGGAAGAGAGAATGCAAGGCATCGGGGTATAGAACTCCCGAACAATTCGATGCTTAAATAACAAAGGAGTTATGACTTCCAAAATGAAGGATCAGCAGCAGACGCTCTGATCAAGGATGGACAAGTTGAACAGACTCAAAGGCACAATCGGTCAAGGTTTGATTTGCCGAGAACCATCTCATGTCCGGAAGGACGTCTGAGTCAGAAAGATAATTTAAAAGGATAAGCTGATGACTGCGTGCATTTGCACACAGGCTGAATCAATATGATCAGAATGACAATCATGAGGGATTTTAACGAACATTGTAGACATATGTAATTAACCATAATGCAAGCAGACAAGAATTTCAATAGCAACAAGCTGCAGAGGATCTTCGGAAGATCGAAAAGCATTCCGAAGAATTTT
This sequence comes from Elymus sibiricus, assembly GCA_039707655.1. Taxonomy (NCBI): domain Eukaryota; kingdom Viridiplantae; phylum Streptophyta; class Magnoliopsida; order Poales; family Poaceae; genus Elymus; species Elymus sibiricus. Next base: position 320,920,695 of record CM077663.1, on the reverse strand, counting down.
GTGAAACACATGAACAACTGAGAAGAACGGATCCTCGATAAATGTGAGGAATTAACCGTAAGGATTTTTATGCGGAACAAAACTGCAAGGCCGTAAACTCAAAGGATTCTCGGGTCAACGGAGAGTAATCCGGGGCATCTTGTAACAAGAAGAGCCACGAGAAATTATTGTATGAATGACAATCGCGAGTAGTCATCCATAGGGATATATCGGTGGTAGGGAATTGCAAAGCCGATAAGTTCAAAGTCTCGGAAAACATCAAAAGGGTATTGTCAGAACCTTCTGACGAAACAGGTGATCTTCTGGTATGAGGGCTCTCCGGGAGAAGTAGTTACGAGAACCTAGAGTCAGAGCTTAGTAAAATCTTTAACCCGAAAAGAAGAGAGATCAGAGTCCCAGAGTATAGAAGAGGAATAAAAGATCCTAATACCACCCAATGGCGACGTGGGCCCGTAAGCCACACAGCCAAGTTAGTAAAACAGTTTTCTTTGTCTAGACTCAACTTCGGCCAAGGAGTTGGAAAGGGGGCTACCTACAGGCAGTCGGCTCTGATACCAACTTGTGACGCCCCCGACTTAATCGTGCACTAATCATACACGCAAATGCACACGATCAAGCCTAGGGACTCACTTGAAGATATCACAACACAACTCTAGACACAAATAAAATAATACAAGCTTATTATTACAAGCCAGGGGCCTCGAGGGCTCGAATACATAAGCTTGCGCATACAAGCGTCAGCGAAAGCATTAGATATCTGAGTACAGATATAAAAGTAAAACAGATATGCCCTAACAGGCGGGGCAAAACAACAACACAGATCGAAAAGGCGCAGGCCTCCTGCCTGGGAACCTCCTAACTACTCTTGGTCGGCTGGATCAACCCAGTAGTAAGTACCATCGGGACCCTCTTGGTAGAAAGCTCCGGCAGTGTCGTCTGGCTCCTGGGCTCCGTCGTCTGATGTATCATCATATAGGTATGGGGGAAAAGAATAGCAGAGCAACCGTGAGTACTCATCCAAAGTACTCGCAAGACTGACATCAGAACTATGCTAAACATGCAATGGTATCAAATGAGAAGGCTGTATTTGTGGACTGTATTGCAGAAATGCCAGAGGAGAGAGAAAGGCCTAGCCTATCGAAGACTAGCATCTTCAAGTAGTCTTGCAGCATCAGAAGAGAGTAAATAGTAATAGCATACATGTTGTCATACAGTAGCAATGCCCTGAGATCCTTTCTCGACACCCTGCGAGAAAGCGATCCCGAGAGCAGTATTAACAGCTTATCATGTATCATCATCTCTTTATAGTTGTCATGGATCCGGGCACAACTCCAAGCGTCCTGTTACCGTGGACACGGCTATTCGAATAGATATCTTTCCTGCAGGGGTGCACTACTGTTACCCAACACGCTCGATTACCTCCGGCCGGATACACTTGCTGGGTAATACCCGGCCTCGGGTGATCGACACAACGCAGCCCGACCTAGAGCTCAGCAGAGAGGCCAACACGCCGGTCTAAATCCTAAGTGCGCAGGGGTCTTGGGCCCATCACCCATTGCACTCCTGCACGTTGCGTGGCTGGCCGGAGAAACAGGCGCGACACTGGACAACCCAGTGACGTAACCAGCCCAATCCCGGCGATCAGCCCGCAAAGTAACCTGTGACGTCTGAAGAGCTTTCGGCTGATACTACGCTGCAGAGGGCCCCATTAAACCATTATCCCACGTGGTGGTAGTGCGAAATGGGCACGACGACCCACTCAGATCAAATACCCAGTTCCGTTAGGCGTATTTAGTATCGCGCGGGTGCTCTTGGAGCCGACCCGTCTTTAATGATATTCGCTCGCGGGCACCCTTGGGGCCAGCCCGACTTTACATTTCCCCGCGGGTACCTCTCGAGGTGGACCCGCCTGTAACAAAGGTCAAAGTAACCGTGTGTCCAAGTGACGAGGAGGAATCCGAGGAATCACCCTCGATGGATTCCCACTCGAGGAGTTGCGCGACGGTAGCTTAGCGGAGGTGATGTAAGAGGAATCACCCTCGATAACACACATCCGGGAAGCTATTCTACAGAGGCACCATCGAAAGTGAGCTAAGAGGTATCACCCTCGGCACTCGATGCCAACTCTGCAGTGTCGAGCAATTTAGGGGGTGTGCGGTGATGTGCTGTCTTCAGTCCAGCAGTCTTCAGTCACTAAAGCGGAGCAACTACAGCAAGGGAGAGGGGCCACAGATGGTTTTCCATCCAACCTATACTAAGCAGTTTGGATAATAAGGCAGGTATCAATAGCAGTTATCAAAAACAGGCTATGCATCAGAAATAGGATAAAACAAAATGCAGCAATTTCTAATGCAAGCAGGAGGGAGAAGGAATGGATGATATAGGCATGTGTCAAGGGGGTTTGCTTGCCTGGTTGTTCTGCGGCAAAGGCGGGGTCGTCAGACGTAGTCGTACACAGCAGTTTCATCGGTAGTCTCAGCGTCTATCGCAGTATCAGGGTCTACCGAAAAAGAAGCAACGAGGGGAAACAAATAAATAACAGCGCAAACAATAGCATCACAAAGCATGACATGGCAATACGCGGTGACAGAGGGGATCTAACGCAGTGTTACACGACACCGAGAAAGGGGGATCCTATCCGGGAAAGTATTCCCGGTTCCGGACATGTGTCAGACAGATGACCGGAGGGGGCAATGTTCCAGGCTGCGATGTTGTAAGCATGGGACAGCTAGGATGCAGCGCAGGGTTGATATACTGCCTATCTAAGTGCTCTAGTCAATTTAGGAATTTAACCGGAATTATTTTATTAAAGTCATGCACTATTCATTTGCCAGAAACATGCAAAAAGTTACAGGTGTGCTATGCTAGGGGCATCTGACAGACTAACGGACAGCGTAACCGGATTCGTCTCGTCGTTCTGAGCAACTTTCATGTTCAAAGTTTTTCGATCCGGGCTACGGTTTATTTTATATTAATTATCTAAGTTTTATTAATATTCTGGAATTTATTTAATTATTTAATTCGAATTATCTAAAACAGTATTTACTGTTTAACCAAATCAATTAATTAACAGATTAATCAATTATTCTAATTAACCTTAAACATTTAATTAACTTAATTAATTACCTAATTAATTAAATCACTAATTAACTAATTATTATTATTAACATCTAATTATATTTATTTATTTCTATTTATTAAATTCATTTTAATATTTACGTATATATATAAACGAATACATACGTATGTATATACATACATATGTATGTATATACATACAGTACACATACACACACACTGGACACACACACGCACGCTACACGCACGCACACACTACACACACATCCACACACGCACACAGCACGCGGCCGAGCCGGCCGGGGCGGTGGCCGGTGGCCGGCGACGGGAGAGCCGGGGGGGGGGGGGAAGGGGGAGTGCTCACCGGGGGCGGCGGCCGGAACGACGGCCGGCCGGCGGCGAGGAGGGCCGCAGGCGGCGGTGGCGGCGCGGGCCGACGCGCGGGGCGGGGAGGTGGCGGTGCGGCAGCGGGAGGCGCCGGCCGGCGACGGGGCCAGGCGGCGCCGGTGAGGCCGCGGCGGGAGGCCGGCCGGCAAGAGGCGGGGCGGGGCGCGAGGGCCCGGCCGGCGCGCGGGCGCGGCGCGGGCGGGCGCAGTCGCCGTCGGGGCCGGAGGCGGGCGCCAGCACGGGGCGGCGCGCGGGGCCGCCGGCGGCGGCGGGTCGACGAAGGTGGCGGCCGGGGGCCCGTCGGGGACGGAGCGGCCGGGGGCGGCGCGCGCGCGGGGGGCGCGCGGGCGCGCAGTGCGGGCGGCGGCTCGCGTGGGGAAAAAGGGACAGCCGGTTAGGGTTTCGTCCACGTTTCGTATATATATAGTGTGCGAACGGGCCATCGAATTTTGACCCGGTTAGGTCCAACTTTCCCACCGTTTCAAAATTCGTTTTAAATACTTTTGGGGCTCCAATTAAATTCCAAAATTACCGATTTCAATTTTATAAAATATTACGAGATATTTCCAACCCATCCAACATTTTAAATTTCGGTTTTGAACAACTTTATCATCCGCCTTTTTCGGACGATTTAAATTGCAATGAAAATTAACGGGGTTTGCACGGACGCGAGTTCAACAACAGTGATCGCGGCAACAGTGATCGCGGTGAGGTGGCATCACTAACGTAGGATTACTGTAGCTTAGTTTCCGAAATTACTGTAGCCTAATTATCCGGGCGTCACAAAAATCTAGTTCAAAAATAGGGGTGATTTGAATCAAATAATGCGACGAATTGGAAGCTATTTGACTAAAACTAATTGGAGGGATCGGAGGAGCTTACTTTTCTCGTTTCGGGGCCATCTTGATCCGCAAAAACGGTGAAGAAACGAAGAAGATCCGAGGGGGGAGTGGAGGAGATGAGAGAGGGGGCGAGAGAGAAGAACTCTCTGTTCTTCGGGCGGCTGGGTGGGGGAGATGGGGGTGGGGCGGCCGGCCCGCGGCTTACCGCCAGGACCAGCGGCGGTAAGGTGGGACGGAGGGGGACGGCGGGCGTTTAGGGTGCTGACGTGGATTAGTTTCTTACCGTCAAAGGCTTTGACGGTAGGCTATGTAACCCTACCGCCGAGCCCCCTGGCGGTAGGAAAAAGGGTCAGATGTCAAAATAACTTCGAACCGGGGTCAAATCCGGCTAAAGGTACCCAAAAGGATCAAAACACGAAATTTGGCCTGGAGGGGGAGGTCATCCTCGTGACTGATCTGGATTTTGGTCAGAGGTTTTACATGCTCAACTGAGAGGGTTTTTTTCCCCTGACGTGCGTCTTCTTCTTCTGACGAGATTGCAATGTGATACTCTGCCATACGAAGTTGAAACATACGCAGTTGAAGCAATGAAGTTGCATCAAAACTATCCTCTCATTTGGTTTTGATGGTAACACCCACAGCTTAGTTTTGGTCCTTGCATCAAACTGCCAACCTGTTCTGAGATGAGTGGGATACATCAACTCTGCGGGAATTAGTACAATCAACGAGATTTCTACCAGCTCCCAGCTTGCTTTCCAACCAACAAGCTGAGCACATACGGAGATTCATTCATACAACAGCTCATCAGCCAAAAATACATGAACAAACCCAACCAGATTTAGACCAGCACATCAGCTTGCCATCATATTAATTCAAACTTGTATGCATTAGTGCCATTACATTTACACACTTCAGGAACTGGGTCCCTTCCAAGTCAAGTAGACACATCTCTTATTCTTAGGTTACAGCCATGAGATGCGATCATTCCCGCATTACAAGTACAATGCCCTTCTCAGGGCTTTTCACATAAGGCCCATGGTGCGCGTTGTGCTGGCATGTCCACCCTCTTGTCCATGGAGCTGGTAGGTCTGGCTCGGCACAACCTGAAGGACACCTGGTTGCTCTGCAAACCAAGAACAAACAGACAAGTTTGTTCACAACAACATACAAACACAAGCGAGAAGAGGAACATGCACCAATTGCTTATCCAACAGGCGATTTTAGCATATCCAGCATAATAGCTTCTAGTCAGATGAGATACCTATGTGCTGTACAGATATCTGTTAGTTTAATGCTGAATACTATGAGTAGAACTAAAATTCACTAGTCTCAAGAACCGATGACTGCATGCCGTAAAATGCATTAGCACTCCATCATTATGATGTTCAAACTGAAGCTAAACCACCATGACAATGAGAAGTGAAGGTTGCACATGTAATTCCAACATAGAACAACATAAACCTGTTTCACAACATAAATCATACTGAAGAAAGGAAGTCCATATTTCACCAGAAATTAGCCCCTTCACATATCTATCATCCACCAAGCCTCTTCACTATAGGATAAGGGGGATGATTCATTGATAATTATACAGATGCAAGTGTCCGCATGAAGCAGAAAGACTGAATCTGTATATGTGCAGTAAAATATTTTACCCTGAGATGAATGCATCTTTGCCCCCGCATTTCTTAAATGCTTGCAGGTGTAGACTAAAATATCAATAGAGTAGCAGGTCGGACTTGATTTTACACTACCAAGTTGATGAGATGATTTGGCAACTACCTTATATTCCACAATTTTGTAAGATCACATGTTTTGGTTTCAGTAGGAATTTGAGCCTGTCATGGGCATCCAGTGACTCAATGCAACTAAATTCCGCATTATGCGTATGCAACTAAATTCCACATATGAGGCTAAATTCCACATTATGCAGAATATATAAAAAACTGCACAGCTGAAGCAAGTATAACTGGAATTCCATAAACTAAAAGCAAGGGGGCACTCACTCTTGAGGTCCTCGACCTGCTCGGTGGTGAGCTTTGCGGAGAACCCGCTGGCGGCGTGCTTGTAGTGGTAGAGGACCGCGTCCCTGGCCTTGTCCTCGCTGCCAAAATTCCCCCCACAGATCAGCAAATTGACATACAGCCGGAAAAAAGTCTCAAGAGAAGGAATCAACGCCAAAACGACAAGGCCAAGCTAAATCGGATCCCCAAAGGCCTAGATTCCACAGGGCAGGCGCCAGGGACGGCGCAAACCCGCGCCAAACGGCCGCGGATCCGGTTCGATTCCACGGCACGGTACCTGCCGAGGACGGGGGCGAGGGTGCGGATGTGGAACTCCTCGGGGTCGGCGTCCTCGGGGCGGTCGACGTAGACGATGTGCACGGCCGCCTCCTGCGCCGCGGGCGCCTGCCCCGGCTCGGCCGCCATGGCGATCTGGGCTGCTGCTGCTGCTGCTGCTGCTGCGAGGAAGAGGAGGGCGAGCAGAGGGCTACGAAGATGACGACGCGGGGATTCGGCCTTCATCGCCGTGGGAGTGGATTCGGAGGCGGCTTTAATGACCGTGCGGCCGTGTGCGCGACGTGTCCCCCTTCTCCGGTCTCTCCGCGTGTTCTCGGCCTGTTTTGCCTTCGCGGCGAAGTAGTAGTAGTAGTGTCTTTTGTCCGCCTCGCAAACTCTGAAGTTTTCTTCGGAGAAGGTTCATCTCTTTGGCTTATCGATTGATGAGGGGTTTTTGACTGGTTGCCGGAGAAAACAAGAGGGCTCTTGACTGGCACGCATGTGGATTTTTTCTAGTGGTCAGAACGTTCGGGATGATCTTGAATTTTTTTTTTATAAATTGATTGATGAAGTGTTTCATACGACCTGTAATGTAATAATAATAATCAACCAAGTTAGTAGCTTTACAAGGATACTCCTCTTTCATCAGGTTTACAAGTCACGTGTGTATTCTTGGATAATCTGTTTGACCAACAAAATACAAGTTACATGCCACAGTAATTGAGTTCATCCAATATTGCATTTTTAATATGATGTGTATTTCAGTAATCAAATTGATGGCCACATCCCATCTCGCTTGACTACGACCATAGTGCAAGAGCCACACAAACGGATAGTACACGCAAGAGAAGGGCTCTAAAGCAGTTCCTCCAACGAGCCAATGGTGGGTTTTTAACAATTTTATGGCCAATTATGAGCAAGTCGCGTATTTGATAGCTAACTGCATTGGCAGTGCAACGAGTTAGATACACGAGAACTAAATGGGTCATGCAATGCAACGATTTTGGTAATAGGAGCCAAAACGTGCTAACACTGTCATATGGTAGAATCTAACGAATGCCAGTGAGAGCTGCCATTCAAGGTTTCAACGCTAGAGAAAGAAATGATAGAAAGGAATGTGTTGTGGGAGGGATTCACACACTAACCTGAACTAAATGCAAAAATGTTAATTCGGTATGTGTCCCGTTCTGACTGGACAACGCTTATACGCTTACCATCATGCATCTAGCCTATCTCGGAGTCCTTAGTTACTCCCTCCGTCTCGGTTTATAGGGTGTGCGCGTAGTTCTAGGATCATCAAAAGTATATCATTGGATTCTTAAACGGATGTAGTTTCTAAATATATATTTTTCATCAAATATAATACATGTTTAGCTAGTTAAATTATCAACCTAGAACGACGAGCATGCCTTATAAACCGAGAAAGGGGGAGTAGAAATGAAACTCCCCGACTTCATCAAGGATGCACTCAACATCGGTAAAGCACCCTCATGCTCGAGGTGGCCCAACTTAGTCTTGATGAAGCACCCTCACACTCCGGGTGAAGGCCCCTCCCAGACTTGATGAAGCACCCTCATGCTCTATGTGAAGGCCTTGCTCAGCAATGGTGAAAAACCTTTACTCTCCAGCAAAAGGATTATGCTCATCCTCATAGTCCAATTAGAATCTCGCGCACCGAAGGCATCATCATATCGGTAAGTCACACTATTGCAAGCCTTGTTCATCCAAAAAAGTATTCCGCTCATCCTCGCACTCCAAGTAAAGCTCTCGCCGGTCATGGAAGAGGCCTAGGACTGGGCCAATGGACACTAGGCTCTCCCATCGGACCGCATAATCGGGTTGCATCCCGACCATGGGTCCATTCCAGGGGCTAGGTAGAATTTTTATAGCAATGTAAACAACATGTGAACATATGGTATCTCGTCGTTAGTGCTTGCCGAAATAAAGTTAGTAAGGGTTACGTGAAGGTTTTCGTACAAGGAAACAAGGTTGCCACGGCAATGTATTTTGAATGGGTTCGGTCATCTCATGGGAGCGGGGCTTGATCCCATGTTAGGCGACAAAGGGAGTGTCTCGACTAGCAGATGGTATCCGTGATAGAACCACCTTGGAATTCTCCTCGATAAGAGAAATGCTAAACTAGTGAATCGAGTTGAAGACGAGTGCACCTAAAATCTTCTCTCTCCTTGATAATATCCGAGCCTCCCGAGGTCCCCCCGATCCGTCCCCAACCTTAAAGCCCTTCTCATGTCACTTGAAGGCCCTCCCCTTGAGCTCTATTTAAGTGAGAGTGAATGGTTACATGTCCCTTCTGTGAAAGCAATATTGTACCACCATGTTAAGATTCCTCATGCTCTAGAGAAATATACTAGATCATATGGCATATTCTTATAAGTTTACCCAAATACCCTTTGGTCATGTGAAGAAGGCCAAGGGCATCACCGTAATCTGCCTATTGAAATGGGATGTAAATACGTAAAACTTTCCAATAAATAGAGACACCCCTTATACCCAAGGGGGGCCTTTGATCTTCTCATGACACCTTCACCTCTCCTATGTCCTTGTCCCTTTCACCTCCTGGGTGAAGCGAGGTCTCACACTTAATATCCTCTTGCCTTGTGCCTTTCACCTCCCAAGTGAAGCCATGTCTCACACTTCATCTCCTTTTGCATTGTCCTTTCACCTCCCAGGTTAAGCAATGTCACATTTAGGTGACTTCACACTATGATCAAGCCGAGGTCACGTGAAGCGCATGAAGCCTCCTTCCTCCGGGTGAACTGAAGTCGTCTTATATATGTCCCCACAATTGTACAAAGGTAGCCTCACGGAGGCAAGACTTGCAAGGTTGTCATGGTCAGTTGCCAAATACACACTCATAGTCGGTTCACACAATCAAATTGGAGTGCCACAAATTCACTATTCGGGTTTTGCTCGCTAACATAATTAAACCATGGCTGGAAGAAAATGGCAAAACGTAGACTATATATTATTGGGGAAGGGGGCCAGGGAGAGGCTCATTTTGGAGAGAAGGTTAAGATTGGGAATCTTTGGTAGACCCATAGAGTTTTTGCTCCAATCATAGATGCCATTCACTTCCAGCTCATGATAGGATCCATGCCAAACACAATTCCACAAAATACCGAAAAGCATTTCAAATAATTGCAAAGTATCATGTTTGGCAAAAATCCCCACAATACTATTCATTTAGAATGGATGGCGTCCTGGAGTAGAGCAGTGGTTCCATGGAGCTAAAAAAGTCGCTCTAGTGATGACTTAAGAGAGAAAAATAAGAAAATGTAAAGAGAAACAAGAAGAGAGAGTATGCCTAGGGCTATTTTAAGGAGGAGTCTACAATTTTAGTGCAAAAGGGTACGATGTCAATGAATTGGGCATGATGCGGGTACAATAATCTCATACCAATACACATGACTCACATGGGCATAAAATCCTACCCATTTCCTATCCATCGGGCCCAAATCCATGCGCGTGCCCATACCCAATATGTATCCATGCCTGATGGGTACCCATCGAAGATATCAACACATCATTGAAGGGTGATGATGCAATTGTTAGGCCATGTGTGACAGAGGTGCCATGACAAGTTTCTAGGTTTGGTAAAATGGTGATTGGGAGGAGGATGGTGGCAGGGTATTGTAGGGGTAGTGCGAGTAGGGCATGGATGACGATTCCGTCTAGTGCTTCATAGTTATACAAATACTCAATAGTTTAGTTTTATGACACATGTGACCCATCTATAACCATGAACACATAATTATATCCATGCCCTAACATGATTGGTCGGGTAGGGTTTGGGCATACCCAAGGACATGAAAATACGCCCATACTTTATCCATATGGGTCGGGTACCCATATGTAAAATCGCCATCCTTCACACAACCCACTTTAACCATGAGGCCGGTTGACCATGAAATATTACTTGGGTACTTTATTAATAGAGCTCAATTTTCTTTATTAGCACTTCTGCACGGATTTGGGTAATTACCTTTTTTGCCGGTCCACCAAATTACTCTAATTATATACTACTCTATATGATGCCTGAAATATTGTATCTTTGTAGGAGATATATGTAGCCCTTCCGATCCATATATTATACTAAATCAACAAGAATTAATATGGATCGAAGGGAGTAATTAGTTTACCCTTTCAGGCAATAAAACACTTTATACCATTTTTCTGTAACTGCCATATTTTTAGAAAAAGAACATGAACCACATTTTACCATTTCTGTAGGCAAAAGAACTGACAAATCCTGCCAAATTCTGCCCCATCCATACAAGTGCTAGCAACAAAATCTGAAGTTATCTGAAATTTGCATATGCTGAAAGCAGTTGTATGCATTTCAGTCAACTACACGCACAGATCCATATAGGCAGAGTCATCAAACCTGTAATAAGAAGGCAGGCCTCCCAGATCTCACAAAAGTTTAATGCAAACCTCTGTACCAGCAAAAAAGAACACAATAACCAAATGGATACCCTGTGCAAAACATTCTCCTTCTGAACGAATATATACTACTCCCTACCAAAACATAAACAAATTACCTCTGCAGCAGAAAAGCATACGCCCTACCAAAACCAAGCAAATAAAATAGCCAATTATCTACACATCCTCCCCAGTCCCACATCACAAGCAGCGTTTAGATGCGCAATGCGCTCATATCCAGCTCCCCACTGTCAAGAACCTCCCTAACCTTCTTGTCACACTCATCTTCTTCGTCATTCTGTTCTGGTACACTGACCTTCGCGTTCTTTTCCTCCTCATCCGATAACTCGTCGGCATAGCCATAGTCTGACGTGAGTTATCTTGGCATCTTCCTTGCATCTTGCACAATCGCCATGATCTCTTGGGTTGCTTCGAGAAAGAAGGCACACTGCTGCTCCTCCTGTAGTAGGCTGCTTGTGCTTCCTCTGTGAGCTCCCGCGGCAAGTTCTTCGAGAACCATGGGTGGCTCTTTATTTCCTTCATTGTGATTCTCTATAGAAGACAGAAAGATGTCACATCAAAGCAGGTTCCCTTATGGACACGTTGATCTTGCAATCCGGAGGGTTGAGACCAGTACCTTCGTTGGATTGCTCACAAAGATCAGAGAAATAAGCTGTCTGCAATCAGCAGATATGAGAATATTGTGTGGGATCTTATAGTCGACTGCTGCTATTCACTGCAAACAAAGATAAGCGACCAGTATTCGTGATTGCAAATATTTTTTGGGTGGAGAAAAAACTTTTGTAGCAAGGCCTTTAAAGTACATTTTGATGAGATAATGTAGGACTAGACTATCACCTGAATGGTCTTCTTAATATTCTTGGGGTCAGCCGGGTCTTCAAATGGGTAGGCTCCCACAAGCATGACATAAAGAGTCACCCCACAGGACCATACATCTGCCAGCTGCACTACCAAAATAAACTTGTCAGTATTCAGTTACATGCTGTAATACTAAGTATGTTTATCGATTGAATGACCTTTATCCACTCCCCTCTCCTTATTCTGAAGTCGTTTATGGAACCATGAATCAAAACATCATTGTACAGTACATCAGATTAATACGGCGTGACCTCTTTCTCTTTTAGCAATGTAAAACAGAAAATCTAAAAGAAGTCAACAATAAACTGATTTCGATCAAAAAAGATAGGATCTACAGTACAATGAAAGAATAATATCGTTATCATTTCTTCAGTAACAAAGTTATTGAAGTATGAACTCCAGCCTATCACAATTAACATCTTGAGTCTCTTGTGTTCGAAAATAATTCACATCTTGAGTCTCTTTTGTGTTCGAAAATCAGGCTATGCACTACTAAACCGATGGAGGGTGTTGAATAAAAATACTAAATGGGAAAGCCACACACTACTTATCCTCTGTTCACTGTTACTACTTATTCCAACGATCCACTAAAATTTCCAGAACTCACAAGGGATAATTCCTTGTTTCTCTTGATATTTGTTACGAAATATACTTTCAACCAAGAAAATGTGTTTACATGACGGACATTATATGATTACTCAGAAGTAGCTACTTAGAGGGTGTCCAATCAAATAACTATATGCGCAACCATGTTCATCAATGAAATCAATAATGTTGATGAATCAAACATGTTCTTTGCAAAGGGAACCAATTGGCCAACTTCTGCTCTCAAAAGGGATGACAAAGTCTGAATAAAAGTGGCGAAACAGGATGATTTTTTCACAGTTGTATGAAATGGTGAAAATAGTTTTCCGGAATGAGGGGTACTGGCGACCACTTGCCAATTTTACTTTCCCCCAAACCGGCATATTCCATGAGCCAAGTCCCTTCCTCATACTCCCTCCATTCCCTTATACAAGGCCACAAACTCATATTACAGGTACCAAGGCAAAATTTAATGACCACTTGGAAAGTCAAGTTTTCTTTTCGTTAACCGGAATCATTAATACGCCGCATGCATGCAACGAATGAATGAGAAGAAAGTAGTTAAGTGTCATTATGAATACATGCATGCAAGTATTAAACAAGTTGCTAGTATGAGGAAACATCATTAATGTTTACCTCGATTACTGTTGGTGGCCTTGTATAGATGCAAAATGTATTTTTCATAGTGGCCTTGTATAAGGGAATGGAGGGAGTATATGATATTAACGTTGAATCGAATTCTCCATAATCAAGACACAAAACTGTGGGCTGACATATTCAACTTCCTCAAAAACTAAGAACCGTAAACTCAAGCATATCCTGTACCATATCCTATCGCAGTCTTCCAATCATCGTCACCTAAAAAGAGTTTACTAAAACTTCTACTCCTAATTATGGTGCTCAACAAACACCACTTTCAGGTTTGCTTCGCGTGGCAACTCATTCTTTTAAGTAATGCAGTATGTCAACATCATGTATTTATGTGCATGTCATCGTGAAAGGAAGATCAGTAAATGTATCCACACACAATGCCAAGATGAAGAACCTTAAGTGGCGTGCTCTTACCAGACGTGCTTACAAAGGTCAGAAACATAAAAAACGCATGTCATATATAAATAAGAGTTTCTTTTAGGTCACCTTCCCATCATATTCCCGGCGACAAAGAACGTCCGGTGCAATATATGCTGGCGTCCCCACTGCAGATTTGGGCCTTGAATGTAGTACTGAAGACTGATACAAAATGGCGAAGAGTTAACCTTTTAACAGTAAACAGCAAATAGTTATTCTTATGCAAACTTACAGAAACATGACAAGGATTTACAAGGCGTGGACCACCCACTCTTATGAGAATTGACAACCCACCTTGGAGTACCCAAAATCGCATATCTTGAGCCGGGGAGCTGGGCTACCATCGAGGAGAACATTCTCCAGCTTCAAGTCTCTATGGCATATTTGCTGGCAAGCAGTAAAGTGATTGCAACATTTAGCATATTATCAGGTCCCACTCACATTTATTTGAAAAATCACGCTGGCACTTTCCACTCAAAGAAAGATGTGAACTGTAACTTGTTTGATCTCCAGCTAATACAAGAGTAAATTATTGCTCCTCCTTACCATGTGATGGCAGTAGCTTACGCCGCAGATCAGCTGCTGGAAGAAATATCTGGCCTGCAGTAATAAGCAGAGAAAGAAAAAACACAAAACAGTAAATTGACTCTGGATTTCGTACTTCTGCTGGGGAAAGAAGATCAAGACGAGGGTCATAAACTGTCACCTCGTCCTCGCTAAACCGGCCACGATCAACGATTCGATCAAAGAGTTCTCCACCGGCCGCATACTCCATCACGATTGCAAGATGTTTCGGTGTTAGGATCACCTGTTGAAACTTCCAATGTAAGCACCCACGATTCTCACTTTGAAATAGAAATAGAAAACACCTTGGTCACTTGGTGCCAAATATGAAATAAGTGCAGAAGAACTTCAAAATCGATTGTTTTTCCCAATATACACCCGTCCATGCACCCGTCCAAACTCTAAAGCATATACAAACACATTACTACAGGTCACCGGAGGAGAAATTGTTTCCCCACAGAGCAGCCAATTAAACCCAAAAGGACAAGACACAATGAATAAGCAATTTATACAGCTGGTCGTTCCTTTTCCAGACGAGAAGACGCACCTCTATGAACTGGATGATGTTGGGGTGCCGAAGCGAGCGGTGGTTGATGATCTCCCGGTACACATTCTCGTCAATCTGCGCCCAGCCATCAGAAATTCAGAACAAATTGGAAGGCACAAAACGAACCCCGGACAGGAGACCAACAAAAACTAAATTGAAGGAGCGGAGGAGGCCGACCCGGTGGCCGCGCTCGATGAGCTTGACGGCGACGAGCCCGTCGTTCTCGCGGTTGCGCATCAGCCGGGCCACCCCGAAGTTTCCCGACCCGATGTCCCGCACCTCCTCGTACTTGTCCATCCCGGTGAGGGGCGCGGCCGTCGACGTCGACGTCGCCGTCGTCATCGCCGCCGCTGCGGAGAGGAGAGGCAAGGAGGGGCGGGGACGGCGGGGCAGCTCGACGAATCGACCAGCGGGTACAGGTGGCGGAGGAGGCGGTGTGGTCTGTGGCGTGTGCGTCGCTTTCCGGCCTGGCGCTCTGGTCCTCTCTGCTCGCCGGGTATATATAGACGCGTCAGGTGCGCGTCCGACTGTACCCCAGATTCCGAGACTGCCTGTGACTGTATCCGTACCCGTATTCCTTTCAGCAACTGTATTAAGCTTATATACTGTATTTCAACAATCCTTTTCCAACTCCAGTTCCATAGCATCCAGTGTGGCCCCGAAAAACTAGGCGCTCTCGTGAGAGGCGTTTAGGGTTTCGGTGGAAACGGCGGCGCTCGTCGGCAGGCACCACGCCGGCAAGTCGCGCGACGGTTAGGGCTGAGGATGTCATCACCCTCGGATCCTGGCAGAGGGAAGTAAGGGCCTGAGTCGTCTAGGGAGGCGCGGGCTTAGATGGAGGAAGCCATGGGTAAATTGGATCTCACGGAGGAGGAAGCCACCCCTTTGGTGATTGATGATTTGGAGGAAGAGACGCAAGGAAAGTGGGCGATCGTCGGAAAAATCTTGCACAGAAAGTTGTTCCATATCCAGACAATCTCGAGTGCTTTGAGGCCGTCCTGGGGAACCCTAGGGGTTTGTTCTTTAGGCCGGTTGGGGAGAATATTTTCGTGGCGGAGTTCGAGAATCGACGCGATTGTGATCGTGTGCGGGAAGGATCTCCGTGGCACGTCAGTCGGCACGCAGTGATACTAGCTGATTTTGATGATTGCATGTGGCCATCGGAGCTCAAGTTTGATAGACTTCAGCTGTGGGCTAGGGTCCTAAACCTACCCTTCAACATGCAAAACGAGAAAAAGGGATTGGAGGTGGCCAAACAAATTGATGATCAGGTAACTTCAGTCCAGTTTGACCCAGTTGGGGGGGGGGGTTCTTGTGGGCACGCGTGACAATTGATGTCACGAAACCCTTGCGGCGATGGATTTTGACTTAGTCAGCAAGGAGGAATAGAAGGGACTGGTATGATGTGCAGTACGAGCAAGTTCCAAATTTTTTGCTTCTCTTGTGGTCGTCTTGGCCACTCGGATATGGTTTGTCCTACACCAGGTACTCGGGATGAAAAAGGAGATTGTCCGTTCAAAACAAGTCTTTGAGCACCGTAGGACGAAAAGCCCACTGCTTTGGGTGAGAGCTCGTCAAGGGAACAACAAAGCTCTACTAATTGTAAGAATGAGACGGATGTCCCAAGGAAGCAGGCAAGTGGATCAGCTGGGGTCAACTCCCCGGTCAAGAACATGGAGCATCAGAATAAAAGAAAATGAGGTCCTCAGAAGAATCAAGTTTACCGTAGAGTGGAGACACCTACATTACCTAGCTTGGACGCTCACAAAGATGCCGGTGCTGCTACTGCTACTATGGATATGGTGGTGTTTAATGCAAAAGAAAAGTACAATACAAAAGGTACAGAGGATGGTGGTGATGTAGCTTTAGTAGAGCCTAAGTTGAAGAGGAAGAAACCTACGCCTCCAACATCCGAAGATTCGGCAGCGGCTGCTGGTCAGCCCTGCCGGAGCCAATGAATTGCCTCAGTTGGAACCGCCGGGAGCTTGGGAACCCCGAGGCAGTTCGAGAGCTTCGCAAGATTGTGAAGCGGGAAGGGCCTGCCCTAGTTTTCGTCATGGGAACGAATATTAGGGCAAAGAGGGTGGAGATCTTACATCATACTCTTGGGTTCGGGGGATGTTTTGCAGTAGATAGTAATGGTCTCATCGGCGGAATTGGGCTCTTCTGGTCCAAGGATGTGACAATTGAGCTAAAAAACTTCAGTTCTGGACACATTGATGTAATGGTCCGGAAAGTTGATAATGCATATCATTCAACATCAGGCATGGTTGTGTGTGGGAGATTTTAACGAGACGTTGTACGGTAACGAACACTTCAGCCAGGCAGCGAAACCAGAGGGGCAGATGCGAGCGTTCCATGAAGTGTTGGAGGAGTGCTCTTTGTAGGACGTGGGCTACTCAGGGGTACCCTTCACATGGGATAATAGGCAGGCGGGCGGTGCTAATCTTAAAGCTCGTCTTGACCGAGGTGTAGCAAACGCCGATTTTCTGTAGTGCTATGAACTTTGAAGAGTACTTCATATTAGCTCTGTTGAGTCAGGTCATTGATTTCTTCTAATGGAAACTCGTGCTTCAGTTAATAAAAGGGGACCACGACAATTCCGTTATGAGAATGTTTGGCAGTCTCATGCTGAGTATGATAATGTAGTCGCAGAAATGTGGCGTCGAAACCATACGGGGCATGGTCTTGCATCCATTTCCGCCACTTTGCAGTGCATACAGAATGAGTTGGGAACTTGGGGAGCATGGGAATTTGGCTATCTCGCTAAGACGGTGAGGAAACTGCAGAAAAAACTTGAACTCCTGCGCCGACAATCTATTGGCAGGGGCCCATCCGAGGAGGAGAAGGCCACAGTGATTAAGCTGCGGGAAGCACTTTGGCAGGAAGAAGTGTGGATGCGGCAAAGATCAAGAGTACGTTGGCTGCGCGAAGGAGATCGCAACACAAAGTATTATCAATCCCAAGCAGCGCATCGCAAACGTATGAACATGATTTCCAATCTGTAGAGAGCGGATGGATCAATTTGTGCTACTGAAGAAGAGGACAAAACCGAAATACAGTCATTCTATCAAGCATTGTATACATCACAAGGATACAATGCAATGGATGCATTGCTTCAATTTGTTCCTGAACGGGTATCGGTGGGGATGAATAACTCCCTGGATAAACCATTTGAGGCTGCGGAAGTAAAGGCGACACTCTTTCAGATGTCACCGTCAAAAGCTTCCGGTGTTGACGGATTCACGACGGGGGTTTTCCAGAGGCATTGGGACATCATTCATGGTGACTTGGTGCCGGCTGTTGTTGATTTTGTTATTGGAGGGGAGCTCCCGCCAGGTTTCAATGATACATCCATCACTCTTATACCAAAGGTGTGACACCCTGATACGTCTCCAACGTATCTATAATTTTTGCTTGTTCCATGCTGTTATATTATCATTCTGGATGTTTTACAATCATTTTATAACAACTTTATATCATTTTTTGGGACTAACCTATTGACATAGTGCCAAAGTGCCAGTTGCTATTTTTGCTTGTTTTTTACTTCGCAGAATATCAGTACCAAACGGAGTCCAATCGCGACGAAACTTTTTGGAGATTTTTTCTGGACCAGAAGACACCCAGTGGGCCAAAGAAGTGCCGGAGAGGTGGGCTGTGGAGGCCACAACCCACCAGGATGCGCCAGGGGTGCCCCGACGCGCCCTGATGGGTTGTGCCCTCCACGGGAGCCCCCTCCACCGCCTCTGATGCCTATAAATTCCCAAATATTCAGAAAACCCTAAGGGAGTCGACGAAACACAATTCCAGCCACCGCAAGTTCCAGAACCTCGAGATCCAATCTAAACACCATCACGGAGGGGTTCATCTTCTTCATAGGTGCCTCTCCGATGATGCGTGAGTAGTTCACCATAGACCTACGGGTCCGTAGGCAGTAGCTAGATGGCTTCCTCTCTCTCTTTTGATTCTCAATACAATGTTCTCTTGGAGATCTATTTGATGTAAACTTTTGCGGTGTGTTTGTTGAGATCCGATGAATTTTGAGTTCATGATCAGTTTCTATCCATGAATATTATTTGAGTCTTCTTTGATCTCTTATATGCATGATTACTTATAGCCTCGTATTTCTTCTTCGAATCTTTGGTTTAGTTAGGCCAACTAGATCGATTTTTCTTGCCATGGGAATAGGTGCTTTGTGATTGGTTCGATCTTGCGGTGTCCTTTCCCAGTGACAGAAGGGGCAGCAAGGCACGCATGTATCGTTGCCATTAAGGATAACAAGATGGGATCTATTCCTACATGAATAGATCTTGTCTACATCATGTCATCGTTCTTATTGCATTACTTCGTTTCTCCATGAACTTAATACACTAGATGCATGCTGGATAATGGTCGATGTGTGGAGTAATAGTGGTAGATGCAGGCAGGAGTCGGTCTACTTATCTTGGACGTGATGCCTATATAATGATCATCGCCTTGGATATCGTCATGATTATTTGATCTTCTATCAATTGCCCAACAGTAATTTGTTCACCCACCGTGTGCTATACTCATGAGAGAAGCCACTAGTGAATCCTACGACCTCCGGGTCTACTTTTTCAATATATTGCTTTCCGATCTATCTTTTTGCCTCTTTGTTTTCAGATCTACTAAACCAAAAATCCAAAAACATATTGCTGCACTTTTTATTTGCTCTTCTTATTTTGTGTTCTTGAGAGATCTATCTCTCCTATCTATCACTACCTAATCTATCTTTTTACCGTAGAGAGATTGACAACCTCTCTTTCGCGTCGGGTTGCAAGTATTTGTTATTTGTGTGCAGGTGCTGCTTATTGGGTGGTGGTGATCCTCCTACTGGTTCGATAACCTTGGTTTC
Source organism: Elymus sibiricus (assembly GCA_039707655.1). Classification (NCBI taxonomy): domain Eukaryota; kingdom Viridiplantae; phylum Streptophyta; class Magnoliopsida; order Poales; family Poaceae; genus Elymus; species Elymus sibiricus. The sequence goes on along the minus strand of CM077663.1, from coordinate 320,901,147 downwards.
ATAACCGAGGGAAATACTTACCGTCGCTGTGCTGCATCATCCCTTCCTCTTTGGGGAAATATCGACGTAGTCTCAAGCCACGTCACACCCCTAGTCCATTGCACAATACCATCCCATATCTTTGTGTCCAGTGCCATATAAAATTGGTGCGAAAATGATTACTAACCATCTCAAAGAGTTAATGGATACAGTTGTGGGAGAGGAGCGAAGTGCTTTTGTTCCGGGTCGTTTGATCACTGATAATGTGTTGGTGGCATTTGAGAGTGTTCATGCGATGAGGCGGAGAAAGAAAGGGAGGAATTATTCATGTCCAGTTAAGTTAGACATGATAAAAGCTTACGACCGAGTTGAATGGCATTATCTTGAGGCGATCATGTTGAAACTTGGCTTCAATGCAAATTTTGTGCGCCTGGTCATGAAGTATGTCTCTTCGGTAAGATACACAGTTCGGGTTAATGGTGAATTGTTGCCTTATTTCACTCCCTCGAGGGGTTTTCGACAGGGTGACCCAATGTCACCATTTTTGTTTCTCCTATGTGCGGAAGGGCTCATGTCTTTATTACATTTTTATGGTGGAGCTCATATTGATAGGGGGATTCGTGTGTCGTTCAGATCACCATGGGTAAATCACCTACTCTTTGCCGATGATTGTCTCATTTTCATGAGTGCAACAACGGAGAGCGCAGACAGACTGAATAGAATTTTGATCATCCATGCCTCGCGCTCGGGGCATGCAATCACCATGCTAAAAGTGTTGTGTTCTTCTCACCCAATACGCTTACTAATAGAATAGTGGCGGTCAAGCAAGTTCTGTACATTCTGGTGCAAACATTTAGCGACAGATATTTGGGTCTCCCTATCACGGTTGGGAGAATCACGAGCGGAACGTTTGATCATATTGGGGAGAGATCTAGAAGTAAAATGCATGGATGGGCCGAGCGGCTGCTAGCTTGTGCAGGAAGGGAGATTCTCATAAAATCAGTGATTCAAGCCATCCCAACTTTCAGTATGAGCTGCTTCTGTTTGACGACGAAGGATTGCAAAAGCTTGACGTCTTGCATGGCAAAATTTTGGTGGAGTGGATCTCTTGATAGACGATCTTTGCATTGGGTATCATGGGACAATCTCGCATCTCCAAAGGTTAGTGGTGGTATGGGCTTTGGTGACCTACAACTTTTTAAATTGGCACTACTTGGGAAGCATGGACGAAGGTTCATTACAAGCCCCGGTTCCCTATGTGCCCGAGTCATGAAGGACCATTACTACCCTGCTGGTGAGTTCATGGAGGCCACGGTGCCGCGATCATCTTCGGCGGTGTGGCGTGCAATTGTGGCAGGCCGGGAAGCTCTACAAGAAGGGCTAGTGAAGCGTGTTGGGGCGGGGTACAATATCTCTATTTGGGAGGTTAGATGGATTCCGGGGCTATCAACTCTACGACCTACAGTCATGCCGGGAACAACAGCACTGGCTCAGTTAGTGAATTGATTGATCATGAAAACTGGTCCTGGCATAGGGATTTGGTTCGGGATGTGTTCATTCCCCCGGAAGGTGAAGCTATACTTAACATACCGCTCCGCTATGGTGGTGGTGGTGATTTTCTTGCTTGGGATCATGAAGTGAATGACAACTACTCTGTCAAATCCGCTTACCGTGCTCCTCGTGACTCGCAAAGAGCGTGTAACTCTAGAAGGAAGGGACGGCTACAAGTACCTCACAGACTGATGGACAGATGTGGAAGCGACTATGGAAGCTCAATGTGTTGCCAAAAGTGCGTGTATTCTGGTTGCAGGTAGTAAGGCAAATTCTACCAGATGAGAGCACTCTAAGGCGAAGACATTTACAAGAACTTGGCAGATGCAAAGTTTGCTTGGCTATGTATGAGGATCTAATGCACGCCCTAGTGCATTGTTCGCATGCTAAGATGGTTTGGGAGGAAGCTTATACTTGGCTGGGGGTGCGCCGGCCAAGGCTCCACCCGGATACGTGGACAAAAGATGTTCTAAGTGATTCACAATTCACTGTTGTTCAGAGGTCACAGATGATAACCGTCATGTCGGCGTTTTGGCACTCAAGAAATAGAATTACACGTGATGGTGAGAAGCTTGACCCTGTATCGACCGTTCGATGCATCAAGGAGAACTTGGCAGTCCTGGAAATACCGCGATTGTGTGCGGCCATCCTTCTTGGTCATGGGTGGTCGCCACCGGATCTAGGAGTGGTAAAAATTAACACAGATGCAGCGATGAGTATGGACTCAGACAAATGTGGTGCAGGAGGGGTTGCTCGCTCTGACTCTAGTTTCCTGGGCTCATGGAGTAAGCCCCACCACGGGGTGAGTGTTCCTTTCATTGGTGAGACGTTGGCGCTTCGTGATGGAGTTATCTTTGCCAATCTACGCGGCTTCTCACATGTGATCATGGAAATAGACTGCCTGGAGGTGGTGAACCTGTGGAAATCTCGCCACAATAATCGTTCTGTTGTGGCACCAATACTTGTAGAAATTGGAGAGCTATCTGCTGCTTTTAATTATTTTTGTATTCAACATGTAAACAGGTCAGCCAACGTACCGACCCCTCTTTGTACTAAGCATGCTTGCTCACTGATGGTGACTGGGAGTTGGACTGATGTTAGACCGCCCTTCCTGCTCACTAGCCTGTTGGCTGATGATGCTAGGAGCTCATTTGTTGAATAAAGCTCTCAAGTTTGAACGCAAAAAAAGAACTCTAGTTCCATAAATTGCAGATAGTTTGAGAACTCTAATGTTATCCCGACTTCGTCTTTATTTTTGCGGATTTGCTAATCCTCAGTTGCGTGAAACTAAATTTTGGATTAGTCATTTCCTCCACGCACCACAATGCCTGAAACCAAGCATGTCAGGCTGCGACTTTGCAGGTGAAGGGGAGGCGGCGGTTTGCCACCTTTCGGTGCGGAATGATTGCCGGTGTCGGAGTAGTGACTTTAGAGGGATGGTCAGGGAGACGGTAGCATGGCAGAGGCGACAGCCTAGGGCAAGATGGAAAGGCGATGACAGCCCCGGTCGACCATGGGAGGCGGTGGCAAGCGGTTCGGACTAGGTTGGAGGATGGTTGGAGGAAGTAGGTGGAAGGAAGAAGATGAACACTATGGCAAAAAATGACTTGTTTGAGTATTTCTCACGCAACTGATGTTTAGGCGGTCCATTAAAAGTATTGCGGTTTTACCTAGATAGTAAATGAAAAGTAGAAATCACTTCTCAATTTAGAAATACCATGATCACATAATTTTCTAAATAGGAAAGTAAGTGTTTTGTCCTTCAAATTTCTCAAAACTATACACTTGGTCCCTCAAGAATATCTCGTGCATAGTTGGTCCTTCATCAAGTATCAAAACTGGGTAAATTTCGTCCTAGTACTGACTTTTGAGGAAAACTATCCACGTGGAGCGGTTTTCTCTCTCTCTCCTGCTTGCCACGTAGGATGGGTGGTCAGTCAATATAGATGTCCCTCTCTTCCTCACATCTCTCTCTGTCATTCCCTCCTTCTTCTGGCTCTGTGACTGCCTCGACCGCCTAGCCATCGCCTTAGTTGCTAGACTGGCCTGTGTTTGCCACCATCGTCAGAGACGCACACCTATTGTACCTTGTCCCATGGTAGCCCATGCTCTGCCGCCTCAAGCTCGGTGTCAAGGATACTACAGTCATAGCCACCTCCTCATTAGCCCTACCCGTGCTCGCTGAAAATCGTTGGATCCAGCCGGAGGTCACTGTCGTCGTCCCCTTCCACACCGGTCCACAATGGGTGGATGAGAGGGATCCTGCAAACGGCGGCGATGGGGAGGCTCGATCCAGGGCAAGGCAAGGCGTAGAACGATGGATGTGGTGTGGCGGATGGTGAGAAGGGGCACCATATTAAGCAACCCTGTGTGAAGGCCGCGACAGTGGAAGAAGGCTCCATGACCAGATTCAGTGGATGGCTAGGGAGGTAGGCAGTGGGGATGACCGGCGACCTCTAGATCTAGGAGGAGCACTGGGTTCCCGGTGATGGTAAGATCTTGGGCCTGATCTTCCGAGCGACGGCCAAATTTTGGAGGACTCTAGTCTGCTGGCAGGTTGTGGTGGCCGGTGAGACGAGTAGGCGATGACCGGCAAGCCCACATGCCACATCAGAGGATGGGGGAGGATGCACTGAAACGACTGGATGACTAGTAGGGAGAGGGAGAGAGAGAGTTGACATAGCTTTATCAAAGGCGGAATTTCAGTTACAAGAAAGCTACAACTCGATGCGAACAACGAGCATAGCACGAACACCACATCCAACAAAACCAAAAACAAACAATACCGCCAATCAAGCTACAATGCAAGAGAGCCTATCCTAAAGTGACACAAAGCACCGCGTCTTGACCGATGTCAGACATCTCCAAAGACTAACAACTCCCGCAAAGTTTCTCTTGTCAATCCACCCTTAGCGCGTGAGAAGAAGTGGCAGATGAATGACAGGACTCGGTCCGCTCCGGAAAGACACCGTCTTGGACACACCAACGGCATACATGCATAGCGCCGCTGAGGATCAAAAAAGGACGTCAGCGAACACCGAAGGAGAGCAACGAGGACACCATGCTCCCAACAGAGGAACAACATCGAGGACGCCGCCATCGTGCCGATCCAGGCATCGAATCGAGGATTTCGCCGGGAGACATGCACCAACTCCTGGAGCGTAAAGGATAAGGCAAACACGCTCGGCGACACCTCCAAGGAGGGGAATGACATCCACAGGTGCCATTGCTGCCGGTCCGGCAGTAGCCGTGCAAGATTTTCATCCGCACGTCTCCCATCACCCCGCCTCCAAGGAATTGACAACACTGTCCAAGAAGCCTCACATCGTCGCCACCACAGCATTTGCCGACGTAGATGCAAAGCCGAGGACCAAGGAAGGAACGGCTGACAGGGAAACCGTGGCTGAACCATCCACTCCCAGCCTGCACGAGGAACCGCAGCCCACGAGCACCTCCGGCCAGGTCCAGGACCACCAGCGACGGCCGTCGCCCACTCCAAGGGACGGCTTTGCGACGATCGGACTTCCACATGCCAATAAGGTCAAATACCACGCCACGTCAACATGGAAACCGCTTTAGGTATTGTTTTGGACAAACCTTGTCCGGTTTTAAAACAGGAGGGATGAAATATAGCCCAAATTTTTTTGAGCGACCAAATGTCTACTTCTTGTAAACTTGAGTGACAAAAAACATACTTTTCTCTTTTCTAGAATATAACTATAGTATTTCCCTTCATAGATTTGAACCACAAATTATTTCTTTAAATAATCAAATATTTTCTTAAGGAAAGGAGTCTATATCCAACGCCAAAACTACGGTCTTTGGTCCAATGACTTGAACATTGAAACTGTGCAATTGTTTGTATCAAACACTCAAATTTCCAAACATATTTAATTTGGACCCTAATCGGATAGTTTCTTTGCATTAAGGGTTCCAAATATGTGAAATAAAATCATAGATGTGGAACTCAAGATATTATAATCTAACAAAACGAATACAAGTGCAATGTGTGCAACAATGATTAGATTTAAATAATTTATTTTATATTTAGTTATTTTTCTAACCCATTTAGACAAAATGCAATAGTTGTAGATTACTCAAAAAAATATAATATAGAGTTATTCTGGATTTGTCCTTATTCTTAAAGGTAAAGAGTCGTTGCAATTACCTAAACAATCAATAAAAACTAGAATATACAAATATCTCTATCATAGAATTTTCTAAAATATATGATGATGTAGCTCCTTCTTGGCTTTGAAACACATATCATTTCTTCAATCAATGTTTTTGAAATAAACAAGTCCATCTTTAATCCCAAAACCGTGCTCCATGGTCCGATGCCTTGAATCTTGAACTATGCAACTGCATGTATTCAATCTCCAACTTGTGAAAATAATTTAAATTAGACCCTAACTCTGTATAGATAATTGCTTTAATTATGTGGTTTCCAAATAATGTGAAACAAAATTACATATGCTAGTGCTCAAGATATTTAATCTACATAATTGTAAATAAAATACAAATATGCACATACATGATCAAATTTCTCTTGTTGTCTATAATGGATATAATTTATTTGTTTCTGCATGAATTTCTATTTCTCAATTTTGTGGCATTCCTTGTGTTTATGTTTTCTCCAAAACATTTACTTAAACTTCTAGGGTACAAATCCACCCTAAACAAACATACTAGGGCCCCTTTGGTACACATGATTTCCAAGGGAACAGAAAAAAATGTAGGATTTGGGCCTCTTTGATTCACGAAATTCCGAAAATGCAGGAATAGAAAAATCGCATGATTGGGTGAAATTCCTGTAAAAACTCTTTAGGGTCGGAATACCACAAAAATTTGGATCAAAGAGTGTATGATACCACATGAAAACACAAAGGAATTGAAAGTGCGCAAAGCAAACCTTAGAAAGTTTTTCTAAGGATTACATTCATGTGAATCAACGACCTACATAGGAAAAATTCCTAAGAATCCAAATCATTTTTTGTAAAAACTCTTGGGAGTCCTTTTAATTAAAGGAGCCCTTACAATGTTGTGATCACACGAAATCCTACAAGATTGCATTTGCATTGAGGACTGTTTGATTGAACCACAGAAAAATGAAAGGATTCTATCCAAGAGGTTTGTGTGGATGTGAAATTTCCTATGGGAAGTAGTGTAATGGAATCCTTAGGAAAAATTCTATATGATCTAATCATATGAATCAAACAACCAAGGTAGAAAAACTTCCTAAGGATTTTAATTCTCCAAAGTTCATGTAAAAATCCCGTGAATCAAATACGCACCATGGCCTGAAAAAAGGATTCGTCTCCCAAGGTGTGAGAAATTATGAATAATTCACCAGTATGAGATATGACAGAAAAGTGAGAATCGACATATTACCAACAAATGTAACGATACCTCAACATGAAACACAAGAGATAAATGCATTTATAGCTTGCATATTTACAAAGTACCTAGGCATTGATGTTGAATATTGATTTTTTATTAATATAATTTCATCACACTTCTCTCACCTTTGAATCTTCACATTTTGTTGTAAAGGTTGTCATCTAAAACCCATTGTCCAAAACTAGGCAAAGGTTCGTATTGAACAGTTTCATATAATTTTGGGTTATATCGTATTTACACTTTAGGATTCATGACCAAATACCATAGTTTAGTGTCAAAACAAACTGTTTTCTCGATGCAGTGTTGATTTATAGTATATTTCACTAAAGTAAACAACTATACCATTTATGCATTTACGTGGAGAGTTTATTGCACTTTTAGTCCCACAAAATGTTGCATATGTGCACATTAGTCAAAACAGATCATGTCGGACCATATCATGCAAACGAGGCTGTTTTTTTGCAAATACCCCCTAGAATTATTGGGGTATCAATAGTTTGTCCTTGTGCGTGCCCGTGGCATTCAACGAAATGTTCATGCCACGTTCCACATTCAAATGTAGCATGTCAATGCCGGTGTGAATATTGTCGATGTACACCACTTGGTACTTCAATTTGATGCCCGCATGTACGGTATTCAGCAAAATGCTCCTGCCACATTGCATTTCAAATGCCGCATGCCAATGTTGATGTCAATGCCAACGTGGTTGGTGTATACCACCACATGCTTCAGCATCAACATATTGGGGTAACATTTGCTTTTATTGAACACCAAGCAAGTCGGCACATGAACAGTCGCGAGGCTGCAATAATTATTAGGGGTTATTTGGAATAGATAAATAAAAATTCAAACACCATGCGAGCCAGCATGGTAACAATTTAGTTAAACCACAACTTTGTGAAAACAAATACAACGCTGTCACCAAGATCTGGTCCGGCATGGACTGTTTTTTTTTGTTTTGTTCTGGGCATACGGTCCACCAACTTCATAGAACAGTGTGAGGCGTGAGCACCGTGTGACTACACGGCAGGTTATGTGACCGCGAGTGCAATTTACTCTTCACTCACATCTTACTCTTCTATCACCCATTTTGGGGCTTTCTATTTAAAAAGATGACACGCGATTAATCGCTTATCTCTGGCCATAATATGTCTTGCAGTAAAATAAAAATCAAACCAGCAAAAGTTTTCTTTGCCTGGCCAGCCCATTGTTTGCAACAGTTGAACAGATTGACGTCGACGTTGCGTACACTGCGTCGTGTGATCTATTCCGAGAGCTTCCGTCCCTGCCTTGTGCAGTCGAAGGTTGTTACACTTGTCACTTTGCCGGGCCATGGCCAGGTTGCGCGAGATGTTTGGGTGGTCAGGCAGAGGAGCTCTCGACGTCGACGTGCGCGCGAGAGCGAGGTGCCGACTAGAAAATAGTCGACGTTACGCATAGGAGATGGAGGCCTGAGAGTTTATCAGCCAAGCGATCCAATGTTAACATCTGTCCTGTCACGATGTTGTCCTCTCCACGTCAGGCCATGGGATGGTTTGTCCATCTCTGTTTCTCAAAGCGGATATACCGTAGTGCGGCCAAGTAACCTGTAAAAGCATCTGAAGACGCTCATGTTAATCCGATAGTGTAGAATACGGCCTTATTTTATGTTCTCTATATATGTACACTATTTTTTAGGGCTTGCATGAGATATGCGTGCCTTTATACAATGTACATATTATTAAGAGAAGCAGAGTAGCAGACAATGCACATGATTGCGGTCACAAAATTGCTAATCTCAAACGTTGTGAAGAAGATTGTCTATAGACTGCCATCACATCTATATACACATCCACAAATAAGAAAGGTTACCTCCACGCGGGGTTTTAATACGCCGCGCTTCTGACGCTTTCTTCAAATTTCTTGCGTTCCTGCAGCACTCGCACCCGCTTGCTAGGCAGCGGGAGGAGGAGCGACTTGGCCGGATGTTGGACGCGCTTCAGGCCACGGCTCGTAGGCTGACTTAGCCCGTCCCTCCATGATGTGCTGACCTTTTGGTGGTCTTTTTTTGTGATTTCTTTTCCTTTTCTTGGGCGCTATTGTGATGTGGCCCCAACAGACTATGTCGAATGTTGTGTAGTTATGCTGGTTGCACTATTTAATTTATCTATAAAGCGGAACGGAAGCCTATTTCGAAAGAAAGAGGCGCGGGGGAACATGCTAGGGGAGCACCGGAGCCGTTAGATGTGAAATCCTATGGTATCCGAGGAGATTTGGGACCTTTGAGTAATTAGGTGACACCTTGATTTTTTTTTTGGCAATTTTTCAGAAGCTCTAAGTTACCGTAGATCCGACGGCCCAAATGCTCCCGTAGAATGGGAGCATGCAAGCTCCTGGAGCACCAGATGCACTCCTTCACGTGCAAGTTTTCAATTGTGACATTGGTCCTTTGATCCCATCAACCACTAACACATGTGGGGTCATTGCCCTTTGAAAACCCTCGTGTTTCTCTCAAGCCACAATAGGCGTCAGGAGCATAGAATCATAAAGTGTGTTGTCGGTAATTTCATCGGCGGCTCACAACGGTATTGGTCGTCGAAGTGATTTCTTTCGTAACGGGAACATTAGCTCAGACCATTGGGGACCTATGTTTTACTCAGATTCGGGCTCCCTTGTGCTGGTAATATCCCTAATCCTACCTTGATTGATATTATGTCTCGAAAAGTATACAACACGGGTTACAAAGAGCGGATCCAACGAGTTAATAGGCAACTCGACGAGCTATGATGAACGAAACTAGGTGAGATTTGCTAGTTCACTAGGGTTTGTGTCTACAAGTAATTACTTGGCTAGATCTTGGAAGTTTGTGGAGCTTGTAAAAAATGGTCCTCTTGTATTTGGTCTTGGCTTTCTTATATCGGGGTGGAGAGGTGGTACTAGACTCAGTAAATTTCCTGGATGTGTCTCTCTTCTTCTTCGCCAAGTTGGATATGCTTGAATTCATGTGTACTTGCAAGGTATCTCCTAGAGTTCGGGTGAGACACGAAGCCATGATCCGCTTAATCTTTATGGATTTCTAGGGTATCCTTGACTATCACTCACCAAAGTGGACCCCCTCTTTAACCTGGCAATCAACAATCACCGACTTCACTCTATTGATTTACGATCGAGTCATTGGTGGTAGGCACAAGGCGCCAGATGCCAAACCTCGTGGCGAATACACATGACATGAGAAGGTGGATGATCGTTAGCCAACCGGAGAGAAAAGCAAGCCCCCCCCCCCCCCCCCCCCAAGGAAATCCACCATCTACCAAGAATCCATGAGCAGCAACCATGCAAATAATTGGAATTTGAGGGGTTTCCAAGATTTCCAACTCAAACCGGTCTATCCATAGTTCCACCTCCCCGCAAAGGAGATGCGGTAGGAGGAGCATGTAGAGTTATCGCTGTGCACAGTCCAGTTCCACCTTCACCCGGTGGCTTTGACAACAAGATGAGGGGATATGGTGATCTTCATCCAAAGCCTTGTGAACTGAAGGATTTCTTGGATAGATATTCTCCTACGCAGATCATGAATCTAGTGCTAGATCGGTGGACCATCAACGGCTGTGGAAGTGAGGAGGACCGAGGGCTTGACAGTGTTATGGGATGTAGCATGATTATACTCACTCATCGACCATCAATACATTGATCTTTCTAGAAACTTGTTATGTATTTATGTATCTCTAGTACCATTGTTGGACCAATTTTAAAATTTGTGTTGACTGAAACTTAATAAAATAAGAGTGACAATAGTGTGCGTGTCAAATAAATAGTCTACTTCATGTACTGTGCATGCGTCCACATTGTGTGTACCATCTTTTCTGAAAAGGAAGGTTGAGTATCTCGACGTCTAAATCCTCGGGTGCACACAACTTTAATTTTATTTAAAAAGATGCAATACAATAGGTCAAAGCATCAACTCACAAGCATAGTACATGAAGTAGACAACAATCAAACACGCGCCTTCACCCACAACAGATAGTTGTTCTTTCAAAGACTGAAGAACACATTCACAACAGCTCGTCGAGTCCAGCTTATGAATGCCAATGACAAGAATTTTCATTCTAGATAGCAGGTCCAACCAATCAAGGCCAAAACACGAACACCAAAATGACGCCTTCAATAATAGGATGATATAAGTGTGTAATTGTTGGGTCCGACTAGTAAAACCGAAATTGCAGTTTTTGATGAAGTGATGTTTCACTCACCATTTTGATCTTATGAGAGCCGCACCACACATGGTCTGCCTTGAATCACTATGGTGTCCATTGGAGTTAGCGGGCCATGGCATCGACCGTCTAAACTCTTGTCAAGCGTCGACTGACATGGTTGTATGTTTCCGATGTGCAGTTAACACTATGTCCATCCACCACGGAATTTTTCCCTTGAGTCTAGACTAATGTTTTTTTCGTTAAAATGTGAAGGATTAGTTTCTATCATACATAGGAATATGAGTCCATTCCTATAAACCAAAGGACTTCAAAGAAATTATTCCTACAAAATTATATCCTTTAGAATTCCTACAAAAAATTCCTGTAAGCCAAAGGCGTCGTGAGATCATAGAAAGCAAGTTACATGTAAAGAGATTGTGCTTGAAGCGCGGGAAAAGAGCGGTAGCCCAAACAATCACGGATACAATGGATTTTGTAAGAAAAAGAACCCGCTCAATATTGTCCAAGGAGAAAAAAACGCTATCTTTTTTTTTTTGCGAGAAACTTCCAATCTATTCATCTTTAATCATGGCAGTACAAAGAACAACAGAGGTAATAAAAATTACAACCATGTCCGTGGACCACCTAGCGACGACTACAAGCACTGGAGCGAGCCGAAGGCGCGCCGCCGTCATCGCCCCTCCCTCACCGGAGCCGGGCAAACCTTGTTGTAGTAGACAGTCGGGAAGTCGTCGTGCTAAGGCCCCATAGGACCAGCGCACCAGAGTAGCAACCATCGCCGATGAAGAAAGTCGTAGATCAGAAGAATCAAACCTGTAAACACCCAAACAAAGGCGAACGAAGACCGGATCCAAACAGATCCACCGAAGACCAGCACCGACCGAATCCCGCGAGATCCGACGGAGACAAACCTCCACACGCCCTCCGATGATGCTAGACACACCATCGGGACGGGGATAGAACGTGGGAGACATTATTCCTACTATGGGATATCGCCGCCGCCACACAGCCCCAACCAACACGCTGAATCTAACAAGAACGAGAATGGGGTCCCTCCCGCCGGCGGGGGGCCGAGATCCTCCGCACCTCCATGGCCTAGAGGCCATCGGAGATGGGGCGGACCGGCGGCGGCGCCGACGGGAGGAGAAGAGCTTTTCTTGTGGAGGAGGAAAGAGATTCGGCTGGCTATGTTTTTACGTGTTTGTGTAGAAAAAAACGCTATCTAACAACCACTTCAACCGTGTTAAAAAAAAATCACTTCAACCACATCATATTGGTACCAGTGGGATAGAAGCAAGGACTATCATGCTCCATGCCCCACGAAAATCAAAACAAAAATGGTGTAGGCGTACGTGCATTGTAGGCAGGAAGCAGAGATTCCACGTGCTAGATCATGCATTTGAAAGACCCATCCAAACAAGGAGGGGCCAACTCCAGTATCGGATCCACGCCAAAAGGAGTGTAGGATTTGGATCAAAATCAGATCCCACATCCCACCCCAGGGACAGAGACAAACAGGTTTCCTCTACTGGACGGGAGAGAGGTGCGCCGTTCGTACGTGCACGTACGCGCGGGACTGTGCCTGGTGCTGCCACTGTCTAGCTAGCTAGCGCCTTGCTGCATGCGCGTCCACAGATCCAACAACGGCATGTGATGCCGTATGCTGCGCGCTCCTGATTACAGTAGCCTACGAACGAGCTGCCCCGTTTCTGCACTGCCTTCACGTACAGGCGTGGCATGTTTCGTCCTTATTGGGCAGTAGGCATGTAGGTAGGGATTACTATCAAAGTAATGAAATTATATGAAAAAACAGACCATAAAACACATGATCCGAGCGTAACGACGGCGTGGCAACACGATCCATCTCCGGACCTCCCCGTCCAAAGTGTCTACACGGCTACTGTAGAAATCTGCCCATGGGCTTAAGGCCCATATAGAATTTCAGAAAATCCCTAAGGCCCATGTGGATGTGAGAGGTGGTGGGAAGTTTAGTACCACCTTGCTAGTGGAGAGGGAGTTGGAGTGGTTTATAAGGGATTCTCTCCACATGCTATTGGAGCATGAGAAGAGAAGAGGCCCTCGCGCACTCCTCCGCCGCCCGCCTCGCCACGCCTCGGCGCGCGCGCGCCGCGGGTTGCGGGATTGAGCCGAGCTCACACCTATGCGCTTTATTTTTACCGGTCAGGAACGGAGAAGTCTTGACAGACAAGCCACGATCTGAGATGTCAGATCGTGGGCTGTTACCGACTCGGACGTGGGTCCAGCCCACGTCTCTCCGCCCGGCCGCGCCTACATATTGGAGGCGTTGGCCAACCCTAGCCGTCACGGAACAGATCACATCTGCCTCCACGCGCTCCGCCCCTGTCCACCGTTCCATTGCTGCTGCTGCCGCCGGTGATCCCATCCCGTCCGCCGCGTACACGGTCGACGGGAGAGCAGGCCTCCGAAACCCCGCCTCTCTAGATCCTGTACGGGAGAGGGGCGATTAGGTTTTTGGGGAGCGACTACGCGACTGCTCGCTGCCGTTCCGTCCGTCTACTTCCTCTACGTCTGCATCGCCATGTCCACCGACGCCGACCGTGCCGCTGCCGAGAAGGCCGAAGCTGACAAGAAGGCGGCCGAGGACGCCGCTGCTGCGGCCAACTGGCCTACTGGAGGGTATACCTTGTTTATCCCTCTCCTGTTCATTACTGTTTCCTACTTGCTTGCTGTATGCGTAGATGAATCTGTTATTTGCGTAGTACGAGCTTGCATGGTTAGGTACCAGTACGAAATTAATACTGTCAGCGTCATGTTAGTGATTTATTCCTGGATTAAATTAATCGAAAAATTGCCTATTTACTCTATTTATAGGGGAGGTCAGGAGGCTCGGGGAAGGAAAGGGGAGAGAGATCGGGGTCGGACTCGATCTGCTCCGGCGAGGCGAAGGAAAGAGAAGGAGAAAGGAAGGAGAAGGGCGACGGGAAGGAAGGAGCGGTGGTGGGGCCGGGGCGTCAGTGGGAGAAAAGAGGGGGCAGAGTGAATCGGTGGCCGATCCGAAAGATCTTCAGATCTGATCCGGAGTGGATCGGGCCGCCACTATTCCTATTGGGCCTCGGATACGATTCCGTTTTTAAAGCATTTTCCTAATATTCAAAAACAGGAAAGAAAACAAAGAAAAGGAAAAAGTAGATAGAGTCAAATATAGAGGTATTATATCCCAAAATGCTCGGAAAAATAAATGCCATCTGATGGACATTTTTCCACGGCCAAAATAAAATACTTTTTTTTTTCAGAAAGCCTAAATTGTTTTTATTCTTTTTGCAAATAATTTTCAAATAACCCCCCTGGGTTTTATGGTTCAAAAATTCCACAAAATACCTCTGGTTTGGAGAGTCATGTTTCTCCTCTCACTTTTTTACATTTTCAGAGGTTTGCAAAATTTTGAAAAGCAGAAGCAAAATAAAATAAAATTGAAGGGACTTTCAAGGATTCACATGAGAAACTCAAATTTTCATTTCACTCACAAATCATTTGCAAACAATATGATGATAATGCATAGCTATATTTCATAACATTCCAAAATCGAATTTTGGGATGTTACAAACCTACCCACCTTAAGATGAATCTCGCCCTCGAGATTCGGGTTGGCTAGAAAATAGGTGCGGGTGGTCTCGGCGAAGATCCTCTTCTCGTTCCCAGGTGGCTTCTTCCTCGGTGTGGTGACTCCACAGAACCTTGCAGAACTTGATGATCTTGCTGCGGGTAACTCTGTTGGCAGTCTCGAGGATCCTGACGGGCTTCTCCTCATAGGTCAGATCACTGTCAAGCTGTATGGCCTCTAGGGGTACTGTGTCTCTCAAAGGAATATCAGCCATCTCAGCATGGCATTTCTTCAGCTGGGAAACATGGAAAACATCGTGAACTCCGGACAATCCTTCCGGCAGTTCCAGCTTATAAGCAACTTCGCCTCTACGTTCAAGAATTTTGTAGGGGCCTATAAATCTGGGTGCTAACTTTCCTTTAACACCAAACCTCTTGATTCCTCGAAGTGAGGACACACGGAGATATGCTCGGTCTCCCACTTCGTATGTCACCTCCTTGCGTTTGCTATCAGCATAGCTCTTCTGTCTGGAGTGGGCTATCTTGAGTCGGTCACGAATCAGCTTGACCTTCTCTTCAGAATCTCGGATAAGATCGGGACCAAAAAGTTTTCGGTCTCCAACACCATCCCACATCAATGGTGTTCTGCACCTCCTTCCGTATAGAGCTTCGAAAGGGGCCATCTTCAGACTGGTCTGATAACTGTTGTTGTACGAGAACTCTGCGTAAGGCAAGTTGTCATCCCAACTAGACCCATAGTCTAGCGCACAAGCTCTCAACATGTCCTCCAGAATCTGGTTGACTCTTTCGGTCTGTCCATCTGTCTGCGGATGAAAAGCTGTACTGAACTCCAGCCTTGTACCCAAAGTTTCATGTAACTGATGCCAAAACTTTGAGGTAAATTGTGTTCCTCTATCTGACACGATACTCCTCGGAACTCCATGCAGACATACGATCCTGGTCATATATATCTTGGCTAACTTAGCAATGGTATAGGTGGTCTTCACTGGTATGAAATGAGCCACCTTGGTCAAGCGATCGACCACTACCCAGATGGAATCATAACCTGAACGGGTCCTGGGTAATCCTGTGATGAAGTCCATTCCAAGCTTCTCCCATTTCCACTCGGGTATCGACAAAGGTTGAAGTAACCTTGCTGGTTTCTGATGTTCTGCCTTTACTCGTTGACAAACATCACATACGGCGACATGCTCGGCAATATCCTTCTTCATACCTGTCCACCAGAAACTTTCTTTCAAGTCCAGATACATCTTGGTGTTGCCTGGGTGTATTGAGTATGGCGAATCATGGGCTTCTTGAAGTATCAACTTCCTGAGCTCTGGGTCATTGGGCACATAAATACGGTCCTTAAACCATAGAGTTCCGTGTTCATCCTCGCGAAAGCCTTTAGCTTTCCCATCCTTCATTCTTTGCTTTATCTCAGCTATTTCCTTGTCCAACTTCTGGGCTTCGCGGATTCTTCCGGTCAAAGTGGACTGAATCTCCAGTGTGGCAACATATCCTCTTGGAACTATCTCCAAGTTGAGTTCTCTGAGATCGTCGGCTAACTCCTGGGGTAATCCTCCCGCTATGAGTGTGTTCACATAACTCTTACGGCTCAAAGCATCCGCTACAACGTTTGCCTTCCCTGGATGATAATGCAATCTCATGTCATAGTCCTTGATTAACTCTAGCCATCTCCTCTGTCTGAGGTTCAACTCCTTCTGCGTGAAGATATACTTCAGGCTCTTGTGATCGGTGTAAATATCACAACTATTTCCGATGAGGAAATGTCTCCAGGTCTTGAGTGCGTGCACTACGGTTGCTAACTCCAAATCATGTGTGGCATAGTTTAACTCATGAGGTCGTAGCTGTCTGGATGCATATGCTACAACTTTTCCCTCCTGCATGAGCACTCCTCCAAGTCCTTGACGTGAAGCATCACAATAAACCTGGAAGTCCTTCCGAATGTTCGGCAAAATCAACACTGGGGCTGTGACCAAACGTTTCTTTAACTCCTGGAAACTGGCCTCACATTCCTCGGTCCAAATATACTTAGACTCTTTCTTCAATAACTCCGTCATGGGCTTGGCTATCTTCGAGAAGTTCTCGATAAACCTCCGATAATATCCGGCAAGTCCGAGGAAACTGCGGATCTCCTTAACTGAGGTGGGTGACTTCCACTCGGTGACTGCTGCAACCTTAGCGGGATCCACTGCAATTCCATCTCCAGAAATAATGTGTCCAAGAAATCCGACTTCCTTCAACCAAAATTCACATTTGCTGAACTTGGCATATAACTGATGCTCTCTGAGCTTCTCCAGAACTAAACGCAAGTGTTCCTTGTGTTCTTCCTTGCTCTTGGAGAATATCAATATATCATCGATGAACACCACGAGAAACTTGTCCAGATATTCCATAAATACCTTGTTCATCATACTCATGAAATAGGCAGGAGCATTACTCAAACCAAAGGACATGACTGTATACTCATATAGGCCATACCTTGTGGTGAAGGCTGTTTTGGGTATATCCTGTTCATGAATTTTCAACTGATGATACCCTGATCGAAGATCGATCTTGGAGAATACTTTGGCTCCCAGTAGCTGATCAAACAAGTCGTTAATCATCGGCAGAGGGTACTTGTTCTTGATAGTCACCTCGTTCAAGGCACGATAATCGACTACCATTCTCAAGGTTTTATCCTTCTTTTCCACCAAAAGAACTGAGGCTCCCCAAGGTGAAGAACTTGGGCGAATATACCCTTTGTCCAATAACTCCTTAATCTGCTTCTTGATTTCTTCTAAGTCATTTGCGGGTATCCGATAGGGTCTCTTGGATATTGGGGTTGTTCCTGGCGAAAAGTTGGTGCTGGGGTCACGTCTCGGAGGCATCTGGTGTTTTCAGAGTGGTGAGGATTAGAATAGAACAAGGGTCTAAAGAGAAAATTCGCTACCCATATGCAATGCAACAAACATTAACACACCAAACACTCATTCATTTATTCAACTCAAAAGGATCACACTCGAAATACAAGTCTCATCACAAACGAAACATCGACCTACGATTCAACGAGAAAATAAAAGATACATGGTGGTCATGTCTAAAGTTCTCCTCAAAACTCCATGGTGGTGCGTCCTCCTCCGGTGGTGCTCTCCTCATAGTCGTCCTGGTTGCTGATCAAAGGGGCATCGTCACCTTCAGGGTGAAGGTTTTCTCCCATGTCCAGTTGCTCCTCTAGATTTGCACCGAGAGTCTTCAGGTTCTTGATCCTCTCTAAGAAGTCCTTCACTTCATCTTCGTGCTCGTAGTGGGCTTCTCGTGCTGCATCTTTGAGTTCAAGTTCACTGGTCTTCAGCTGCTTAATCGTCTTCGTGTCCTTGCGTATACGGAGCTCCAGGGTCCTGATGTGTGTCTCCAAGGTTTCGACATAAGCACGAACGGGGTCTTCAGTCATGGTGTTTATGATTTCTCCATCTACACCTCTGCGGCAGACCATGCTGAGGCTTGGCGAAATGGGACAACCTCTGTATTTCTCCTGGATACGTCCGAGGGCACGGTGAATCGCCATGTTCCTTCCGAGAATCCAGCTGGGTGCCATAAACTTGAAATTGATGGTCTCTGTGCGATTTCCGAATGTCTTTCCGGGGATATGCACCTCGATCCTGTAGCGAGAGTCTGCTGCAAAAGACATGATAGCAGTCCCGGTGATGCTTGGCAGAGCAATCCTTACGTCCTTGGCGATCTGCACCAGCTCTTTGCCGAAAGGCATGGTTGCGTCTGGCTGGCAAAACTCTGTGAACAAAACTGGGTGGAAGGTGGCCATCTAAAAATGTTTGAAAATCGGAGAGAAGTCAGAAATGAGCAGATGAGAATATAGGAAAATTTTAAAGACATAAGTAAAATGGTTTTCTTCCTAAGGCTTTTCCAATCCTAGAGGTTACGTCCTACGGTCAACGTGTGCTCTGATACCATATCTGTAGCGACCCGACCTGGAACGGTCGAATCTCCGGTGTTTCCGTACCATCCCAAGACCATGCTGGTACACACACAGTACATCAATGTATATATCAAGAGTTCAATCACAACTGCTTTATTAATCAAAATCTCATATCGAGTCCTTTATTACAATAAGGATTACAATAAAGAGGCTGAAGGCCAACTCATGAGATAAACTAATCAAAATCTTGCGGAAGCTTCAAAGGTAGTTGAGTCCATCTGACTCCAAGGGCATCTCACGGAGCGTAGAGCGTATCCTCACTCCTGGTCGGAAAAGTACTCTGCAACATGATACATTGCAGCCGTGTAGGTCAGCATATTGAATATGCCGGCAAGTCACAAAAGATAGGGGATGAAAATATCAACTATACTACATGCATATATGGCAGGTGGGGCTGTAAGTTTAAGTTTAGCGTAAAGCAAATTTTTCCTACAACAAGAGGGGGCAAAGCGAAAATTATTACTACAATGTTGGTTGTTTAATGAGAAGGTTCCACCAACCATTTCTCATACCCAAGTTATCAATAAAACCCACATCATTAATATTATTTGTGTTGAGACTGGCTGATAGTATCATCTCCGGTGCTCATGTTGTCCATAACCGGGGACACGGCTAATCGATTAGTTTGACACTCCGTAGAGGTTTGTACACTTTACCCGCAAGAATCGATCCCTCCCGTTGTGTCCTCGCACTGCCTGGTGTTTGAGAACGAGATGATCGAAACATGGTCTTCCAAAGCGATCCTCCGATAGTTAAGTCAGTGCCCATCCAATCCTACCGTTCTTCTACATCTCGTAGCACTGACCTACCAGAGTCACGACTAGGGTCAACCAAGCCAGAGCCCATATTGACTTGCGGTTGCACACGTAAGCTTTCCGGCCTTGAAGTATCCATCCATCTCTTTGAGCCTGGGTGGCAGTCCGTCGGGATGATCACAGGTAGATACCAGGATTCCCGGGCATAACCATGATAGATATCAGGCTGCCAGATGCATGTCCAATCCACCCAGAGGTATGTTGAAAACTTGAAGTCTTGAAGTCTTGATCATCATGTAGGTCTTGAAATAATTTATCTCACAACTCTCTCATGAATCACACAACCAACCCCGTCTACTAAAAGCATAGCAAAATAAAATGACGTCCCGGTCCAAAGTAACAAGGGTTTGGGGTGCCTACCACATGATACTACTCAAGTAACCAAGTTTCCAAGTACCTACTTTGCATGCAATGGGTGGAAGATTGAACTAATGCAATTTGAAACATAGGTAATAACATGATCAACGTGAACTTGCCTTGCTGACGATCTTCGTACTTGAGTGACTCTAGATAACAAGCCTCGCACTCCGGATGATCTATCGAATCAAACATTGCACACAATCAGCATAACCATACACAATTTACACCAACAGCAAGGTAAACTAATAATACTAAAACAATCAATAGCACAAACACAAGAAAGAAAACCAAAACAAATAGAAAACCTATCAAATTTTTGTGGCAAAGCTTCTACTAAAACAAAACAAGACAAGAAATGTTTTCAGCCACTAATAAATAGATAACTGAAAAGAAAAGTAAAATTTTATTAGAAAACAGAAAGTATTTCACCATAAAACTTTTATGCAAAAAGAACTACTACAAACCTATTACAAAACACTACATAAAGTGAAAACAATGTTTTCCCTACTAAAACAAAGAACAAAACAATAAAAAATATTTTTAATAATAGAAAATAAATGACCTAATGCTAAACAACAGAAGCTAAAAGAAATATAACAGAAAGTTAAAATAAAACAGAATGAAACCAAACTAAAACAAAAATAAAATAAATTAACCCTAAAAGAAACTAAACAGAATCTGTTTTGCTAAAAAACCCTATTTTAAAATATACTAAAAATTCTCAAATTGAACAGGGTGATAAAACTAACTAATACAAAACAGTGGCAAAAAGTTTCACTCAGAAATCTATTTTTAAACTCATGATAATCAGATTCTAGTGATTTGAAGAAATTCAAATTTAAAAGTCCAGAATTTGAAATCTAAAGCTACTGGCATAAACTACATAAATTTTGTGACATGTAGCAAAAAGAATCAACTCAAAACTCTAAATATCTTAAAAGATAAAGCAAAAACAAAAACAGAACTATTCTGTTTTCTAAAACAGAAACAGAAAAATAAAAACAAAACCTAATTAACGAACGGCTACGTGTCATGCTGTGATTGGCCGAAGCGTGCGCGTGCGGGAGCTAACGAGTGAACGCTCTCTAAATAAAAAAACGGTTCGGCGATCTAATCGGGGCCGTTGGGTCCAGATCCTACGACTACAGGAGGGGAGGGGGTGCTCACAGCGGCGGTGGGTGGTGCTCCGGCGAAGACGACGGCGGTGGCAGCTCGGGCATGGACGGGGACGGTGCTCCGGTGGTCGGGGGCGACGGCGTAGGCGACCAAACGGCGGCGGGGGACCTCTGGCGTCGATTGGCGATGGAGTTGGAGCTCGGGGCGACGGCGTTGAGCTCCATGAGCTCGGGGAGCTTCGGGTGGTGGCCGAACTCCGGCGGGGTGATGTGCGGCGCTCTGACGAGGGGAGCTCGGGGGTTTGGGCAAAAATCGAACGAGGAGGAGCTCCTCTATTTATAGGGGAGGTCAGGAGGCTCGGGGAAGGAAAGGGGAGAGAGATCGGGGTCGGACTCGATCTGCTCCAGCGAGGTGAAGGAAAGAGAAGGAGAAAGGAAGGAGAAGGGCGATGGGAAGGAAGGAGCGGTGGTGGGGCCGGGGCGTCAGTGGGAGAAAAGAGGGGGCAGAGTGAATCGGTGGCCGATCCGAAAGATCTTCGGATCTGATCCGGAGTGGATCAGACCGCCACTATTCCTATTGGGCCTCGGATACGATTCCGTTTTTAAAACATTTTCCTAATATTCAAAAACATGAAAGAAAACAAAGAAAAGGAAAAAGTCGTAGGGTCAAATATAGAGGTATTATATACCAAAATGCTCAGAAAAATAAATGCCATCTGATGGACATTTGTCCACGGCCAAAATAAAATACTTTTTTAAAATATATTTTCAGAAAGCCTAAATTGTTTTTATTCTTTTTGCAAATAATTTTCAAATAACCCCCTGGGTTTTATGGTTCAAAAATTCCAAAAAATACCTCTGGTTTGGAGAGTCATGTTTCTCCTCTCACTTTTTTACATTTTCAGAGGTTTGCAAAATTTTGAAAAGCAGAAGCAAAATAAAATAAAATTGAAGGGACTTTCAAGGATTCACATGAGAAACTCAAATTTTCATTTCACTCACAAATCATTTGCAAACAATATGATGATAATGAATAGCTTTATTTCATAACATTCCAAAATGGAATTTTGGGATGTTACAATACATTTTCTTATAGATGAGAAACTTTTTTATGTATACATTCTAAATTTTACAAATGTTTGATTAAAGTTTTAAAATGTATTATGTAAAGCATTTTTTTGTAATATATAAATTTGTACAATTGGAAATATAAACAAAATTAAAAAGGAAAGTAAAAAAATAAAGACATGAAAATCCCGAGACAAAACGAGATTGTTGCCTGTGGCCTGTGAGCTCGCGTGCTGGGCCGCTCCTCTCTGGCGTTTGGTTGAGGTGAGGCCCCCTCACGTCTCCGCTATAAGTGAGAGATAGGCGTGGCGCGGGCGTCAAACAGCCAGCTCTGCCGTGAGCGGTTTTCTGTGTTTATCTATTTGATTTTCTGAAAAACAAACTGGCTGTTGTTTTTTGTAGAGATAGATATTTTAAAATCCTTGTCTAAAAACATATTTAAAATATATTCAAATAAATATATATCTATTTGGAAATTGTTCATCATGTGTTTTAAAATTTCCAGTGTACATAAAAGATTTGCCGTGTATTGAAAGAAGTTCATCATATATTTTAGAAATATTCATTGTGTATTGAAAAAATGTTCATCATATAATTAAAAAACTTCATCATCATGTATTACTGTTTTAGTCAATAATACCGAAAATTTGAGGGTGGTTTCAAGAAATGTCATAGTATATTGATGATTGGTTCCTCGTGTAGTAAAATATTGTTCACTATGGAGTAAAGAAGGAAAAATAAAAAATAAAAGAAAAATACGGAAAAGAGAAAAATAAAATAAATAAAAAACTGGAAAGAGATGAAAATAAACAAAAATGAAAACAAACAGAATGAAAGAAGCGGACAAATCGCGAGTAAACAAAATATAGTGTGTGCAATACCACTAGGTCGGCTCACCTCACTTCGGCAATAAGATCCACCAGGCCATGGTACATCTCGCAATAAGTGGGATATAGCCCCCCGCCCCTCCGGGGTTGGGGGTGGATCCTATTTGATGCCCGTGAGGGATAAATAGTGGAGCCTCCGCCTACAGAAGAAACATGATTGGTCGGCCTAGTTCAGGGCTCCGTTGCGTGCTTGTTCCTGTTGTTTGGTTCGCTGCTGTTATTTTCGTTTTTTTTCGTTTTTCTTTTATTTATGTTTTATTTATTTATTTTCCTCTTCTTTTTTTCTTCGATGTTAATTTTTTCTCTCCTTTTATGTTTGCACTTTGTTATTTTTTGAATATATGGTGAATATTTTCTAAATACACATTGCACATTTTATTTAGTATACGGTGAATTGTTCTAACATAAAGGGAACAATTTTAAGTACACACCGAATGTTTTCTTTAGTATATAGTGCACATTTTTTTATATAGAATGATTTTTTAATGTACGGTGAATTTTTTCTAATATATTTTTAACCTAAAGTACATTTTTCTATATTTGTTTCTAATTATTTTATCTCTATAAAAATACATCAAATGATTTTTAGAAAAAGAACCCGAGAAAAAAAAAGGAACCCTGCCCAAATGAACTCGTCAGCATGGGCCGGCCCATTTGTGTTTGTCTTCAAGCGTTGAGTCGTCTATTTGATGCTCGTCTCAAATAGGAGCACTCCCTTTGCGGTGGGATGTGGGTAGCCGTGCCAAACCGTCATTTACCTGCCTTTAGCAAGGCCAAGCGTCAACAAGAGATGGAGCTATCTGAAGGCCCACCAGTGCCCGCCCATTCAATTGTGCGCAATTCCACTCGTCGTAGCTCCCGAATTATGATGAACCGAGGTGTAGCACATGCCAGTGGGGTAGGAGCAGCGACAACAATATGCAGGGATCAAGATGGGTTGTACATGGGTTCTTCATCGCTGGTCTTCCTGGGTGTAGTCGATCCATCAGTTTTGGAAGCCATCGCATGCCGAGAGGCGCTTGTGTTGGCGAAAGATACATCTCTGCAAAACTTTATGGTGGCATGCGACTGCAAACCAATGATAGATGATATGCACAGAGGAGCAGGAGGAACTTATATGTCGGTGACCATAGAGATTTCTCTTGGGACTTCCAATTTCAGTAGTTGTCGTTTTATTTATGAAAGTAGAGCATCGAATGTTGATGCACATAATCTACCAAACACCCTCTTTTGCTTGATCAAGGTCGCCATTTGTGCTTTTGTCTTCTCATGACCCAACATGTATACCCTTTAAGGGCATCTCGAAAGGAGACCTGCAAAGCTCCGGTATATGTTGTTCGGACAACTTTTGTTAATTTTTGGCATTCAATGGGACCCCTATCTCTCCGTGAAGCGGGCCTGACGTCCGTTTTTTTGTAAATCAGAGACAACGTGGGGGAGCTAAGGGCATCATCAATGGCGACCCACAAATTTTCTCACGCATCCGTCCGCGATAGGGGGAGGGGACCAGTCCCTGGACACGGATGCGGAAAGACGACATCCAACCGTAGCCGCATATATTTCAACCAGCATTTTAACAAACCAGACGGAATTCATGCAAACCGGACGATATTCATCTAGATTCTAACAGAAAATAGCACAAATCATCCATACATATCATGCAAATTAAGTCTAGTACAACAAGGTCTCAAATTCGACTACATTAACCAGATGTCCAACAAGTTTGTGATGAATAGATCATGTCTTCCCACACATACTGTCCATTCAGCTTCATCCAACAGTGTGTGTACGTAAGTACCCATCCCTCCGTCCTGTGAAACTCCACGACAGCGCGTGCGGGCTACATATAATGTGTACACCAACATTGAGTGAATGAATCAATCGACAAGTTGAGCAAGTGGAAGTAAAACTTACGATCTAGTCCTCTGGCGCGTGCAATGGCCATCTTGCCTCCAGCCGACGAACCACGTTACAAAACTTGGTGACACTGATCTGGATAGCATGCCAGCGATGCGACAACGACTTCATGTTGCGTGGTTGAATGATGTACATATCGTAGGGCACAATGTGCTTTCGTGCTTGAAACGTTGCATGGAGTTGCTCCCAGAAGGGCTCCCCTCTAGTCCTGCCTACGAAATCCACGGATATGGTCAGCCACACATCGCACAATAACTCATCATCCATGGTCGAGTAGCTCACCATCCTTCGAACTCTAAAAAACGACATAGCATTTGAAAATAAGCTTAATGAGATTTGACCGAACACCTGTCGGGCGTGGTGACCGCCATGGAGGTCGTCGACAGGGGGCGGAATGTACCTGGGTACAAACGTCTCTAGGATGGAAAGCTCCATCGTAACGGCGAGCGGGCGCGTCGGTGCTGGTTGCGGACGTCCGACAATTCCTCTGTGGCGTCCGGAGACGTACAAGGAGCGGCGGCAGAGGTGGAGGGTGCGGATGCAAAGCAAGGAGGAGAAGGGGCGAAGTGCAAGGAAATGGGACCGGGAGGGGGGATTGCATGGGCCGGGGTAGGGTGGGGGAGGGCAGATAGCGACGTTTCTCGTGTCCGGACTCTCGCAAAGCTCCCCACGTTTGCCTCCAATTTGCGGGGGAAATCGCGTCCGGACCACGCCGCGGACCGATACATGATCGTGTTGGGTGGCTTCCTCGGTACGGACAGCGCGGTTCGTACAGTTGCGGGAGGTTTGTGGGTCGGCGTTGGAGACGCCCTAAGCGGGAGTCCGGACATGCACTTGATCAATACAAAGCCTTCGGGTGGTTCTCCTTTTCTTTCTATCTCCTCACATGCATGGTCCCCTCTTCTTTCTATTCTCCCAATCGGACACCATCGCATAATATCTCACCACATGCATGGTTCGCACCTACTTTTTCTCCTCCCAACCAGATTACTTTGTTTTAATAGCATTGGATGCCTCCCTCCTGTAGCATATTCACGGACCATGTCCGGGCATAAAAACGGACATTTGCTATGTCCATTTGCGGGTCAGCGTAGGAGATGCCCAAATGCAGTTATTGATAAAAAAAATGCTCCCAGGTTTGTCCCGTAGCACCCTGGTAGCTTTCTGATGTGAGGTTTTGAGTTCTTGCCGTCTTCTTCTCGGTAGCTCCCGGTTTTTTGCGAGGGAATGTGGAGCGCATACGCATCCGGGTGAGCCTCACGGAGTCATACTTGACTTGAGGTCTAGGTACGTTGACCTTGAGCCAAGCAAAACCCATTTTACTTCTTCCCACAAGGACAAGGACAAGGACCTTGATCGCCGCTATCCGGGACCAAGGGTACGCGTTGATCAATTTTGTCTGCTCGTCGTAGCGCCAATAACGTGTAGAGCACATGCATTTGGTCCTACCTGATCGACATATCCTCGAGCTCCTCTGTACATGTTCACGCATCGCCTTCCGTCCAGTCGTTGGTGCAACGAAAAGCACGATCCACCAGCAGTGGCCGTACCAGGAAGCTAGCTAGGCCCACAGGATGGAGGGAAACATACATGCCATGTAATGCTGTGTGCGTATTACTATCTAAATACGTACGTTGGTCAACTAATTGTACAGTTCATCGATATCTTAGCCAGTTAAGTGACAGGCGACGCATCGTCATGTGTGGAAGAACATGGGCAACTTGCTCACCAGAATCATGCATATTATTTGGTCAATATAACTTGTTTGAATTAGTCAAAACCAGCTGCCAATGCCATCAATTTCAGATGTCAACTCCAACTCGAAATACTATGCAACATCCAGACGACCGGTCCGTCGCGCCCACTAGGAATTACGTCGCGATCTGCCTTATCAGCTGCAGATCACCACGGCAGAAACAAAAGATAACGTGTGTTTCAAATCGTAAAACGCGTACGCGAGAGACGAAGCGCGCCCTTGCCAAGTAAGTACGTGTGTCCAAATGGCAAAAGAGATTACCACGAATGGCCCGAGAGCTTTCTTTTTTGGTACAAGTTTGCTAGAGCGGTCAACGAGCTGCTGTGCAGACAAATGGCCTGAGCTCAGTAACTGTAAATTAACGTACATACCGGCTCGTTGACAGCTCTCGGGCCATTTTCAGATTTTTTTTTTTAGAAAAGGAGGTTGAACCCCGGGCCTCTGCATCAATCGATGCATGCAGCCACTTTTATTAATTATTTCACAAAGGTCTGACAAGAACATACATCAATCTACCCGAAACCACCACTCACACCTACAAACTCGATAATGTTGAGTGCTCTCATTCCTCATATCTAAAACCGGTGCCGTCGCCAATCCATCCACATAACGTATCGGGACCAACAACCGGTGGAGCCTACCTAAAGCCTCCCTCATCATCGGACCACTGATTCATCTTCAGGAGAGCTATCTGCATCATCCTTGCGAGACCGAACATCCGTCGACGCCATCACGGCGCCCAACGGCGCCACCGCCCTGCGCTCATCCGCCCAGACGCGAAGACTTTGGAAGATCTGTCGTGCGTAGCACCTGCCAACCAGGCATGACTCGGCGTAGCATCTGTCGGTCAGGCATGACTTGACAGCTCCACCGAAGCTTCGTGCAAGACGAAGCCGCTCCACCTCCTGCCTCTGTCTTCCAGCGCTGCTTCACAAACGATGCTCCCATGAAAAAAACGGCACCATAGTACCGCCATCGTCCGATCTGGAAGACCAGATCGTAGGGTTTCCCCCGGCGCTGCTTCACAACAGTTGCACGACGATGCCTTCATCAAGGTAACGACGCAAAACGCCGCCATCGCCCGCCAACGGCCCGGTTTTCACCGGCAACCATGTCTCCCCGACTCGTAGCCGGGACTAGATGCCGAATCTCGAGATCCGACCACCCAGCCGCAGGCCGACCACCTCTGACGGAAAAGATGACCACCACTGCCGACTGCACCGGTCAGATCTGACCGAAGGTGCTGCCGACGAGACCACCAGGCCCTTCATGCCGCCGCCGCCGATCCAAAGACAGATGGTGCACCGCCGCCGCCGCCGATCCAAAGACAGATGGCGCAGCGCCGCCGCCGGCCGCAGCGCCGCCGTCGTCGCCCGAAGGGCTGGCCGCCGCGCCGATGTATAAACGCGTGATAGACTTAGATTTAGATGATGTATTCAATGTTTATCTTCCTAGGTCAAAAGGGGGAGAAGACACTGCCAAGTGCCAACACCTTGCATTCTAAGTCGATGCATGAGTTTTTAAGAAAGAAACATCACAGGTTGTGACTTTAAATGGATTTGGAGAGCTAGGATTCCCTTCAAGATCCAAATATTCCTTTGGCAGCTCTTTCAAGATGTCGTGCTTACTAGGGATGCTATGAGTAAGAGAAATTGTGTGGAAAACCCTCTATGCCGCTTTTGCAGCGAAAGGGAGATGTCCCAACACCTATTGTTCCTGTGCCCGGTGGCAAGGGTGGTTTGAAGTGTGGGATTAGTCCTAGGCAGTGAGGTACATGAAACACATATCAACAATTATACGCATCAAAGAATATTGTAACACATCCATGACATGCATAGCATAATTCAAACTGCAACATAGTAACGAAGGAATGGAGCTCACCGCCATGATTGGCTCCGCGACCGAATAATAGTGCAGTACATGTCGAGTCTATCACCAAGAACCGAGGTGCGGGAGAGATGGTCAGCAGCAAGGCGGATCCCAGTGGCAGATCCCTGGGCAAGAGCAACAAATGTACAAGAATGCAACAACAACCCGACGGGAGAGCCTCGTCGTGGTATCCGGACGGCTTGCCAGCGGCAGCGTTGGGACAGTACGACAACGAAGGAAGGTCATGGGGTCGATGGAGATCCTGTAACATATCAGCGGCTAGAGGGAGAGGAGGCACAATGGGGAGGCCGACAAGAGGGAGGGACTGGATGGCGACATAGGGATAAGGAATGGAAACGAGGAGCGCCCGATGGTTATAACAGGTCACATACATAACAACACTGGCAGGTGAAAAAGGAAAAAAGTCAGATTGAACTCGACTATGTAGAGGAGTCAGGTGGAGTAGCCAGTCAATAATTACAATCATTCATCTGTGCTCATCGATACAACATATCACAAACCAGTCATTTTTAGACCAGTGAGTGGTAACCTTCAAACCAATATTAGAGTACATATCACTGACACGCTTCCACTAGCCGGTCAATGTTGACCCTCATCACTAACGCCTGGCCAGAGGCCGGTTAGTGACGAGGTGTTCGCAGTGTTCGGATCTGTAGTAGTGTCACCCAGAGTGCCTCACACGACCACCCAGCTAAACCTCGAGGGAAGGGATTTGACCACGCCAACAGCTGTCACGGCTTAAATCTAGTCAGGCGTGATTTAGTTTCAAGGTGAGCTCTTTATCAATGCCTGAAAGAGGGGCAAAGATGTTGGACGATGCCTTACTCGACAGTACCGAATAACATGAGCTAAGGATTTACCCAGAGACAATATCCTTCCTCCTCAACGAACCTCTCGGGAGGAGGATCGACCACCGACAAACGCATGAACTAGATATAAATACAACTATACCTAGGATGCCAATGAGAGACCACACTAGTCGGATCACAGCGCCTACCGCTGCACCATGCGCATCTCGACACCGAGGAGAGTGGCCTCCCAAATGCCATTTGCACCGCCAGGACCACCCACAACCAAGTTTTGGCATACTCGAGCTCACATTGGCTCGACCGCACCACTGCGTTCTCTGTGCCACAACCTCCATTGCACACCTTCGCACTTCACCACGACTAGCAACATGTAACCGTCCACGTACACCACAGATCACCACCACCAAAGTTTGGTGTTGCTAGATGCCCCTGGACATGCCACCGCGCACCCTCCATGTCACCAGGCCCACCATGGAAGCCCACGCAGTGCCGCCATCGGCAACACATGGACGTGCCGCCATAGGGTACGACAACCGTCTTCATCGATGGAGCAAACAATAGGGAGTTGCTCCGATCTGGGCAGCCCCCACCACCTTTGAGCCACCCTGAAACATCCTTGGCTACCCATAGTTCCACAAACACCGTCAAAAAGAGGCGTCGCGGAGTCCGACAACCGTTGTTCTGGGATCCCTAGCCTGCTAGTTGGCCGTACTTCGAGGCGTAAGGAGCAAGTCTTTTCGACTTCGCCCGGTGGGGTGTGCCGGCGAGGCGATGACCAGGGAGAGGGTAGGGTAAAAAGGCGGGAGGGTTGTGCAAATCCACGACTTTTTTAATGGAATTCACTTTTGTTTTACTTATTTTATCTTATTTCGGCGGTCGTTGATGTCGCACTATAGTAAAACATAAGAAAAACTTGGGCAAATTACAAGTTTGATGTGCAAATTATCACAAAGCTACTTATAGAACTACATATTCAATGAGTGGGCATGTGCCATATGGGCGTAAAGCCCTGTTTGTTTGCGCTTATGCTTCAGCTTTTGCAGCTATTTAGGGGCTTTCTATTTTGCTTTTGGCTTATACCATCATATAGCAATATTGGTTCATAAGCCAAAAGCCCCTATTCAGGAGTTCTTTTGGCTTTTAAGCCAAAGTGGATAAGCTGTAAAAGCTTAAGCATAAGCTCAAACAAATAGGGCGTATGT
This sequence comes from Elymus sibiricus, assembly GCA_039707655.1. Lineage (NCBI taxonomy): Eukaryota > Viridiplantae > Streptophyta > Magnoliopsida > Poales > Poaceae > Elymus > Elymus sibiricus. The sequence goes on along the minus strand of CM077663.1, from coordinate 320,870,623 downwards.
TTTGAGGATGTGCATGAGAAAAATGTGGTTATGCCTAAAGTGGCCTAATTGTGATAATTTGCACGTGTATAAACTTGTGAAGTTCACTAAAAAATCCTTAGAAGGTGGCGGCAATCAAACTGACAAAATGCCTTACATTTAAGAACATAGATAGTATATAATAATAGGTAGTGTTTAAATCAATACCACTAATACTAGCCAACCATCAAATCTAGTGGAGCCTTCCAATGTTATCCTTTTTGAACCGGGCATCACCCCTTTCCAAAAACCGAATAACGAAATTACAGCAGTTCCGGACCCAAACCAAACACAAAGCAAACGGGAAAGGGGAGAGTGAGTTCAACATCGCCAGGAAACCCACTATGGATGTGCATCATCGACGCATCCACCATGGGGCATAAACCCGATGGCACTCTCACAAAAGTCTATGCTAACAAAGTTCAAGGAAGACATCGAACATTCCAACACAGAGATAGACAATAACCAAGGAAAAACACACCCACACAGGGGGCGACCATCAGTAAGATAAACATCCAGCAGCGACAGATTGCAGGGACACCCAGTGAGAAGCTAACGAACTTCATTCCCGCACTCCCTTATCCTGAGCAGTAGCACAAATGCACATTAAATTCTCCGCATTGTCCCTAAGCATCAGTGCCCCTCGCTGCATTGCCTCCTTACCATCATTCTTCAACATACCCGCCCAATAATCTAGAAACACACATGAAGAAAACACTACATCTAAAGGAGTTTTAGGAAACTTGAGCTCAAGTGTTGCCTAGTTGCGGCAGTTCCGGATAGCCCAACATATAGATGCTAGCCCAAAGGTGTAAAATTTACTCCCATCAGGCAAAAAAGGTGTAGCACCATGAGTAGAATTGCCAAATATTGTTAGGACACATATCTATGAATATGACAAAAAATATTAGTCTGCCATATATATATATATATATATATATATATATATATATATATATATATATATATATATATATATATATATATATATATGTTAGGAAGTCTTCTTGCTGGGGTTGCTCTGCCCTGGAGTATATATTATGCATGTTTATGTGAAAATAGTGATGGATATTCGATCAAAAATAGTATAAATGCAACCAGTTCCCTCACTAGGAGATATAGTGAAATGTTGTTCAATGACATACTTGGCGTATTTATATTATTTGACTTGTAGATGTCTAATGAAACTCAACTCTATTGCAGCTGCCAATAATGAAAGAAGAGATGAGGAAGTCTTAGAGGTAGTAGGCCCGAGCTACTCCAAACTCCTCATTTTGGGTACAGGTTATGTGCACAACTAGCAGAATCATGCGAGGTAAATAGTTTCTTAGGATCTGAAGTAAGTGTTGGAAGATTCTGCCATCTCCAGACACACGACAAATATTCACCTGCTGCTTCTTGGAGAAGCTATGGTGGTAGCTACACACGTATGGTGGTAGCTACACACCCTTTGGCATAAGTACCTTTTTTGATATATGAGGTGTCAGGTTTCTTATGGCATTGGTACAATTGCAGTTTTGTTGTATAGAAATGACCTTTCTCACGTCTCGTTATCTTTTTCATTACCTTTTTGACTCAAGTGTCTTTTCGTTGTGTAGAAAGGGCCTTTTCTCACTTCTCTCTTTTCGCTTGCCTTTTTTTGGCACAAGTGCATTTTTGCTGGCCTGGTTGGTCCAAAGTCAGGATATTTTCGTTATAGAGCTATTTTTTATGGTCCAAAATAATTAGATATAAAATTTGGGGCCATGTGTAGCAAATTATTTCTGTGATTTTCTTAACTACATTTGTATTAAATGAACCAATAATTATTTTATGTTAAATTTTGTGACAAATTTTGTTGTGCGTAGACTTATTTTAGCGGCATTGCACAAAAGAGGGTGGCCAAGGGGTTTATGAAGTAGGAGAGAAATGTGTGAGAAAATATATGTCCTCTTACTACTTTGTTAAGAGGTTCATCTGTGAACTATATATGTAGCTTTGGTTAGTTTCTCAAATTGTTGGTTCACAATCTAGTTTGTTAAGAGGCTCAATTGTGAAGTGTGTATCTTTGGGTAGTATTCTTGAATTGTTACTTGTGAACCGTGTAAATGTACATGTGAATTTTGTTATGAAAAGAATGTGCAAATGAATGATTATGCCTGTGTATCATGTTTCTATCTTTCTGTCAATTTTGTTTGCTTGTTGGTAACATGTGTAAATAAAGCGCGTGCATGCAATGGTGAACGGAATCTTATCACTGACCGGCTGGTGGTCCGAACTAGTACAACATTACTTACCGGCTGGTTGGCCGGCCTGCGATCATCAAGTCAGCATTGACTCCGAGACACTGACCAGCCAGAAACTTGTCTGTGATAATACAATCTGGTCGGTCATTGTCATTCTGTTCTGTAGTACTATGAAAGCTTTACCCCAAGGGGGTTCGGTGCTGATGATGTTGATGACCACATGCTTCATTTTCTTTGTGAAGGCGTTATCAAAGGGGTACTTCACACTTGCCCCGGGTCTCCTTGGCTCATGTTTGTTGGTTTGGGTTTGGTGGTGGAGTCTAGTTTCGGTTACGGTTTGCTCGAGTTCATCGTCGGGGTTTTTGTTTGATTGTCTCCTAATCAATCATGTCATTCTGTGGTTTTTGGTTTAGTTTCCTAATAGACCGGGTCAACCCAATGCTTTCATTTCTTAATGAAATCACAGGAACATCATGCTGCCCTTTTGATGATGTCTCGTAAAAAAAGTGAATAGCAAAGACCACTAAAAAAAATGGAAATTGACACCAAGGACTTTATACTCTAGCCCCAACCTTAGTGTCTCAATATTTTTCTATGGTCATCTCAAAGTTTGTAAAGATTCCCATTAACTATCCAATCAAAAATGGAGAAAAAAAAATTCATGAAGCACATTGTAGTGAAGAATCGAAAATTACATACTTAGGGGCAACCTCCTACGAAACCCCCTAAAGACTTCCCCTCCATTTTGTTGTGCCCCCCCTCCATCTTGTAATTGTAAGCCTACAATTAATCGTAGTTGTAGCAAAACTTGTCAAGAATACATCATCTGTAAGACAAGCTACTGAATGCTTCGTCACCAAACATTTTAGACTTTTTTTTTTGTTTGAATATAGACATCTATGATAATTATCAAGACTGAATTGCAGAAAACCACCACATTGAAACGCACTCTTGCAGAAAAGACTCGTCTACGCTTTTTTTTGCAGAAAGCACTGATTTTTTTTCTAATCTTTTGCAGAAAACACCTAACCGTGTATTGGGGCATTTTAATCACTCTTATGACAGGTGGGGGCCACTTTGGCTGACGTGGCGTGACGCTTGCGAACTGACGCCGTGCTGCCGCCGCCGCCGGTGAGAGTGAGCAGGACGCCGCCCCCGGACCCGGAGCCCGCCTCGACGGCCTGCCACATGAACCGTGGTGGCCGACCGACCCCGGCTTGGTCGCCTCGGCGAGGTAGCAGCCGTAAGCGGCGCCGTGGAGGAGCAGGTGCGAGCCGTCGCCGTGGTAGATGTGAACCGTCCACGCCGCCTCCGCCGTGTCCTCCCGGCGCCGTCCGTCCCTCGCCGTGCCGCCTCCAGGCGCCGCACGTCCCTCGCCGAGACGCTTCCCCATGCCGTCCACCGCTCCGAGCTCCTCCCTGACCCGCAGCACGCACGCATGGCCGGCGCCGCCGTAGCTCGCGCCCGTGCGCGGCCGGCGCGGCTGCTGCTCGCGCGCGTCGCGGCCGGCGCGCTGCTACCCGTGCGCACCTCAGCCTCCACCACGCTGCTGCTCGCGCGCAGCATCGCGTCCGGCTGCTGCTGCTCGCGCGCGTCGTGGCCGGCGCGGCTTGTGCCCGTGCGGCTGCTGCTGCTCGCGCGCGTCGCGGCCGGCTGCTGCTGCTCGTGCGCGTTGCGGCCGGCGCGGCTGCTACTCGCGCGGCCAGATGCGGCTGCTGCTCGCGCGCGTCGCGGCCGGTGCGCCGATGCTGCTCGCCCTCCCGAGTTAGCCAGGGCTAGGCCGCAGCCGGAGGTGCTGCGCGTCGAGGCGGGCTCCGGGTCCGGGGGCGGCGTCCTGCTCACTCTCACCGGCGGCGGCGGCAGCACGGCGTCAGTTAGCAAACGTCATGCCACGTCAGCCAAAGTGGCCCCCACCTGTCATAAGAGGGATTAAAATGCCCCAATACACGGTTAGGTGTTTTCTGCAAAAGATTAGGAAAAAAAATCAGTGCTTTTTGCAAAAAAAACGTAGAAGAGTCTTTTCTGCAAGAGTGCGTTTCAATGTGGTGGTTTTCTGCAATTCACTCTAATTATCAAGGAACAAATTTAATCAATACAATGAAAAGACAACAAGATATATAACGACTGAGGAGAATAATATTGCATCAAAAATCATACCGGTCATCTTCTTTTTTGATTGTACGCTGTCCGTCGGAGCTTGAAAATTGCTTAGAACCAACAATACATGAGATGCAAATCAGCAAACATCATCGCCATATTAGGTTTTGAATAGCGCAATAGCCATTCACTGCTAGAAATGAGACCTAGTAATGGTCGAAAAACCTTGAAGACCTAAAGACAAAAGGAGTTGCTAATTAAGAGCATCTACAAGAGATGATGAAAAATAAGCCGGGACCACTTTTTACATTACGAGAGGCCAAAAACGCTGCTCAAATAGATGATGTAGATGCAAATAGTTTTACTTGAGATTTGCTCTAGATGTAAAATAGGGCACCAGGTGATGCAAATTTGCATCATTTCATGCTCTAGAGCAAATTTTACATCACCATGGGACCGTGCGCCTGGAGCAAAATTTGCATCACCAAGTGTTTCAACAGGTGGTGTAAAATAAGGCACCCGCAAGAAGACAACCGTAATATTTTGCAACACTTATTTTACATCATTTATTGGAGTTGAAGATTTTTGCTGATGTAAAAATATATTTTTGGTAATGTAAATTATACTCGAAGCACAATTTAATGATGTATTTTACATCATCTATTGAAAATGCTCTAAGGGGTCGACTTAAAGGAAAATGAAGTCAATTGAGACTTGGACGAACCCCGGTCGACTGGGAGCGCCGGAACCAACACAAGCACGGCACGCCATTGCAAGAGAAACAAAAGGATCGACTGGCCATTTGTGGGATCAAAAGTCGTCGGGACCAAAACCACCATTGGTCTCGAATGTCTGGATGACCCACTCGTGGATGGTAAGATAAAACCAAGAGACATTTTATTCCGTATTGTATACGATGTTGGCCGCACCGTACCGGAATTAGCTTGCCGGAGATCCATCGCTGCTGACGCAGTGTGAAACATGTCGGATGCAATTCTCTATCACTTGTATACAACAAAAAGATGGCTGTACTACTTATCTGTCATATCAACTTCCTAGGACGACATTAACTTTCTTGATTATGCCCACGCAAAAAAGAAAAACGTAATGATGGAGGAATTACTCGGAACTTGGCCAGAACGTAGTTGATGGTGATGGTCGTAGAAGTTTTGCCCTTCCTTGACATAGGCTTGCACCAACCGAACTACGCGCGTCAACGCCGGTGACCATGTATCATGTATGCATGCCCGGGCTCCTTCTATATAAACCACGGGTGTACGCCAGTCGACTGCAACCCAGAATAAGTCGAGATTTGAGCAGTGGCCTGATAAAATGGATCAGAGAATGATCATCGTGTGCTCGGTCGTCGGTTCCCTCGGGGTGCTGAGTGCCATCCTGGGGTTCTCAGCCGAGGGCACGAAGCTCACTGTAAGCTACCACACTCACTGCTTTCATCTGATCATCTCTCCTTGCGTACTGTTGTGCATATATGTGTGTGAGTGAACATATGTTGATATGGTACTATGTTGCAGATTTCGGACTTGTACGCCGTTGGAGGGGTGTGCGTGTACCCAGACAACCCCGCGCTCGGGCTCGGGGTGTGCGCGGCCATCTTCCTGGTCGTAGCCCAGATCGTCTTCGCGGTTGTCGGCGGCTGCTGCGGCTGCTGGAAGTCCCGCGCCATCCCCTCCGAGACCAACCGGGTCATCGGCGTCGTCTGCGCCGTCTTCTCATGGTGAGTGGTCGATCCTCCATGGATAAATCAGCAAGCGCTCTCTAGTAGGACCACTACTTAGTGACTGGAGCGTGCATGCATGCAGGATCATGTCGATAATCGCATTCGCGCTGCTGGTGACTGGCGCGGCGTGGAACGCTACCGGGACGCGGGACCCGTCAGCGCTCGGGCTGTGCTACGTCCTCAAGGACGGATTCTTCGCCGGCGGCGCCGTGCTCACGCTGATCGCCACGGCCCTCGGGGTCACCTCCTACGTCATGCTCCGCAGGCAGCCGACGACTGGCGCCTCCGCCGCCGCCGCCGCGTCCAAAGAAGGCGAGCAGGGGGGCGCCGCCGGGATCACGATGGGGCAGCAGCCTCCCCAGGGACAGGGGTACGGGCAAGCGCCACCCAACTACCCGCAGTACTCTCCACCGCCTCACTACCCCCCTCCTCCTGCACAAGGATATGGAGCGCACGCACCCAACCAGCAGCAACAGGAGCAGCAGCTACCCCCTCCTGCACGAGGCTACGGGCAGTACCCTCCTCCTAAAGGACACGAACAGGTGTAACTCGCTCCGTGATTTCTATCCTTTTTTGTGAATGTAACGTGTGTATCGCTCTACCTCACGGGAGGCCCTGTATTCTTGTGTTACTTTTAGAGGATCAAGTAATGCTCGTTTGTTGTTTTACGTTTGTCAATTGAGATCTCTCCTTAATCTTTCGGATTTGCTATTTCTCAGGAGCAGCAGTGATAAGTGGGGACGACAACAATGGATGATTTCATCTTTGGTGGTACTCCTCGGGTGTAGAGTCGTGACTTTCAGGGTGAAAACCTAAGGTGTGACCTTCATTGGTTGTTTCGAAAAAGGGTTTCCCCCGCTTTATATTATATAAAGCAACCAACATCGAACACATAACAACTGCTGGGACGAACAACACAATAAGACCAAAAGGAAAAGAAAAAGAAATAAATGCCAACAACCGCATTTCAACAAAGCTCGGATGCGACGGCACCGCAGCGCCCTCCGGAATAGTCCCGCCACACTCCACGGCTCCGAACACCCGCGTACCAAGACACACCCTCAAGAAGGAGTTCGACGCCGACGACGCTGCTGCCCGAACATGTCCTAGGGTTTTGCCCCGGCACGCGGAGGGGAGTGGGGGATGGGTAGCACCGACGCCCTTCAAGAAGGAATGGCGGCACCCGCACGCGTCACCGCGTCGGAGCCGGATGGACCGGCAGGGATTTCTTCCGCTCCCCAAACACCACAACCCACCCGATTCGAAGCCCTTCACCCAGCTCACCACTCATCAGCATGCGCCACCACAGACTGACATCACCGTCGCCGTCTCACTGTGGACAACATCACGAGGCCTAGATGACGTGACATGGAAACACCGGGAATCGGAGACGGCAGCACAGAGGCCGTGCGGGAGGGAACTACCTCCACCGCCGTCGCGCGGGAGGTCACCACCTCCAACGCCGTAGCGGTAGCCGGCTGGACGTGGCCGCAATGACACACCAGGCCTCCCGGGCTCGCCCGGGCCCAAAGTGGGCCCGCAAAGTCACTGCCACCACGTTGTAGCAAGCCGGCGATGATGCCGCCATCACCCATCCTCCCTACGTCCCATCTCCACCTCCAGGAAGCTCCGCCGCTGACGAGGAAGCCCCCGGCCCACCCAAGATCAGATGGGGCCCGAAGGGCCTAGATCTGGGCCGAGCGGGCATGCCGTCAGCTCGCACTACCGCGTCGCCCCGCCGCGCAACCAGCCACCCGCGCCACCCGCGCCACCGCCAGTTCGCCCCGCCGCCGCGTCGGACCGTGGCCGCCTAGGAGCACCTCCTGGCTCCGCTCCACCCTGCGTAGGAGCTTCACTTGGGGAGGGGAAGGCATCGGGCCGCCGCCGCCAGCGCCGCTTGGGACGAGCCCAACGACGCACGCCGGCGACGGCGAGGGGAGAGAGGATGGGGAGGGGCTGGAGGAGGAGACGGAGGCGCGGCCGGTCGCCCGCGGGGGACGAGCCGGTCGCGAGAGAGAGGGGACGGATAGAGTTTTTTCCGTGCTCCTGGTTGCAGTGAACTCAAGATCGGATCATTGGTTGTTCTTGGCGATTGCCTTGCTGAAGGAATGGTTTTGAGAGTGTGGACTTTCTCTAGGGTGAAAATCTAAGATCTTGGATCGGGCAACGACGGCGCTTGTGCACCGTTCCCTTCTTGGAGGTGTTTCTTTTGGAGACCTTTTATGTTTTCCGGGTGTTGCATTTGGTGGTGGTATGAGTGCTACTGTTGAGAGAAGTTGATCGCTGTGAAGAGAACTTTATTTTCCTTTCTTTTTATTTTCTCCTTTGGTTGTGTGCATCCTGGATGTCTTGGCGACATCTTGTAGGTGGAGAGACTGGGTGTAATTGGTATCTTCACGATATTAATATCTTCCTTTTTTCAAAAATAAATAAATCCCAGGTGTCTGATTTTTTCTAAAATGCTAGTCACTTCTTCTTAGTTCAGAGTTCAGACCTCGCCGGAGAAGAATTAGCCTCACTATCTATCTTAGGGGAAAGTCATGGCCTCATTATCTATCTTTGGGGAGGTGTGCAGGGGATCGCCGGAGTTGTGCGGTGGGGCTTAGAGTAATGGACGGGGCTGTGGCCAACTTGGCGGCGCGGGAGGGCGAGTGGAGGGTGGGGCAGCGAGGCGGCGATAGCCACCGGTGCGGGGGGAGGGGGGGGGGGGTAGGGAGGCAGGCGGATAGGCCTAGGTTGGCCGGCGGCTGCGTGAGAGGAAGAAGGAAGGGATGACGAAGATAAATAGTGCTTGATCTATTTTCAGCCCTTGGATGCAAATAAGATGGTGCATAAAGAAAGTGACTAATGCCATATAATTTTTTAGGCACCTGACCTATAGAGGGTCCCATAATCTTTAGAGAGCCAGCAACACGAAAACTAATGCTTGCTTCGCCCTCGTGTTTTCAATTCAGATCCGAGACAAGCTGAAAGAGCGAAAAAGCTAATGTTCTGTGGTGTGTATGATTTCACATGCGACTCAACATGGTGATATCGTCAATCAGCATGGACGCACATGTCGCTTCATCCACCCTCCCAATAGGACGAGGCAAACATCCGCTCCAATCAATTTTTTATACCAAACAAGACCTGCACTGTGAACAAGTGACTTTCCTCTCTGTTGTAGCATGCGAATTACTGAAATCTTGCGTGCGATGATAATTTTTCTGATGTAGATGGCAATGCACCTTACTGTAGCATGACAATTTCTGGATATGTGCGACAACTTTCGTTGTTGTACCATGGCGAAAAAAACTTCTGTAACGTGACAATCCTCTTATGGTAGCACGGGAATTTCTAAATACACGGGTAATAATTATCTTCTATAGCATGACAATTCTCTCTGGTATAGTTCCACGATCTTGTGGCAAACTTTATGATGTAGCATGAAAATTTCTAAACATGTGGGCAACTCTTCTTATTTTTCATCACAATTTTCTTGGCTGCATCATTTCCCATATTCTAATATCTTCATGCAAAACATAACAAACCTTGAACATATGACAAGTGGCAATTCTCTGTGCTAGCAGTGCATGACGCGGGGGGGGGGGGGGGGGGTCGATGAGAAAGGCATGTAGCGTCATTCTCTTGAGGGAGCTTCCCAGCGCGAACGACATCGTTAGCTCACAAGAGTCTTCCAGAGCGCACGATTGTTTGCACCAAGGGCTCCAGGGAGAGCAGGTTCTACCAGCGTTCTTTTTTGGCATGCATTCAACTTGAGAATATAACACACTTTTTCTTTGTCTTTCGAGCAATAGACGACAGCTTCCGTGAGTGTGAAACTCAACTCTTAATGGAACAAAGAGGTCGATGAGTGGGTGGGGGGGGGGAATAGCAGACTACACAATTTTATCCTTTCTTAGGAAATTTGGATAGTTTGAATAAAGTAAATTCTCTAGCTGAGCAAACCAGGGTGAGAACAACCTAAATGATGCAATACACGAATATCAACAAGTAAAACCAAGAGCAACAAGCTAGCAAGCAAGCAAGCAAGCAAGCAAGCAAAACAAAGTAAAAATTATGGAAAATATCACCCACAAGTTAGAGATGATGATGTATCCCGAAGTTCACACACTTGTGCTAATTTTCATTGGGAAGGTGTGACATACAAAGATTCTCGAATGCCACCGGTGGCTCATCCTATTCTCATTTTGAGTCACTCCCAACGTATGAGTCTCGTGGTTGGACTTGGAGGTGCCTGTCGAAGCTTGAAAGCACACTTGCTCCCTTGGTGGTTTTGGTAATTCACGTCAACATACATAGTGCTGGACTAATGGTTCCCTGTAGTATATTTCAGGAAAATTCAGTGTAGGTGTGGCAAGGACATGTGGATGTGGACCCCTCAAAATGCATATGACAAGGATTGGCAAAAGCTCCGAAGTCTCTATTTTTGGTTTAGTGATCCAAGATCACATTGAGTCCATAGAAAAGCCAATACTATTAAAAGGGGTTGAGGATCATGACTCAATTTTTCAAGTGCTTGAAGATATTGCTCCAAAGCCCTCAGCTAGATTCTCATATTCAAACCTGTCCAAAACCTCAAAGTCAAATCTCGGTCCCACTGATACACACTATCCCGGACCCACCGAGACACTTGAGACAGAAGCTCGGTTTAATCGAGATGACATTTGGTCCCACCGAAGTGCATGTGCCAAGTTTCGTTAACCCATTGATTTCACTTCGGAACCTCTGAGTGAAATTGATCAGAATTACGAAACGAGGAACTGCTTAGGTCATGACATATTGTTACCACTGAGTGGATACATCTGGTCTCACAGAAACATCTAATGTTCGAATCTTTTGCACTACTCGATGCCTCCGAGATTTCATATCGGTTCCATCGAGTTGGGCCTAAAGTGTGTAACGGCTAGATTTTTGGTGATGGCTATATATACTCCTCCACCACCATCTACTCTCAGAGAGAGCAACCAGGACGAAGCATGCACTTTCCATATCCATTTTCTGATAGAGAACCACCTAAACTTGTGTTGAGATCAAGGCATTCCACTCCGACCATATGATCCTTGATTTCTAGCCTCCTCAAATTGCTTTCCACCCAATCCTTTCCGTCTACCAAGTCAAAATCCGTGAGAGAGTGATTGAGGGTTGAGAAAACTATCTTTTGAAGCACAAGAGCAAGGAGTTCATCATCAACACAACATCTATTACCTTTTGTATAATGGTGTCTCCTAGATTGGTTAGGTGTCACTTGGGAGCCTCGCCAAATCTTGTGGAGGAACCAAGGAGTATGTAAGGGCAAGGATATCGCCTACTTCGTGATGTCTTACAATCGATGTCAATGTGAGGAGTAAGGATTGCCATGCAACAGATGCACTAGAGCTATAAGTGTATGAAAGCTATCTCTAAATGTAACTAAGTGGGTGTACATCTAACTTGCTTGCTCATGAAGACATCGAGCATTTGAGGAAGCTCGTCATAGGAATGTACAAGCCAAGTTCTATAATGTAAAGATTTCCCCAGCATAATCATGAAGTATTTGAAAACTCTCTATATGAACTACATGGTGCTACTTTGAAGAATAAGTGTGGAAGAAGGACAGTAGTGTGTGCCCTCTCTCTTTTTCTCTCATATTTTTTGGTGGGCTCTTTTTGGCCTCTTTTTTTAATCCTCACTAGTAGGTACACACTGTAATAGTGATGATCATCACATTTTTATTTACTTACAACTCAAAACTGAAAAATGATGACTATATATGAATGCCTCTGGCAATGTACCAGGATGTGCAATGATCTAGCATAACATGTATACCAATGATGGACAGTGGTTTTGCGACAAAATATCATGCCAGCTCTATATGATCGTGCAAAGCAAACTGACAATGAATGCTCACGTCATGTGATGAATAGTAATGATGGAAGTTGCATGGTAATATATCTCGGAGTGGATATGCAAATACCATAATAGGTTGGAATGATGACTGTTTTGAGGAAGGATATAATGAGACTTATGTGTGAGAGAGCGTATCGTCTCATGGGTTTTGGTTGCACCGACGAAGTATGCACCAAATCTCAGGGTGAGAGTGTGCAAATGCACGGTACCAAAGAGGCTAACAAAATATGGATAAGTGGAAGTGCATAAAAACAACGAACTCACATTAGTCATAAAGAACTCATGCATTTATTGCAAATTCTTATTAGCCCTCGAAGCAAAGCACGACTCTCATGCCCCTAGGGGAGAGGTTGGTAGGAGTTAACCATGCCCCCCCTAATCCTAACACACGTGAATGTCACTTCAAAATATCTCATACTTCGATTTTTTAAACTTATACTAATGCTTATCACTTTCATGAATGAGAACTCGCAAACCTTAACACCAATATTCATACTCAACTCTAACCATTCATCCACATAAACACATTACCTCAATATCGCAAAACTATTGCAAAGAATTAAGTTTTTCTATTCCAATCATCTAGAAGCTTCATGCAAGTTTTTATTATACCACTACTACATGCCCATTATTTTTGGACCAACACATAATCCATGCAAATTATCAATTAATATTCAACTCTCTAAAAAGATATAAGGGAAGCAAGAGAGTCCTAATCTTTTCTTCAAAAGCATATCATCATGCTCAAACAAATATAAGCGAAGTACAAGAGCAATTGCCTCAACTCAAATAGATATAAGTGAACATCAAATGAGCATTCTATAAATATAAGATGAATGTGTGTGTCTCTTCATAGGTGTGATCATGAAACAATTCTTGTGCACACAAGCGAACAAACCAAACAAAATAAAAAGATGCTCCAAGCAAAACACATATCACGTGAACAATAAAAATATTGCTCCAAGTAGGATTACCGATAGATTTGAAGACGAAAGAGGGGATGCCATCCGGGGCATCCCCAAGATTAAATGCTTGAGTATTCCTTAGATATTACCTTGGGGTGCCTTGGGAATCTTCAAGCTTAGATTATTGCCGTTCCTTATTCTCATTTCACCGTCATCTCACCCAAAACTTGAAAACTTCATTCGCATAAAACTTAAGAAAACATGAGATAGGTTAGTATAGCATAAGTAAGTCATTCACTTAGCTACTATCGTGTCAAGACAAGATTCATATTCATTCCCAATTAGTGTCTACTGTATCCTATCATTTTCACATTTTATACATAGAATATTTAAAACAAGCAAACAAAGAAAACTAAACAGAATCTATCACAAACATAACAATACATAAAGATTCAATTAAATGCCATAATTATGTAACTCTGAATTTCTGAAAAATTAGGACAACGCCGACAATTTGTAACAAAATACTATGTAAAAAATTCAGGAATTGGTCAAGTTCCAATAAAGAGAAACAATTTAGTTACTGGACGTGAAAGTTTCTGTGTCTACAAAGAATCAAATCAACAATCAATTAAATCACCCCAAAGGTCTTACTTGGCAGAAAAAGCAAAATAAAATATACAAAAATAATTACTACAATAAAATAATCATGTTGACATACAAAACAAGAAAAAAATTAAAAAGAACTATTGGATTGCCTCCCAACAAGTGTTATTGCTTAGTGCCCCTAGCTAGACATAATGCAATCTATCAAGTTTTATCATCTTTTAGTGATAGATCATATGTAGCTCTCATAATAAATTCACAAGGAGGCTTGATTTCCTTTCTAGGGAAATGTTTCATACCTTTATTTAGTGGAAATTGGAACCTTATGTTTCCGTCCTTCATATCAATAACTACACCTATAGTTCTCAAAAAGGGTCTCCCAAGTATAATAGGACAAGTAGGATTACATTCAATATCAATAGCAATAAAATCTATAGGCCCATATTTTCTATTAGCAATTATAAGCACATCATTGTCTCTACCCATAGGCTTTTCAATAGTTGAATACGCTAGGTGCAAGTTTCAAAAAACATGCACTCATATTGTTAAAACCGAGAAGATCATACAATGCTTCTGTAGTTGAAACACTAGCTTTGTATTCAAGATGGATCTCCAAAGATGTCATTGTATTGAAGATCGGGAGAGAGAGAGAGAGAGAGAGAGAGAGAGAGAGAGAGAGAGAGAGAGAGAGAGAGAGAGAGAGAGAGAGAGAGAGAGAGAGAGAGATGAGTAGCTACTACTATGGACCTGTAGGTCGTGAAAGAACTACTCACACATCATCATGTAGGCAAAAAAGTTGACGAAGATGGCCTCCCCAATGACCCCCCCTCCGACAGAATACCAGAATAGGGCTTCAGATGGGATCACGTCAAAAAGAGGCTTGCGGGGGCGATAAAATTGTTTTGGGCCTCGCTCCGATGATTTTGGAAAATATGTTAATTTATAGGCCAGAGATTAGGGAAAAAATAGCGTCAGGGGGCCCACAAGCCTGTCCGGCGCACTCTACCCCGCAGGGCGCGCCCCCTGACTTGTGGCCCCTCACGGGTCTTATGGTCTCTCCCTGATGCTTCTAGGGTATCTTATCTTCCAAAAAAATTTATCAAAAAGTTTCGTCGTGTTTGGAGCTCCGTAGGTATCGATTTTCTCTAAAACCAAAAACAAACATAAAACAACAATTGACACCAGGCACTAGAGTAATATGTTAGTCCAGAAAAATAATTTAAAATGATATAAAATGATGACCAATATATGAAAGAATGATAATATAATAGCATTTAACAATCAAAATTTATAGATACGTTTGAGACTCATCAGAGCTCAATGCAGGCCTGCGTCTGGAGCCATTCCTCCCTTCCCTGACTTGTTGAGGAGGCCAGCATCACGTGCCGACCTACCCTCATCCCAACCCCACCCACAATGTCTAGCATTTCCTATCCATGCCACATCTCACACGCTCGAGCTCCCTCCAATGTGCGACGAGCTCCGACTGTTGTTCTCGCCCCAGCCAGTCCGCGAAGATCCCATTGAACACGAATGCCAACTACATGGGAGATAGTATGAGTAAATCAATCAAATCATGTGTTTTGAATATTTGTTGCGTTTGGATTGTTTCTTAATTTCTGTTACTTGTTTAACAACAACAACAACAAAGTATTTCTGTCCCAAACAAATAATCCTACATATATTTGTTGAAGTCCATAAGATCTCGAAACCAAGTCATGATTCTGGGACATGGCCTAACTTCCACGTACCCTGTCCATGGCTTGTTGTATTCATACATCATTCTTTATTTTAATTTGAACTCGTTGTTTGATTATTTGATGCTGAAAAGTAAAAAAAATGAAATATGTTGATGCGAAATTGAATTTACAGTAGTGTTTATGTGCCATACATAGAAGAAATACGGGTGAAAAGATTGTAATGTTTTTTTAAACGGATTTTGTTGTTGTAAATTTCAAGTTTGTTGAATCTGACATTGCACACCGCATTTGCAACCTCCAAAAAGAAATTATGTACGGTGCTGCTTCAAAACTGTCTTTGAGGCTGTCGTTTCAGGGAATCTAATCATGAAATGGTTTAGTCAATCGTGGGGGAATTACTCGGAACATGGCCAGAACATAGTGATGGTGGTCGCCGCAGAAGGCTTCCCCTTCGTAGTGACATAGGCTTGCACCAACCGTACCACGTCAGGCGGTCACCACGTACGCATGCCCGAGCCTCCTCTATATAAACGCGTGTGTACGCCAGTGGACATACAACACAAAAGGAGATCGAGATCCGTCCGAGAAAGGTGGCCGAGAAAAATGGATCAGAGGACGATCATCGTGTGCTCGGTCGTCGGCTCTCTCGGGTTGCTGAGTGCCATCCTGGGTTTCTCAGCCGAAGGCACGAAGCTCACTGTAAGCTAACTCTCCTGTGTACGCGTAAGCACGATCTGTGTGTTCTTCCTGCTCCGTGTTGATATACAGTCTGTCTCTGTCGCAGATTTCGGACTTGTATGTGGGTGGAGGGGCGTGCGTGTACCCGCAGAACCCCGCTCTGGGGCTCGGGGCCTGCGCGGCCATCTTCCTGATGGTAGCCCAGATCGTCTTCGCGGCTGTCGGGGGCTGCTGCGGCTGCTGCAAGTCCCGAGCCATCCCCTCCGAGACCAACCGCATCATCGGCGTCATCTGCGCCGTCTTCTCATGGTGAGTGATCCATCGATGAACAAATCCGCAAGCGCTCGATAGCCGAGCCACTAGTGAGTAGTGACTAAAAATGTGCATGCGTGCAGGATTTCGGCGATGATCGCCTTCGGCCTGCTGGTGGAGGGCGCTGCGTGGAACGCCACCGGGACGCGGTACTCGTCGGTGTTTGGGTATTGCTACGTCCTTAAGGACGGCATCTTCGCCGGTGCAGCCGTGCTCACGCTCGTCGCCACGGCCCTCGGGGTCACCTCCTACATCATGCTCCGCAAGCAGCCTGCCGCCGCCGCCGCCGCCGTGCCTAAGGCAGGCGAGCAGATGCCGGCAGGCGCCGCCGGGATCGCGATGGGGCAACCGCAGTTCTCGCAGCAGGCTTCTCCCCAAGGGCAGGGGTACGGGCAGGCACCGCCCAACTACCCGCAGTACTCGCCGCCGCCTCAGGGACAACAAGGGTACGGCCAAGCACCGAACGCGCAGTTCCCTCCTGCCGCTTCTCCTCCATACGGCCAGGCGCCCAGCCCGCACTACCCCTCTCCTCCGGCACAAGGCTACGCACCCAACCACCAGCAGCAGCAGCAGCAGCAGTTCCACCCTCCTCCTGCACAAGGCTACGGGACGCACGCGCCGAACCAGCAGTACCCTCCTCCCGCACATGGCTACGGATCGCACGCGCCGAACCAGCAGTTTCCCCCTGCGTCTCCCCCTGCTCATGGCTATGGACCGCACACGCCTCCTAAAGGACACGAACAGGTGTAACGCGCGCCGTCTGATCAACCATGCATCCGTGCTACATTCCGTGATTTCGATATATTTTTTATGTAAAATGTGTATCTCTCGTACGTACTCTCTACCTCTACCAGAGGCCTTGTATTCTTGTGTTTCTTTTTTTGAGGTTGTATTCTTGTGTTACTTGTAGAGGATCGACAAAGCTTGTTTACTGCTTTACGTTTAAAAAAAAACATGAGCTTTATTCATTGGAGATAACAGTTACATTCGTTTGTAAGGATGGGTACAATTTTGATTACAAGCTCTTCAAACCAACCAATCAAAAGTCGAAGAAAAGTTAGCTAACCTAGCAAATTCATAAGCAACTCCATTAGCTTCTCTCACTACTGGAATTTTCATATACGCCGAGTGTTAGGCTCTTCGCCGAGAGCCAAAGCACGGGCCCTCGGCAAACATATATATGCCGAGAGCCACCCTCGGCAAACACGAGTTAACGGCAACTAACTATATATGCCGAGAGCCACCCTCGGCAAACACGAGTTATCGGCAACTAACTACCTTTGCCGACAGCGGCTCACGGCAAACGAACACCGAACGGCAAACGGGGCATACGCCGAGAGTCACTCTCGGCAAAGAGTAGCCACGTGGCATGGCCGTTGGGACCTGACGGCGCCGTCACTTGGTTCAATTATACCGAGAGCGCCGACATCGCTCTCGGTAAAAACACGTCACAAAACATTTTCATGCCTGACATGTGGTCCCACTGGTCACATTTATCAGTAAAAGTTTTAAATTATTTGCTAAATATATAAAATGAATAATATGACTATGTCTTTGCCGAGAGCTAATCTCGGCAATGCCCTCGGCAGAAGGTAATCCATGGTTTGCTCTTTACCGAGAGCAACACTCAGTACAAAGGTGAACCTAGATTTAGGGTTTTATCTTTACCGAAAGCAATCCTCGGCAAAAGGTGAACCCTAGATCTAGTGTTTGACCTTTACCGAGAGCCGCACCGACAGACTCTCGGGAAACATCTGCGGGACACTTAAGTTTCTTCCCCGTGGGGCTTTTCATTTTAGTTACGCTTTCCACCGGCGCCGTCCTCCCCCCCCTCCCCTCCCCGACCGGCTCCCTCCACTCCCCTCCCCTCCCCTCCCCACCCCGATTGGCCGGCGCCCCCCCTCCCCGCCCGGCGCCCTCCCCTCCCCGCCGGCACCCCCACCCCTCTCCGGACGGCGCCTTCATTTTTTTGGTATGCTTGGATGAATGCTAGATATATGTTAGATGAATGCTAGATGGTTAGATGTTTACTAGATGTTATGAGTGCTACATGTTGGATGAAATGTTAGATGAATGCTAGATGCATGTTAGATGAATGCTACATGTTGGATGAAATGCTAGATGTTAGATGAGTGCTACATGTTGGATGAAATGCTAGATGTTAGATGAATGCTAGATGAATGTATGCTAGATGTTTGTTTGCATGAATGCTATATGGATGAGTGCTATGGAAGAAAATCGACTTTTGCCGATGGCGGTCAATCTGCGCAAGTTCGTCCTGTGATGTACATTTGTCACGCACGATGGACTTGCCCAGCTTGACCATCACCGAAAGTCGAAATGCCCGTGAGAGAGTGTCCACCATATATACCATCACCAGAGAGAGTGTCGATGAGAGTTGTTCTTGGAGGAAGAAAATTGACTTTTGCCGATGGCGGTCGATCTGCGCAAGTTCGTCCTGTGATGTACATTTTGTTGGAAATATGCCCTAGAGGCAATAATAAATTAGTTATTATCATATTTCCCCGTTCATGATAATAGTTTATTATTCATGCTAGAATTGTATTGACCGGAAACTAAATACATGTGTGAATAGATAAACAAATACTGTGTCCCTAGTAAGCCTCTACTAGACTAGCTCGTTGATCAAAAGATGGTCAAGATTTCCTGACCATGGACATGAGTTGTCATTTGATAATGGGATCGCATCATTAGGAGAATGATGTGATGGACTTGACCCAACCGTTAGCATAGCAAATGATCGTTCAGTTTACTGCTATTGCTTTCACTATGTCAAATATACGTTCCTCTGACCATGAGATCATGCAACTCCCGGATACCGTAGGAATACTTTGGGTGTATCAAACGTCATAACGTAACTGGGTGATTATAAAGGTGCACTACAGGTATCTCCGAAAGTGTTTGTTGAGTTGGCATGGATCGAGATTGGAATTTGTCACTCCGACTATCGGAGAGGTATCTCTGGGCCCTCTCGGTAATACAGCATCACAGAAGCCTTGCAAGCACCGTGACTAAAGAGTTAGTTACAAGATGACGTATTACGGAACGAGTAAAGAGACTTGCCGGTAACGAGATTGAACTAGGTATTGGATACCAACGATCGAATCTCGGGCAAGTAACATACCGCCGGACAAAGGGAACAACGTATGTTGACATATGAGGTTCACCGATAAAGATCTTCGTGGAATATGTAGGAACCAATATGAGCATCCAGGTTCCGCTGTTGGTTATTGACCGGAGAGTCGTCTCGTTCATGTCTACATCATTCCCGAACCCGTAGGGTCCGCACACTTAAGGTTCGATGACGATTTAGTATTATATGAGTTATGTGATTGGTGGCCGAAGTTTTTTCGGAGTTCCGAATGAGATCACGGACATGACGAGGAGTCTCGAAATGGTCGAGAGGTAAAGATTCATATATTGGAAGGCTATATTTGGACGTCGGAAAGGTTCCGAGTGATTCGGGTATTTTTCGGAGTACCGGGGAGTTACGGGAATTCACCGGGAGAAGTAATGGGCCTTATTGGGCCATACGGGAAAAGGAGAGGCAGGCCACGTGAGGAGGCTCGCGCCCCCCCCTTGCCCAAACCGAATTGGACTAGGGGAGGGGGCGCAGCCCCCTCTTTCCTTTCCCTCTCCCTTCCCTCTTTCCTACTCCGTATGGGAGGTGGAATCCTACTAGGACTAAGGAGTCCTAGTAGGACTCCCCACACTTGGCGCACCCCTAGGGGGCCGGCCTCCTCCCTCTCATCCTTTATATACGGGGGCAAGGGGGCACCCCAAAGTACACAATTGTCCCATAGCCGTGTACGGTGCCCCGATCTTCGTTTTCCACCTCGGTCATATTTTCGGAGAGCTTAGGCGAAGCCCTGCCGGAATCACTTCACCGTCACCGTCGCCACGCCGTCGTGCTGACGGAACTCATCTACTACCTCGACGTCTTGCTGGATCAAGAAGGCGAGGAACGTCACCAAGCTGCACGTGTGTAGAACTCGGAGGTGCCGTACGTTCGGTACTCGATCGGTGGAGCTCGAAGGATTGTTCGACTACATCAACCGCGTTGTGAGACGCTTTCGCTAACGGTTTACGAGGGTACGTAGACACACTCTCCCCTCTCGTAGCGATACATCTCCATGGATAGATCTTGCGTGAGCGTAGGAATTTTTTTGAAATTCATGCTCCGTTCCCCAACAGTGGTATCAGAGCCAGGTCTATGCGTAGATGTGTTTTGCACGAGTAGAACACAAGTGAGTTGTGGGCGTGGGTGTATACGTATTGCTTGCCGTTACTAGTTGTTACTTGATTCGGCGGTATTGTGAGATGAAGCAGCCCGGACCGACATTACGCGTACGCTTACGCGAGACAGGTTTCACCGCTACGTGCACTCGTTGCATAAAGGTGACTGGCGGGTGTCTGTCTCTCTCACTTTAGTTGAATCGGTTTCAATGAAGAGGGTTCTTTTAGAAGATCAAAAAGCAATCACTACACCACGTTGTGGTTTTGCGTAGGTAAGAACGGTTCTTGCAAACCCGTAGCAGCCACGTAAAACTTGCAACAACAAAGTAGAGGACGTCTAACTTGTTTTTCCAGGGTATGCTGGTGATGTGATATGGCCAAGACATGATGTGATATAAGTTGTTGTATGAGATGATCATGTTTTGTAAGTTATCAGGCAACCGGCAGGAGCCTTATGGTTGTCTCTTTATTGTATGCAATGCCAACGCTATGTAATTGCTTTACCTTACCGCTATTAGTTAGCAGTAGTAGTAGTAGCAATAGCCGGCGAGACGACCACGACGCTACGATGGAGATCAAGGTGTCACGACGCTACGATGGAGATCAAGGTGTCAACCCGGTGACGATGGAGATCATGACGGTGCTTTGCTGATGGAGATCAAAAGCACAAGACGATGATGGCCATATCATGTCACATATATTGAATTGCATGTGATGTTAATCCTTTTATGCATCTTATTTTGCTTAGGACGACGGTAGCATTATAAGATGATCCCTTCACTAAATTTCAAGATAAGTGTTCTCCCCTAGTATGCACCGTTGCGAAGGTTCGACGCTTCTAAGCACCACGTGATGATCGGGTGTGATGGATTCTTTCGTTCGCATACAACGGGTGTAAGCCAGTTTTACACACGCAGAATACTTGGGTTAAACTTGACGAGCCTAGCATGTACAGACATGGCCTCGGAACACAAGAGACCGAAAGGCCGAACATGAGTCATATAGTAGATATGATCAACATGAAAGATGTTCACCATTGATAACTAATCCACCTCACGTGATGATCGGACGTGGTTTAGTTGATGTGGATCATGTTACACTTAGACAACTTGAGGGATGTTAATCTAAGTGGGAATTCTTAAGTAATTTGATTAATTGAACTTCAATTGTCATGAACATAGTCTTACTTGTCTTAGCAAATTTATGTTGTAGATCCATAGACCGCGCTGTAGTTCCCCTGTTTTTATTATGTTCCTAGAGAAAACGAAGTTGAAAGTTGATGGAAGCAACTATGCGGACTAGGTCCGTGATCTGAGGATTGTCCTCACTGCTGCACATAAGGCTTATGTCCTTAATGCACCGCTCAGTGAAATACCCCTACGGCTTCGTCTGAGGACGTTATGAACGTCTGGCAGACAAGAAAAGATGACTACTCGATAGTTCAGTGCGCCATACTTTACGGCTTAGAACCGGAGCTCCAAATATGTTTTGAGCAACACGGAGCATATGAGATGTTCCAAGAGCTGAAAATTTGTTTTTCAAGACTCACACCCGGGTCGAGAGGGATGACACCTTCGACAAGTTCTATAGCTACAAGATGGAGGAGAACAGCTCCATTAGTGAGCATGTACTCAGAATGTCTGAGTACTTCAAACACTTGAATCAAGTGGGAGTTAGACTTCCGAATAAAGTGGTGATTGATAGAGTTCTCTAGTCACTATCACTAAGCTACTGGATCTTCGTGATGAACTATAAACATGCAAGGGATAGAAGATCCTTAAGCTATTCGCGATGCTACAATCTGCGGATGTAGAAATCAAAAAAAGGGAGCATCAAGTGTTGATGGTTAATAAGACCACTAGTTTCAAGAAGGGCAAGGGAAAGAAAAGGGAACTTCAAGAAGAACGGTAAAACAGTTGCCGCTCACGCGAAGAAACCCAAGGCTGAACCAAACCCGAGACTTAGTGCTCCCATTGCAAAGGGAAATGTCACAGGGAGCGGAACTTCCCCAAAGTAACTGGCAGATAATAAGACTGGCAATGTCAACAAAGACATTTGATATACATGTTATTGATATGTACCTTACTAGTACTCGTAGGAGCACCTGGGTATTTGATACTTGTTCAGTTGCTTACAACTTGAAACATGGAGCTTCGGAATAAACGAGGGCTAGCTAAGAACGAGGTGACGATGTGCATTGGAAGTGTCTCCAAGGTTGATGTGATCACCATCGCCACGCTCTCTCTACCTTCAGGATTAGTGATGAACCTAAATAATTGTTATTTGGTGCTTGCGTTAAGCATGAACATTATATCTGATAGTGTTTATTGCAAGACGGTTATTCAATTTCAGAGAATAATTGTTATTCTATTTGGATAATATCATTGATGATCATGCACTTAAAATGAAAGGTTTATAGAATCTTGATCGTAGTAATACATATGTTCATAACACGAATGCCAAAAGATAATGATAGTACCACATATTTGTGGCACTGCCGCTTAGGTCATATCAGTGTTAAACACATGAAGAAACTCCATGCAGATAGGTTTTTGGAATCTCTTGATTATGAATCATTTGAGACATGTGAACCGTGCCTTATTGGCAAGATGACTAAAACTACGTTCTCCGGAACAATGGAGCGAGCAACCAACTTATTGGAAATAATACATACCGATGTATGCGGTCCGATGAGTGTTGAGGCGCGCGGTGGATATCGTTATATTCTCACGTTCACTGATGATTTGAGTAGATATGGTTATGTCTACTTGATGAAGCATAAATCTGAAAAATTTGAAAAGTTCAAAGAATTTCAGAGTGAAGTAGAGAACCATCGTAACAAGAAAATAAAGTTCTTACGATCTGATCGTGGAGGAGAATATTTGAGTTACGAGTTTGGCAATCACTTAAGACAATGTGGAATTGTTTCACAGCTCACGCCACATGGAACACCACAGCGTAATGGTGTGTCCGAACGTCGTAATCGTACTCTATTGGATATGGTGCGTTCTATGATGTCTCTTACCGATTTGCCACTTTCATTTTGGGGTTATGCATTAGAGACAGCTGCATTCACTTTAAACAAGGGCACCGTCTAAATCCGTTGAGATGACACCGTATGAACTGTGGTTTGCAAGAAACCTAAGATGTCGTTTCTGAAAGTTTGGGGATGCAATGCTTATGTCAAAAGGCTTCAGCCAGATAAGCTCGAACCCAAACCGGATAAGTGCATCTTCATAGGATACCCAAAGGAGACCGTTGGGTACACCTTCTACCACAGATCCGAAGGCAAAGTATTCGTTGCTAAGAATGGATCCTTTCTAGAGAAGGAGTTTCTCTCGAAAGAAGTGAGTGGGAGGAAAGTAGAACTTGATGAGATAATTGTACCTCCTCTGGATAGTAGTACGCCACAGAAAGAAATTTCCGTGACACCAACACAGACCAGAGAAGAAGTTGATGATGATGATCATGAGGCTTCGGATCAAGTTGCTACAGAACCTCGTAGGTCAACCAGGACACGCTCCACACCACATTGGTACGGCAATCCTGTCTTGGAGGTCATGTTGTTAGACAACGGTGAACCTACGAACTATGAAGAAGCGATGTCGAGCCCGGATTCCGACAAATGGCTTGAGGCCATGAAATCCGAGATTAGATCCATGTATGAGAACAAAGTGTGGACTTTGGTAGACTTGCCCGATGAAACAGCGAGCTATTAAAAATAAATGGTTCTTTAAGAAGAAGACGGACGCTGATGGTAATGTCACCGTCTATAAAGCTCGACTTGTTGCTAAAGGTTATCGACAAGTTCAAGGAGTTGACTACGATGAGACTTTCTCACCCGTAGCGATGCTAAAGTCTGTCAGAATTATGTTAGCAATTGCCGCGTTTTATGATTATGAAATCTGGCAATTGAACGTCAAAACGACATTCCTTAATGGATTCCTTAAGGAAGAATTGTATATGATACAACCGGAAGGTTTTGTCGATCCTAAAGGTGCTAACAAAGTATGCAAGCTCCAGCGATCCATCTATGGACTGGTGCAAGCATCTCGGAGCTGGAATACTCGCTTTGATGAAGTGATCAAAGCGTTTGGGTTTATGCAAGTTTATGGAGAAACTTGTATTTACAACAAAGTGAGTGGGAGCTCTATAACATTTCTAATAAGTATATGTGATTGGAAATGATGTAGAATTTCTGGAAAGCATAAAGAATTAATTGAAAGGAGTTTTTCAATAAAAACCTGTTTTTTGAGTTATCCACGGTTTGGGCATCGAGATCTTTAGAGATAGATCAAGACACCTGATAAAAGATTTTCACACACCTTGATTTGATTTTGAAGAAGTTCAAAATGGATCAAGTCAAAAAAATAAGTTCTTGGCTGGTGTGAAGTGGAGTAAGACTTGAAGATCAAGGTAAAGGTTGTTTACATGTTAGGCATCAAAATCTATAGAGATAGATTGAGACGCCTCATATGACTTTCACAAAACATATATCTTGACAAGATTTTGAAGAAGTACAAAATGGATCAGTCAAAGAAGGAGTTCTTGACTGTGGTGAAAGGTGTGAAGTTGAGTAAGACTCAAATCTCGACCACGACAAAATAAATAGAATGGATGAAGGTTATCCCCTATGCCTCGGCCATAGGTTCTATAAAGTATGCCAAGCTGTGTGCCTTGCCATGTGTCTGGCAAAAGAGGTACCAAAGTGATCCAGGAGTAGATCACTGGACAGCGGTCAAATTATCCTTAAGATGACTAAGGAAGAATTTCTCGGGAATAGAGATGATAAAGAGTTCGTCGTAAGGGGTTACGTCGATGCAAGCTTTAAACACTGATCCGAAAGACTATGAGTCTCAGACCGGATAAGTATAGTGGGGATTTTTTTTGGAGTAGCTCCAAACAGAGTGTGGTAGCAGCATGTACATAGAGATTTGCCAAGAACACACGGATCTAAATATTGCAGACCCGTTGACTAAAACCTCTCTCACAAGCAAAACATGATCAGCTTTAGAACTGATTAAGTGTTAATTACATGGAGATGTAATCTAGATTATTGACTCTAGTGCAAGTGGGAGACTGTTGGAAATATGCCCTAGAGGCAATAATAAATTAGTTATTATCATATTTCCCCGTTCATGATAATAGTTTATTATTCATGCTAGAATTGTATTGACCGGAAACTAAATACATGTGTGAATAGATAAACAAATACTGTGTCCCTAGTAAGCCTCTACTAGACTAGCTCGTTGATCAAAAGATGGTCAAGATTTCCTGACCATGGACATGAGTTGTCATTTGATAATGGGATCACATCATTAGGAGAATGATGTGATGGACTTGACCCAACCGTTAGCATAGCAAATGATCATTCAGTTTACTGCTATTGCTTTCACTATGTCAAATACACGTTCCTCTGACCATGAGATCATGCAACTCCCGGATACCGTAGGAATACTTTGGGTGTATCAAACGTCACAACGTAACTGGGTGATTATAAAGGTGCACTACAGGTATCTCCGAAAGTGTTTGTTGAGTTGGCATGGATCGAGATTGAAATTTTTCACTCCGACTATCGGAGAGGTATCTCTGGGCCCTCTCGGTAATACAGCATCACAGAAGCCTTGCAAGCACCGTGACTAAAGAGTTAGTTACAAGATGACGTATTACGGAACGAGTAAAGAGACTTGCCGGTAACGAGATTGAACTAGGTATTGGATACCGACGATCGAATCTCGGGCAAGTAACATACCGCCAGACAAAGGGAACAACGTATGTTGACATATGAGGTTCACCGATAAAGATCTTCGTGGAATATGTAGGAACCAATATGATCATCCAAGTTCCGCTGTTGGTTATTGACCGGAGAGTCGTCTCGGTCATGTCTACATCATTCGCGAACCCGTAGGGTCCGCACACTTAAGGTTCGATGACGATTTAGTATTATATGAGTTATGTGATTGGTTGCCGAAGTTTGTTCGGAGTCCCGGATGAGATCACGGACATGACGATGAGTCTCGAAATGGTCGAGAGGTAAAGATTCATATATTGGAAGGCTATATTCGGACGTGGGAAAGGTTCCGAGTGATTCGGGTATTTTTCGGAGTACCGGGAATTCACCGGGAGAAGTAATGGGCCTTATTGGGCCATACGGGAAAAGGAGAGGCAGGCCACGTGAGGAGGCTCGCGCCCCCCCTTGCCCAAACCGAATTGGACTAGGGGAGGGGGCGCAGCCCCCTCTTTCCTTTCCCTCTCCCTTCCCTCTTTCCTACTCCGTATGGGAGGTGGAGTCCTACTAGGACTAAGGAGTCCTAGTAGGACTCCCCACACTTGGCGCACCCCTAGGGGGCCGGCCTGCTCCCTCTCATCCTTTATATACGGGGGCAAGGGGGCACCCCAAAGTACACAATTGTCCCATAGCCGTGTGCGGTGCCCCGATCTTCGTTTTCCACCTCGGTCATATTTTCGGAGAGCTTAGGCGAAGCCCTGCCGGAATCACTTCACCGTCACCGTCGCCACGCCGTCGTGCTGACGGAACTCATCTACTACCTCGACGTCTTGCTGGATCAAGAAGGCGAGGAACGTCACCGAGCTGCACGTGTGTAGAACTCGGAGGTGCCATACGTTCGGTACTCGATCGGTGGAGCTCGAAGGATTGTTCGACTACATCAACCACGTTGTGAGACGCTTCCGCTAACGGTCTACGAGGGTACGTAGACACACTCTCCCCTCTCGTAGCGATACATCTCCATGGATAGATCTTGCGTGAGCGTAGGAATTTTTTTGAAATTCATGCTCCGTTCCCCAACACATTTGTCACGCACGATGGACTTGCCCAGCTTGACCATCACCGAAAGTCGAAATGCCCGTGAGAGAGTGTACACCATATATACCATCACCAGAGAGAGTGTCGATGAGAGTTGTTCTTGGAGGAAGAAAATCGACTTTTGCCGATGGCGGTCGATCTGCGCAAGTTCGTCCTGTGATGTACATTTGTCACGCACGATGGACTTGCCCAGCTTGACCATCACCGAAAGTCGAAATGCCCGTGAGAGAGTGTCCACCATATATACCACCACCAGAGAGAGTGTCGATGAGAGTTGTTCTTGGAGGAAGAAAATCGACTTTTGCCGATGGCGGTCGATCTGCGCTAGTTCGTCCTGTGATGTACAGTTGTCACGCACGATGGACTTGCCCAGCTTGACCATCACCGAAAGTCGAAATGCCTGTGAGAGAGTGTCCACCATATATACCACCACCAGCTAGAGTGATCTTTGATGTTTGATTCTTATGTTATTTTTCATTGTGTGAAGCGAGGTGTTAACACCGATCGATTTCATGGCTATGGCTTCCTCCGACGACGCAGCTTCCTATAGCGTCGACTCCGCGGTTAAGGAGAAGCGTGCCGATGACTCCGCGGTTAAGGTGAGCAAGGCACCACCGCGTAAGGAGAGCAAGGCCCCACCGCGTAAGGAGAGCAAGGCCCCACCATTGAGTCCACCGACCATCATTCCCGACGACGCTTAGTCCTCCAATGTGGGGGATGGCCCCACGTGCTCTGACTCCATGATCACTGGTTTCACCGACTACATCTCGGACTCCTCCACCGGCCGGTGCCCTCCCCCATAGGTGCCCCCCATCTCCCACCGGCCGGCACCCTCCTCCACCCCACCGGCCACCGATCACCCCACTTTAGGAGAAGTGTAGTGAATGTACTTGCTAATGTAGCCTCGGAGTATAACTTGAATAGAACTTGTGATGTTGCTTTTGGGTATATGAATCATTAATGCTTATGTTGGATATGTTTTGCTTGTGCTCTTCTAAACTTTTGTTGCTTCTCGTGTTATGCTTGTTCAAATCATATTCTTCTATTGGTAGATGAGGTGGTATGCGGTGTGTAGAGGGAGGTCTCCAGGAGTGTACGATTCGTGGGAGGAATGTCGTGAACAGGTGAACGGTTACAGCAATACCAACTTTAGAGGATTTCCAGCTAGGCAGCAGGCAGAGGATCATTACTCCGAGTTCCTGCTCAAAGCGAGTCGTCCTGATATGTACGATTCGTTTGAGTATCATTGCTCCCGGCTCCGGTGCCACGCGAAGCGCGATGATGGAGTAAGCAAGGGTGTATGTCAGACTTGGTTTGGTGGCATGAATAATCTGATAATCTTCGTCCAGTTCGTCGTTATTTTGGTGTTGATGATATCTTGTGCAAGGTTAGTATACATTGGGATAATTGTTATTTCTTTTCTATTGTTGTCTCACTTCGTTATTCTTTTTATATAACTGATGAAATATGTTTCGTGATTATTTTGCAGATGCTTTAAGAAAATGTGAACGATGGAGCTCATGGATGCGAACTTGATGCACTTACATGCTATGTTCATACCGGTGGAGCTCATGGAGCTTTTGTTTACCTATTTGCACTCATGAACTTGCTTTTGGCTCCGAATTTGTTGGATATATATGTATGCACTTGGTGGAGATATCTATTAAATGTTGAATATATATGTATGCACTTGGTGGAGATATCTATTAAATGTTGAATATATTGTTGGATATGTATTCAAATTGATGGAGATATCTATGCATGCATGTTTGATCTAGCTAGATGGAAAAACAGAAGAAACAGAACAGTGGCACGACCTTAGTTTCAGTTCAAGCGACCCCTTTACCGGGAGCCGCTCTCGGCAATATGCCGTTTCCGAGGGTAGCTCTCAGAAATGTGTCACTTTTACCGAGAGCTAGATCAGAACAGGGAAATAGAAGAGTAATAAAGTGCTCAGCTGACTCCTTTTCCGAGAGCTACACTCGGAAAAGGAGTGCCACAACCGTAGTTTCAGCTCAGGCGACCCCTTTCCCGGGAGCTGCTCTCGGCAATATGTATTTTTCCGAGTGTAGCTCTCAGAAGTGTGTCACACTGCTTCTGTTTTAAGCTATTTCTTATCTGATCCCTGCAACTGAAAACAACTACAGGGCAATTTCTGTATATATATGCAGTGCAAAAAATGTTATCATAACAAATGAATGTGGGAGCTCCTAGATCCCTAGAAATTCATCGAGTAACACATCACACATAGGCATAATTTAAAGTAGTCCACATATATAGGCGAATGTTTCATACTAGGACACATGACACGCAAGTTCGCTACTTGTGAAAGTTCACTACTTGCAAAACACGTGCACATCACATAGAGGTTAACAAAACCATATTGAGGAAGAGTAGGGGCATCATTTCCATCGGGTTAAGCTCCTGGAGGAGGAGGAGGAGGAGGAGGGGCATCATTTCCAACGCCTTGAGATTGCATAAGAGCCTATAATAGTATAGTCCCATTAGCATTGTTCGTCGCTAAATAATGAATGGGGCAAAATTTAGAGAATGGTCTACCTCTAGTTTTTTCTCGAGAAGCTTGAACCTTTCATTCGTTGCTGCGCTCTCCTTCTCTCTTTTCTCCTCCTCAGCCTGGCGCCTTTGCTCCTCAACCTGCCGCCTTTGCTCCTCTTCAGCAGTCCGTTGTTCCAATAAATTCTGTAATATGCATTACAGTCATATAGGTTGCAAGGGTGATATTTTGACTTTTGGGCATAAATGAACGGTTATGATGCTAACCTTGAGACGCGTGATCTCACGTGACGCGGCGGTCGGGCGACTCCGTATGGACGGAGTTGAGCTTGTGCTCGACGCGCGTATCTCGTGGAGCTTGCGATGCGAGGAGGTGGCGATCGCCCCGTTGCAAAGGAGGTGGCGATCGCCCCGTTGCAAAGGAGGTGGCGGCCATGGTCCTTCCCCTCACCAGCAATGATAAGCAGCTCTGGATCAAGTGGCTTGGACGTGGGTTCGGTGTCCTGCCCGTGCACCTCTTGGAAGACCTCTCTGAAGGTCTCGTACCTCTCCCGCGCCGACTGGCTGCAGAACTCGGCACCATCCTTCCCCTTGTGGCCTTCTTTCCAGGCCTCCAAGATGTGGACCAAGCGACCAAGCGTCGACTCCTGCAAAAGTAACCATCAACCTTAATGAACGGAGATGCACCATGCGAAAAAGTTAACATCTCATTCCACATACCATGTGTTGTTTCAGAGTGGTTAGGTTCCGGCTCCCCTGGACATGTGACGGGCCTGGCATTTTGGCGTGTTCGGCACCCTTCTCCACATGTTGCGCCTGCCATGCCGGGTCACACCACATGTCAGCCAGGGCCTCCCAACAATCTTCCTTCATCCAGTTTTCCCTCGGCTAGTCAGACAAAAACGAACCATTGACTGATGCATCAAACAAGCGGCGGATGACTCAAAGTACTAACAACCAATAGTGTCACTTACCACCGATAAGTATTCTTCTTTCTCCAAATTCGTCTGGCAAGCAGTTTTCCTCGTCATCTTCTCACCCTTGTCATCGAGCGGCCGACACTGCATCACGGCCTTGTACCGCAGCGTGTGTTTCACGTTGGAGAGTATCTTCCGGGCTGATTTCACGAGGGCTTTTGTTGCCTTGTCTTTCTCACCATCCACACAAGAAAATGCTTCCTACAAGAAAGCATATGGCAGTTAATTACAATAATTCGGATATGGAACAATGAAGTGGCAAAGATGCTTACATGAAAACCGTCGATGACCCGGGCGGCCATGGTGACATCTTGCTCATCCTTGGTGTGTTGGTAGTGCTCCCAGGTGAAACCTGGCGATGGCGGGTCGTCATCATTTGGCTTGGCCAACCCGTGGAAGTACTTCCTCACGAGGGAGCCGATGACGTGGTTCGGCAATCGTGCCTTTGGAGGCTTGGTAGGGACAAATTCCCACTGACTGCATGATGAAACAGACAAGCATATGTGAGTGGAAAAGTTGTGATATTCAAAATAATTTGCAAATCAAATACTTACCAATCTCCCGTGGGAGTTATGAGAGGACGGTCGGTGGGAGCCGTTGGTTCCGGGACCTTCCTCGGACCACGCCCGGAGTTCTTCCTCTTGGAAGTGTTGCTCGACATAGACCCCGAGCCATCCGAGGGCACCATGTCGCCAGACTCGGTAGCGAGCGGATCATCTCCTTGAAAGGACCCTCCGACATCGTCATCAGATGATGGGTGCTCATCGGCAGTGAGCTGATGGGAGCCGGATGACTCGGTCGTACCAGAGTTGCTGGTGTGGGTCAACCTACGGCTCATGACTCTCCGATACTTACCGCCAGAGCTCCCCTCCGAATCTGAAAACAAAATAAATTCTGTTAGTTAGGCAGCAACAAGAATCACATGTGAAGGTGCATGCTGGATGCATCCAACAGACCAACTCATCATTTGTTAGCCTGTCAATACAATACTATATTTGGAAGGAAAGGGCAAATTAGGTGGATAAATACAGTCTGAACATGTGCCTACATGTGAACTATCATGAGGTCTTTTTTATTGTAACAGCAGCACTAGTACTAGCTATACCGAAGTCCAAGCAGGACGTAACAGCAGATACAGATGGCACATGGCAGTGATTACGACAGTGTCTCGTTTGTACTCAAATACCAGAATTCGAAAATTCGAATAGTATCTACGTACCCTTATTTCTTTATGATCGATGGCCTGTGTATGTGTTGTTTCATGGCCTGTGTATGTGTTGTTTCAAAAAGACAGGGACTCTGAATTTCTGTAGCTCAATATCGGACTTTGCAATTGCGAGGACATGATCGATCCTGAAAGAATTTTTCAGAGACATATATATTGGCATGTGAACAGTGATTGCAGCAATTTACTATGAGGGAAATAAGAGAGGACACACACTGCACCAGAAACCTAAAGCTGTCTGGACGAAGCAGGGCACATTGTCTCTCTGATTGCCAGCGCCTCAAAAGGTACATATTTCAGTTCTGAAGCAGTGTGTCCTCCCCTTTTTCACTGGTTCAAAAATCACAAGTTATATGTTGCTGGCACATGGGCTTGACTACAACCTTTGAAGTTGACCACGTCTCTTTTTGATCTTGCTGGACAAAACAGCCCCAAGAAACTGAACCTACTGAAACTTATTAGTGTTGCATAAACCCGAATGCAAATATCGACCGAGTAAACGCTGACTTCTTCAATCTTATTCCTTGAAGACAATATCAACTACAGTATTAGGGAAGATGAAGCAACCAAAGCGTATTAGAATTGCATAAATCTAAATGCTAATATCAAAATAAATATTTTGAGCAATTGTTCTAGAAAGGAAATGACAACTATGGTATTAGGAACTAAAGAAAACAAGAACTTGCGTAAATATGAATGCTAGTGCTAATTTCTA
The DNA here is from genome assembly GCA_039707655.1 of Elymus sibiricus. Taxonomy (NCBI): domain Eukaryota; kingdom Viridiplantae; phylum Streptophyta; class Magnoliopsida; order Poales; family Poaceae; genus Elymus; species Elymus sibiricus. The sequence continues at coordinate 320,837,941 of CM077663.1, read as the reverse complement.
ATGAGTGTTTGGTCCTATCCTTTGCAGTCAAGTACCTGTAGGCATGGCCAGCTGGCGCGCCACCGGTTGCGCTCGGCGGCGGGCGGCAGTTCGTGCCGATGAACCACCACCCCGGGCGCCGGCCATGAGGCGCCGGCACAGGTGGCGATGGCGGCGGCGACGGCAGATGGAGGCGGGGGCGAGGGCAGATGGAGGCGGCGGCGGCGACGGCAAATGGAGGCGGCGGCGACGGCAGATGGAGGCGGGTGCGAGGGCGTCAGCAGCTGGAGGCGAGGGCGATGGCGCCGGCACAGGTGGCGATGGCGGCGGCGACGGTAGATGGAGGCGGCGGCGACGGAAGATGGGGACGGGCGCGGCTGAAAGGGGAAGAAAGTGAGGGAGAGAAAGAATGGGAACGACTAAGAACTAGGTTTAGGTAGTTTACCGAGAGTTACGCTCGGTAAAGGTAACCTTTACCGAGAGCCACTAACCGACTCTCAGAACAGGTGAACCATAGATCTAGGGTAAGACCTTTACCGAGAGCCGTATATCGGCTCTCGGCAACTATTGTGCCACTACTTTATTTTCCTTCTTTTTTTGTGTTTTTCTTTTGGCACTTCCTTTTGTGTCTGATATTTCATACCTTTTTGTGACTAAAGTTTGAAAATACCATGACTGTGAGTGTGTGTTGTGTTGTGTATGTGTATGTGTGTGTGCAGAGGCAGAGGAGTGTGAGTGTATGTGTGTGTGAGTGTGTGTTGTGTTGTGTAGGCAGAGGCAGAGGAGTGTGAGTGTATGTGTGTGTGAGTGTATGTACACCAAACTAGTGAGCGTGTGCCTGTGCTAGCCATTTTTTGCAGCGAGCAACAACATTTATTCATCCCTCAACAACATTTATTCATCCCTGAATTTTTTTTCTAAAAAAAGCAACATTTATCCATAGGCATAAAATATTTTTGCTCCAAATCAAGGTGTGGCGGCTGCCACACCTTGCCCATAGGGGTCCTCCGCCAGTGTGTGTGTGAGTGAGTGTTGTTGATGTGTGTGTGTTGGACATATGATTGACATTACTTCATTCTTTCGTGCAGGACATGCATCTATTTTGACAATAGAGAGTGAATTCCGTCGCACATTTCAAGGGTAATCTCTTCCCGTTCATGTGTAGGTTTCCATTTTTTGTAGATCACCTAAATAGTCGCGTAACCTAGGCATTTCCCGTTCGGAAGGGTTGTATTTATAAATATGCAAGTCTTTGCATATTTATAACCTCAACTCTTTCGAATTGTCCACGTTTTCCATGGACAGCCCGAGGATGTGTAGGCTGGTCGTTTTCATGCCATACTTCGATCTAAGACAGAATTTCGACGGTGTCTCCTTGTTGTTCTCTGGATACACATCCTCTCGGCTTATTGCCGAGACGTGTATTTGGAGAACAGCGGGGAGGTGCTGCCGAAATTTTGTCTCGGATCGGAGTACGTCATGGAAACAGACCCAGCCTACACATCCTCGGGTGGGATTAGGACATATCTTTACCTATTAGATTGCTCAGTGCATGTCGTAAAACTTGATGGAACCACTTGTTAGATAAAAAACATTATGTGCGTGTTTCACATTATATCAGAGGATGGAAGATTGTGAGTGGATGTACACCGGACATCCCAGCCTAGAGGGTATGACCCCTGAGTGGAGGTCGAAGACCAATGATTTCCTGGAATTAGTATTTGCTGGAGAAACGTCAGTTCGTGGAATTTGGTGCCCATGCACGGATTGCGATAACCAGGTTGAAAGAGATAAGATTACTATGAGTAAACACTTAGGCAAATATGGGTTTACGCCAGGCTATTACCGGTGGATCTTTCACGATGAGACAGAACAGTCCAGAGCAGAGGTGGTGCGGCAGCGCACCGGCGAATATGATACTCGGATTGAAAACCTGTTAGATGACATCCGCCGTGCAGATCCGCGGGAGGACCCGAACTCCGAGGATCCGCCGGAAAGCCCAGAAGAGTATCATGCAGCTTTGTTTGCGGCACAGAAACCCCTTCACGCCCATACAGAGGTTACTCAACTAGATGGCATCGCACGCCTAATGGCCCTGAAGGCAACCCACTGCATAAGCATAGTTTGCTTCAATGAGTTATTGTCAGTTATTGCTAGCCTGCTGCCTAAAGAAAACATATTGCCAAAGAACATGTACGAGTCGAACAAAATCCTCGGTTCACTGAAGATGCTGTATTTGCAAATACATGCTTGTCCAAACGGATGCATGTTATTTAGAAATGAACATAAAGATACGAACTACTGTGTCAAGTGCAAATCCCCTAGGTATATTGAGGTACAAAATGATGACGGTAGCAAGACGCAGCTCAAAATTGCCGTCAATATCCTTCGATATCTTCCATTCACAGAAAGGATCCAGAGGCTTTATACGATCGAGGAAACTGCCCAATATATGAGATGGGCCGCCGAAGGGAAGATGTACAATACAAAAAAGATGCAACATCCACGTGATGGTGAAGCATGGAAGAATTTTGTTCAAATTCATAAGAAAGTGGATGACTGGAAGAGTGCAGCTGTTGGGATAACAACCGATGGGTTCAATCCATATGGTTTGATGGCTGCCGTATACAGTTGCTGGCCAGTATATGTTATCCCCCTGAATCTGCCCCCTGGCGTTTGCATGCAATGACATCACATGTTCCTGACGCTGATAATTCCAGGGCCTAACTATCCGGGGAAGAATATGAGTGTGTACATGGAGCCACTGGTGGACGACTTACTTGTTGCTTGGAACACTGGGGTAAGGACATACGATGCCGTTTCAAAGAAGCACTTCAATATGCATATCTGGTACCACACATCGCTACATGACCTACCAGCACGTGCGATATTTTGTGGTTGGTGTGTAAAGGGGAAGTGGCCTTGCCTAGTGTGCCGACAACGTGTGACTTTCATGTGGCTGGCTAAGGGTCGCAAGTACGTATGCTTTGACCAACATCGGCAGTTCCTTTGTCTTGATCACCCATACAGACAAGACACTGTGAACTTTGGGAAAGGTGTTATTGTTGATGACCCGCCACCACCTATTATGACCGGTGCCGAGCTTAAGGATGAGTTAGATGCTCTCGAGAAAAATCCCAATGGGAAAGGTTTTGTGGGATATGGAGAGACACACCAGTGGACTCACATTCCAAGCTTATGGAGGCTCCCTTACTTTAAAGATCTTCTCCTTCCACACAACATTGATGTAATGCACACTGAAAAGAATATTGCGGAGGCTTTACTCGGCACACTCCTCGACACCGACAAGACAAAGGATAACATTCAGGCTAGGATCGATCAAGCCAAGCTATGCAACAGGCCAAAATTACAATTGGTGCTTCGTGCAAAAGGTAATTCTTGGAAGAAGCCATTAGCCCCTTTCACCCCTTCAATCCCCCAAAGGAAGAAAATTCTCCAATGGATTGTGAACAAGTTGTACTTCCCTGATGGATATGCAGCTAATATCATGAGGGGAGTGAATATGGCTACAAAGCGAATAGGAGGCCTCAAGAGTCATGACTACCATGTATGGCTTGAGCGGATAATGCCCGTGATGATTCGAGGGTATGTCAGAGAGGATATTTGGCGAGTGCTGGCGGAGTTGAGCTACTTCTTCCGCCAACTTTGTGCCAAAGAATTAGATTATGAAGTGGTTGCAAAGTTGGAGGAACAAGCACCTGGCTTGCTATGCAGGTTAGAGAAGGTATTTCCGCCAGGTTTCTTTAATCCGATGCAACATATGATCTTACATCTCCCGTATGAGGCTAGAATGGGAGGACCTGTGCAGTTCCGATGGCAGTATGCACCTGAACGGGAGTTCAAGCATCTTCGTGGCAAATGTAAGAATAAAGCCCGCATCGAAGCCTCCATAGCCGAGGCATACCTGAACGAGGAGGTGGCAACGACCACGACAAAGTACTATCATGACAGCATTAAGACTAGGTTAAATCCAGCTCCTCGTTACAATGAAGAACCCACCAGTAATGTTCCCGACCTTAGCCTCTTTGAAGGCCATGGTGGCAAAGCAAGAGGACCGAAGCGGAAGACCTTTTCACCTACTGAGTGGTGGACTCTTATGATCTATGTCTTGACCAACATGGAAGAAGTGAAGCCGTACATAACGTAAGTGTAGAACACCTTCATTGACAAGTACTCACTATTCTTGAGTCCTAACTCGAATTCTTCTCATTGCTAGGGAATTCCAAAACGAATTCTGGAAGCTACCACGGCCCCCTAGCGACGAAGAATCAGCAAACCTTCTTGAAGATACCAATGTTGATGGCGGTTTCATTTCTTGGTTCTCACGAAAAGTAACTTCCCTAACTTTATGTACACTTCAAGTTGTTCTTACTTGCCGGTAATGCTTCCACTAATGAACCAGACAATCTCCTATTAATCATGTAGGCATACCAGGAGGTTGATATGGACGCCGAAATGAGAGAAGTAGCCAAAGGTTTTGAATATGAGGCCAAGTCATTTAAGGCTTACAACATGAATGGGTATCGCTTCCACACTGATAAACACACGCGTGAGAGGCCCAATCGAAGGTCAATAAATAGTAGTGTCCATTGTCTACGGACAGATGGACGTCACTACTATGGAACTATCAAAGAAATATATGAGCTGCAATACTGTGGTTTACAAGGTGTGAAGCCCATCGTAAAATGCAGTTGGCTCGATCCTGAGAAAGTGAGACGGACCCCTAGTATTGGCTTGGTCGAAGTTGAACGAGCATCGAAATATGCAGGAAATGATGTCTATATTATGGCTCAACAGGCTACACAAGTGTTTTATCTCCCGTACGCGTGCACATCTACGGAACATATCGATCTCTTGAAATGGGATGTCGTGTACAAGGTACCCCCGCATACCAAGGTACCTACCCCAAGCAAGGACGATTACCACATAAACCCTGACACATACGAGGGAGAGTTCTATCAAGAAGCAAACAATCACGATGACAAAGATGATGCAGAGGAAGATGATGGCGTGCATCACGAAGATGATGCTATGGAACATGAGGCCATGGATGACATGGAAGTAGATAATGCGGAGGACGAATACGAGGATGTTTCTGACCCTCAAGATTTGGCATTACTTCTGCGATGGGAAATGGGGCAAGATGATGATGAGGGTCCCCCTGAAGACTTCGAGGATGAATGTATGAACTGGCGTGATAGCGATGATGACAACCCTGATCCAAATGTTGCACCTAATATTGACCCCTATTTCTAACAACTCCATGTAATCGTGTGAGAACCATGTATGCGTGTCACAACTCCATGTATTCGTGTAACAACTCTTCGTATTCGTATGTGCAACAACTCTATGTATTCGTGTGTGTAACAACTCTACGTATTCATATGTGCAACAACTCTATGTATTCGTGTGTGTAACAACTCTATGCATTCGTGTGTGCAACAACTCTATGTATTCATGTGTGTAACAACTATATGTATTATTGTGACAACTCCATTTATTCTTCGTATGTGATATATTTAATGTATTTACATCAAGTTGTATCATCTGTACTAACTGGTTTGTTCCTCGTCGTATCAGGTGATTGAAACATGACAGGTGGCAACAAGAATGCAAAGGAAAGTTTGAAAGATGTGGCAGCTCTGTACAATGATAAACTTGCTCGACCGGTGAAAGAGGTGGCCACTCCTGCATCGGTTGCCACAGCCGCCAAGAAGGCCAAACGACCGGCGGGTCTAGACCCCCCTTCAAAAAGCCGGGTGAAACGAGGTCGAGTAGGACGCGGGGGAGGAGGAGTAGGACGCGGAGGAGGCGGGGTAGGAGGAGGAGGAGGCGGAGAGGAGGCGGCTCGAGGAGGTAGACGAGGTTGCAGAGAGGAGGTGGCTCGAGGAGGCAGACGAGGAGGAGGAGTAGATGAGGTAGGAGGAGGAGGCGGGCGAGGAGGGGGACGAGGAGGACGAGTAGGGGGGGACGAGGAGAACGTAGAGCAGCCCGTAGTAGAGCACCTCTTTCTTCTCCTGGACCCTCTGATGCGGTGCTTCGCCAGCCTGAGGAGGAGGATGCACGGCGGCTGGAGGAGGAAATAGAGGATGGGGAGGAGGCGGGTCAGGATGAGGAGGATGAGGAGGAGGTGGTGGAGGACGCCGCCGCCAAGAGGAGGCTGGTTGTTCGTCAGGTTTCTGAGGGTGGGGATGGACCCTCACGAGTGACGGAGCACCACGAGGTGAGTGGCTCACAGCCGGGCGGTTCGACTATTAGCACTACTTCCACACGGAAAGTGTGGCTGCGTGGTCCTTCAAAGCTTCCAAAACGTCCATATGTGCATAGAAACGTGTTGATTAAACCAGTGGGAGAAAAGTAAGTGGTTATATCGACTCATCCCATTTAAATTGTACCTTTGTCATTTCATCACATATAATATGACTTCACTCTTCCTAATGCAGGAGCTTAATAAAAGCTGGTGAGAGGCGTCCGCCACGTCCGCCGAGTGGCATCATTGGGGGTCTTTGTAGGTTAAATTATCCTGGACTGGTCACTTTGCCGAACGGTGTCATTGAGCCAGCTTGGTCATGGGATCACTACAAACTTGCTCCGGATTTCCTGGATATGCGTCAGAGGGTTTATGATACCAGAGCCTTGCGAGTGGTCAACGATTTCTGGGTAAATCCTTTCAAACACCGCAATGTCAATACCAAAAGGTTTAAATTTGCCATAGTAATGATTTTACCCTTCTCACATGTGTGCATGTTTATAGGATTTCTTTACATGCATAGATGGTGAGAAGGATCGCGCCAATGTGGTGGTTGAGAATATTGCCAAGAAACTAGTTCATGACATGCACTATGAGGAGCGCATCCGGTTAGTGGTCAAGTATCACGCGGACTATCTCAACCAGAAGATTTCCAAAGAGGTGGCTCGAGGGAAGCATCTTACACGGGACATGTACTTCAAGGCAAGTGACGATGGATGCTTGTTATTCCCTACATTCCAACAAATTAGATTCCTTACTAAGATGCATTTGTTTACTTATTACAGGTGATTCCTCGGTGGTGCGCTGACAAACGTCCGTGCTGGGAGAAGATCGTCGAACGGTGGACAGATCCAGGGTGGCAGGATGAACACAAGACCATCAGGGACCGGCGTAAGTTGATGGGTTGTCCAGGACACCGTCAAGGCAACCTCACCATCCCAGGTGTCCTCTGCAAACATGTAGGCAACAACATCCTTTTCTTTTCATCATGTTTCTCTTTCATTTGTGAGCATTTCCTCGATTGTTTGGATCGCTTTCTTTTGCAGAAAGAAGACACCGGCAAGGATATCTCTTACTTCGAGGCATGGACCGACAAACGTACCAAAGACGACAAGGACAAGGACCCTCTCCACCCGGAGAGGGACTGGATCAGCTCTAAAGCCCGGTCAGATGGGGAGAACTACACCAAAAAATTGAAGGACACGTACGGGCAAGAGGCTGATCCTCACGTGCTGCCGTTTGACCCTCTTGGGGCCATTGCCGCTGCAGGCGGTAGACCGAAGGGCCGGATGGCGGTTCACCTTGATTCTGTCATAACCTCCTCCCTTCCGAGAGTCAACGCGCTTCGTGCTATGAGTACTGGCTCTGCTCCTAGCATAGAGCGTCACGTACCACATACCGTGTCCATTATTGAGGAAATTCAGGTCATTGCTTCTTCATTGATCCTTCATGGTCCTGCATGTTTGCATTTCAACACGAATGCCATTTTCATTGCCATATTGTAGACTCGACTGAATGACACCCAGAAAGAACGAGATGAAGACCGGGCTAAGCTGAAGGCACAAGATGATCTAGTGAAGTCTTTACAACAAATGGTGGTCAATCTTTATTCTATGCAAGGCAAACCAGTGCCAGAGATGCCACCGACGCCAGAGTGGAACATTGTGAGTTTCGTTCGAACTATTTCTATCACCATTTTTGGCATTACCATATACATTCATCTTATTGGGTCAATCCATCACAAGGGTCGAACAATGTTCTGGTAGTTCCACCTGAAGTTGGTGGAGTTGGAGAACCAAACGTAATTACGTCTTCTGATGTTAATGTTACCACTCCGATCTCGAAAACCGTGTGAGCTTCATGTTATGTTGTGTTTGAAACTGTTCCTTATATGTGCTTGAGAACTATTGCATCTTGTGTGATCTTGAGACTTGTAAACTTGTGGTAGTCGAGTGTGCTTGACAACTATTGCACGTTTTATGCACTATTAAATTTATGTGGGCTGTTCTTGAGAATCATTTCTTTTTTTGTTCAATGATGCCTATATGTGAGATGTTCTATGTGTGATGCACTATATGCTGCTGCCGTATATGTTTTGCTGCAGGAAAGGAACAAAACAGCCAAAAGAGACTGTTGGGCAAAACATTGCCGAGAGTGGCTCTCGGTAAAGTCTGTGAAACTGGACAAAGATACAATCTTTACCGAGAGGCCTCTCGCAAAAGGATACCAACCAGTAGCTCCTATCTGACATCTTTACCGAGGGCCCCTCTCGGCAAACATGGCTCTCGGCATATGCTGTGGACCCACATGTCAGGCGCGGACACGTGGTACTTTCCTATTGGGTATCTTTGCCGAGGGCACCTCTCGGCAAACAAGGCACCCGGCGTACTCTACGGACCCACATGTCAGGATGCCGACACGTGGCCCTTTCCCATTGGGTCTCTTTGCCGAGAGCCACTCTCGGCAAAGACGGCACCCGACGTACCCTACGGACCCACATGTCAGGCTGCCGACACGTGGCCCTTTCCTATTGGGTCTTTTTGCCGAGAGCCACTCTCGGCAAAGATGGCACCTGGCGTACCCAACGGACCCACATGTCAGGCTGCCGACACATGGCCCTTTCCTATTGGGTCTTTTTGCCGAGAGCCACTCTCGGCAAAGACGGCACCCGGCGTACCCTACGGACCCACATGTCAGGCCCCGACACGTGCCGTTTTCCTATTGGGTCTTTTTGCCGAAAACCACTCTCGGCAAAGACGGCATCCGGCGTACCCTACGGACCCACATGTCAGGCCACGACACGTGCCGTTTACCTATTGGGTGTCGTTGCCGAGGGCCACTCTCGGCAAAAACTGTGTGGACCCCACATGTCAGGTTGTGGCCACGTGGCAACGGCCGGCCCCGTCTGCCGTCTGTTAGCTACTTTATTTTGCCGAGGGCCGTGTATCCCTCTCGGCAAAAGCTTTGTCGAGAGTCGTAGATTGACTCACGGCAAATTCCTGTTTGCCTGAGAGGTGTACGCCGGGTGCCCTTTCCCGAGTGCGGCCCTCGGCAAAGCCTTTGCCGAAGGTTATTGCCCCTTTGCCGAGTGTCCGTGGCACTCGGCGTATATGCCGATTCCAGTAGTGTCTATAGCAATGTTTAACCTAGAAATAAGAAAATCACACGCAAGATGATAACAATCATCAATCAAACACTGCCGTTGATGCTCCCGTCGATTGTCCTCCATTCCTCATAATGTAGATGACCTCCAAATTGTCGGAATTTACAACCAGACGATTACAACCCACCCTTTGCGCAAGTGTAAGGCTAAATCTGAGTGCCAAAGCTTCGGCCGTAAGGACGTCCATGCACCAGTCAATTTTTCAATTCCCATCTTTTATCATCCCTCAAGACCCCCCCCCCCTCCCGAAGCAAGTCTTGGTCAAAAAAAGCGTCAACATTAAGGACATCTCTAGCGTGTAAGGCCAAATCTGAGTGCCAAGCTTCAGCCGCCAAGACGTATTTTGCCATCCAACGCGGTCCTACATCGGTCCGTTCGGCGGTCTGGATGTACTTTTTCCCGCGAAACCAGGGGGGCTTTACGAGCGCCTTAACCGCTGCCACTCCCCCTTCTGACTACCCTGACCCACTAAAAAAATCCCCCGCCTCTCCCGCGCTTTCCGTCTGATACACATGTCGCTTCCCGCGCCGCACCCATGCCGACCCAGAGCATGTAGCGGACGTCATTGATGTCGAGCGATGCGGCCGGACCGAAGGGCAGCACTGGCGAACGCAACCTGTCGGACGTCACCGCTTCAATATGGACGCCGCTTCCTAAGAGACCAACTCCGGTCGCTGCGGCGCATTGAAGCGGGCTAACCGACCCTTCGCAAGGCCTGGCCACTGCGAGGAGTGGTTCCCTAGCGACTCCTCCACCAACCTTGGCAGGGCCAAGTTCGCCATCACAGCTCCGTGGGCGTCGTAGGCATTGGTCGCGGCGGCCCTCCGCACCGTGTAGGAGGAGGGGAGTGGCTCCTCCCCGAGTGGTAGGCAGCGGCCAGACAAGCCTGCCGCGGCCCTCCAGCATCCTTCCGTCACGGGAGGGACGACGATGGCGATGCGACAGGGCAGGGTGGCGAAGCATACGAGGTGGTTGTACAATACAAGTTGTAGGATGTTTTTCCTAGCTTTAGTTAACGGTCAAAATATCGACCCTTTTATGTAAATTATGTCCAAACTTTAATGAAATCAGTCGTGTTTGATGAAATTTCTCTGGTTTGTTCAAATGCATTTTGAATGGTATGCAGATAGAATTGGATGGCTGGCTGCCGCATCTGTGATGGATGTGGTCTCCAATTTTGCATGTCAGCGTTGGACATGCCCTAACCTTAACAAAACCCACAGGAGGGGGGTCCAGCCTTCTTTATGGTAGCGTTTGGAGAGTACGCTATAGCATAACTAGAAGTCATAGCACAGATCCCCATAGAAATCTGATAAGAATCTTAGATTATCTCCTCATGAATCAATTTACGTCTGACACATGACAAATACCAAGCAGCGACATCGATCATCTCATGAGCATTCTGAATCCCCAAAGCAGACAAATCCTCGTCTGACAACATAAGTAAGAACTCCATAACTGCCTTACCAGCATGATTAACCTTACATGCTCTTTTAACAATTTTTTCTAACCCTAACCTTCTCCAAACCTCCCTTGCTTATTGCAAAGAAACAACAAGTGGTTTCTATCTTTAGGGCCACAAAAACAAGAGGGACATTGAGGCGAAACTTTCATATGTCTATTAGCGAGGGTTACTCGACACTCGAGTGTACCATGCAACATACGCCAAATAAATATTTTAGCGTTTGTCGGGCAAGAAAAGTTCCAAATCTCACGCCAAATAGGATTCACATTAGTTTGTCCCATACCATTCGTACGACGAAGTTTCCATCCATGTTGCTGATTTCACTCCACGAGATAAGAAGACCGAACCAAAAACAATTCATTTTTCGTGACTCTCCAAGCAACAAAATCTACCATGTCATGCTGGGGTAGTGGAATTGCTAGGATTCATTACGCGTCAATTGGGCAAAACTTTTGCTTGATAATATTTTCATCCCAATTATCAGAAACAAGATCAATAACATCCTCCACTTTGGAAAACAAGTGAGCGCCTTAGGGGTGATAACTTTTTTCTTGGCACACTTAGGAATCCAACTATCATTCTAAATATGAATCTTCTGAATATTCCCAGCTCGTCAAATATAATCATGTTTCATAGTATTAACACCCACCATAATGCTTTGCCAAATAAACAAAGATCCTTCTTTTAACTTCTTATTAAGTAAATTGCCATCAAGAAAATACTTAGCACTCAAAACCGTAGCACATAAGGAATCAAAATTCTCAAGAAGACGCCAAGCCTACTTTGCCAACATCAGCAAATTGAAAAACTGAATATCTTGACCCCCCGCCCCCTGATTCTTAGGGACACAAATTTCCCAACAAACCACTCAATGCATCCTCCTCTGGTTATCCTTTTCTCCCATTAAAAATGCGACATCACATCTATAATTCCTTTACAAATATGTTTAGGTATTTTAAAAACTGACATTGCATAGGTGGGAATGACTTGGACAGCAGACTTGAGAAGAATCTCTTTCCCTCTGACGGATAATAACTTTCTTTCAACCACTAATTTTCATTATAATACGACCAATTAGACACTAAAAATACTCACTTTTATCAAGCCCCCACACCAGCAGGAAAACCTAAATACTCGTCATTGGGTGCCTCGGTCAAGATATTCATTATGTCACACATTTGTTCTTTAATATCCTCACTGGCATTGGGACTAAATAGGATAACCAATTTTTTCAACACTCATCATTAAGCCTCATCATTTTACGTTTTCACTCTCATGAGGATCAAATAATCATCACCAAAAGGAAGATTATTTTGACGGGGGCACATCTCTACAGACCTTCAGTCTCGAAATTTCATTTTCCTCCGCTTGCACCAAGAGAGCAGTTAGACCCTCTGTACAGAATAAAAAGAGATAAGGAGATAAATGATCTCCCTGTTGTAGTCCCCTCATTGGGTTGAAGCTCCTAGTTTCCTCTGCATTAAACTGAACCCGATATTCAAAAGTGGAGACACATCCCATAATTAAATTAAACCAGTTCTCCTGGCAACCTAATTTTAACATGTTCTCTTTTAAGAAAGGCCACTCAACCCTATCATAGGCTTTATGCATATATAGCTTAATGGAGCACATACCTTCTTTGCCCTCTCTCGTTTTCTTCATTTGACGGAAACACTCATACACCACTAAAACATTGTCCCTAATCATTGTCCTAGGCACGAACACACTTTTGGTCGGGATGATAATCTCAGGCAGAAAGGCCTCAAGTAGGAATTCACTATTTTTGCAATAATCTTGTATAACACATTACACAAACTGATCGGCCTATACTGGGTTACCTTCTCTGAGGAATTTACCTTTAGTGTCATCACAATCGTCGTATCATTTCATCTCGATGGGATAGTGCACGTATTAATAGCTTCAAGTTCGTCCGATCTCGGAGCCGTTAAATCACCATTGGAAAATTGCCTTGCGAACATCTTCAGTGGTATAAGGAGAAAGGAGGGTATTATTCATTTCCGTAGACACTTTCATCCATAGAAGAGAAATAACTTCATGGTTTGAATGCAAAACTTCATAGGTTAACAAATTAGATAAATAGCTTGATATATGATCCTTAAGTTCTATACCTTACCTCCATACCCCCGTGTCATGAAGAAGTTTCTTAATACTGTTTCTCTTCTTTCTGGCGTAGCAGCATTCTGAAAGAAAATGAATTACGCCCCATGCAACAACCAAATTGCTCTGCCTCTCTGAAACCAAAATATTTCATTTTGATTTAGAAGATTTTCAATGAGGACCAGAATTTGCTTTTGCCGACAGTTGGACTCAGCATTCATAGGACTATGTCGTAGCTTCTCTAACTCTTTTTTTAACTTGTTGGTTATTCTTTTTGGACCTTTTAGGATTTCATGATACCAAGAATGTGAATTAGCATGCACCGCTCAAGTACACGCTGCCAGAGACGAACGGACACCCGCCATTTTGGCCTTTTCCCAAATTGTTTTCACAATTTCCTCCTTAGTCTTTTCGTTAAGCCATCTAGCTTCAAATTGTGTAACACGGTCCTTCGAACCACTGGATAGATTATTATCAAAGATAATCCGTATCAATAACTAAAGGCCATGATCATAGTGCACATTTTCCTCATTTATAACCACCGCACGAGGAAATTTATTGGTGCGTTCCACATTGCAAATAACTCTATCAAGTCTTTCTTTATCACCTCTTCTCCAAGTAAAAGGATCACCAACAAAGCCCAAATCTTCTAACCACAATTGATAAGACAATCATGAAAACCCTTCATCATAGCAATATGCCTCGCATTGCCGCCCTCTTTCCCACAAGAATATAACATCTCATTAAAATATCCTAGAAGCTCCCAAGGATAAACACCCGTATTATTCAACTTACGAATAACAACCCAAGAAACATGACGCTCACACCATGATGGATAACCATAAAAACCAGTGAATCTCCACTTTACAACATCCTCATTAAGTAACCGAATATCAATGAAATGAGGCGGCAAATAGTTAAACTCTATTTTTATTAACTTTATTATAGAATAAAACGAGGCCACCGACCCGACCATCACTCTCCACAACATTGTTGGAAACGAAAGCTAAAGTACTACAAAGTCCATAAACCTTACATTTATTGAAATGAGACTCGGAAAGAAAAATGAGGTCCGCCCGAACCGATCCTTGGAGATCCAAGAGCTCACGAACTGCCATGCTGGAGAGCATACCACGACAGGTTCATCCTAATATATTCATTTGGCCTGGCGATCCTCCTCATCGGAGGCCGCCGATGCACCATGAACTCACTTTTCTTCTCCAATCGACTCCCTCCTCTGCTCCATATAATCCTCTTCTTTCTCTTATAGCTCCTTTGACACATGAGTGACTACCCCATCAACACTCATGGCCGTTTCAACCTGGCTCGCACAAACCCTCTTACATGATACGTTAAAGTCCCCATACAAAAGAAACTCATTAATCTCTATACTAACATTTTCAAAAGAAAAAACCACCTCACTTCCTATAGGACGCACGTCAGCAGTAGCACTTCTCTTCCTTCATATCACCTTGTCATAAGAAGCTCCATCACCCTTGCTTGAAGGGCGCTCATGTCTTCTTCATTTTTATTATGAACCCCGTGCAAGTTAGTCCTATGAGCTTTGAATGTAAACACAACAACAACCTTTGTATTCTAAACAGCAACCGGGGAAACCACACTAGCCAGACCAACCAATGGGAGCTTTCCAGCAAGAGCAGCCACCAAGGCAGTAACTTGAGGAGATAAACGAGTCATGGAACCACTCGCATGCAGAGCACCAACTGCTTCAACAAGACTCGACTTTACGGGCAGCAGCTAGCCCTCCCGGGCAAGCAGAGCGCCTCGATGGTCAAGCCCCAGGTCAGAGACCACCTGGCCTTAGCTAGGAACAGACTGACCCGATGCGGCCAGTACCTAAAGAAGGCTCTGTTGGCCAAGCGATGACGCCACCGGACACCGGCCCTCCTACCTGGATGAAGCAAAAAAGCTGGACATCACCTAACGCCACTAAGGGCGCATCAATGGCCCTTAGCAGGTTGCCATCAACCACAATCTTTTTCTTGGGGAACATCTCTAGTCCATCAACCATTCTAGCCACCTCGACGACCATCCACTCCATCGCCTTGGAGAAACTATCCTTCCAGTGCCAGTGGTCCATAACTCTTCACTGCGAAGGAGACCCTCCAAATTTAACGCTTGTTGTGTTGAGCAATGATCCTTCAGTTATCCATCCACTCAGAGGTTATTGGGGTAGATACCCTTCATTTTGTCCTTTGGAATGACGCAAAAGAGCTCTAAAACATGGGCAACTATCCCATAGCAAACACAAAATTGCGGTAATTTTTCATATCTCACATCAAACTCAATCTCTTTCTGACTTCCCAATGGAGTAAAGGCTATACGATGCTTCTGATAGGTTCATGCAAAAGGAGTTCCACACGCACACGTATAATTTTTTTCCTCCATCACCTTGTTGCAATGAGAAACTAGAATTATATCTCTGAGTTGATCACCAAATTTCCATCCCATTGCCTCCGTCTTTAGCTCAAAAGGAAGTCCATGTACCTGACCCAAATAGCAATTACACCGAGGTCAACACCTTCTAGGTTCCTTATACTATCGAAAGCGGCAAGATAACACCGTCTCGTTTGAAATGCCACAATTGCGACTTGAGCACGAAACATCAACCCCCCTCAGCACAAAAGTTGAGGGCAAAATGTCCATCCTTGCTTGCCACTTCCTAGATGGTGACCACGCCTTGAAGCTGCCACACTGTTGCACGGGTTCTAGGATTCACCAGATAAGGCAAGAGAATCTTCCCAACCACCAGGGATCCGTTGATGGATTTCCGAGCAGCTTCCTGGTGATGACAAGGGGACAGACAACACGGCTGCTCGAGATGCGGCCTTCTCCTTGCATGGCGGAGACGACTGAACCAGGGAGGCATCACCCCCACACACACATTGTCTTCTGTCCGCATCCCCCATCACCATTAGCTCCCCTCCAGACACCTCCACCTTCTCCTTTCCATCCTGCAACTACTTTTCCGATGGCACAGCAGAGGAACTCGACACAGTCTGGTCACACCGTAGTAGGTTGCACGAGGGCGAATTAAAGTATACATAAATTTTGGTGGAAATGGTAGGGAGCAAAGGAATCACCTGTGAAGGAATGAAATATCTCCCTCCTAATTCCTCACATTCCAAACGACAAAGTAATATCTTATTAATACTAATAAACAATGCATGAAACTATTTCCGGTGACTCCTGACGGAAATTAAGCCTCGATCCCCTTTCTTCCTCCAGAAATCCCTCCCTCCATGGGCCATCAATCAGACCTTTCATTATTAATCCTTGATTTCCACTAACCTTCAATGAATCCTTACTACTACTTCCAAAAAAATTCCCGAATCTCTCCCTCACCAACTTAAAACATAGCTCTCAATTCTAGGAAGAACGAACGATACCCCCTGATCTCTCTCTCTCTCTCTCTCTCTCTCTCTCTCTCTCTCTCAATCTAGATCCTCAACCGCCAAACAGGCATGGGGCCCCGCCGGGACTACCACTACCACTACCATCACTCTCATGTCCCCGCCAGGTCACCGGGCGCCCGCGAGATCCCATAGAGCTTTTTTTGAAAATAAATTTCCTAACACTTCGTGGGGATTGTTTTGTTTACGTTTGCCTTTTTTTACCAATTTATCAATTAATCTTTAACGGGTGTAATGACACTTGTAGAAGAGGCGTGACCCAGGTTCTTATTCATTTTCTAAAGGGAGAAAAGCTCGCAATTTTCCCATCCACGCTCGACCAATCTATCAGCTGTCTAAATCCTATCTTGCAAAGCAAACCAAGCAAAAAACTTAACCTTAAGCGGCGCTCAATTCTTCCATGCCATGCAATCCAAGGGGAAGAGTACCAAACCCAATAATTGGGCCTTGTAAGCGGAGGTCGCCGAGTAAACTCCATCATTGGCGCGCTTCCATACCATATAATCCTTGGCAAGATCATCAAGTACGAAGTCATTCGTGGGCTTCCAAAGAGTAAAAAACTCCCTTATGTGCTCAACAGATACGATGGGGGATAATTGATTTTAAGTATCCAAGCATTGTCCTTAAGCTCTTTGCTCCCTATCCAGTTTTTCTCTTTGATACCTCAAAAATGCGAGGGACAATGTCTTTGGTCTTATGACCGAGGATCCAAGGAGAGTCCCAAAAATGTGTTCTCTCTCCATCCAATGGTGATGGTGATGGAGGCATAGGAGAATTCAAGGTCCGCCTCGCAACAAGGGTTTCATAGTCCCACCCATATTTGGAAGGCTCCTTCCACTTGTAGCATGGCCAAAAGAAGCCGCAAAGCACGCGCAAATTTGTCGGTGTGGGGCACTCTAAGACCACCATACTCAAGTGGTCCACAAACGACCTCCCAATTGACCTTGCTCGGAGGCGGATCAAAGTAATGCAAGCTCGATCCAAAGACTGAAAGAGAGCACTTATCCTCCTTTCAAGCTGTAAACAACGAATTTCACGACTCTACATCTCAACTATCTATGAGATTGCAATGCAAGTGTGGAACCTATGGGATTTATGGCATGATCCTAAACAAAATGTCAGAATATTTGGGTTTAGCTCAGTAGATAAATACAAATATAACTTAAAGACCTATAAATAAATGGCAAGTTGAAGTGTAATTTTTAGTCCCATATTGCCAGTGAAGTTTTCTCACCCCACTTAGTGTTTGGCATGAGGAGAGAAAGAAAATACCTCACGTGCTCACCTCGTCTGGCCGGAATCAAAGACGGGCGAATGTCTTTGGAACCACTCGCCCTTGTGATCCTGCATAGGGAGAGGGCAAATTAGAATTTGGGAAGCCCAACAGGGGATTGCTCACATTCTACACCATGGGTCATCTACCTTGCAAGTCTGGTGGTGTGACGTACCATCACCTCCGATGGCGCCTGCTTCGACTGATCTTTACCAACATCATCGTGGACAACATCACTTCTGCTCCAACTATGACTACTTCAACTCCAAACGACCAGTACACGCGACGTAATCTGGCCCAATCGCTATTTATGGTTGTTGTTGATTGTGTATGTTCTTTTTTTTGTTGAGAAAATGTATGTTCTTTATTGCATCTAATATGTTCCAGATGTACTTGCTAATTGTTGCTTTAATTATTCTAGAATTAATCATGAAATTCCCTAATTATCCAACATGAGAGTCAAGGGAGACGAACGCTAGGATCGAAGTTTGGCCAACCTGTGATACCATATTGTGCTTATCCCTCACTGGGCTCTGCCTTTTCTAGGAAAAAAATGTTGTGCGGCAGCACTATACACCAGATCTATAAATCGCCCGTACCGACATCTAACTCGCTCTCGCCTCTCGGCACGAGGTATTGGGCTGGCCCAGTACTCCTCAAGCTTGAGTTTTTTTTTTCCTTTGTTGTTTTTCTTCTCGGGTTTTCACTGGTTGCGATGGTTTTCTTCTCGGGTTTTTTGGATTTTTTTGCTTCTTTCCGCGGTTTCAGCATTTTCCTTTGGTTTGTTTCTTTCTTTATTTTTGTTTTCTTACATCACGTCTGATTTTTTCATACATATTATACATTTTTTATACATCTAATTTATGTATACATGTTTATTTTTATAAATATGCAATTAAAATTCTGTCAAATACACTTTTTTTATTCATGTAACTTGTTTTCACATACACGTTGCAACATATTTTGAATGATAAGACATATTATTTTTAAACTGTGCGAACATTTATTTACATTTATATAACATTCTTGTTAAAAGGTACGAAGATATTTTTAAATGTGTGAACAATTTTAAACATAACAAACATTTATTTGGATACTAAAAAATATTTCCCTGAATTACACTAACATTTTTATTACATTGTATAATTGTTTTGGCGATATCATGTTTACATTTTTTGTGAGATGTTTGAACCTTTTTTTAATGCGATTTGTCAATTCTTTTACACTGCATTGACCTTATTCAAATTCATGGTTTTTAAAATTCTATGTTATTCTTTTATTTCTGGAATATACATGTTTACAATATTCAGAATATTTCTTTCGAAAAATACCAACAGAAGAAAAAACAGAACAACATGAAAAATGAACCAAACTGCAAGGAGCTACTTGGCCAACCCAATACTAGTGATGGGAGGCCTCCCTTGTTCAGGCGATAGATAGTTGCAGAGCAACTAACCAAGGGTACCCCTTGCGGGAGTCTCCCATGGATCATTTTTGGTGGGCTAGGAGTGTGTCACTTGGCGCTCTCAGTCGACGCCATGTGTCCTGGACGGGCGCTCCTTCGGGATTTTATTTTATTTATTTTATTGTACGTGTTTTCGGATTTTAGATTTTTTTTTGTTTTTTGGCTTTTGCCCTATTTTTCCTAGGTATTGGTGCGCGAAAAAAACGAGTTTCTTTTTTCCAGGAGAGGCACATATTTGCTTCTCGTGGAGGCACTTGTTTGCTTTCGCAAGAGGCACAAATTTACCTCTTGAAAAAGGAAAATATACTTTTCTCCCGCAAGAGGTATGGATTTTCTTCTCATGGAGGCACATGTTTTCTACCTCAAGAGCCACATCAGCCTCTTGGAAAAGAAACATATGTATGTTTTTTTTCCTTCCACGATAGGCACCTATTTGCTTTTCGTGGAGGCACAGATTTGCTAACTGTGCCTCGCGGAAAGGGGGAAAACACATTTTTTCTTTTTTCGTGAGAGGCATAGATTTGCTTCACGTGGTGGCACAAACCTGCCTCCGCGAGAGGCACAACTATGCCACTTGGAAAGGGGGAAAAAGGTGGGAGAAAATTGTGCTTCCGGCTCAGTTTTTCTCTTCCGGGTTTTTCTGTAAAAATAAGTTTGTCGAAACCTATTAACATGTGATTTAATTTCAAAGATCTCGATGTGATAAATGCACCGATGAAAACGGTTCGCTATTTGGACACATAATTTAAGCGATAAAATATTTTGAATAAACGAATCTAGGAAAAAAGACAAAGATCCAGGTTACCACAATGACACAATGCAATGCGCCACTTGTCATAATTTGGAAAGGTGGAAGTGACCTTTACAAGGATAGTTTTTTTTGAAGGGTTTAACAGGATAATCTTAATTAGTGATTTTGTAGATAGACGCTCCAAGCCGTTTGTCTCACTTTTAGCGTGACCGAAGGAGGCACGCCTCTAGGGTGCCTCGGGTCTCAGCTATTGGGCCGGCCTAATAGTGTTCCCTTTTCAAAACTTTTGTTTATTTTTCCCTTTTTTCGTCATTTACATATAGTTTATGCAATGTAATTTTTTTTCCATCTTTAAAAATCATGCCATTCATAAAAGTATGCTACATATTAAAAAAATGTTCACACGGGTCAATTTTTTGATGTCATTTAAAAATATAATGGTTGGTACCGTTCAAACGATGTTCAACGTGCGTCTGATTTGTTTTAAAAATTTATTTAAAAAATATCCATTTATGTATTTAAGAAAATGTTCGCCATGTATTTGAAAAATGTGCATACAAGTATAAACAAATGGTCCACGTATATATATAGAAAAGTATACATGTATCAGGAAAGTTGAAAAATATAAAAAGTACAATAATTAAAACACAAAGGTAAAAATTAGAAAATAAAAAATTGCAAAATTTAAAAGAGATAAAGAACTTAAAAATAAAAAACTACAAAAATCACAAAGAAAACCAATAAAGAAACACAGAGAATGGAAAAAGAGAAAAAAAATGCATGGAAGTTTCAAAGACTGCTCCGAACCTGTCTAAAGAAGCTTCCCAAAACTGATTAATAGGCTGGCCAACTAAAGCGGTTTCGCAGGCATCGCCGGTGGCGAGGTAGAGCTACGTCTCGCTTTTAGCGAGACATAGCTTTCCGGGAATGTGTGCCATCTGACGATGCATGTTGTCAGAATATCCTATTCTACGCATATCCTATTCTACCCTCATATCCGATTCTACATTCATTGCATAGGACAGTAGTAAGATGATATTCTTAGCTCTGAAATGTAGCTGGTTCCACCGGTTTATTTATTTTCCTTATTTGTTTGTATTCCCTACCAGTTTTAATTGGTTTCTATTGTTCTTACTCTCCTTTTTCATTTTCTTGTTTCTTTTTTTTACTTCTTTCTAATATAGGGGAATTTAAAAGTTGATGAATTTGTTTCTTAATTTTATCAAATTTTTGAAACTTCTTGAATATTTATATTAATTAATAGTTTTAAACCTAAAAGGATAAAACATGTATGATGTGTCGACTAGAGGGGGAAGGGGGTTGAATAGACAACCATAAAGTTTTAATATTTTCTTAGTTGATTTTAGTGGTAGGTGCGGAATTTATAATCTCTACAAATGCAACTAAGTGAAACATCATATATAATGAGTTAGTACAAACTAGCAAGCTACACAAGGCAAACAACCAAGCAGGTAACAACAATGAGAAAAATTAGGGTTAGGGATGACCACAAGTGACGGGGACGAAGATATAATCCAAAGTTCACATTTATTAGGAGAGTGATAATCTTGCTTTTTACGCTTCAAACCTCCTTCATTCATTCATGAAAATAGTTCATCATTTACAAGCATTTGAATTACAGCCTGAGGGACAGAATCCAACCGAAGATTAGGAGGAGAGAATCTGGCTAAGCTAGCTAATACATGCGCTACATGATTGCTTTCCCTATAAATATTCCACATATGACATGAGTAAAATCTAAGGACATGAAATAACAATCATCAAAGATAGATCTTGCCACCTATCACATGGTGGTAACTACCTCCATGTTAGGAGAATTGATCTCAAGTTTGTTGCATCTGACCTCCATCCTTGTTCATGTCAAACCTTAGGGCTGAAGCTTCTACTATGAAAGCTTCAAAGCAAATCTTAATCTTCTAATTCATTGCTCCAATCATCCCTCACAACCGCACGAAAAGCACCTCAAAAAATCAGCATTGTGGGCCACATCCACGTTGAACTTCAAATAATCTCTCTTTGGTTTAGTCCATCCACCAGTCCTCAACTTGGCCTTCGAAGCACAAGAAAGAGAGAAGTTTGCATCAAGTGCTTTCACAACTACATGAACCTCGGATGCTGATTGGTTTGTTTGCCATGAAGAAACTTCCTATGTTCCCACCACCAATCAGATTGAACCGTCCGTTTTTCTGCTGAGAAGTCGTTTGACATGAGCTTGAAAATTTTAGAAAACTTGATCGACATCACATTTGTTTTTAAGAACATAAATTCACAGCAAGCGGCTAAAATCATTAACTAAACTAAAATAAAATTTAAAACCTCGAGAGGTGACGAGGGCAGGTCCCCCACATTAGTATGAACAAGTTAAATTGGTTGCGAAGAAACACAAGATGAATTATTATAAGGTAATTGATGACTCTTGGCTTGTTGATATTCATCACAAATGGAAGTATCACTACAAGATGAACTGGGAATTTTATTTGATTGAATGAAAGACTTGACTACTTTATTTAACGGGTGACCCAATCGATGATGCCAATTCCTTGATGAAGAACGAACCCGGGAAAAAGCTTGACGCAATGATGAAGATGACCGACCATACGGGATGGGGTAGAGACCATTGCGGCTTCTACCAAGAAGAAGATTCCCCGTGGTTTTATCCTTCACACACAAATAATAACGTTGAAATTACACAAACACTCGATTGTCGGAAACATGACAATAAACAGAGAGACGGTATTTTATGGATTTGTGGAACACGCAAGACATTTTTCAGGACTAGAGGATCATGTGAGCTAGAAAGTTTAGCATGGCCAACGATGAGAAATTTCCAAACCTGAACCATTTGCACCTTGAACTTGGTCCTTCCCACCATACCGCTCGTGCATCTTGAGGCGTCAAGGTTATTCGTGATGTAGTTGGCAGCACTAGTATCAAGGCACCAGTTGTTGTTGATGTGGCCATGCGTCACCATGTTGCCGCCGTGGTACGCCATCATGTTGCCACCATACTACTCGTCTGCCTAGTAGGTGTGGTTGAGCGTTGCCGACACTAGAGAGTGGAGTGAGCGTGGTTATGGGAAATTTGTCACTACTTGGGACGGCGGTTAACACTCCCCAATAGCGCCATTGTGGTTTAGGTTGTTTCCCCGGGTGCCATTGTTGTGCCGCCGCCACGATTTCCATTGCTTCCGCCACCTGCACGGTTGCCGTTACGGGAGCCACAACCACCAGCTTGGTGTACCACATTGTTGATGGAAGACAAACACCGCCGATGTTCGCGGCGTGCTGCTCCAGGCGTGCCTCAAAGCCGAGGAGGGGTGGGTAGAGTCTTTTGACGCTGACATGGCTGTTGAAGATGTCGAATGAGGCTACGAGGGGATCGTACTCCTGACCCAGGCCACCAATGATGTAGCCAACGATCTCCTTCTCGGACAAGTGAGTGCCGACTATGACCATGGCGTAGATGTAGCTCATTATCTTTTGAAAATATTCTGTCGCCGGCATGTCCTTCGTCTTGGTCTACGAGAGCTGGGTGCAGAGTTGGCGAACTCTCGATCTATTCCACGTTGCGAACATGGAGCCAAGGGCAGACCAGACATCGGCCGAGGAGGTTGTGCACGTTATCTGGTTGAGGACTTCCTCGGCCATGGAGGACAGGAGCGCGCCAAGAATGGCTTGATCAGTCATCTGCAAAGAAGGATAAGCAGGGTTGGGCACTTGGTGTGCAGCGTCCCCAGTGCCTTCGGTGATCATCTGCGGTGCCGCGGGAAGGGAGCCGTCGGTGTATCCGAAAAGCCTAGCATCAAAGAGTTTGTGGATGACCTGCACCTTCCATACCAGGAAGTTGGCGTAGGTGAGTCGGAAGGTGATGAGACCAGCGAGCGACAACATGCAGAGGGTGGGTGTGGAAATTATCGCGCCGACGTTGGACGAGGGTTTGAAAGTACATATGCTCCCTTGGAGGTTTTGATAATTCATGACAACATACATTATCTCTTGGACTAATGGCTCTACCTAGTGTTTCGTATTAAGTCCAAAAGATTGTTGTTGCTGGAAATGTGAGGGTGAACCCCAAGGAAGGAAAGGAAGAGGATTGGCTAAGCTTCAAGCTTTAAGACTCTACATTTTGCATTTATGCAAGAAATCACACTTGAGTCCATAGGAAAGCCAATACTATTAAAAGGGGATGAGGTATCTATGATGATCTGGTTGCTCAAAGTGCTTAGAGATTAGCCACCAAAAACCCTCAAGAATTCTCCCACAATATATTCTGTCAAATTCCTAAAAGTCAAATTCAGTGCCACCAACTTTCCACAATTGGCCCTACCGAGTTTTCCTTAGATAGAACCTAGAGCCAAACCCTAGCAACTCGGTGTAACCAAGTTTTGTTTCGGTACAACTGAAATGCAGGGTCCAACCTTCTGTTATCTATTTGCTAAAAATCAGAATTTTTGAGTTTTGCAAATCGGTGTCACCGAAGTGTGGAACTGCCCAGGTGACGTGGCTTGAGATTACGTCGGTATTTCCTCAAAGAGGAAGGGATGATGCAGCACAGCGACGGTAAGTATTTCCCTCAGTTATGAAACCAAGGTATCGAACCAGTAGGAGGATCACCACCACCTAATAAGCCGCACCTGCACACAAATAACAAATACTTGCAACCCGACGCGAAAGAGAGGTTGTCAATCTCTCTACGGTAAAAAGATAGATTAGGTAGTGATAGATCTCTCAAGAACACAAAATAAAAAGGGCAAATAAAAAGTGTAGCAATATATTTTTGTTTTTTTGGAATAATAGATCTGAAAACAAAAAGGCAAAAAGATTGATCGGAAAGCAATATGTTGGAAAAGTAGACCCGGGGGCCTTAGGTTTCACTAGTGGCTTCTCTCATGAGTATAGCACACGGTGGGTGAACAAATTACCGTTGGGCAATTGATAGAAGATCAAATAATCCTGACGATATCCAAGGCGAAGATCATTATATAGGCATCACGTCCAAGATAAGTAGACCGACTTCTGCCTGCATCTAACACTATTACTCCACACATCGACCGCTATCCAGCATGCATCTAGTGTATTAAGTTCATGGAAAAACGGAGTAATGCAATAAGAACGATGACATGATGTAGACAAGATCTATTCATGTAGGAATATACCCCCATCTTGTTATCCTTAATGGCAATGATACATGCGTGCCTTGCTGCCCCTTCAGTCACTGGGAAAGGACATCGCAAGATCGAACCCATCACAAAGCACCTCTTCCCATGCCAAGAAAAATCGATCTAGTCGGCCTAACTAAACCAAAGATTCTAAGAAGAAATACGAGACTATAAGTAATTATGCATATAAGAGATCAAAGAAGACTCAAATAATATTCATGGATAGAAACAGATCATGAACTCAAAATTCATCGGATCCCAACAAACACACCGCAAAAGTTTACATCAAATAGATCTCCAAGAGACCATTGTATTGAGAATCAAAAGAGAGAGAGAGGAAGCCATCTAGCTACTGCCTACGGACCCGTAGGTCTATGGTGAACTACTCACGCATCATCGGAGAGGCACCAATGAGGATGATGAACCCCTCCGTGATGGGGTTAGATTGGATCTCGAGGCTCTGGAACTTGCGGCGGCAGGATGTGTTTTTCGTCAACTCCCCTAGGGTTTTCTGAATATTTGGGTATTTATAGGCATCAGAGGCGGTGTTGAGGGGCCCCGTGGAGGGCACAACCCATCAGGGCGCGCCGGGGGCCCCCTGGCGCGCCCTGGTGGGTTGTGCTCTCCACAGCCCACCTCTCTCGCACTTCTTTGGCCCACTGGGTGTCTTCTGGTCCAAAAAAATCTCCAAAAAGTTTCATCACGATTTGACTCCGTTTGGTACTGATATTCCGCGAAGTAAAAAACAAGCAAAAACATCAACTGGCACTTTGGCACTATGTCAATAGGTTAGTCCCAAAAAATGATATAAAGTTCCTATAAAGTGATTGTAAAACATCCAAGAATGATAATATAATAGCATGGAACAAGCAAAAATTATAGATACGTTGGAGACGTATCAGCATCCCCAAGCTTAATTCCTACTCGTCCTCGAGTAGGTAAATGATAAAAACATAATTTTTGATGTGGAATGCTGCCTAACATGTTCATCTCATATTCTTTTCTTTTATAGCATGGACAGTTGGACTTTTAGATGATTCAAAGCAATAGTCTAGTTTTAACATAATGACTTCAATACTCAAGCATGCCAACAAGCAACCATGTCTTTCAAAATATCAACACTAAAGAAAGTGATCCCTAGCCCATCATGCTCAATCACTGATCCACACACTCAAATATTAGCTATACCCAATGCTCAAGTACGATCAAAGTGCCCCCTAGTTGGTGCTTTATAAGAGAAGATGGAGACTCAAAGGAAAAAATAAAAAATCCATAAAGTAAATAGATAGGCCCTTCGCAGAGGGAAGTAGGGATTTGTAGAGGTGCCAGAGCTCAAAGTTTTAAATTGAGAGAGAAAAATATTTTGGGTGGCATGCCTTTCCTGTCAACGAAAACGACAAAGTAGTTCACAATACTTTCCATGCTAGATATATCATGGGCGGTTCCCAAACAAAAAATAAAGTTTATTCCTTTTTCCACCATTCTTTCACATTCCATGGCTGACCGTATACACGGTTGCCTTCCATCCAACACTTTCCAAGGAATTTATTATTTGACAACATAAAGTAGATATTTGTTCTTTTTCATTTCGGGAATGGGCATCCCTATTACCGCCTCACTCTCGTGCAATGACAAGTGAATAAACACTCATCTTGAGAATAACACATCTAGCATGGAAAAATATTGGACACCCCCTACCGTTTCATGAGCGGTACGAGCACACAAAAGAGAAGTTTATTTTGAAAATTAGAGATGGCACATACAAATTTGCTTGGAATGGCATGGAAATACCGCATATAGGTAGGTATGGTGGACTCATAAGGCAAAACTTGGTTTAAGGATTTTGGATGCACAAGTAGTATTTCTACTTAGTACAAATGGAGGCTAGCAAATAGATTGAGAAGCAACCAAACAAAGAAACGAAAATTCACATAAGTGAGCATTGAACATAACTAACACCAAATAATGCACCATAAGTAGGATGTAATTTCATTGCATAACTATTGACTTTTGTGCATGCATAGGGAATCACAAACCTTAACACCAATATTCCTACTAAAGCATAATTACTCTCTAACATGACTCACATATTACTATCATCATGTTTCAAAACTATTACAAGGAATCAAGAAAGTTTTTATTATATCCTCCTTGGATATCTATCACTTTGGGACTAGTTTCATATATTGCCATTGCTTTTGACAAGCTCAAACAAGTTTAAGTGAAGCACATGAGCACAAAGATTTCATCTCTCAAAATAGTATAAGTGAAGCATGAGAGGATTTGTTCAAAATTTAATAGCTCTCGAATTAATCTAAGTGAAGCATGAGAGTATTTCTATAGAAATTTCCAAGCACACCGTGCTCAAAAAGATATAAGTGAAGCACTAGAGCAATTCTATAGCTCAAAAAGTTTAAGTGAAGCAGATAGAGCAATTCTAACAAATCATAGCATAATTTTGGCTCTCCCAAATAGGTGTGTCCAGAAAGGATACAAGTGACAAACTAACAAGCAAAGAAAGCAAAGACTCAAATGATACAAGACGCTCCAAGCAAAATTCATGATATGTGACGAATAAAAATATAGTTCCAAGTAAAATACCGATGGTCCTTAGAAGAAAGAGGGGATGCCACTCGGGGGCATCCCCAAGCTTAGTTGCTGGTTTCTCTTTGGATATATCTTGGGGGTGCTGTAGCATACCCAAGCTTAGGCTCTTTTCACTCCTTATTCCTTCATCCAACGTAATCTTACCCAAAACTTGAAAACTTGAATCACACAAAATTCAACAAAATCTTCGTGAGATCCGTTAGTATAATAAAGCAAATCACTACTTTAGGTGGTGTTTAAAACCCATTCATATTTTATTATTGCATTATATCTACTGTATTTTAACTTTACCATGTCTCATACCCTTCAATATAACCCATAGATTCATCAAAATAAGCACACAATGCAACGAAAACAGAATCTGTCTTAAATAGAACAGTCTGTAGTAATCTGTACTCTAACCATACTTCAGTACCTCCAAAAATTCTGAAAAATTAGGAAAACGTAAATAATTTGTATAGAAACACTGTGGTAAAATTTCAGCTTAATATCACGTTCCAGTAAAAAAATTAAAATTCGAACACTGGACGCAAAGTTTCTGTTTCATATTCAACATCGTTTCTACTCATCTTATGAATCATCCTAAAGGCTCTACTTGTCACAAACACTAAATAAAACATAAAAGACACAATCATAACAGAGGCATAATTGTGTCAACACTCAAAAACATAAAGGGAAAAGCAAAAATAAATTTATTCATTGGGTTGCCTCCCAACAAGCGCTATCGTTTTACGCCCCTAGCTAGGCATAACACATAGATTCAAGTATTGTCATCTTTGGTTTTGGCTCCATAGGATGCTCTCATGATTGATTCATATGGTGGCTTAATTCTTGTTCTAGGGAAGCGTTCCATGCCCTTTCTTAGTGGAAATTGAAAACGAATATTGCCTTCTTTCATATCAATCACGGCACCTATAGTACGTAAAAACGCTCTACCAAGTATAATCGGACAAGACGGATTGCAATCAATATCAAGAACAATAAAATCTATGGGCACATAGTTCCTATTTGCAAGAATAAGAACATCATTAATTCTTCCCAAAGGCTTTTTAATAGTAGAATCCGCCAAGTGCAAATTAAGAGAACATTCTTCAATATTGGTGAGACCAAGCACATCACATAAAGATTTCGGAATCGTGGAAACACTAGCACCCAAATCACATAAAGCAAAGCACTCATAATTTTTAATCTTGACTTTAATAGTAATTTCCCACTCATCATGTAATTTTCTAGGAATAGAAATGTCCAACTCCAACTTTTCTTCAAAAGATTTCGCCATGGCATCAATGATATGTTTAGTAAAAGCTTTATTTTGCTCATAAGCATGGGGTGAATTGAACAGGGATTGCAGTAAAGAAATACATTCAATCAAAGATCAACTATAATAATTAAAGTCTTTGCAATCCAAAATAGTGGGCACATCACTAGTTAAAGTTTTGACCTCTTCAAACCCACTTTCATCAAGATTTTCACCCTCCAAATTATTGGGACGCCTTCTAGCTAAAGTTGACTCTACTTTTGTCCCTTTATCATCAATTTTAATATTACTAAACAAGGAATCAATAGTAGAAACACCATTCACTTTAAGATCTTCATCATTTTTATGAAGGCAATCACTAGAAAACGATTTCTCTAAGAATTCTCTTTTAGCTCTAAGCATAGCGGTTCTTTTCTTACTTTCATCCATAGGGACATATAAAGCTTTAATTGATTCATAAATCTTAGGCACAAAAGCTTTCAACTTGAGATTTTCCACATCATGAGAAATTCTATCAATGCTTCTAGACATTCATCAATCTTATTCAATTTTTCTTCTACCGTAGTATTGAAAGCCTTTTGCGCATTGATAAATTCTTTAATATTACTCTCTAGATCAGAGGTGTTCCTATTATTATTGTAAGAGTAATTACCATAGGAATTACCATAATTATTAGAGGAATTTCTAGGAAAAGGCCTAGGATTAAAATTACCTCTATAAGCATTGTTATTGAAATTGTTTCGCGAGACAAAGTTCACATCTACGGAATCACTATTTTGCTCAATCAAGGTAGACAAAGGCACATCATTAAGATCAATAGGAGCATTTTTACTAGCAACCAATTTCATCAAAGTATAAACTTATCACTCAACGTACTAATTTCTTCAATCGAATTAACTTTTTTACTAGTAGGTGCTCTTTCGGTATGCCATTGCGAATAATTTGCCATAATATTGTCTAGCAATTTAGTAGCTTCACCCAATGTAATTTCCATAAAATTACCACCCGCGGCGGAATCTAAAAGATTTCTAGAGACAAAATTCAATCCCGCATAAAAATTTTGTATGATCATCCAAAGATTTAAACCATGAGTAGGACAATTTCTTAGCATTAATTTCATTCATTCCCAAGATTGTGCAACATGTTCATGCTCAAGTTTCTTAAAATTCATGATTTGTGTCCTAAGGGAAATAAGTTTTGCGGGCGGAAAATACTTAGTGATAAAAGCATCCTTGCACTTATTCCAAGAATCGGTACTATTGCGAGGCAAAGAGGAAAACCAAATTTTTGCACGATCCCGCAAAGAAAAAGGAAATAATTTCAACTTCACTATATCATTGTCCACATCTTTTTTCTTTTGCGTATCACACAATTCTACAAAAGTGTTTAGATGGGACGCGGCATCCTCATTAGGAGTATCGGCAAATTGATCTTTCATGACAAGATTCAACAAAGCGGCATTAATATCACAAGACTCCGCACTAGTAGCGGGAGGAGCAATCGGAGTACTAATAAAATCATTATTATTAGTATTGAAAAAAATCACACAACTTGGTGTTTTCTTGAGTCATCGCGACTATGCAAACAAGATTGCAAGAAAGCAAGAGAACTGACGAGAAAAAGCCAAAGGAAAAAGAGGGCGAATAGAACAACAAATTGGTGAAGTGGGGGAGAGGAAAATGAGAGGCAAATGGCAAATAATGTAATTGCAAGGAGATGAGTTTTGTGATTAGGAACCTCGTAGATGATGATGGTGTCTCCTCAGTGCCTGAGATTGGCACGTAGAAGAGACCGCTTCCTCCCCGGTAACGGTGCCAGAAATTCCTTTGACGTGGCTTGAGACTGCATCGGTATTTCCCCAAAGAGGAAGGGATGATGCAGCACATCAACGGTAAGTATTTCCCTCAGTTATGAAACTAAGGTATCGAACCAGTAGGAGGATCACCACCACCTAATAAGCAGCAACTGCACACAAATAACAAATACTTGCAACCCGACGCGAAAGAGAGGTTGTCAATTTCTCTACGGTAAAAAGATAGATTAGGATATGATAGATTGGAGAGATAGATCTCTCAAGAACACAAATAAAAAGTGCAGCAATATATTTTTGTTTTTTTGGAATAATAGATCTGAAAACAAAAAGGCAAAAAGATTGATCGGAAAGCAATATGTTGGAAAAGTAGACCCGGGGGCCGTAGGTTTCACTAGTGGCTTGACGTGGCTTGAGACTGCATCGGTATTTCCCCAAAGAGGAAGGGCTGATGCAGCACAGCGACGGTAAGTATTTCCCTCAGTTATGAAACCAAGGTTATCGAACCAGCAGGAGGATAACCACCACCCAAGAAGCACTTGCACACAAATAACAAATACTTGCAACCCGACGCGAAAGATAGGTTGTCAATCTCTGTACGGTAAAAAGATAGATTAGGTAGTGATAGATAGGAGAGATAGATCTCTCAAGAACACAAAATAAAAAGAGCAAATAAAAAGCGCAGCAATATATTTTTGGATTTTTGGTTTAGTAGATCTGAAAACAAAGAGGCAAAAAGATAGATTGGAAAGCAATATGTTGGAAAAGTAGACCCGGGGACCGTAGGATTCACTAGTGGCTTCTCTCATGAAAAAACGGAGTAATGCAATACGAACGATGACATGATGTAGACAAGATCTATTCATGTAGGAATAGACCCCATCTTGTTATCCTTAATGGCAATGATACATGCGTGCCTTGTTGCCCCTTCTGTCACTGGGAAAGGACACCGCAAGATCGAACCCATCACAAAGCACCTCTTCCCATGGCAAGAAAAATCGATCTAGTCGGCCTAACTAAACCAAAGATTCGAAGAAGAAATACGAGCCTATAAGTAATCATGCATATAAGAGATCAAAGAAGACTCAAATAATATTCATGGATAGAAACTGATCATGAACTCAAAATTCATCGGATCCCAACAAACACACCGCAAAAGTTTACATCAAATAGATCTCCAAGAGACCACTGTATTAAGAATCAAAAGAGAGAGAGGAAGCCATCTAGCTACTGCCTACAGACCCGAAGGTCTATGGTAGACTACTCACGCATCATCGGAGAGACACCTATGAAGAATATGAACCCCCGGCGCGCCCTTGTGGGTTGTGCCCTCCACGGGGCCCCCCTCCACTGCCTCTGATGCCTATAAATTCCCAAATATTCAGAAAATCCTAGGAGAGTGGACGAAACACCTGGCGCGCCCATGTGGGTTGTGGCCTCCACATCCCACCTCTCTGGTACTTCTTTGGCCCACTGGGTGTCTTCTGGTCCAGAAAAAATCTCCAAAAAGTTTCTTCGCAATTGGACTCCGTTTGGTACTGATATTCTGCAAAGTAAAAAAAAACAAGCAAAAACAACAACTGGCACTTTGGCACTATGTCATTAGGTTAGTGCCAAAAAATGATATAAAGTTGTTATAAAATGATTGTAAAACATCCAAGAATGATAATATAACAGCATGGAACAAGCAAAAATTATAGATACGTTGGAGACGTATCAGCATCCCCAAGCTTAATTCCTACTCGTCCTCGAGTAGGTCAATGATAAAAACAGAATTTTTGATGTGGAATGATGCCTAACATGTTCATCTCATATTCTTTTCTTTGTATAGCATGGACATTTGGACTTGTAGATGATTCAAAGCAATAGTATAGTTTTAACATAATGACTTCAATACTCAAGCATGCCAACAAGCAACCATGTCTTTCAAAATATCAACACTAAAGAAAGTTATCCCTAGCCCACCATGCTCAATCATTGATCCATTCATGAAACACACTCAAATATTAGCTATACCCAATGCTCAAGTACGATCATAGTGCCCCTTAGTTGGTGCTTTATAAGAGAAGATGGAGACTCAAAGTAAAAATAAAAATTGCATAAAGTAAATAGATAGGCCCTTCGCAGAGGGAAGTAGGGATTTCTAGAGGTGCCAGAGCTCAAAGTTTTAAATTGAGAGAGAAAAATATTTTGAGTGGCATGCCTTTCCTGTCAACGAAAACGACAAAGTAGTTCACAATACTTTCCATGCTAGATATATCATAGGCGGTTCCCAAACAGAAAATAAAGTTTATTCCTTTTTCCACCATTCTTTCACATTCCATGGCTAGCCGTATCCACGGTTGCCTTCCATACCAACACGTTTCATGAGCGGTACGAGCACACAAAAGAGAAGTTTATTTTGAAAATTAGAGATGGCACATACAAATTTGCTTGGAACGGCACGGAAATACCGCATATAGGTAGGTATGGTGGACTCATAAGGCAAAACTTGGCTTAAGTATTTTGGATGCACAAGTAGTATTTCTACTTAGTACAAATGGAGGCTAGCAAATAGATTGAGAAGCAACCAAACCAAGAAACGAAAATTCACATAAGCGAGCATTGAGCATAACTAACACCGAATAATGCACCACAAGTAGGATGTAATTTCATTGCATAACTATTGACTTTTGTACTTGCATAGGGAATGGCAAACCTTAACACCAATATTCCTACTAAAGCATAATTAGTCACTAACATGACTCACATATTACTATCATCATGTTTCAAAACTATTACAACGAATCAAGTTTAATTTGTCCAATGATCTTCATGAAAGTTTTTATTATATCTTCCTTGGATATCTATCACTTTGGGACTAGTTTCATATATTTCCATTGCTTTTTGACAAGCTCAGACAAATTTAAGTGAAGCACATGAGCATAGAGATTTCATCTCTCAAAAAGGTATAAGTGAAGCATGAGAGGATTTCTTCAAATTTTACTAACTCTCAAATTAATCTAAGTGAAGCATGAGAGTATTTCTACAGCAATTTCCAAGCACACCGTGCTCAAAAAGATATAAGTGAAGCACTAGAGCAATTCTATAGCTCAAAAAGTTTAAGTGAAGCATAGAGAGCAATTCTAACAAATCATAACATAATTTTGGCTCTCCCAAGTAGGTGTGTCCAGCAAGGATACAAGTGACAAACTACCAAGCAAAGCAAGCAAAGAATCAAATGATACAAGACGCTCCAAGAAAAACTCATGATATGTGACGAATAAAAATATAGTTCCAAGTAAAATACCGATGGTCGTTAGAAGAAAGAGGGGATGCCACTCGGGGGCATCCCCAAGCTTAGTTGCTTGTTTCTCTTTGATATATCTTGGGGGTGCTGTAGCACCCCCAAGCTTAGGCTCTTATCACTCCTTATTCCTTCATACTTCGTGATCTCACCCAAAACTTGAAAACTTCAATCACACAAAACTCAACAAAATCTTCGTGAGATCCGTTAGTATAATAAAGCAAATCACTACTTGAGGTGCTGTTGCAAACCCATTCATATTTTGTTATTGCATTATACCTACTTTATTTTAACTTTACCATGGCTCATACCCTTCAATATAACCCATAGATTCATCAAAACAAGCACACAATGCAACGAAAACAGAATATGTCTTAAACAGAACAGTCTGTAGTAATCTGTACTCTAACCATACTTCTGTACCTATAAAAATTCTGAAAAATCAGGAAAACATAAAGAAGTTGTATTGAAACACTGTGTTAAAATTTCAGCTCAAGATCACATTTCAGTAAAAAATGGAAATTCGAACACTGGACGCAAAGTTTCTGTTTCAGATTCAGCATCGCTTCTACTCATGTTATGAATCATCCTAAAGGCTCTACTTGGCACAAACACTAAATAAAACATAAAAACACAATCATAACAGAGGCATAATTTTGTCAACACTCAAAAACAGAAAGAAAAAGACGAAAATAAATTTATTCATTGGGTTGCCTCCCAACAAGCGCTATCGTTTTACGCCCCTAGCTAGGCATGATGATTTCAATGATGCTCACATAAAAAGTAGTAATTGAAATATGCAAGAGAGCATCATGAATATCATGAAAATCACATTTAAGTCTTACCCACTTCCTATGCATAGGGACTTTTTGAGCAAACAATTTATGGGAACAAGAATCAACTAGCATAGGAAGGCAAAAAAAGCTTAACTTCAAAACTTTGAACACATAGAGAGGAAACATAATATTATTGCAAGTCCTACAAGCATATGTTCCTCCCTCATAATAAATTTCAGTAGCATCTTTAAGGAATTCAACAATATAACTATCACATAAATCATTCTTTTTCATGATGCACAAGCATATAATTTTCATTACTCTCCACATAAGCAAATTCCTTTTCATCCATGGTAGTGGGAGCAAACTCAACAAAATAACTATCATGAGACACTTGATTGACATAACCACATTGCAAATTAAAACCATGGTGATAAGTTTCATGGTTATCATTACTCAATATAGCATACGTGTCATCACCATCATCATAAATAGGAGGCATGCAATCATCATAATAAATTTGCTCATCAAAACTTGGGGGACTAAGAATATCATCTTCATCAAACATAGCATCCCCAAGCTTGTGGCTTTGCATATCATTACATCATGGATATTTTTAGAATTCATACTAGCAACATTGCAATCATTCTTTTCAATCAAGGAGCTATCATGAGTCACCTTATAAATTTCTACTTTCAACACTTCATCAAAAAATTTAGATTCATGATTTTTAAACAAAACTTCATAGAGATAGTAAGTGCACTCAACTCACTAGCAATTGGTTCATCATAATTTGGCCTTTTGAAAAGATTAGCAACTGGATGAGGATCCATATCAATAGATTTTTAGCAAGCGAAGATGCAAGCAAATAGAAGGCACATGGCAACACAAGCAAACATAGCAAACAAGAGATTTGACGAGAAAAAGGCAAACGAAAAAGAGGGCGAATAAAAAGGCAAATTGGGTGAAGTGGGGGAGAGGAAAACGAGAGGCAAATGGCAAATAATGTAATTGCAAGGAGATGATATTTGTGATTAGGAACCTGGTAGATGATGATGGTGTCTCCTCGGCGCTTGAGATTGGCACGTAGAAGAGACCGCTTCCTCCCCGGCAACGGCGCCAGAAATTCCTTTGATGTGGCTTGAGACTGCGTCGGTATTTCCCCAAAGAGGAAGGGATGATGCAACACAGCGACGGTAAGTATTTCGCTCAGTTATGAAACCAAGGTTATCGAACCAGTAGGAGGATCACCACCACCCAATAAGCAGCACCTGCATACAAATAACAAATACTTGCAACCCGACGCGAAAGAGAGGTTGTTAATCTCTCTATGGTAAAAATATAGATTAGGTAGTGATAAATAGGAGAGATAGATCTCTCAAGAACACAAAATAAAAAGAGCAAATAAAAAGTGCAGCGATATATTTTTGGATTTTTGGTTTAGTAGATCTGGAAACAAAGAGGCAAAAAGATAGATCGGAAAGCAATATGTTGGAAAAGTAGACCCGAGGGCCGTAGGATTCACTAGTGGCTTCTCTCATGAGTATAGCACACGATGGGTGAACAAATTACTGTTGGACAATTGATAGAAGATCAAATAATCGTGACGATATCCAAGGCGATGATCATTATATAGGCATCACGTCCAAGATAAGTAGACCGACTCCTGCCTGCATCTACCACTATTACTCCACACATGGACCGCTATCCAGCATGCATCTAGTGTATTAAGTTCATGGAAAAATGGAGTAATGCAATAAGAACGATGACATGATGTAGACAAGATCTATTCATGTAGGAATAGACCCCATCTTGTTATCCTTAATGGCAACGATACATGCGTGCCTTGCTGCCCCTTCTGTCACTGGGAAACGACACTGCAAGATCGAACCCATCACAAAGCACCTCTTCCCATGGCAAGAAAAATTGATCTAGTCGGACTAACTAAACCAAAGATTCGAAGAAGAAATACGAGCCTATAAGTAATCATGCATATAAGAGATCAAAGAAGACTCAAGTAATATTCATGGATAGAAACTGATCATGAACTCAAAATTCATCGGATCCCAACAAACACACCGCAAAAGTTTACATCAAATAGATCTCCAAGAGACCATTGTATTGAGAATCAAAAGAGAGAGAGGAATCCATCTAGCTACTGCCTACGGACCCGAAGGTCTATGGTGGACTACTCACGCATCATCGGAGAGGCACCTATGATGAAGATGAACCCCTCCATGATGGTGTTTTGATTGGATCTCGAGGTTCTGGAACTTGCGGCGGCTGGAATTGTGTTTCGTCGACTCTCCTAGGGTTTTATGAATATTTTGGAATTTATAGGCGTCAGAGGCAGTATAGGGAGGCCCCGTGGAGGGCACAACCCACCAGGGCGCACCGGGGGCCCCCTGGCGCGCCCATGTGAGTTGTGGCCTCCACAGCCCACCTCTCTGGTACTTCCTTGGCCCACTGGGTGTCTTCTGGTCCAGAAAAAATCTCCAAAAAGTTTCTTCGCAATTAGACTCCGTTTGGTACTGATATTCCGCAAAGTAAAAAAACAAGCAAAAACAGCAACTGGCACTTTGCTTTGGCACTATGTCAATAGGTTAGTGCCAAAAAATGATATAAAGTTGTTATAAAATGATTGTAAAACATCCAAGAATGATAATATAACAACATGGAACAAGCAAAAATTATAGATACGTTGGAGACGTATCATGGCTTCTCTCATGAGTATAGCACACGGTGGGTGAACAAATTACTGTTGGGCAATTGACAGAAGATCAAATAATCATGACGATATCCAAGGCGATGATCATTATATCAGCGTCATGTCCAACATAAGTAGACCGACTCCTGCCTGCATCTACCACTATTACTCCACACATTGACTGCTATCCAGCATGCATCTAGTGTATCAAGTTTATGGAAAAACGGAGTAATGCAATAAGAACGATGACATGATGTAGACAAGATCTATTCATGTAGGAATAGACCCCATCTTGTTATCCTTAATGGCAACGATACATGCGTGCCTTGTTGCCCCTTCTGTCACTGGGAAGGGACACCGCAAGATCGTACCCATCACAAAGCACCTCTTCCCATGGCAAGAAAAATCGATCTAGTCGGCCTAACTAAACCAAAGATTCGAAGAAGAAATATGAGCCTATAAGTAATCATGCATATAAGAGATCAAAGAAGACTCAAATAATATTCATCGATAGAAACTGATCATGAACTCAAAATTCATCGGATCCCAACAAACACACCGCATAAGTTTACATCAAATAGATCTCCAAGAGACCATTGTATTGAGAATCAAAAGAGAGAGAGAGAGGAAGCCATCTAGCTACTGCCTACGGACCCGTAGGTCTATGGTGGACTACTCACTTATCGTCGGAGAGGCACCAATGAGGAGGACGAACCCCTCCGTGATGGTGTTAGATGGGTTCTCGAGGCTCTGGAACTT
Source organism: Elymus sibiricus (assembly GCA_039707655.1). NCBI lineage: Eukaryota > Viridiplantae > Streptophyta > Magnoliopsida > Poales > Poaceae > Elymus > Elymus sibiricus. The sequence goes on along the minus strand of CM077663.1, from coordinate 320,799,640 downwards.
GCGGCGGCTGGATGTGTTTTTCGCTGACTCCCCTAGGGTTTTCTGAATATTTGGGTATTTATATGCATCAGAGGCGGTGGAGAGGGGCCCCGTGGAGGGCACAACCCATTAGTGAGCGCCGGGGGCCCCCTGGCTCGCCCTGGTGGGTTGTGCTCTCCACAGCCTACCTCTCTGGCACTTCTTTGGCCCACTGGGTGTCTTCTGGTCCAAAAAAAATCTCCAAAAAGTTTCGTCGCGATTGGACTCTGTTTGGTACTGATATTCTGCGAAGTAAAAAACAAGCAAAAACAACAACTGGCACTTTGGCACTATGTCAATAGGTTAGTCCCAAAAAATGATATAAAGTTGCTATAAAGTGATTGTAAAACATCCAAGAATCATAATATAATAGCATGGAACAAGAAAAAATTATAGATACGTTGGAGACGTATCACCAGGTCAACCAAATCAGGCTCGTCGAGAAGGTGTATATCGGTCTCACTGAAAAGCCTAAAGTTAGAGCATTTTTCACTAGTCGGTGCAACCGAGTTTTTACTTCGGTTCCACCGAGTTGGGTAATAATGTTGTAATGGTTGGATTTTTGGAGATGGCTATATATACCCCTCCACCTCCCTCTCATTCGCAGAGAGAGCACTCAGAACAAGGCAACACTTCCACCATTCATTTTCTGAGAGAGAACCACCTACTCATTTGTTGAGATCAAGATCTTCCACTCCAACCATATGAATCTTGATTTCTAGCCTCCCCAAGTTGCTTTCCATCCAATCAATCTCTTCTACCAAGAAAAATCTGTGAGAGAGTGATTGAGTGTTGAGGAGACTATCTTTTGAAGCATAAGAGCAAGGAGTTCATCATCCATACCACATATATTACCTTTTGGAGAGCGGTGTATCCTAGATTGGTTAGGTGTCACTTGGGAGCCTCCAATTCGTGTGGAGTTGAACCAAGAAGTTTGTACGGGCAAGGAGATCGCCTACTTCGTGAAGATCTACCACGAGTGAGGCTAGTCCTTCGTGGACGTAAGCCGTGATGGAATAGACGAGGTTGCTACTTCGTGGACCCTTCATGGGTGGAGCCCACCATGGACTCGTGCAACCGCTACCCTTCGTCGGTTGAAGTCTCCATCAACGTGGACATACGATAGCATCACCTATCGGAACCACGGAAAAAAAATCTTTGAGTCCCTACTGCATTTGATCTTCCTATCTCTACTCTTTACTTATATGTGCATGTCTTTACTTTCCGCTGCTATACTCGTAGATTTGCATGTGTAGGGTGTGCTAGACTTGATAGAATTGCTAAAACTTGTCAACCAATAAAATTGGGAAAATGTTAAGTTTTTATTTGGTCAAGTAGTCTATTCACCCCCCCTCTAGACGCCTCTTCTCGATCCCACAATTGGTATCAAAGCTTTGGTCACCATAGCTTTGGTTTTATCACCATTGGAGGAAGATGGACGTGCTTAGTTTGGGGAGTCTTAGTTGTAGAGTGCCTATTCTCAATGGGGAGTACTATGGTCAATGGAAAGACAAAATGCTTGATCTATGTGATGAATTCCATTTGAGCAAGTATGTTGATAACTGATACGTCTCCAACGTATCGATAATTTATGAAGTATTCATGCCATGATTGCCTATGTTTACAATACTTTTATATGGTTTTGATGCACTTTACATGATTTATTTAGAATTACCCGGACCGACGCTGTTTTCAGCAGAACTACCGTGGTGTTATTTTTTGTGCAGAAATCAAAGTTCTCAAATGCAACGAAACTTTTTGACGATTTTTTTTGGAAAAAAGAGGGACTAGAAGCTTCGTTGGAGGGCCAGGAGAACCATGAGGTGGGCACAACCCACCAGGGTGCGCCAGGCCCCTCTGGCGCGCCCTGGTGTCTTGTGCCCCACTCGTGGCCCATCTCCGCGTGAAACCAACGCTCAAAAATCCTATAAATATAGAATCCATCAGAAATAACCCTAGACTCTCCGCTCTGCCGCCGCAACTATCTGTATCAACGAAAAAACAATCTGGAGGTGTTCTAGTACCCCGCCGGAGAGGGTAGATCATCTCCGGTGGCCATCTTCATCATCCCGGCGGAGGCTATGACGAGGAGGGAGTAGTCCACCCTCGGGGCTGAGGGTATGTACCAGTAGCTATGTGTTCAATCTATCTCTCTCTCGTGTTCTTGAGATGTCACGATCTTGATGTATCACGGGCTTTGTTAATATAGTCGGATCATATGATGTTATTCCCTTGCTACCTTGTTGTGATGAATTGAATCTTTACCTTTGGGATCTCATTATGTTGGATTGAATATTGGATTTGAGAACACTTGATATATGTATTGCATGTGGATACCCGTGGTGACAATGGGGTGTTCTATTGATTCATTTGATGTATGTTTTGGTACTCAACTTGCAGATTACCGAGGTGACATTGGGGTAATCTATGCATAGGGGTTGATGCATGTTCTTGTCCTACATTCTCCAATAGAAATCTTGGGGCACTCTTTGAGGTTCTTTGTGTTGGATTGAGTATTATGAATCTGAAATTGTTTGATGTGTATCGTATAATTAACTCATGGATACTTGTGGTGACATTGGAGTATCTAGGTGACATTAGAGTTGGCTGATGCGTATCATATGGTGTTATTTTAGTATGAAATCTAGATAGATTGATCGGAAAGGATAACTTGGTGTTATTTTAGTACGAACTCTTGGATAGATCGATCGGAAAGGATAACTTTAAGGTGGTTTCGTACCCTACAAACAATTTCTTCTTATGTTCTCCGCTATATAAGAACTTTGGAGTGATTCTTCGTTGCACGTTGAGGGATGGTTATGTGATCCAATTATATTAGCATTGTTGAGAGATTGCACTAGAGAAAGTACGGACCCTAGGCCTTGTTTCCAAGCATTAATATACCATTTTGCTTGCTGTTTACTATTTGTTACCTTGCTGTTTTTATATTTTCAGATTACAAAAACCTATATCTACCATCCATATTGCACTTGTATCACCATCTCTTCGCCGAACTAGTGCACCTATACAATTTGCCATTGTATTGGGTGTGTTGGGGACACAAGAGATTTCTTGTATTTGATTGCATGGTTGTTTGAGAGATACCATCTTCATCCTACACCTCCCACAGATTGATAAACCTTAGGTCATCCAGTTGAGGGAAAATTGCTATTGTCCTACAAAACTCTGCGCTTGGAGGCCCAACAAAGTCTACAAGAATAAAGTTGTGTAGTAGATATCAAGCTCTTTTCTGGCGCCGTTGTCGGGGAGGTGAGTGCTTGAAGGTATATCTTTAGATCTTGCAATTGAATCTTTTAGTTTCTTGTTTTATCACCATTTTGGTTTTATAAAAGAAAACTACAAAAAAATGGAGTTTAGGTTGCATCATTTGTATCGTCTTTATAATGTCTTTCGTGAAAATAAGGATTCAGAAAATTGTGCTCAATTGGTAGAGGAAGCTTAAGAAATTATGAAAATACTTAATGAGAATTCCTTGAATGATGAGCCTGATTGCAATATTGTTAGTATGAATTTTCTGAATATCTATGATGCTAATGACATGCAAAGCCACAAGCTTGGGGATGCTATGTTTGATGAAGATGATATTTTTGGTGCCCCAAGTTTTGATGAGCAAAACTATTATGATGATAGCATGCCTCCTATGTATGATGATTATTGTGATGACATGTATGCTATAAGGAGTGATATTAACCATGAAACTTGTCATCATGATTTTAATATTCAATGTGGTTATGCCAATCAAGCGTCTCATGATAGCTATTTTGTTGAGTTTGCTCCCACTACCATGAATGAAAAGGACTTTGCTTATGTGGAGAGTAATAAATTTTCTATGGTTGCAGATCATGAAAAGAATGCTTTATGTGATAGTTATATTGTAGAATTCCTTCATGATGCTACTGAAAATTATTATGAGGGAGGAACATATGCTTGTAGGAATTGCAATAATATCAAGTTTTCTCTCTATGTGTTCAAAGTTTTGAAGTTATGCTTGTTTTGCCTTCCTATGCTAGTTGATTCTTGCTCCCATAAATTGTTTGCTCACAAAATCCCTATGCATAGGAAGTGGGTTAGACTTAAATGTGCTTGTCATGAGATTCATGATGCTCTCTTTATGTTTCAATTCTTTACTTTTATGCGAGCATCATTGAAATCAACATGCCGAGCTAAAACGGCATTAAAGAAAAGCGCTTGTTGGGAGACAACCCATCATTTTTCCTTTCTGTTTTTGAGTGTTCACATGATTAAGCTACTGTAGTAATCATGTTTTGTGTCTTTTATTTCAATAAAGTGCCAAGTAAAGCCTTTGGGATGAGTCACAAGATGAGTAGAATTGATGCGGAACCAAAACAGAAACTTTTGACTCCAGTACAGGAATTTTCATTTTTTACTGGAGCGTGATAATGATCTGAAATTTTTACACAGTCTTGACATACAAATTATTCAGGTTTTCCTAATGTTTTAGAATTTTTAGAGACAGGGAAGTATGGCTATACTATAGATCTTCACAGACTGTTCTGTTTTTGACAGATTCTGTTTTGCATGCATAGTTTGCTTGTTTTTGTGCTCTCATAACTTATATTCAGTGATATAAATTATGTGAATGGTATAATACAGTATGTATTATGTGAGAACAATTATTAATCTTGTCTTGATAATACCTAAGTGAATGATCTTTATTTATTATACTAACCCATCTCACGAAATTTCGTTAAGTTTTGTGTGATTGAAGTTTTCAAGTTTTGGGTGAGACACCGATATGAGGAGAATAAGGAGTGAAAAGAACCTAAGCTTGGGGATGCCCAAGGCACCCCAAGGTAATATCCAAGGAAGACTCAAGCGTCTAAGCTTGGGGATGCCCCGAAAGGCATCCCCTCTTTCGTCTTCAACACTATCGGTATATCTTACTTAGAGCTATATTTTTATTCGTCACATAATATGTGTTTTACTTGGAGCGTCATTTTATTTTGTTGGTCTATGTTAGGTGTTATTTATAATCTTGTTTTTCAATAAAAAGTTCCAAGAATTTCCTTTAGGATGCTTGCATTGCATGTTTGATGTGTGCTGTGTAAAAACAGAAACTTTCTCTGTAGTGTTTGAATTTTCATATTTTACTGGAACGTGGAAAGTTTCTGAAATTTTTTAAAAATGTTGTCATATAAATTATTTAGCATTTCCTAAATTTTCATAATTTTTTGAGCTACATAAGTACACTGGTTTAATAGATTGCTACAGACTGTTCTGTTTGGACAGATTGCTGTCATAGTTTTGTTATCTACTTATCCTATAGTTTCCATAGCCTATATTGGTAGATATAAATTGTGGAAATGATAATATATAGTAGATAATGTTTGGAAATTATTATGCAACTTGTCTTGGTAGTACATGAAGTGTTGATTTATTCTTATGTGTACTAACCTATCTCACGAGTTCTTTTCGAGTTTTGTGTGGATGAAGTTTTTGAGAATAGGTGAAACCATGATATGAGAGAAATGAACGAGATACAAAAACTCAAGCTTGGGGTTGCCCAAGGCACCCTAATTAAATATTTCAAGAAGTCTCAAGCATCTAAGCTTGGGGATGCTACGCATCCCACCTCTCTTCGATAACTATGGGTTAGCTTATGTTGAACCTAAATTTTTATTTGTCCACACGATTTGTGCTATTCTTGGAGTGTTATTTTTGTTTAGTTTGCTTTTTGAATAAGATACTCAGATCTGAAAATCTTTAGATGAGAGAGAGTTCTCAAATGGCTACCCATCTACTTAACTACTCGCTTGATCTTCATTTATATCTTTTGAAGAGTAGTTTGATGTTTACTCTTGATCTTCACTTATATCCTATGAGTAAATTGTGAATCAATGAAATATCATAAATATGAAATTATCATTGTGCTTTATGCTTAGTAGTATAGCTTCACATCTGGTTTAGAAAGTAAAATCTATTGAAGTTTGACAATCACAATATTGGTCATACAAGCAATTCGTGAATGATTAGTATAAGGAAGAGAACTTTCACATACAAATATATTATCTTGGACATCTTCTATGATTGTGAATACCCATCAATTATTTTCAAACTTGAGCAAATTAGTTGAAGTTGGACAAGGAAGACAACGTAATGAGTTATGGTTGTGTATATTTGCATAGAAGTTATATTGTTATGGATCCTCCAACATGTGGTGCTTGTTTAGAACCTTTTGCTAGCCAACACTTCGTACTAAGTAGAGATACTACTTGTGCATCCAAATCCTTGAGCCAAGTTTCTTCCATAAGAGTCCACCATACCTACCTATATATGGTATTTCACTGCCATTCCAAGTAAATTTGCATGTGCCACCTCTAAACATTCAAATAAACATCTGTTTTGTGTGCCTGGACCGCTCATGGAGCGACGGGCGGCGGTCAGTATCTTCCATGTTAAGCGGGTTATTCTCATGATGAGTGTTTATTCACTCGTCCTTGCACGAGAGGGGCGGTAATAGGGATTCCCAAAACTTCCCAGGAATGTTGTTGGTATGGACGGTACCTGTGGATTCGGCTAGCCGTGGAGTGTGTTTGTTGGTGGAGGGGGGTGTCGGGGATATTCCCCACGGTTTGACCCGGCCAGGAGTATGACCCGGCCCATCATTTGGCGGCTTATAAAATCACCGTGTTTACCGGGTCAACCCGGACGACAAAACGTAAGGCCCAATGTGCACCTCATGGAAGGCGGCTCACAGAGAAGGCCCAAGGAGAGGAAAGATTCCCTCACAAAGGAAAAACAAGATTCAGATTTGGATTCAAGAGAGACTAGTCCTAGTCCTACTCCCAGTAGGACTCTACATGTAAACCTACCCCTTCAACTTATATAAGGAGGGGTAAGGCACCCCAAGAGGGACAAGTTCAAGTCATTAGAGATAGATAGATTAGAAACCCTCGAAACTAGAGGTAGCGATTCCACACCCTTGTAATCGAGATCATCATCATCAATACACACAAAGCAGGACATAGGCTTTTACCTCCATCGGAGGGACCGAACATGGGTAAAACTTGCGTCTCTTGATTCCGACCAACCCATTCAAGCCGCCACCTATTTGCGATGGCCTCACACCTAAGTTCTTTCTCGAGGACATCTTGACGTGACAAAACCACGACAGTTGGCGCCCACCGTAGGGCTCGCACAGTGGTGTTGTGTTGTTGAAGGGAGCTCTTCAGGAATCGAGAAGTTGGTGATTGGATGGATGAAAAAGAGAAGGCACATGATAATCCGGCACGAGACAACCTTGAGCGGAGCTGACAAATTCATCGGTCGTTAGCAACAACCCATGGACGAGAAGAAATTTTTCATCCACAAAGCCCGAGATACATAATCTTTGTCCACAGCCGTCGAAGTGCGACCCGCCGAGACGGACATAAAATTTATTTCATGTGTCACCGTACAATCGGGTCGACGCAACAAACTTATGTCGGCGGCTGTTGTGGGCAGCATCTAGCAAACCATCACTGAGTTCCGCTACGTCCTCACCCGGCCAAATCATGAAGACAATCGGTCAAATTTAAGGCAGCACACGCATAGCAGAGGAGTATTAGTATAATAGTAGGATCCAATTGAATTATTATATGAAGAAGCACCACCAGCCGCAGCCGTCTTCAGCAGCGAAACCAAATTGGATCAGGGAAAATAGCAGAGGAAAGAAGCCCCCGACCCGGAATCGTAGACAGATTAAGACTCCGCGCGCGCGCCTCCGCCGTCGCGCCTCGCCTTGTCGGCCCGCTTCCAGAGCCGCGGCCCCGTCGAGCCGGCTTTGCCTCGCCTCACCCCCTGGCCTGCTGCCGTGAGCCGCCTCGCCCCTGCGGGGCCATCCCCAACGTCGCCGCTCCGCGGCCTTCCTCCCCGCGCCGCCTGGCCATGCCCGATGTTCTCCTCGCCCCGTCGCACCGTCCTCCGCCGCCGCAACTCACTTCGCCCCGTTGCACTGGCCTTCGCCGTCACAATCTCGTCCTGCCTGCGCCCACCTCCACCGTCTCTCGCCGCCATGGCTCAACCTCGCCTCGCCACCACCTCCTCCAAGCGCCGTAGCCTGGTGGTGCTCGACGAGGACACCTACGTCGTCTTCCCCTGCCTGCCCCGCGCTCCGGCGTCCGCCCTTTCCTCAGAGCTTTCGTCCGGGCCGCGCCGCGCCGCCGGTGTCGATCGCCTCCTCGCGTCTCCGCGACTTTCTGCTTCCCCTCCTCGTCCATCAATCGCGTTTGATTTCTTCTCCTCGCCGCGGCTCTGCTTCCTGCGTTCGCAGGCAGGGGATTCGGCCCTCCTCCGCATGGCCTCGGGGAGCCATCGATCGATCGGGGGACTCCATCGATTTCGCTTCCCGCCTCTGATTTTGCGTGACCCGAGGGCCGAAGCAAGCAGCGGAGTCAATGGACGTTCAGCGAAACTGGGATTACACGGCTTGGCAGGAGCACCTATCTTCGGCTGATTTGTGTTTGGATGAATACTTTACTACTCATATTTTACGGCCAAGAACCGGCTCACGTACCACCCGGCCGGCCGAGGTGAAGCGCCTCTCACTGATGAGGAGCTTGGGGTGCGGTTAAAGGGGCTCACCAAGGAGATCGACAAGTCAAACACCAGGTTATATGGAAAAGCTCTGGCTGAAGACGAGAGGCCCAAGGAGGAGGAGGCAGCTGCCATATTGTATGCTCTAGTTGCAGGCTCCACACCCGGAGGAATGGCGTACAATGATCCTAACAAAAGAAAGAAGTGTGATTTGGAGGATCTAAGGAAGACGGCAAACCCGTTTTACATTGAATCAGGAAAGAAGGCAGACAATGGGTACAGTTTCGTGAAAACACCATCGCCAGCACCTGGCGTGAATGAGTCCCCGTTCATGACATGGGGCGATATCGATGGAACACCACTCAGGTTGGATCCAGACGAGACACCAGGGGGTAGTGAGAGGTCACATTTCAAGATCCCACCTCCACCTGTTCGAGATGTGATGGCACACCTGGTGTCGAGGGATGTTGCGAAGAAGATAAAGGCACGAACACATATGTTTCACAAGCCACCGCGACCATCGCCTGTGAGAGGAGGCAGTGCGAGCCCCAGGAATCTGTCTCCTGCAGCACAGAAGTTTGTGAGGCACCCCAATTGATGAGTCTCGCCGCGGCCGTCACATCTTCGGCGTCACCAACGTTGCCCCGCGGAGATTGTACCAGCGTCACCACCGTCCGCCGCCGGCTTGCCCAACGGCCGATGTTTTGGTTACCAATGTGGATCGATCTACAATTACCAGGGCGAGTCTCATTAATTGGACATCCCGATGGACGTGGCACATGCATCATCTGTCATCCAAATAAATCAGGTGATATCGATCCATCTTGTTTTATTAATACATAGCATTATTTTCTCTGAGAACAATTATACTCTCTACAATATTTTTAATTATAGGACAATTGTTCACAACAATGGTGACATAATACTGTGGATATGGAGCTTGCGCCAACATTATTATGCGCCAGCATCTGTCGAAACCGCATTGTTCGACGGACACGTGTGCAAGACACTGCCCCACATTGGTCCAGGCTACATCAACACGCCACGGCCGAATCATCGTCTGCGCCGGCTCACGAATGTCGTGGCTGACTCACCGTCTGTGTCGGCTTACAAATGTCGTGGCCGACTCGCTATCCGCGCTGGTTTCGAATGCCGCGGCTGACTTTCACGACTACATCAACACGCTGGGGCCGCATACGCCCGTATGAGCCCCCCAATGGACACGCTCAAACCGGTGCCCCCGAGGGCCAGTTGATATTAAACACGCTGGTGCCGCGCCTGCTCACTCGAGCCGTCCTACAGGCGCACGCAAGCCGGCCCCACAGCTCGTCTCCTCCAACAACATTGGAGCAAAGGAAAAAATGACATTCGAAAACATGTCTTATGCAAACAAGCGCCAACCTCCACTCACACCAGGTTGCACAATTGATAGACGCATTGGCCTGTTATCCCAGTGATACGATCTACTTCAACATACCCAAAGAAACAGGAGAGCTTGCTAGGAAGGAAACATCCCTGGAGAAGCTACAATTTGAGGCGGGTCATCATTTCAGCCGGCAAAATTCAAAGCCAGCAGCAAAGAACAAAAAAAAATGGCCCTGGAAGAGCCAGGCGAGCCGGACCAAGTGAGAACAACAAAGGAATGGGTCAAGTGGCATATGAACTCAATTTGGCCACGACATTTGCCAAGGACATACGATGAGCATCACGAAGATCATCAACTCGCCACATCATCTCGAGTTTCAATAAATTCCATCGTTCAGCCGTCAACTTTATGCGGGCTTATGCCACAGCCAAGTATGAAGACTCTTAAGCCATGTCCTTGAGTCGACTTAAGACTCGGGGGCTACACATATATGGCTCGACAGATTTGATCGGTTTCAACAAATACAATAACCCCGGGTCATCGCAAGGAAGACAACCAGGTCTCGAGGGCTGTTGCTTTATTGGCGAAAAATTAAAAGTCGCCCAAGAGGACTAGCTGCCACGATGCGCGGTTCAAACATGGGTGCCCTGCGTTATGGGCGAAAAATTAAAAGTTGCCAAAGAGGACCATCTGCCATGATGCGTTGTTCAAAACATAGGTATCCTGCCTTATTGGATCATCATATTATCATATTATGATCAATGGAATAAAGCCGACTTATCTGGACCCCAGATGTTTTGCAGTAGTAGCATTGTCTCCTGTATATCCTATTCTGAGCTTTTCCATGATCATAGGTCACTTGGGGGCTTCCAACTCATTGAGTTTAGCTTTCTCACCCTCTTGACCCGGCAAATACGCCACAAAATGGTTAAACCTGCCTGTATGCTTGATGCGACTCCGATCAGGTGACCCCATGCACTCTTGACAAGTCAATCCATCTTTGGACCCTGAACTTCTCAAGGTTTAAACACCGGCTTGAGTCATGTGAGAGCCGTCATACAGAGAGCTAGGATAAACCATGGGTTATCATACCCGCTTTATTGAAGCAAGACTCGAGCCTCGAAAGCCGGTCTTTATGTCATGCCTTGAAAACTAGCACTTTATATTCTGTTATCATATACATACATCATCCCGCATTGCATCATGCATCATACATACATATCAAGCCGGTCATCAAATCGGGTTACATCGTAACCTTTGCAGGAACAAATAGATCTTTGATAGCCAAAATGGCTGGATCTTCATCATGGTTCATCACAACCAGCATTAAATGATTGGCGTTTTTAAGCCAGCTCGGAAGAAATGACTATTATCGAAGAGCCACCCTATCACATATAATGTCGGGTCATCTAATTGACCGGCTCTTGAATTTTTTCCAACTTGTGGTCTGTAGTAAACTACAACACTTATGGATTTCTCAAACATATATTTGTCGGGTTGTACCGCAACCACGAGCAGGGATTTCATTTCAAGGACAAAGGCATTGTTCGAATATATTCGTTTAAATAATAAAATACCGGGTTACATTATAACCACGGGCAAGGATTCATTCATGTCAGATCAATATCAGTTCAAAAGAACTTCTGAAGTGCATTATGATGGGTTATATTATTCTCATACAGTCCCAAGTCGCTGCAGGCATACGACCCGGCACTTGGGGGCTACATCATATGATGTTTTTCTTTTCAAAAGGAGAAGTGCGTATAAGTCCCAAGTAGCTGCAGGCATTCGACCCGGCTCTTGGGGGCTACAGTATTCAGCTGTTCAAATAGATTATAAGGTCCAAATTGAAAGACCCGACCCATCACATACTGATGAGCCGGCCCTTGGGGGCTACACATGTGAAATGCAAGACATTCCGTTTATAACTGGCGACTCATATGACAACCCGGAGTTCTCCAAAGCTATCTACAACATTAAAAACCAAGTTCAAAAGTCCCAGGTTGTTGCAAGCAAAACAACCCGGCCCTTGGGGGCTACACTAGCTGAAGCTTTATAAAGTATATGACAATTACAAGTCCCTGGTTGCTGTAGGCAAGACAACCCGGTACTTGGGGGCTACACAGTCAAAGATATTATTGCAAATCACCAAGTCATCATGAAACTGATAAACTTGGAGCTTGGGGGCTACATGTAATATGGATATATCAAAAAATAAAATACCGCTTTCAAGATGTCAATTGTGAACCAGACTGGTGTCATTTCTTCATGGAGCTGAAGCATTGAAAGACCGGCTCAACATATTTTTATCTAGCTGAAGCATTTAAAGACCGGCTCAACATCATGTGGATTTATTATTCCCAAATTTTTCATCAAGCCAAAGCATTGGAGGCGGACTCAACGACATATGGGTGTTTTATTCCCAATGTTTTATTGCAAAGGACACGGACTTGCAAGATGATTGTGAAGACGGCTCGTTAATATGAAGAAGAAACCCGGATTTTCAAGGAGCCACTTCATTAAAATTAAGCTGGCCAGTGGAGCAAGCTGGTCCCTTAACATATTTGTTATTCTTATTTCAGGAGCTTACCATGAATAAATTCAAGCTAACCTGGGGGCTAATGTCGGGGATATTCCCCAAAGTTTGACCCGGCCAGGAGTATGACCCGGCCCATCGTTTGGCGGCTTATAAAATCACCGTATTTACCGGGTCAACCTGGACGACAAAACGTAAGGCCCAATGTGCACCTCATGGAAGGCGGCTCACAGAGATGGCCCAAGGAGAGGAAAGATTCCCTCACAAAGGAAAAACAAGACCCGGATTAGGATTCAAGAGAGACTAGTCCTAGTCCTACTCCCAGTAGAACTCTACATGTAAACCTACCCCTTCAACTTATATAAGGAGGGGTAAGGCATCCCAAGAGGGACAAGTTCAAGTCATTAGAGATAGACATATTAGAAACCCTCGCGACTAGAGGTAGCGATTCCGCACCCTTGTAATCGAGATCATCATCATCAATACACACAAAGCAGGACGTAGGCTTCTACCTCCATCGGAGGGGCCGAACCTGGCTAAAACTCGCGTCTCTTGATTCCGACCAACCCCTTCAAGCCGCCACCTATTTGCGATGTCCTCACACCTAAGTTCTCTCTCGAGGACATCTTGCCGTGACAAAACCACGACAGGGAGTAAACCTTACTTTTACCGCTTGGGAACCGCCGCTAATTTGTTTAACATGGAAGATATTGTAACTCTTGGTCGTAACATTGACAGGAAGGGTGCACCTCCCAAAATTATATTTATCTCTGATTTAAGCTTTGAGCTCTGGCACCTCTGCAAATCCCTGCTTCCCTCTACGAAGGGCCTGTCTTTTACCTTTCAGTATTTACTTTTATGCAAGAGTCAATAGTATGCATTCTCATTTCAACCTCAATTATTCTCTAGTTGGCAAGCAGCATGTGGTGGGGAAAGATCTAGGCACATATGGCCAGTCAAATATATTTGATCATGACTTATTATTGTTGACAATTATCTGTATGATAAATGAGTTGGGAGGCGAAACATTAAGCCCCTATCTTTCTCTGTGTTTGATGGATGCCATTTGTTCTAAAAATATGCTTTGAGTACTAGCAATCATAGAAAACTATATGATGATTGAGTATGTGGAGCTCTTACTTAGACTTTGTTGGGAATAAGTTGAATTGCAATTGTTTGGTGACTAAGAACATAGGTTGCTAAGTTTCAAGAGAATTCATTATTTGAACCATGACATGTGAATTGATTGCTCTATCATGATGATTTTTATGAGAAAAAGTTGTTGGTTATGATGCTAGAAAATTGACTGAAATTATCAATGATCGAACTTATATATTATGCTAGCATTCACACTTCATAAATTAGTTCTTTTATCATTTACCTACTCGAGGACGAGTAGGAATTAAGCTTGGGGATGCTGATACGTCTCCAACGTATCGATAATTTATGAAGTATTCATGCCATGATTGCCTATGTTTACAATACTTTTATATGGTTTTGATGCACTTTACATGATTTATTTAGAACTAACCCGGACTAACGGTGTTTTCAGCAGAACTACCGTGGTATTGTTTTTTGTGTAGAAATCAAATTCTCCAAATGCAGCGAAACTTTTTGACGATTATTTTTGGAACAAAAGATGCACTAGAAGCTTCGTTGGAGGGCCAGGAGATCCATGAGGTGGGCACAAGCCACCAGGGCATGCCAGGCCCCTCTGGCGCGCCCTGGTGTCTTGTGCCCCACTCGTGGCCCATCTCCGCGTGAAACTGACGCTCAAAAATCCTATAAATATAGAATCCATCAGAAATAACCCTAGACTCTCCGCTCCGCCACCGCAACTCTCTGTATCGACGAAAAACCAATCTGGAGGCATTCCAGTACCATGCCGGAGAGGGTAGATCATCTCCGGTGGCCATGTTCATCATCCCGGCGGAGGCCATGACGAGGAGGGAGTAGTCCACCCTCAGGGCTGAGGGTATGTACCAGTAGCTATGTGTTCAATCTCTCTCTCTCTCTCGTGTTCTTGAGATGTCACGATCTTGATGTATCACGGGCTTTGTTAATATAGTCGGATCATATGATGTTATTCCCTTGCTACCTTGTTGTGATGAATTGAATCTTTACCTTTGGGATCTCATTATGTTGGATTGAATATTGGATTTGAGAACACTTGATATATGTCTTGCATGTGGATACCCGTGGTGACAACCGCGTGTTCTATTGATTCACTTGATGTATGTTTTGGTACTCAACTTGCGGATTCCCGAGGTGACATTGGGGTAATCTATGCATAGGGGTTGATGCATGTTCTTGTCCTATGTTCTCCTATAGAAATCTTAGGGCACTCTTTAAGGTTTTTTGTGTTGGATTGAGTATTATGAATCTGAAATTGTTTGATGCGTATCGTATAATTAACTCATGGATACTTGTGGTGACATTGGAGTATCTAGGTGACATTAGAGTTGGTTGATGCGTATCATATGGTGTTATTTTAGTACGAACTCTAGATAGATTGATCGGAAAGGATAACTTGGTGTTATTTTAGTACGAAATCTTGGATCGATTGATCAGAAAGGATAACTTTAAGGTGGTTTCATACCCTACGAACAATTTCTTCTTATGTTCTCCGCTAGATAAGAACTTTGGAGTGATTCTTTGTTGCACGTTGAGGGATGGTTATGTGATCCAATTATATTAGCATTGTTGATAGATTGCACTAGCGAAAGTACGGACCCTAGGCCTTGTTTCCAAGCATTAATATACCGTTTTGCTCGCTGTTTACTATTTGTTACCTTGCTGTTTTTATATTTTTAGATTACAAAAACCTATATCTACCATCCATATTGCACTTGTATCACCATCTCTTCGCTGAACTAGTGCACCTACAATTTTCCATTGTATTGGGTGTGTTGGGGACACAAGAGATTTCTTGTATTTGATTGCAGGGTTGTTTGAGAGAGACCATCTTCATCCTACACCTCCCACGGAATGATAATCCTTAGGTCAACCACTTGAGGGAAAATTGCTACTGTCCTACAAAACTCTGCGCTTGGAGGCCCAACAAATTCTACAAGAATAAAGTTGCGTAGTAGACATCAATAACCCCTAGTGCCTCCCATTGATCCCATACATCCTTCTCACAAGGAAGAAATTGATATGCTTCGTAATCTTAGAACCGTCAATCTTATCATTAGAGGATTGCAAAGAATGTGTTTGATAAAATGAAGAACTTTGAGTGTTCTTATAATTTGTGGAAAGATTTGGAGAAAAGATATCCAAACTAGTCTTTGAAAAATCTTGATGTCATTCTCCATAAAACAATTGCCTTTCACAAAATCAAGCCTAGTGGTCCTATCTTTGGTAATATTTGTTTGAGCTTCGTGACCTCATGCGTGCTGAAGGAGATGTCATAACCATCAACAACATCATTGTTGAAGCTATTCACATTCATAATCTTGAACATTGTCATGGTCACAATTCTGACGAATCTCTTGATCTTTGAGATGAGGATATTCCATTTAATGATGACAATGTGGAACATGGCTACTACGATGAAGATGAGAAGTTTGACATTGAATATGAGAAGACTATGAAGAATCTAAGTCTCATGGCAAACTTCAAAGACTACATGTCCGGAGGAAAAGAGTGGATTCTCGATAGTGGATGTACCGATCATCTGACTGGCGATAGAGACATGTTTCATGAGATCACACAAAATCATGGACCACGGAAGTATGTGACTTTTGGAGACAACTCTAAGGGTAAGGTACTTGGTCTTGGTAAGGTGGCCATATCTCATGATAGTTCCATTCAAAATGTCATGCTTGTTGAATCCCTTGGCTACAATCTTCTTTCCGTATCTAGATTAGGCGGTTTCAGTTTCAATGTGCTATTTACTAAAGTAGATTGCCAAGTGTTTCGTCAAGACAATCATAACATGGTCTTTACTGGTATCCGTAGAGGTGATTTATACATTGTCGATTTCACTAAGAGATCCCAACCTCGTACTTGTCTTATTGCAAAATCTTCTAAAGATTAGCTATGTCATAAAAGGCTAGGACATGTTGGTATGCGTAATCTAGAAAAGCTCATCAAAGGTGATCACATACTTGGTGTTAAAGATGTTATCTTTGACAAAGATAGACATTGTAGTGTTTGTCAAGTAGGAAAATGATGATCCACAAGCATAGGGGATCAATCGTAGTCCTTTCGATAAGTAAGAGTGTCGAACCCAACGAGGAGCAGAAGGAAATGACAAGCGGTTTTCAGCAAGGTAATTTCTGCAAGCACTGAAATTGTAGGTAACAGATAGTTTGATAGCAAGATAATTGGTAGCGAGCAAGTAACGATAACGGTAAATAAGGTGCAGCAAGGTAGCCCAATCCTTTTGTGGCAAAGGACAGGCCAGAACAATCTCAAGTAATAAGCAAAGTGTTCTTGAGGGTACACGGGAATTTCATCTAGTCACTTTTATCATGTTGGTTTGATTTGTGTTCGCTACTTTGATAAATTGATATGTGGGTGGACCGGTGCTTGGGTGCTATTCTTACTTGAACAACCTCCCACTTATGATTAACCCCCTCGCAAGTATCCGCAACTACGACAAAATTATTAAGATAAAATCTAACCATAGCATTAAACATTTGGATCCAAATCAACCCCTTACGAAGTAGCGCATAAACTAGGGATTAAGCTTCTGTCACTCTAGCAACCCATCATCTAATAACTACTCCACAATGAATTCCTCTAGGCCCATGAATGGTGAAGTGTCATGTAGTCGACGTTCACATGAAACCATTAAGGGAATCACAACATACATATCAGCAAAATATCAAACACATATCAAATTCACATGATTACTTGCAACATGACTTCTCCCGTGACCTCAAGAACAAAGGTAACTACTCACAAATAATAAACATGCTCAAGATCAGAGAGGTATTGAATAGCATAATGGATCTGATCATATAATCTTCCACCAAATAAACCATATAGTAATCAACTACACAAGGTAATCAACACTACTAGTCACCCACAGGTACCAATCTGAGGTTCCGGTACAAAGATTGAACACAAGAGATGAACTAGGGTTTTAGAGGATATGGTGATGTTGAAGATGTTGATGAAGATTGGCCTCTTAAAGATGAGAGGGGTGTTGGTGATGACGATGGCTTTGATTTCCCCCTCCGGGAGGGAAGTTCCCCCGGCGGAATCGCTCCGCCGGAGGGCAAAAGTGC
This sequence comes from Elymus sibiricus, assembly GCA_039707655.1. Classification (NCBI taxonomy): domain Eukaryota; kingdom Viridiplantae; phylum Streptophyta; class Magnoliopsida; order Poales; family Poaceae; genus Elymus; species Elymus sibiricus. The sequence continues at coordinate 320,781,927 of CM077663.1, read as the reverse complement.
TCCTGCCCAAATTCTGCCTCGAGGCGGCGACGCTTCGTCCCGAAAGTCCTCCTCTTATATTTTCTAGGTCAAAAGTGAATATATACCAGAAGATGGGCACCGGAGGTGGGCCGAGGAGGGCACAACCTACCAGGGTGCGCCCAGGGGGCCTGCCGCGCCCTGGTGTCTTGTGCCCACCGGGGTGGCCCCCTCCAGTACTTCTTTGCTCCAGTATTTTTTATTAATTCCAAAAATAATCTCCGTAAGGTTTCAGCTTCATTGGAGATGTGCAGAATAGGTATCTCTGATGTGCTTTTCTTGGGTCCAGAATTCCAGCTGCCGGTATTCTCCCTCTTTGTGGAAACCTTGCATATTATGAGAGAAAAGGCATTAGAATCACTCCCTAAAGCATTATTATTCAACAAAACATAATAAATAACAGTAAGAAAACATGATGCAAAATGGACGTATCAACTCCCCCAAGCTTAGACCTTGCTTGTCCTCAAGCAAAAGCCGATATTGAGAAACATGTCCACATGATTTGAGAGAGAGGTGTCGATAAAAAACAAAATACGGACATAGTAGCATCATGCTTCTTATCATAACAACAACAAACTCTATCATAAAACTTATTCATACACTTTTATCATATAACTTCTCATGAACAAGTAACAATTCATCACAACATAGAAGTATGAAGCATAAACTTTATTGAAAACCAACAAACTGTGTTCTCAGTCAACTTTGCAACTACAATTCATCATATTTTCAGGAAGGGTCTCATGCCGGAGCCTTTTGGCAAGTCCACATACTCAACCATCATTTAGTCTTCTATGATTGCTAACACTCACGGCATACCCATGAACAAAAAGTTTCAACCGGACACATAGGAAGATAGGGCCTTATAGTTTTGCCTCCCAACGTACTCACCTCAAGGGTGATGTCAACAATAATAACTCATGCCCATCCATATCCAACTGGATATATGTGCCTAGATCTTTCCTCACCACATGATGCTTGCCAAACGAAAAAGTAAAAAGAAACGGGGGAAAAATACTTTGACTCTTGCATAAAAGTAAATACATAAAAGTAAAAGATAGTCCCTTCGTAGAGGGAAGCAGAGGTTGTCATGTGCTTTTTGGTTTGTATGCCCAATCCCTTAATGTAAAAGAACGTCATGCTATATTGCCCCCTATGATAGCAACCTTTATTATGTAGTCCGTCGCTTTTATTACTTTCCCATCATAAGTTCGTATAGCGCTCAATTTTCTCTTACACAAATTGATCAAAACACTTTTAGAAGCAATTTTCATTGCCTTATTGCACCGATGACAACTTACTTGAAGGATCTTACTTGATCCATAGCTAGCTATGGTGGACTCTCAAAGAATGAGTTTGGCTTTGGGTTTTTGGATGCACAAGTAGTATCTCTACTTAGTGCGGAATTTTTGGCTAGCAAAGATATTGAGCAAGCACCACATGTTGAAGGATCTATGACAATATAACTTCTATGTGGATATGAACAAACATAAATCATTACGTTGTGTTCCTTGTCCAATGTCAACAATTTTGACATATAATATTTGATGGGGGCTCACAATCATAAAAGATGTCCAAGATAGTGTATTTGCATGTGAATCTTCTCTTCCCTTATTAATTCTTTCATGAATTGCATCATTGACCAATGCTATGTTCAATCTACAATAAATTTTACTACTTATACTTTTCCTTATGTGATGTCATTACTCACCATAAGATTAGCATATGATTCTTTTCATTTATTTTTCTTTCTTTTTATTTTGATTGCAACAAGAAAGTAGAGAGGCAAAAACTCAAACTAAACTTTATTATATAACTCTCACTCGATTACATAGATAGATAGGCCACGAAACTAACACACGAAAATAGATCATGCTAAACTTTTATTCAACTAAAGCAAAGGGAAACTAAAGATCAAACTAAAATAGGTAAAGGTGAGTAAAAGTGATGGTGATACGATACCGGGGCACATCCCCCAAGCTTGGCTCAAGCCAAGGGGAGTGCCCATACCCGTGTGCTCAAGTCTGCTTTGGTGGTGGTGATGAAGAAGGTGGTGGTGATGATGTAGTCTTCTTCTTCAACTTATATTTAAGCATAAAATTTTCCTCCCTTAGATCATCGTTCTCCAACTCGAGCTTTATTATCTTTTTGCATAATGCTGCCTTGCTCTCCTGCAGAAAATGATATGGGATAAATTGGACCTCAGGTTTGTAGCTTCTAGGGAGGCTTGACTTCCTGAATTCCACATGCATATCTCCGGGTTGAGGCAATGGATCATACTCTTCCTCAGAGCTATCATCCTTTGTTTCCTCCATGGCAGCATCTTCCTCCTCATCTGAGGTCCACATATAGGGGTAAATTTCCCTAAAGATCTTTGGGTCTGCAACATAGTGATCCCCCTCTGAATCTTGAGACGACATATTTTCAGATCTGCCAGGAAAAACAGCACGAAACAAGAATAGAGGATTTTTCTGCGATGCGGTTGTCAAAATAGTCAGGGGTATTTATAGAGAATTTTTATTCTTGGGAAACAAGCATATGGAAGGAAAAAGGAGTCGGGAAGGTGTCTGAGGTGGGCACAACCCACCAGGGCGTGCCCAGGGGTGCCCGGCGCGCCCTAGTGTATCGTGCTCACCTCGATCACCTCCCGGTTTATTTCTTAATTTCCAAAAAATTCTAATATTCCAAAACTGACAAAAATTATTTTTGCGGATTTTTCGGAGTCCGTTTACTTACCGTATCACGTAGCTCCTATTTTTCAGAATTCTGGAGTGTTCCGGAAGGTTTCTTTTATGTGTTCTTCCGGTGTCATGGTTTGGATAACATTGCTTTCAACGTTAATAGGCGTACCTGAGATATAGTGCTTAATTCTTTGTCCATTGACCACCTTCGGGTTAGTACCTTCGGCGTTATTAATCTTGATAGCTCCAGAACGATAAACCTCTTCGATAATATAAGGTCCTTCCCATTTGGAGAGATGCTTACCTACAAAAAATCTTAAACGAGAGTTGAACAAAAGAACATAGTCTCCTATTTTAAATTTCCGCTTTTGGATTCTTTTGTCGTGCCATCTTTTTACTTTTTCTTTGAATAGTTTGGCATTTTCATAGGCTTGGTTTCTCCATTCATCTAGTGAGCTAATATAAAATAGCCTCTTCTCACCGGCAAGTTTGAAATCATAGTTGAGTTCTTTAATTGCCCAAAATGCTCTATGTTCTAATTCTAGAGGCAAACGACAAGCTTTTCCATATACCATTTTGTATGGAGACATACCCATAGGATTTTTCTAAGCTGTTCTATAGGCCCAAAGTGCATCATCTAATTTCTTAGACCAATTCTTATGAGACCTATTGACATTTTTTTTGTAATATCAATTTTATTTACCTATTGCTAAGTTCAACTTGACCACTAGATTGAGGATGATAGGGTGATGCAATTCTATGGTTAACATCATATTTAGCAAGCATCTTACGGAAAGCACCATGAATAAAGTGGGAACCACCATCAGTCATTTAATATCTAGGGACTCCAAACCTCGGGAACATAACCTCTTTAAGCATTTTAATGGAGGTGTGGTGATCACCACTACTAGTTGGAATAGCTTCTACCCACTTAGTGACATAATCAACAGCAACCAAGATATGAGTATACCTGTTAGAGGAAGGAAAAGGTCCCATATAATCAAAACCCCAAACGTCAAAAGGTTCAACAACAAGTGAATAATTCATAGGCATTTCCTAACGCTTACCGATATTGCCAATTCGTTGACATTCATCACAAGACAGGACAAACTTACGGGCATCCTTGAAGAGAGTAGGCCAATAAAAACCAAATTGCAATACCTTATGAGCAGTTGTATCTCCCGCATGATGTCCTCCATAGGCTTCGAAATAACATTTCCGTAGGATTTGTTCGTGTTCATGCTCAGGTACACAACGCCTAATAATACCATCTACTCCTTCTTTATAAAGATGTGGGTCATCCCAAAAGTAATGCCTCAAGTCATAGAAGAATTTTTTATTTTGTTGGTATGTGAAGCTAGGTGGTATATATTTAGAGACAATGTAATTAGCATAATCAGCATACCAAGGGGTGTTTTGAGAAACACTTATTGCAGCTAACTATTCGTCAGGGAAACTATCATCAATAGGTACTGGGTCATCAAGAATATTTTCTAACCTAGACAAGTTATCAGCTACGGGGTTCTCAGCTCCTTTACTATCAACGATGTGTAAATCAAATTCTTGAAGCAAGAGAACCCACCTAACGAGTCTAGGTTTAGCATCTTTCTTTTCCATAAGATATTTTATAGCAGCATGGTCGGTGTGAACAATAACTTTTGAGTCAACAATGTAAGATCTAAACTTATCACAGGCAAACATGACCGCTAAAAATTCTTTTTCAGTAGTAGCATAATTTCGTTGAGCATGGTTGTCGGTGTACTAAAGTATGGGTTTTTTTTAGTACCCCTTACTTGTGCACGGGCAGTTGTAGCCGTACCGCGGCCAGCCTTGCCGGGGAATAGCTAGGAGTAATCACGAGACTAAGATGCCAAGGAGACGTTCAAGTCAACGATCAGACCAGAAGACAGAAGGCCAAAGGGTTGCGGAGGCCCGGCAAGACCCTTGCCGGCAAGGCCTCGCACCCGGAAAGACCCGATCCCGGCAAGCCCCGGGCCCGGCAAGGATTCGGTCCCGGCAAGCCCCGGGCCCGGCAAGGATTCAGCCCCGGCAAGGCTCTGCACAGTGCAGCGCTATCGCTCCAGTGCAACGGCCAGCCTTGTCGTTTAGGGCTTGTCCTCATGGTGACGTGCTGCGATGCTGGCCACGAGATGCTTAAGCGGTGCTGATGGGATGGTTGCTTTTGCCCATCCCCTGTAAAGCTTTTCCAAGCCCAAGACGCTGAGGGACACCTCGACGGACACCTCACGGTGCATTTAATGAGCTTGTCCTAAGCCGTCAGGGTTAGGTATGATAAGACTGTAGCTACTTTCCACCTCATGCCTTATCTCGTACGCCATTGTGGTAGCCCCTTTGACTCATATAAAAGGAGGCCCGAGGCGTACAGGAGGGCACCTTTTTGGGGGGGGGAGATAGCACTTCCGAGGGCCCGTTCTGCACGCGCAGCTACTGAGTACTGTAGCTCCCAGAACTTGGCCAAGAACATCCACAATAATACAATCAAAGCAGGAGTAGGGTTTTACGCATCCGTGCGGCCCGAACCTGGGTAAATCCCCGTGTGCTGTTCGTTAGTTCTGCTCTTTGTGCAATCCTCTCCCCTTGCCGAACCGTAAAGGGATCTCCTTGATCCCATAGGTGTTCGTTTCCCACGACATCTTTGGCGCGCCAGATAGGGGGATCGAGGTTGTGCGAACCTGATCTAGCGATCAGCGCGTCAGATCTTCGATCATCTTCACCACCATGGCTCCCAAGAAGAAGGGTTTCATGGCGGTTGGTCCATCTGCATCCGTCGTGCCTGATGCTGCGCGCACAGGCGACGGGGTAGACGCGGATGGAGGAGGTGGAGGCTCCGAGCTTTCACGGCATTCCGGCGATCCGAGCCGGACGAGCAACCTGTCCAAGGATAGAGCTGCGAGCACTCGAGGTGACCCGTATATGAGTTCCGTGGAGAGAACTGCTTCCGCTCCGTAAACCAGAGCGAAGGGTGTCTGGCCGGTGGCTCGATTTGGCGTCGTCCTGATCGACCAAAGAACCGCCGGCAGCTCATCAATCCAGCGTCTTCCATGCTTGTGCAGCTTGTCGAAAGTTCTGGTCCGGAGACCACGCAACACTTCAGCGTTCGCCCTTTCCGCTTGGCCATTGCTTCTTGGGTGAGCAACAGAGGCAAAACAAATCTTGCCGCCAAGGTCTTGGACGTACTGCATGAAGGTGCGACTAGTGAACTGCGTACCGTTGTCGGTGATGATCCTGTTCGGTACACCAAAACGGCACACAATCCCCTTGAAGAACTTGACTGCTGACTGTGCTATCACCCTCCTCACTGCTTCCACTTCTGGCCACTTCGTGAACTTGTCGATGGCAACGTACAAGTACTCGAAGCCCCCGGTAGCGCGGGGGAAGGGACCCAGTATGTCGAGCCCCCAGACCGAGAAGGGCCAGGAGAGAGGGATCGTCTAGAGAGCTTGAGCAAGAGCAGCTGCGGCAAGATGACGCGCTGCTCCTTGAGGAGAACCGTCTTCGGGCTGCTGTGCGAGCCGCTCGCTACTAGCAAGCTTTGCGCCGCTACCATAGCCGCAAGGTTCACGCCCGGAGTCTTGAGGAAGGCGACCTTGTTCTTCGGCGCGTTCAGTCGGCCAAGAATTCCAACAAGTTGGCGCCGAAGTGGGAAGGCCCTTACCGGGTAGTGCGAGTCACCAGGCCTGGCGCTGTCCGCCTGGAGACCGAAGAGGGATTGCCAGTGAACAACTCCTGGAACATCGAGCACCTTCGCAAGTTCTACCCGTAAGGCGCAGTTGTTCGGGTTTCTTGCTGTGATAGCGATACGGCCAGCAGGCTGCTGACGACCCGAATCCAGCGCTCGCGGCAGCGTAATGCTCCGACAAGATCCCGGCAACGCCATTCTGTACAAGTGTTGCCGCTGGCATGTGATCCTTTGTACAGAGCAGGCACATCCCTGTGCATATTTTATAAGATCTGTGTGCTTTACGTTTCTTGTTGATTCCATGTCATTTTATATGCATGTGTTATCTGAGATATGTATTGCACTCGATCCCGGTGAGAGCTAACAAACCGTCAAGGTTCCATACTTTTATTTTCTCTTCTTTCTTTTTCTCAAGAGACAGAAGATTCCCTCGACGCACAAGTTTGCCGGGGGGGGGGGGAAGGAGAATGGCGGTATGGATACCAGACGACGTTCAAGGTCGGCGCCTTGCCGGAAGGAAAAGAATAGCGACGAAAAGCAGAGCTAAGTTGCTAAACCCCTTAAGCAGATTTTGATTTTTGTAAGGCTGTATTCCCTTGAACGATTTCGGCTTTGTATGGAAAACCTGCACGCGATGGAATCTTGTCGTGATCGGCTGCGCCCTTACTCTGTTTCGAGTCCGCTCAACAGTCTAGGTGGCCACGCTGAAAGCGTCAAGATTTCTTGCCGTGAGTAGCACTGCCCGCAAGCTGCTGACGACCCGAATCCAGCGCTCGCGACGGGGTTATGCTCCGGCAAGTTCCCAGCAAAGCGTAGGGTATATGCTATACAGAAAGAAAATGAACAAGGGGAATAGCATGCCATAATTCAAAGAGAGCAAGTTATATTACATCTAGTGCTTGCCGCGTTTCTGACATAAGGCAAAATGTCTTTTACATGGAACGCTGGCGGCAAGATGAAGAAGAGATGAGGCGGCTATAGCTAATCCCGGCGATCGCCCTCGACCCTCTTCACCTGGCTCACCCGATCGACGATGGGCGCGACAAGCTCTTCGAGAGCCTTGACGTCCGCGTCCTTCGGCAAGCTCTTCGAGGCTTTGGAGAGGTCGACGCCAGGGTTCCTGTACGCCACCTTCATGAACACCTTGCGGAGGACGAGCTGGCAGAGTTTCCGGGATTCGTCGGCCAGCTTGCTTGTCTGGTTCGCCTGGAGTAGCTTGAGTGCGTCGACGAGCTTGTCGAAGAACATGGTTAGCCTGGCGCTTGAGGATACGTTGTCGTCAACAGAGTATCCGAAGCCCGGCAAGTCCATGGCCTCCAGCTCCGCGCCAAGCTTCTCGGCGATGTCCGCCAGCCTGGCAGTCCAGAGCTTCATGCTAGAAGTGTACTCGTTGTGGGTGGCGGCGGCGTTCTTGAGCAGCTCCTATTCGTCGTGGAGGTCTTTGATAAGAGTCCTCTCGCGAACTCGGGCGGCCTCAAGAGACTCCTCCAGCGTGGATAGCTTCAGCTTCAGATCTTCAATGGAGTCCTTGGCGAAGGAAAGCTGCTGGACCTTCTCGGATGCGGCAGCCTGCGTCTCCATCAGGCTGTGGAGAGCCTTGTCTCTCTCGGCCTCGAGTGCTGAGACCTTCTTGCCGTGGTCCTCGAGAGCGGCCTCCAGCTGCTTCGTCTTCTCCTCCAGCAAGCTCTTGGCGGTCTCCACAGCTCCGGCAGTGTCGAGGGCCTCTTTGAGCTTGCCGGCGTGGTCTTCAGTTAGAGCTCTGAGCGTCTTCAAGTGTTTCTACTCAAGCTCCTGGACCCGCCGTGCGACAAGACTTTCGAGCTCTTCATCCTTGTTGCAAAGCTTGGCGGCAAGCGTCGCCTCGCGCGCGGCAAGGTCCTCTTCTTGGGCGTCAAGGCTGATGCGGCGCTGCGTCAAGAGGGCTCCTACCGCGGCGGCTTGCTGGGCGGCCTCCTCCTGCGCTTTCTCGATGTTTGATTGCTTCAGCAGGAGGATGTTCCGCTCTTCCGCCAGCTGCTCCCGATAAACATTCAGCTCTTGGAGGGCCTCGCCGTACCAAGCCTGTGTCTCCGTGACGCGTTGTTGGAAGTCTCCTTCCGCTGCCTCGACGAACGCTGCCCGGGAGTCCAGTTTCTCCTTCCGGGCACGGTAGAGCGTTTGGAGCTTCCGATAGTTGTCATTCATGGCTTGGAGTAGCTGCTCCTCCTTGAGCTCGCTGGCGGCGGCGACGGTGATTTCCCCGTCAAGATGTTCTCCTTCAACCAGCTCTTCGATGTTTGCCGACCCCGGCATGATGACAACGTTTTTGCCGGCCCTGATGTATTGGCTTGAGGAAGGGGCCTGGGACGACGAGGGTTGGTCTTCGGCAGTCGAGGGCCCCGCGGCAGTAGAAGCGCCTGGCGCTCCTGTGGCGGAAGCACCGTCAGTATGGCCGCGGGTCTCCTCACCGGCTCCCTCGGCGGGCATCTTGGCGGCCTCCTCTTGTGCGGCCTTGGCGGCCTCAGCGGCAGCGGCCTTGGCGGCCTCAACGGCAGTAGCCTCGGCGGCAGCAGCTTTGGCGGCCTCGGCGGCGGCATGCTTGGCGGCCTCTTCGGAAGCAACCTTGTCGGCTTCAGTGGCGGCATCCTTGGCAGTCTCTTCAATGACAATGTCAGTGTCCATGAGCTCTGTCAGAAGAAGATTGAAAGCCAAGGAGTTGATTAAGATGAAGCTGAGAAGGAAGTTCGAGAAGACAAAAAGAAGAAAAACCAAAGCGACAAGTTCTTTGAAGCAAGTAACTTTACCTGCATCAGGGAAGGGGTTGCCGGAGCCTGCTCTTGCCGACCCCTCCCCTCCGTCGCGGTAGGGCTCGCTCGAAGGTTCCTCCCTGGGCGGTGTGGTCGATGGAGGTGGCACGGCAGAGGCAGCTCCCGCTGTTGCTTCTCGCTGTTGCTCCGCTCCTGCACGCCCGGAGATGTCAGCAGAGAAGATGCACACCCCGGCACGCGCCAGTGGGTAGCGAGTAGAAGACTCACGCTGGGGGCTGCGCCGGGGGCTGCGTCGAGGGCTGCATCGAGGGTTGCGTTCTGGGCTTGACTCCGAGCTGACGAGAACCGTTTCCGGCGCGCCCGAGGTGCTTGCCGGCGGCTCGAGGCTTGTTGAGGTCTTGGACCTCTTCGCCATCCTCTGCGCCAGAGTCTCCGTATCCCTGAGGAGGCAGAAACAGAGCAAGTTAATCAAGCAAAACTAGAAGGATAAGAATCAAAGCTGTGGCGGGACTCTTACTCTTCTTCTTCTTCCTCGGAGCTGATGGCGGAGAGGTCGAAGCCGACCCCCGCCGCAGTTCCTGACGAAGGAGGAGGAGGAGTGGTTCTGGGCCGCTTGGCAGCGGCAGGTTGCGGTGCGGCCTCGCCGGCCTCCCCTTTGCCGGAAGCCTCGCTACTTGAGGAAGGTTGGCGGGCTGGAGCGCCAGTGGCGTTCTTCCGGAGGACGCGCCTCTTCCTGTGTTGAAGAGCTGGGGGCTCTTCCTCCTCCTCTTCTTCCTCTTCGGCGGCGCCTCCAACAGAAGAGCTCCCGGCAGCGGCTCCACTCGGCTCCCCGGCAGCCTGACCTCGCCCGGCAAGATCTTCCCGCAGCAAGTCCTCGCCTTCGTTGGACTCAGCGCTGCCGGCTTCTTCGGCAAGGTTCGCCTCTTCCGCCCTGCTGGCGATGTAGACGAGCTCCTCCTCCGTGGTGGCGCGGACAAGGTTCTCCTCGCGGATGGCCTTCTCCGTCAAGTTGTCGAAGAACGCCAGCGCCTGCTCCGCGGACGGCTCGATCCACCTCTCGTCGATGCTATGGGCATTGAGCGCCGGCATCATGGCGATGATGGAGGTCAGCGACGAGTTGTTGCATAGTGGGACGACGCCTGCCGTCAAGTCTCCCACTGCTCCAGATTTGAACAGCTATTGGCAGAGGGCTGCGTGCCCTATGGCTGTCAGATCATTATCCAGCCCAGACCGCACCCTCATGACGTCGGCAGCGTTCATGTACTCCCAGGCAGAGCGCCCCTTGTTCTGCAGTGGGGCGATGCGCCGGCGAAGGAAATCTGAAGCAATCATCTCCACCTTCAACCCGGCAGCCTTGAGGCGCAGTATCCTGGTGATGGCGATGGTGAGCTTGCTGTCGTCAGGGTCCGCGGCGCTCCAATCCTTGCCGCGGACCACCTTCTGCTTCCGCACCTCGCAGAACGGTTTGGGCTCCTTTTCCCAGACCCAGCACCACTTGCCGCGCCACTCATCCCATCTCTCACGGTAGAGCCCCTCTGGGTACGTCTCCTTGGTTGCCGTCCTCGGAATCCAAGTGATGCTGCCGGAGAGGGCGTCGCCCTTTTGGATGCGGGGGTAGAAATAGTGCCGGAAAAGTGCAGTGCTCGGGATGACCCCAACAAAATTCTCGCAAAGGTGCGCGAAGACGGACATGCAAGTCACGGCATTCGGCGTAAAATCTAGCAGCTGGAAGCCGTAGGTGAGCATGATGTCTACGAAGAAATCCGAGTACGGAGGACAGAGACCGCACCAGAAGTAATCGGCAAAGAAAGGATAATCTCCTGGCTCTGCCTTACGAGAAGCTACACTCACTCTGGTGGCTGGATGCGCCGTGGTCTCAGTCGCCCATGCGAACTGGTACCTCTTCTTCAAGGTCTCCACATCAAGCGTCGAGGGGAAGACAGCACGTTCCTTCCGCATCTTCGCCAACCTGCTCTCCGCGGCGGCCACTTCCGCCGCCTTGCCCTTGCTCGGCTTGGGCGGCATGGTGGCTATGGAGGTGGGCGCTGAAGACGTCGAGAGCGCGGTGGAGGCAGGTGGAGGGAGAAAGGCTCTGCTTTGGGCGCGAGGAAGAAGACGACGGCGACGGCTCTGAGATTGAGATTGGAAAGGCGGAGGGGGTAAATGAGCAGTGCCCTCTGCGATTCCCTTTTTATGGGGAAGGCGCGAGGCAGGCTCTTTACCGCCCGCTTTTGCAGCGGGGTTTCCGCCCACGTCTCCCACGTCGCGCGATTAATGCGCGTAGTGGAGGGGCATGGTAAAAGAGATAATGATTGCGAGCAGTTATTCCCTGCCACGCATGCCCGTGCACTGTTTTGGGCCTAGCCCAACAGGCCTGGCACCCGTGTATGGCCTAGGCCCGGGGGCTCCTGTCGGTGTACTAAAGTATGGGTTTTTTTAGTACCCCTTACTTGTGCACGAGCAGTTGTAGCCGTACCGCGGCCAGCCTTGCCGGGGAATAGCTAGGAGTAATCACGAGACTAAGATGCCAATGAGACGTTCAAGTCAACGATCAGACCAGAAGACAGAAGGCCAAAGGGTTGCGGAGGCCCAGCAAGACCCTTGCCGGCAAGGCCTCGCACCCGGCAAGACCCGATCCCGGCAAGCCCCGGGCCCGGCAAGGATTCGGTCCCGGCAAGCCCTGGGCCCGGCAAGGATTCAGCCCCGGCAAGGCTCTGCACAGTGCAGCGGCCAGCCTTGTCGTTTAGGGCTTGTCCTCATGGTGACGTGGTGCGATGCTGGCCACGAGATGCTTAAGAGGTGCTGATGGGATGGCTGCTTTTGCCCATCCCCTGTAAAGCTTTTCCAAGCCCAAGACGCTGAGGGACACCTCGACGGACACCTCACGGTGCATTTAATGAGCTTGTCCTAAGCCGTCAGGGTTAGGTATGATAAGACTGTAGCTACTTTCCACCTCATGCCTTATCTCGTATGCCATTGTGGTAGGCCCTTTGACTCATATAAAAGGAGGCCCGAGGCGTACAGGAGGGCACGTTTTTGGGGGGGGGGGGGAGATAGCACTTCCGAGGGCCCGTTCTGCACGCGCAGCTACCGAGTACTGTAGCTCCCAGAACTTGGCCAAGAACATCCACAATAATACAATCAAAGCAGGAGTAGGGTTTTACGCATCCGTGCGGCCCGAACCTGGGTAAATCCCCGTGTGCTGTTCGTTAGTTCTGCTCTTTGTGCAATCCTCTCCCCTTGCCGAACCGTAAAGGGATCTCCTTGATCTCATAGGTGTTCGTTTCCCACGACAATGGTCTAGAGTTTTACTAGCATAATGGATAACATTCAATTTCTTATCAACTCTTTGTCCTAGAACAACACCAACAGCATAATCACTAGCATCACACATAATTTCAAAAGGCAAGTTCCAATCAGGTGGTTGAACGATAGGTGCTGAGGTTAAGGCTTTGTTGAGTGTTTCAAAGGCTTCCACACAATCATCATAAAAAACAAAAGGAATATCCTTTTGCAAAAGATTAGTAAGAGGCCTAGAAATTTTAGAGAAGTCTTTAATGAACCTCCTATAGAAACCAGCACGACCAAGGAAACTGCGAATACCTTTAATATCTTTAGGACATGGCATTTTCTCAATCGCATCAACTTTAGCTTTATCCACCTCAATACCTCATTCAGATATATTATGCCCCAAGACAATGCCTTCATTAACCATAAAGTGTCACTTCTCCCAATTCAAGACAAGATTAGTTTCTTCACATCTCTACAAAACTCGATCAAGGTTGCTTAAGCAATCATCAAAAGAAGTTCCGTAAACGGAAAAATCATCCATGAAAACCTCCACAATATTTTCACAAAAGTCAAAGAATATAGCAGTCATTCATCTTTGAAAGGTAGCAGGTGCATTGCATAAACCAAAAGGCATACGTCTATAAGCATAGGTTCCAAAAGGGCAAGTAAAGGTGGTTTTCTCTTGATCGGTATCGGCGTTCTGGGATCGGGGGTACCCAGACCTGCCTGCCTGCGGCCCAGGGCGTGGCCCACCGTGATGGCCCGGTACGGCCTGGCGACGAACCCCACAAGATAAGACCCTCGCGAAGGGCCCGGCCTCGCGAGGAGAACGATGCCAAGACCTCCAGAGGAGCGGTCTCCCCAGGCTGCCTCCCGAGGAGCGGAGATTCCTATGCAGTGCCCAGCCTCAGGAGGCTGCGATGATGTGAGCCATGACGATCAGGGCAGGCGGGCGCCAGCGGGCGTAGCAGAGACAGTTTCTTCTTTCGTGCTAAGGGGACAAGGATGAACACGGGTTCCCAAGGAATCCCCCAAAGGTTTCCATTCCGGTGCAACAAGACCAAGACCACGAGCTCGGCAGGGACGATGTCATAGCCGAGACCACCTCTGCGTCACGCCAGGAGCTCTGCAGGCGAAGACCACCTTTAGTCAGGATAGGTTGTACCTCCTGTCCCCTTTTCAAATTTGGCCGTTGTGGGATCCCTTCCCGCCAGTGCGATAAGGGAAGAGGACCCAGGCCACTATAAATAGGGACTAGCCTCCTCCGTAGAGAGGGACGGAATCCATCCTCACCCAAAGAGCCCTCGCGAGGTCGCTCACCAATGTACCCGTTCATCACCGAACCTCCTCGTGAGGCCAATCCACCCAAAGAAGGAGTAGGGTTTTACACCGCAAGGTGGCCCGAACCTGGGTAAATCGTTGTGTTCATCTTCTTGCGCTCTAGTGCATCTTCAGCAGGGTCTAGCTGTGGAGCGGCAGGCTTGAGGCTTGAGCTTGTTGGGATTTTCGCACACGCCCCAGAGTTCGAACCTTCTTGGGTCTGCGGAGCCCCGAATCCGACAATCGGATTGTGACACAGGTATTTGAGAGAAACCAGAATATCCGTCTAGGAAGTAAAAGTGTGTGTGCTTAGATAATCTTTCTAGCATTTGATCAATAAAAGGCAGAGGGTAATGATCTTTCCTAGTAGCTTTATTTAATTTTCTAAAATCAATTACCATTCTATAGCCAATGACAATTCTTTGTGGAACAATTTCATTTTTATCATTAGGAACAACGGTAATACCTCCATTCTTAGGGACACAATGAACGGGACTTACCCATCTACTATCAGCAATAGGATAGATGATACCTGCTTCCAGAAGTTTTAATATTTCAGTTCTTACCACTTCCTTCATCTTAGGATTTAGTCGTCGTTGGTGATCAAGAACGGGTTTAGCATCAGGTTCCATATTAATCTTGTGCTGACATAGAGTGGGACTAATGCCCTTAAGATCATCAAGAGTATATCCAAGAGCAGCCCAATGCTTCCTTAGAACTTTTAATAATCTTTCTTCTTCATGTTCTGAAAGGTTAGCACTAATAATAACAGGATATATCTTTTTCTCATCAAGATAAGCATACTTCAAAGTGTCAGGCAATTGCTTTAATTCGAACACAGGATCACCTTTAGGTGGAGGAGGACCTCCAAGAGTTTCAATAGGCAAATTGTGTTTCAGGAGAGGTTGTTGTTCAAAGAAAATTTGATCTATTTCATTTCTTTCACGCAAGTGCAGATCATTTTCATGGTCAAGCAAATATTGTTCTAATGGATCAGTAGGAGGCACAATAATAGAAGCAAGACCAATTATTTCATCTTTACTAGATAACGCTTTATCACGAGGTTGTCTACTAAACTTGAAAAAAATTAAACTCATGAGACACACAACCAAAACTGACACCGACAGTTTGTTTTTCACAATCTATCTTAGCATTGACGGTGCTCAAGAACGGTCTACCAAAGATAATGGGACAAAAGTCATCTTGTGGGGAACCAAGAACTAGAAAATCAGTAGGGTATTTTACTTTCCCACACAAGACTTCAACATCTCTAACAATCCCAAGTGGTGTGATGGTGTCTCTATTAGCAAGTTTAATAGTAACATCAATGTCTTCTATTTCAGCAGGTGCTATTTCATCCATAATTTCTTGGTATAAGGTAAAAGGGATAGCACTCACACTAGCACCCAAATCACATAAACCATGATAGTAATGATCTCCTATTTTGACTGAGACAACAGTCATGCCTTCTATGGGTCTATGTTTATCTTTTTCATCGGGTTTAGCAATTCTAGCAGCTTCATGACAGAAGTAGATAACATGCCCATCAATATTTTCTACCAAGAGATCTTTAACCATAGCAACACTAGGTTCTACTTTAATTTGCTCAGGGGGCTTAGGTGTTATTATATTACTCTTACGAACCACAGTTGATACCTTAGTATGCTCCTTTATCCTAACAGGGAAAGGTGGATTTTCAATATAAGCGGTAGGCACAACTGGATCAACATTATAAATGATGGTTTCTTCTTTAGCTATGACCGGTTCTTTAATTTCCTCTTTAGTAGGGGGGTGATATTTAAACCACTTCTCCTTAGGGAGATCAACGTGAGTAGCAAATGCTTCACAGAAAGAGGCTACTATCTCAGAGTCAAGTCTATATTTAGGGCTAAACTTGTGAAAAGTATCGGCATTCATAAAAGATTTAACACAATCAAACTCAAGCTTTATACCTGACTCATTACCTTCGTCGAGTTCCCAATCTTCAGAGTTGCGTTTAATTCTTTCTAAGAGATCCCACTTGAATTCAATAGTCTTCTTCATATAAGAACCAACACAAGAAGTATCGAGCATGGATTGATCATTATGAGAAAGCCGAGCATAATTTTTTTGAATGATAACTTCTCTCGGAATGTCATGATTGGGGCATGAATATAGAATTGAATTAAGCCTCCCCCAAGCTAGAGCGATGCTTTCTCCTTCACGAGGCCAAAAATTATATATATAATTCCGATCACGATGAACTAGATGCATGGGATAAAACTTTTGGTGGAATTCCAATTGCAAACGATTCCAATTCCACGATCCAAGATCATCACATAGCCTATACCATGTCAATGCTTTTCCCTTCAAATATAAAGGTAAAACCTTCTTATTAACTTCATCTCTGGGTAAACCTGCAAGCTTAAATAATCCACAAATTTCGTTCACATAAAATAGATGCATATCAGGATGTTCAGTTCCATCTCCTGCATAAGGTTTAGCAAGCAGTTGTTCTACCATACCTGAAGGAATTTCATAACCAATATTTTCAGTAGGTGCAGTAGGTTGAGGGGCAACTAATTGTGGTTCCAGTCGAGGTGAAGATACCCCGAACAAACCCCTCAAAGGATTGTTTTCCATAGTAGCAAGTAGCAATAAATTTCATCACATAGTATAAGTTTTTCCTTACCGATTTCCACTTACCAAGAGCGCTTCACTCCCCGGCAACGGCGCCAGAAAAGAGTCTTGATGACCCACAAGTATAGGGGATCAATCGTAGTCCTTTCGATAAGTAAGAGTGTCGAACCCAACAAGGAGAAGAAGGAAATGACAAGCGGTTTTCAGCAAGGTCATTTCTGCAAGCACTAAAATTGTAAGTAACAGATAGTTTGATAGCAAGATAATTGGTAGCGAGCAAGTAACAGTAACGGTAAATAAGGTGCAGCAAGGTAGCCCAATCCTTTTGTGGCAAAGGACAGACCAGAACAATCTCAAGTAATAAGCAAAGTGTTCTTGAGGGTACACAGGAATTTCATCTAGTCAGGTTTGATTTGTGTTCGCTACTTTGATAATTTGATATGTGGGTGGACCGGTGCTTGGGTGCTATTCTTACTTGACTAACCTCCCACTTATGATTAACCCCCTCGCAAGCATCCGCAACTATGAGAAAAGTATTAAGATAAAATCTAACCATAGCATTAAACGTTTGGATCCAAATCAGCCCCTTACGAAGTAGCGCATAAACTAGGGTTTAAGCTTCTGTCACTCTAGCAACCCATCATCTAATAACTACTCCACAATGCATTCCCTTAGTCCCATGAATGGTGAAGTGTCATGTAGTCTACGTTCACATGACACCACTAAGGGAATCACAACATACATATCATCAAAATATCGAACACATATCAAATTCACATGATTACTTGCAACATGACTTCTCCCGTGACCTCAAGAACAAAGGTAACTACCCACAAATAATAAACATGCTCAAGATCAGAGAGGTATTGAATAGCATAATGGATCTGAACATATAATCTTCCACCAAATAAACTATATAGTAATCAACTACGCAAGGTAATCAACACTACTAGTCACCCACAGGTACCAATCTGAGGTTCTGGTACAAAGATTGAACACAAGAGATGAACTAGGGTTTTAGAGGATATGGTGATGTTGAAGATGTTGATGAATATTGGCCTCCCAAAGATGAGAGGGGTGTTGGTGATGACGATGGCTTCGATTTCCCCCTCCGGGAGGGAAGTTCCCCCGGCGGAATCGCTCCGCCGGAGGGCGAAATTGCTCTTGCCCAAGTTCCACCTCGAGGCGGCGGCGCTTCGTCCCGAAAGTCCTCCTCTTATTTTTTTTCTAGGTCAAAAGTGAATATATACCAGAAGATGGGCACCGGAGGTGGGCACAAGCCACCAGGGTGCGCCTAGGGGGGCCTGGCGCGCCCTGGTGTCTTGTGCCCACCAGGGTGGCCCCCTCCGGTACTTCTTTACTCCAGTATTTTTTATTAATTCCAAAAATAATCTCCATAAAGTTTCAGCTTGATTGGAGATGTGCAGAATAGGTATCTCTGATGTGCTTTTCTTGGGTCCAGAATTCCAGCTGCCGGTATTCTCCCTCTTTGTGTAAACCTTGCATATTATGAGAGAAAAGGCATTAGAATCACTCCCTAAAGCATTATTATTCAACAAAACATAATAAATAACAGTAAGAAAACATGATGCAAAATGGACGTATCAGAAAACAAGTGGGTGGAAGTCATCTCGTAAAGAACATCATGACTACTAGGAGACAACTCGAGTTGCTTCACATGGATCTCTTTCCTCCCAATGCTTAGAAAAGCCTTGGTGGAAATTCCTTTGGTCTAGTTATAGTTGATGATTTTTCCAGATTTACGTGGGTATTCTGTCTTGATGACAAGTCGCGGGTACAAAAGATCTTCAAGAACTTCGCTCGGAAAGCCCACAATCAATTTGAAGTGAAGATCAAGATAGTTCGGAGCGACAACGGACCGGAGTTCAAGAACACTAATGTGGATACCTTGTTGACGAAGAAGGCATCTCACATGAGTTCTCGGCTACGTACACACCTCAACCAAATGGAGTTCTTGAGAGGAAGAACCGGACTCTCATAGAGATGGCTAGAATGATGCTCGACGAATACAAGACACCAAGACATTTTTGGGTGCAAACCGTGGAAACAACTTGTCATGCTACAGACCAACTCTACCTACACAAGCTTCTCGGTAAAACGGCATACAAGCTACTCATCGGTAATAAACCCCAAGTTGGATATTTTCGGGTATTCGATTCAAAGTGCTACATTCGTGATAAGCATCATCGTTCCAAATTTGCTCCTAAATCTCATGAAGGTTTCCTACTTGGTTACCGATCAAACTCTCACACGTACCGTGTCTACAACAACTTCACTTGAAAAGTTGAAGAGACGGTAGATGTGAAGTTTGATGAGACTAATGCTTCGCAAGTCGAGCAATTGCCAAATGATGTAGGAGATAAGGAACCTTCGGAAGCCATTCAAGACTTGTCCATCGGCAAGAACCGTCCCATGGAGGTGAAGGAAAGTACTTCATCAACACAAGTGGAAGCTCCTACCTCGCGCCAAGGTGAACCACAAAACGACATGGAGGCATCCACAAGCGATACACGCCAAGATGAAGAGGAAGAAGAAGTACATCAAGATGATCCACCTCAATGTCCTTCACCACCCCCTCAAGGAAATGACACCTTCAACAACAATGAAGAAGATGATGATGATGAGGAAGCTCCACCGTCCAACAAGCAAAAGCTACGACGAGGTCCAGCAAGAGTTAACAAGAATCATCCCTTAGAGCAAATATTCGACGACATACAAACCGGGAGAATTACTCGCTCTAAAACTCGTTTAGCTAAATTTTGTGAGCATTACTCACTCATCTCTAGTATTGAGCCTATGAAGGTAGAAGAAGCACTTGAAGACCCGAATTGGGTGAATGCCATGCACGAGGAGCTACACAACTTCGAGAGGAATGAAGTGTGGACACTACTGGAGAAGCCCAAGGATGAGCACAACATCATTGGAACAAAATGGGTGTTTCGAAACAAGCAAGATGAAGATGGTCAAGTGGTACACAACAAGGCACGTCTCGTAGCTCAAGGTTACACTTAAGTCAAAGGTATGGACTATGGTGAGACTTATGCCCCCGTTGCTAGACTTGAGGCCATTCGCATACTTCTTGCTTATGCCAATCACCATGATATTATTCTTTACCAAATGTATATCAAAAGTGCTTTTCTAAATGGCGAAATTGAGGATGAAGTTTATGTTAAACAACCTCTTGATTTTGTGAACCCTAAGAAACCTAATCATGTTTATAAACTTTGCAAAGCTCTCTATGGTCTTAAACAAGCCACACGAGCTTGGTACAAATGCTTAACGAAGTTTCTCATTGAAAATGGTTTTCAGATTGGTAAAATTGTTGCAAACTTGTTCACTAAAAGAGTTATGGTGAATTATTTGTGTGCCAAATTTATGTGGATGATATTATGTTCGGATCTACTAACCCACATTTTAGTGAGAAATTTGAAAGGTTGATATCCGAGAAATATGAGATGTCTATGATGCGTGAGCTGGAAATTTTCCTTAGTTTGCAAATCAAGCAAACGAGAGAAGGAACATTTATCTCTCAAACCAAGTACACCAAGGATTTGATCAAGAAGTTCAACATGCAAGAGTGTAAAGGTATGAAAACTCCCATGCCTACTAGTGGACATGTTGACCTCACCAAGGAGGACAAAATGGTTGATCAAAAGGTTTATCGACCAATGATCGGTTCATTGCTATATCTATGTGCCTCTCATCCCGATATCATGCTTAGTGTGTGCATGTGTGCCCGATATCAAGCGGCACCGAAAGAGTGTCATCTTAAGGCCATGAAAAGAATTGTGAGATACTTGATACATACATCAAACTTTGGCATTTGGTATCCCAATGGATCTTCTTTTAATCTTATGGGCTATTTCGACTCGGACTATGCCTGAGATAAGGTTGATAGAAAATCCACCTTGGGTACTTGTCAATTTCTTGGGATATCTCTTGTATCTTGGTCATCCAAGAAACATAACTCGGTATCTCTATCTACCGCCAAAGCGAAACACATTGCCGCCGGATCATGTTGTGCACAATTGATATGGATGACTCAAACTCTTAAGGACTATGGTATACATGTGAAACATGTTCCATTGTTGTGTGACAATGAGATTTCTATTAAGATGGCTTATAATCCCGTGCAACATTCTCAAACTAAACATATTCAAGTTCGTCATCATTTGATTCATGATCATGTTGCCAAAGGGAACAATAATCTCGAACATGTTCATACCAACAAACAATTGGTGGATATCTTTACTAAGCCACTTGATGAGAAAGTGTTTTGTCATTTGAGGAGTGAGTTGAACATCATTGATGCTTCGAACTTGAGCTAGACTCACTCGGATGCATGTAAGGGCACGAGCTTATTCTTACTATTCCATGACACCATTGATATGACACTATCTTATACCTTGGAAATCTATGCTCGCTTGTATTGCATCTAATCTTTTATAGGTACTTGGAAGAACTACACTCCACAAGATCGCCATCAACTCATACCACAAGAGATCTTGTTATGGCCAAGTATCAGCATTCCTACTTTGAGATGGAGGAAGAAGACAACACAAACCATATCCTTGATAAACATTTGATGAAAACCTCACTCTTGTCATTTGGATATATCATGTTCTTCCTTGCATGACTAACCCATGTAGGTGAGAAGTGAACGAAAACAAACAAGGATTGCTCCCAACTCAAGATGATCTTCATAAACCTTGAGCATCCACAACAAGTTCACCTACATGCCATGTCATCTACATCATTCAAAGGTATGTATTCATATCCTTGAAGAAGCTTTGCTCCAAGTCATGAGTTAAAGCAATTCGAAGAGATGTGAAGACATTAAAATGCTTCAATGAAAAATGGTAACCCCATTTTGAGCTTAACGATGAGTATGACCTATGATCAAGCATTCTTTCTTGGATCCTTAAGTCAATATACTCTAATATAGGTGACCTAGTCACCGCCCAACATCTACATATGAAACTTGAATGGAAATTTTTTCTTTTGTTGCCTACTTCATTGCTTCCATTCAATTCTAACCTAGATGAAAATTCCTTGCAAAATCTTTTTGAAAATTCCTTGCAAATCCTATGGAAAATCTTTAACAAAATGGCCAGGAATAGTTTTGCCAAGTTTCTGTTTCCAACTCGGATCCTCCAAATTAGGGAAATCGGCTTCACCGATGTAGTAGATAAACTGCTCAGAGCTTCTTCGGTACAACCGACATGGATCTCTTCGGTTATACCGATTTAACCCAGAACCTTAACTTCCATATCGGTTCTACCGATCAATATTGTTTCAGAGCCTCTGACTTTTGCTACTTCTTGTGTTCTTTGCCATGTTTTTATGTTTTCCAGCAAATAATCTCCATGACTCTTACTCTCAAGGATCCCTTACCCTCTCACCCTTCTTAAAAATTAATACCAAAGGGGGGGAAAGATCAAAGCTTAAATTAAAAGTTTCAGGGGGAGAATCTCAAATCTCAAAGCTAATCATTAAGGGGGAGAGATCAACTCATTTCACTATTCTTAAAAGGAGAGAGAGATAAAAGACTAAGTGACCTAGATTCATGTTTTTTTGCACTACTACATCCTTCTTGCTAGACTTGTCTCACCCTACCTACTCCCAATATCTACATGCTAAGATTCAGGGGCAGAGGCGAAACTAAAATCTACATTCAGGGGAGAAAGCTCTAAAATTACTCTTGGATGCATGTTAATCTTGAGAGAATACTATCTTCTACATGTCTTCCAAACCTTGCTGAAATTGAAGTTCCTTACATTTGTATGAAAGAGATATTCTTGTGTTATCTAACCCTGTTTTGTCAAGTGTGTTTCCCTAGTTAAAATGCTCAAAAAATTAAAGGTAAGTATATGCATAATATCCTTGGTCAGGATAACCTCTTGCTTCTTGCACATATTGTTTTGCAAGAACGAGTCCTGAACATGGAGACACTCCATTCTTATTTATATGATGCATATAGCCAAGGTACATATGACTTGTCATGTTCTATCTAGTATGTGTGCACTCATGCATTCCAAAGCAACTATTCCTTAAAAGGGATTGCACACATTTAGGGGAGAGCTTGTCTTAGTCATATGTCTCTCAAAGCTGTCATTCACTACTACTTACTTTAAACTGAAGCTTTGATTGTATGTTGTCATAAATTAACAAAAAGGGGGAGATTGAAAGCACATATGCTCCCTTGGAGGTTTTGATAATTCATGACAACATACATTGTCTCTTGGACTAATGGTTCTACCTAGTGTTTCAGATTAAGTCCAAAAGATTGTTGTGGCTGGAAATGTGAGGAGGAACCCTAAGGAAGGTAAGGAAGAGGATTGGCTAAGCTTCAAGCTTCAAGACTCTACATTTTGCATTTATGTGAGAAATCACACTTGAGTCCATAGGAAAGCCAATACTATTAAAAGGGGATGAGGTATCTATGATGATCTGGTTGCTCAAAGTGCTTAGAGATTAGCCACCAAAAACCCTCAAGAATTCCCCCCACAATATATTCTGTCAAATTCCTAAAAGTCAAATTCGGTGCCACCAACTTTCCACATTGGCCCTACCGAGTTTTCCTTAGACAGAACCGAGAGCCAAACCCTAGCAACTCGGTGTAACCAAGTTTTGTTTCGGTACAACCGAAATGAAGGGACCAACCTTCTAGTATCTATTTGCTAAAAAACAGAATTTTCAAGTTTTGCAAATCGATGTTACTGAAGTGTGGAACTGCCCAGGTCAACCGAATTGGACTCACCGAGAAGTTGTATATCGGTATCACCGAAAAGCCTAAAGTTAGAGCATTTTGCACTAGTCGGTGCAACCAAGTTTTTACTTCGGTTCCACCGAGTTGGGCAATAATGTTGTAACAGTTGGATTTTTGGAGATGGCTACTTATACCCCTCGACCTCCCTCTCATTCGCAGAGAGAGCACTCAGAACAATCCAACACTTCCACCATTCATTTTCCGAGAGAGAACCACCTACTCGTGTGTTGAGATCAAGATCTTCCACTCCAACCATATGAATCTTGATTTCTAGCCTCCCCAAGTTGTTTTCCAGCCAATCAATCTCTTCTACCAAGCCAAATCTGTGAGAGAGTGATTGAGTGTTGAGGAGACTATCTTTTGAAGCACAAGAGCAAGGAGTTCATCATCCATACCACATCTATTATCCTTTGGAGAGTGGTGTCTCCTAGACTGGTTAGGTGTCGCTTGGGAGCCTCCAGTTCGTGTGGAATTGAACCAAGAAGTTTGTACGGGCAAGGAGATCGCCTACTTTGTGAAGATCTACCCCGAATGAGGCTAGTCCTTCGTGGACGTAAGCCGTGATGGAATAGACGAGGTTGCTACTTCGTGGACCCTTCGTGGGTGGAGCACTCCGTGGACTCGCACAACCGCTACCCTCCGTGGGTTGAAGTCTCCATCAACGTGGACGTACAATAGCACCACCTATCGGAACCATGGGAAAAATCTTCGAGTCCCTATTGCGTTTGATCTTCATATCTCTACTCTTTACTTACATGTGCATGTCTTCACTTTCCGCTGCTATACTTGTAGATTTGCATGTGTAGGGTGTGCTAGACTTGATAGAATTGTTAAAACTTGCCAACCAATAAAATTGAGAAAAGGTTAGGTTTTTATTTGGTCAAGTAGCCTATTCACCCCCCTCTAGACGCCTCTTCTCGATTCCACAGGGTTCTGGAGGTTTGAGAGACGAAGGTGCCGAAGGTGCCCACTATGTGGAAGGCGCGGAGAAGATGGATCAAGCTCTAATTACCAAGTTAGAAGATATATGTTTTGTCGTGTCCTGCCTCTTGGCATTGCATTCAATATATAGTTAGCATTACATCTTGTCCAACAAGGAAAATCTCAATGAGATCAATCTAAAGGATCCTAGAATCCCTACAATCTCTATATAATGAGGTTATGATATACATGAGATCATATACTAGATATTGGAGATTTTACATTAACAAGCCCGTCTGTCGGCTCTTGCGAGCTAGCCTTTGGGGATTGTTTATTTGGTTGTGCCCACAACAGACTTGTTTGTATGGGTATCTCCAACGCCCACTCTTAAATTGGACACGGTATTTGTTGTCTCCTATGAGCTGACCTTTGGGAATTGTTTGTTTGGTTGTGCCCACGACATACTTGTTTGTAAGGGCATCTTCACCGTCGACCCTTAAATCGGACGCGGTATGCGTTCGTGTACTGGTCTGGACCAGTCCACGAACATGTATGCGGGACCCGGCCATCCAACCGCATCCCCTAAACGTTCGTTCGGGTCCAGCGAATTTGAAATTCAAATGCATAGCGCTCGATCACACCAAAAAGAGACTACATAGTTCACACCTGATGTCCTCATCCGGACAAGCTGCGACGATGCAGACTCGGAGAAATGGAGTGGTGTCGCGTTGACATCGAGCAGTAAAGAACTTGCCTGGCGAATGATGTCGTGGACTACCCGTCGAGCTGGTTGGCGGCGTAGAACTAGGGAGACACGTGTATTGATCAGGCTAGGATGACATCTGCACGAAGGGCGACAGCGGCGTCATCCGCGTCTCTGGCCCTGCCCTGCACCACATCTGCTGCCGGCACCAGACCCGCCCCCCTGCACGTCCACCACCATGACCACCACTACTGTCACCCTTATTTTTTGTCGGCGCCACCTTGTTTTCCTTCTGTCTAAGGTGGCGATCTTGCATTGTCGTCGAGTTGATCTTTCGGGCAGCCACCTTCGCCGAATCCTTCACTAGTGTCGTCTCTGGCAGCTTTACGTACGGGTCTATGTGGTGGCGGCAGCGAAAAATGACAGCAATTGGGCTGGAAGCGACGGGTAGAGGAGAGGCTTGAGAAAGTTGGGTTTGTTGGAAAAGGGACACCGGATTGGTCCACGGACCAATGCGAGACATCGTTGGATGGCTCGCATGGTCTGGACCGCTCGATTCAGACAGATGCAGAAGGTTTGAGGGTCCGCGTTGTAGATGTCCTAATTGTGTGCTTCTAGACTTAAATTCTTGTGGTGTTGTCTTATTTATTTAGTAGGGCTACAACCGGAAAATGGGCAGGAGCTCCTGGGTGCTACACCCCCTATCTGAGTATCAAATTCAAAAATACCAGAAAAATTCAAAAAAATGAAATCTTGGGACATCAAATCTGGATGCCCAATCTACTCATGTGACGAAAAAAATACAATCCGACCTACAATCCGCCAAAACAGTTTTCTTTTTATAAGATTTTTTTGTCTTTTTTGCTGAGAGTATCACAAATGTCATTTTTTCGCGGAACTTAGTACGGGAGTAGATTGGGAACCTATATTTGATATCCCAAATCTCAGATTTTTTTGAATTATCCTGGTGTATTTTTTGAATTTAATGTTCATAATACAGGGGTGGAGCACTTAGGAGCCAAAGTCCGCGTACTGCTATGACCTAGTTTCTGAAGTTACTTAGTTTTCCATTAATCTCTACTTCTAAAGGGGGAGTCTGCGGCCGTGATGGTAGGTTTGGTAGCTAGCGTTCACCGGTTTTTTTTTCGTGTCTCCTTCCACCATCGACTGTTTTTTTTCGTCTCACCTCTCACCACTCCGTCCCACTGGTTTATTTTCGTCTCACCTCCCACCACCACCCCTCACTCGAATTTTTCCCTTCGACTAAAAACCAAATCAATTCCTATGATCCTCCTTTCATTTTTGTGTTGCTTTGGCAGGTGCCCATTCATTTAAATCATGTAAGGTAATTGAGAATTTAAAAACCGTCCATATATGTGAGATCACCTTCCTAAAATGAAGACCGAAGATTTTTCTTAATAACCTTCCAAAATAAATCAAATAGTCAACAATAACAAATATTTAATCCCACGCATTACGACATTTATTTTCTATCATTATCTATACTATGGAATCACAATCACAATTTTCGTAATAAATTTTTTTTACATTCTTTTCTTATCTTGCCAAATCTCTACTCCTAATCTCTACTCCTAAAGGGGGAGTCTACGGTTGTAATGGTGCGTTCGTATGTCGTTCGTTCGTTCGCCACTCCTTCGTCCAACATCCAAGCTTAAAAGTCATACATGTAAACCTCTCACCACTCACCACTCCGTCCCACTGGTTTATTTTCGTCTCACCTCCCACCACCACCCCACTCGATTTTTTCCCTCCCACTAAAAACCAAATCAATTCGTATGATCCTACTTCCATTTTTGTGTGTTTGCTTTGGCAGGTGCCCATTCAATTAAATCATGTAAGGTAATTGAGAATTTAAAAACTGCCCATATATGTGAGATCACCTTCCTAAAATGTAGACCCAAGATTTTTCTTAATAACCTTCCAAACTAAATCAAATAGTCAACAATAACAAATATATAATCCCACACATTACGGCATTTATTTTCTATCATTATCTATACCATGGAATCACAATCACAATTTTCCTAATACAATTTTTACATGTCTTTTTTTATCTTGCCAAATTTCTATTCCTAATCTCTACTCCTAAAGGAGGAGTCTACCATTGTGATGGTGCGTTCGTATGTCGTTCATTCGTTCGCCACTCCTTTGTCCCACCCTCCAAACTTAAAAGTCATACATGAAAATAAACCCAAAGAATCCAAACAATAATATGGAAATAAACCCAAAAAAATCAACACCATCATAGCCTTCCTCATTTTGCAAACACATAGCTTCAGTACCCGCCGCCTTGGTGCAAAACAAATGGCAGATTGACAGTGCCATTTTCATCGAGTATGTGTGAGCAACTTTCCCACGAGATGCTGCTTTAAAAATCAGAAAAAACGCCGGTGGGTGCGCGATGATCATTGTTACTCAGGAGTTGATGGTGTGTTCGTATGTCGTTTGACCGTTCGCCACTCCTTCGTCCCACCCTCCAAGCTTAAAAGTCATACATGGAAACAAACCCAAAGAATCCAAACAATAATATGGAAACAAACCCAAAAAAATCAGCACCATCATAGCCTTCCTCCCACCCTCCAAGCGTAAAAGTCATACATGAAAAGAAACCCAAAGAATCCAAACAATAATATGAAAACAAAACCAAAAAATTGGCACCATCATAACCTTCATCCCACCCTCCAAGCGTAAAAGTCATACATGGAAACAAACCCAAAAAATCAAAACAATAATATGGAAACAAACCCAAAAAATGAGCACCATCATATCATTCCTCACCCTGGTAGCATGAGTACGTACTAACAATAATTAGCTTTCCTCCCACACTTGTTAAGTAATATACATGGGAAAACCAATAGAATGCTAACAATAATTAGCCTAATTATTACATACTAAACATCACGCACAAGATAAGGAAAGCCCGACAAGATTGATAACGCCTTCAAACATCACCATATCTGGTAGGAGTACCTATTTAAGTAGTACTGTTAGAGGGCTGGTCATTCACGAATACCCCTGCCTCAAGTACTCACCATCAAGCACAGATGATACATCGCTGGCAGATCACACTGGAGATCACACCAGGTCACCATGGAGGTTACATGAGTTTATCATCAACTTGTTAGCCTTGCTTTCATCACCATGAGGTGAGTACACCTTTTGACAAAGGCATGTGTTTCTCCGATGTGGTGTCGTCTTTCTTGTGGATCTTCATAGTCCTGATATATCCATTATTAATTTATTTAGTTCGCAAATGATGAGGCATGGCAAACTCCTACTAAAAATGATTGTCATAGTTTCTGCAATTCACAAGCCATATAGTTTGTAATTATACAAAATGGCTTATCAAGAAATATTATGCCACGTCTTGGTTTGAATCAACTTCAAGAATGAAACACAATAGTCACCTGCATATTGACCGCTGGTGGTCCCGAGGAATTTTCAACTTGGGCAATAAGAAATGCAACCTCACCAAGGAAACTTGTAGAAGTTCATTAAAATTTAGATGTTTGGAGAATACAATAACGTGTGCATGGAGGAGAAACTGCGTATGTAGGTAATTATTATTTATTTTTCTTTGTTTGTGAACCCTGGTGTTGAAGGTTCAAAGGCCTTAATTATTATCCCTGCATCATTTATTGCGACAGTAATTTATTTTGCCCTTTTTCTAAATTCTCCCTCATAACATCTATATTGCCTGAAATCATAGCACCAACTATTTTACTTTGTTTATGAACCACAGTTCTGAAGGTTAAGGTCGTTAATAATTATCCATGCAACATTTGTTTATAAGATGTCGGAGGATAAGAGAAAAGAGATGTGTATTCTCTAGCAAATTGTGTCGACATAATGTCTTAATTGATGATTTGAAGCTGACCATCTTATAATCTTAACTGTTGTTGTGGAACAGTCATATGGAATGCATATGTGAACTGTCCACCCAATTGGCTACAATGCTTCCCACAACAAGTACCATGATAGCAGTGGATCTAGGGGAGCCTGTGGGAACATCAAATGGTATTTACCCTTTCACACGACATTTTTACCATTGAAGTATGGTCATCTATATATCTTGATTTATTAAGTCTAACCATATGCTGGGTATATTGCTTCAAATGTGGGTCTTGGATATAACAAATTACACACTAGACATGTAGAAAACCCTACAACACCTCAAGGAACACCGAGTGGTGCTGAAGATGCTGCTACCAATGCAAGCATTAAAGAAGACAAAAATCAACAAAGACGAAACCATGATAGAGCAAGGCGAGATAGCCTAACACCCGAGCAAAGAGAAGAAATAAATGCACATCAAAAAAGCATCTAGACAAAATAAATCTGCTGGAGATAGGAATGCGAGCCAAAGGGCTGCCAGACAAAATCTAACAATCAAGGAGAGACAAGAGATGAACAACCGTAGAAGGGCAGCGAGTAAAAATATACCAGTTGAGCAGAGGCAAGAGATGAACGCCCACCGAAGAGGATGCAGGCAGAGTATACCACCGGATGAGAGAAAGACATTGCGGGCTCGACGAAACGCAGACCTTGCAGCTAAGCGGAAGATCCCATGCGTTGAATGCATCGCAATGCCTTGCCCAAATGCATATCTCTAATGAATCACCATGTTTTGTTATTGACGTTTTCATGTGTCCAGTCTAAATTTCATAGCGGAAAGAAAAAAGAGAGAAAGATATATATGCATACCATAGGGCCAGGAAAAAATTGAAAAGAAGAGAAACTGCATGAGAGAAAGAGACGGATACCTCCTACCTAAAAAACCAAATAAAACATCTTCTAATAACTTCTTCCTCCTGGATACAGATTTTTCATCATTAGACGCAATGCTCTCATCACTACTCTTAGTGTTTGACGGACCGTCATCAGGGTCGTAGTTGGGTTCATAGCATCCACTCGACGATCTCTGCCCCCAAAAATCCACAACCCTGCTATTGAAAAAGGAAAAAAGAAAAGGAAACTGAAAAACTCCACAAAGAGAAAAGACTACAAGTTGTAAACTATGTTGAAAAACAACGGATGGGTATCCCCCATTTTGCAAACACATAGCTTCAGCAGCCGCCTCGATGCAAAAAAATAATTCAGATTGACAGTGCCATTTTCATCGAGTATGTGTGAGCAACTTTCCCCTGAGATATTGCTTTAAAAAATCAGAAAAAATGCCGGCGGGTGCACGATGATCATTGTTACTCAAGAATTAATGACTTGGTAACTGAAGAAAGTGACACCTGCTGGAACCTGAAAAAGACACCTATTGAAGATGTTCCCTACATGCTGGATTCTCTCTCCTCCCACCCTCACCCCCATCACTAAAATGTTGTGTGTTAGATGCAATCTGCACCTTAATTTCGAAACCACGGTCTGAGAGGAACACTGAATAAACTTACACCTAACACTGAAACTACAACATAACTGAATAAAATGACACTAACACTGAAACGGCTGAGAGATGGATGGCTGGTTGTTCAGAAATCACAGAAATGCTAAGAACAAAATCCGACACTAAGAACTACTACCAAAAATCTGAACAACTATTTACAAAGAAATAACAAAACTGAATGGCACATCTGCCCAACACACACACATGCGCACACAAATGCCCATAATCTAAACACGCACCCATACGCAGATGCACTAGCCCAAAACCACTTTGTGTGTGGATCCTCATCACATACAAGTATACTCATATCAATTCTCATCACCAAAACACCCATAATATGGAAAATAAGGGAAACATGCTGAGGGCAACCCCCGCACCCCCCCCCCCCCCCACATTTTCGTCTTCGCAAAATCTAGCGGCACAAAAAAACTGCTAAACTAATAAACTAGACGTTACTATGATTTCTCATCAAATTAGTCCGAAGCGTGACGAAAAAACAACCCCCACACACCAAGAGAACTGAGCGCGTGGCGCGCGTGGATGAACCCAAAGCTGCACGACTAAAATAATTAGAAACCAAAGCTGCAGAGAGGGGAAAAGGATAACTAGCCGTACCTCCCGCCCGAACGGTTCTGACATCACCAGCAAAATAGTGCTGATGGCGGGACTGGCAAAAAATCTTCGCCGCCCTCCTCTCAGTGTACCTCCCAATACGAAATCTAGGCTCCCCCTTCCCAGGGTTGTGGTGCGGCAGCTTCCTGCACTCCATGACCTCCAGCTAACCCCTTGCCGCTGCTGGCCGACGGTGGTGACCCTCGTCCACCTCTCTTCCTCTTCCCTTCTCTCTCTGATACAAAATTATTTCTGATATGGGCCACCAACCAGCACTGAAAAAATTATTCAAAAAATCGTGTGGGTGAAAACGGATCCAGGTGTGGAGCAATGCAGCCCCACCTCCTGCCCCAGCCCGTTAGCCCGACAAGAAAAACAACTGAGACCTGACATGCGCCACACAGGGGGACACACGGGAGCGAGCGAATAAACCAAAGAGAAAAGTCTGAAAAAATCTTTACTTCAGGTCTGAATCGACTCAATCCCTGAAATTAGCACCCTTTACTTATCAATCCTGGCCAATCCCGTCTTTAGACCTATTTGTCACGTCCGGGAAAAATCTCAGTCTGAGAGGTGATGCTCACGTGTCATCTACATCTTCATCCTCACTCTCTCTATCACACCCGTGCAAACCTAAGAATATGCCGACAACATCGCTAACTTGTCGCAGATAATAACGGTGTTACTTAGTAGTGGTTGCCTCTCCATGGGCATAATGGAGGAAGATCTTATCATGCTTGACATTGTGGATATTCATGTCGTACATGTCCGTGTTCTTCAAATGGGGAGAAGATGTGTGTGACAAAGTTATGATCCCGCTAGGGATTATCTGTTTCTCGGCGCCCCAAACTGGTATAGATCGGTAGAAGGTTGGGATTAACCGCGATTGAAAAGTATGGAGTGCTAATTTCAGGGATTGGAAGTTCAGGGTTTAATTCAAACTGGATCTATGAGTTTAAGTTTTTTTTAAGACTTTTCTCTAAATAAAACAACACTATGATTTGTGCAGATCCGATGGTCACAAAAACGGCCTGGCGCAAATTTAAAAACAGATGACTGAAAATTAAAAAAATGATCTTTTATACATGTAAAATTTAACATGCATTATGTTTATAAATGCAACCACATAAAATTTAAAAGGCCCGTGGCAACGCACGGACATTCTACTAGTATATGTAGACAAGTGGTTTACCATGTCCCTCCAAGCCTGTCATGACCTTCTGCCTTGGAGTATTTATCTTCTCTCTCTGCGTTTGCCTTGTCTTTATCAATGTAGCAAACTATTGCATCACTGGCATTTTCATTTAATATATGAATTTTCTACATGGGCAAGTTGTCCACCATACATATTATTGGGCAATATAACTTGTTTGACTTGATCAAAAACAGCTGCCTATCGTAGATGTCAACTCAAACTTGGAATAAGTAACGTTAAGACGACCCGTCCGTCGTGGCCAGGAAGTGATCTACCTTATCAGCTGGAGACCACCACAGCAGAAACAAAAAAGATAACGTGTGTTTCTCGTCGGCGACCTGGCAAATACGTACAACGCGTTACGTGAGAGACGTCGACGAATCGTGTGCCCTACCAAGTACATGGGTTCAAATGGCAAAATGGATTGAGAATGATACCCCTACTATGCATATATCGCTCCTTTTTGGTGCAGGACTTTTTTTTTTTTGAAAACTTCCAATTTATTCATTATCAGTCATGATAGTATAACGAATACTAGAAATAATATAAATTACATCCAGATCCGTAGACCATCTAGCGACGACTACAAACACCAAAGCGAGCCGAAAGCACGCCGCTGTCATCGTCCCTCCTTCCTAAAGACATGCAAAACTTTTTGTAGTAGACAAACTGTAAGTCGTCGTGCTAATGCCTATAGAACCAGCACACCAAAACAGCAACCGCCGCCGTTGAAGAGAAGTTTAGATCCGAAGGATCCAACCTGTAGATATACGAATACACACGGACAAAGACCGGATCCACGTGGAGCCACCAAAGACAAACACCGACCGAATCCCGCGAGATCCGCCGGAGACAAACCTTCTCACGCCCTTCGATGACGCTAGAAGCACCAGCGGGACGGGAGCTAAACGGGAAGAATCTTATTCCATTTTCAGAGGGTCGTCGTCGCCTCGTCCCTTTTAGCGAGACGCAAACCCTAAGAAAATTTAGAAAAGCATCTAAAAATGAAGCCCTCCCACCAGCAAAAGCCGAGATCCACGACGCCTCCATGGCCCTAAGGCCACAGGAGACGAAGCAGACTGGCGTCGGCACCGGCGGAAAGTAGGAGGAACCCTAGCGACGGTTGTGAACGAGGTGGCTTGGTACGAGCGCTCTCGTGCTCTCGTCGAGTCGTACCAATCTTCATTAGTTAGTCATATCCTCCAGAGCTCAAGAACTCCTTTTTCAGTTGGTGCAAGATTGCTAGAGCTGTCGACGAGCCGGCTAGGTAGACAAAATGCTTGAGCTCTGTGATATGCAAATGAACGAACCTTGTATATGGGTACATTATAGACTTGCATAAGCTCGAGCTGGACGTACACAAAAATATTGAAGGATTAAATTCACTTTATAGTTGTCTAGTATATGCCATCTTGTAACGCTCTCTGAGTAAAATACACAAATTCATAGGTGTAGCGTGCAAATTATCACAAAAGACTGAAAGTTCCTTTCTCAGCTCGAGCTCAAATGCTCTTTTATACCCTTACTACCATTTACTATCGGAGACGACAACAAGGTGAGTTTTTGGAACCTGCTTGGGCAAATGGACATAGGCCGAATGACTTGCGCCATCTATTTTTGCCATTTCAAAGCGGAAGAATTGGCCTGTCAAAGAAAAAAAAAACTCTTTAGAATCATGCCTGTGTGGACCTAATCAACATCACCAATTGACTTACAATGCAACACATTCAAGAGTTCAAGAGCAAGAGCACTATTTCAAATATTTGCCCCCCCCCCCCCCCCCCCCCCCCCCCCCCCCCCCCTCCTCTCCCGCGTGCAATTGTTTTGCTCTGTGACGGTGGACTGATTTGAGAAGTATGGGTGGCCAAATAGGGGCTTTGTCCTTTATGTGAGCGGATCCCGGAAAACGGCAGCCACCTTACTCTTCCAGGGCCTCTACTCTCTTGAGGTTTGAAACATGATCAAGGACGGGTAGGGGTCTCCGGGATTGATCCAAGCTCTTCGCAAGCATTCAACAAGATTAAAATTTGGTGGATTCATTTGGTGCGCATTGGACAGGGAAGATGTGGCTTCCCTTCTAGTAGTGCTTATGGCTTGAGAAATTTGGAAGGATCCCAATGCAAGTCTTCGGTAACAAATTAAAGCACCCTAATGTCATCTTCGTGTGCATCCGTTGTGAGGCTAGAAAATGGGGTATGGGAGGAGCAAAGCATCTCCTCCAAGTTTACGCCAGGCTGGCTAGGCGCACGCTGATGCGATCTGCCAATTGGTGCCTCTGATGTGTGTGCCTACGCACATGTTGCCAACTGATTGCTGAATCGCCCAGCAAGAAAGTTTCTTTGGTAAGTGGGCCCTTTGCTGGTGGTGCTCTATTTAGTTTTGCATTCATACGCCTACTAGAAGTAAAAGGTGCCATAAACAGCGCCCGCAAATCATGTTTAAGTTTTTGTTAGCTTGATAGTTTATTTTCATGATTTTGTTTCTTAGACTGTTAGACCGATAAGTGGGCTTAAACGGTGCACCGTTTACATCCGTGCCACCCACACACTGGAGTGTGCACAGTTTTTTTTTTTCGAAACGGAGGCAAAGATTGCCTCATCTATTAAATAAGCAGAAGAGAATTGCCCAGTTAATTGCGGAAAACCAGGCAAAAACCGGAACAACAAGGGCCGAGCCCACTCCCGACACACACAGGGCAAAGCCCACCCTAATCGACAACATGTCGACCTGTGGCCAGACAACACAGCTCCGACTCTGACGGAGAACTCAGAAGAACAAAACCAGGCGAAAGCTGGCGCCACGGAAGATCGCCGAACGGGCCACTTGCAGCCAGTCATCGTATACCACAGGGCTCCGCCGCCGCAGCTTCGACTCCACAGCAACAAACAAACCGAGGCAAAACCGCAAACACGCCGGAGAAGAGCCGACTACCGCAACCATTGCCGCGTCGCCGACATCGCTCCCACCATCATCGTTGCCACAGAAACCTGGTCGCCACAGAGATCCTCTCGGGGCCGCCGCCCCGACATCCACCGCTCCGTCGCGCCCAGCGTACTCCACCGGCACCGCCTTCCGGGGCCATCGCTCACCTCGAGCAGAAACGCCGCACAACCCAGCTACCCGCATCCCACGCTGCACAGGGCAACCGGTCGCAGACCACGAACGTCGCACCACATCCGGGGCCGTCGCCCCGACATAAAGTCAGACCGCCCCCTCTAGGGCGCATCGACCGAGCTGACACCCCCAACGCCCAAGCGAGACAAGGATGCCACCCCACCAACACCGCCTTCCGGGGCCGCCGCCCCGACATGCCACCGCCCGCACTCGAGCTGCAGCGCCGCACAACCCAGATGCCCGCAACCCACACTGCTCAGGGCAACCGCATGCAGACCACAAACGCCGCACCACATCCGGGGCCGCCGCCCCGACGAACCGTCCAACCGCCCCCGCTGGGGCGCGTCGACCGAGCCGACAAACCTGCCACCCAAGTGGCCAAGATTGCCACCCAGGCGAAGATCGAGTCGCTACCCCGCCTCATGGAGCCGCCTCGCGCATCGCTTCTGAGGCCGCCGCCTCGGCGCACATCAGCCATCCGGGGCCGCTGCCCCGGCATCCACTAACCCCGACGCAGGAGAAAAACCAGCCGCACCAGGCACAAGCTAGCTCTCCAAAGCAACGCCCCCAAGGGGGAAATGACGAAGACGCCGTCGTCGCCTGCTCCGGAATCCATCCGGAGCTTAGGTTTTCACCCGGAGAGTCCAAGCCCCTCGGAGAGGAAGAGGGGTTCCTCGACGACGCCTCCAAGGAGGGATACGACACCCGAGAGCGCCGCCGTCGACGGCACCGACAAAGTCGGGTCTAGGCATTCGCCCGGAACACTCCCATCCCTACAGAAGCTTGCAGATCTGGACCATCCGCGAGCGCAGAGATCGTCGGAGCCGTGTCGCTACGCCTCGTGTCCTCCGTCGTCGACCACCGAGCTCAACTGCTTTAGCACTCACCGCAGCACCTCAAGCTACGAGCAAATGCCAGCACACACGCCGGGAATCCCAGCAACCACCACGGCCAAGACGCCATGGCACACGGTCCGGGGCCGCCGCCCCGGCTTCCTTCGCGCGCCCAACAGCTTGCCGCCCCTGGGCCAACGCCCCACGACGCCAGAATCGCCGCGCCGTCGCCACACCTGCGCCCGCGCGACCCGACCCCGCCGTGCCTCCTGCACAGCCAACTCGCGGCAGAACCGCGCCGCCCTTCGCACCCCCTCGGACGCAGCCCCACACCGCCGCGAACCACCACAGGACCCCACCGGAGACGCGCGAGGCCGCCGCGCCGGCAGCCGCCGGCCCCCTTTGCACATCGCGCCGCCGCATCTGGATCGAGAGCCGCCATCCGCGACACCCACTGGATGAGCGCCGAGCGACGGAGGAGACCCCGCCGCCGCCACCACCACGCGGGCTTTGCCCGGCGGTGTCCACCGGCGGCGGCGAGGGGGAGGAGCTGGTGAGGAGGCCGCTGGCTGCCGCGGTGAGTCGCTGCCCGTGTCGCCAGAGCTAGGCGACGCGGGGGCCCTTCGTTTTTGTTAGTCGAAGCGGTTCCCCGTGTGCACGGTTTTGACCACTGGGGTAGACACGTCATGCGCAAGTAGCTGAACAAATGTGAAATCCAGCTGTGAAACAATTTGGATACTCCTCAGGAATACTTGATGCTATTCCAGGTACAACTATCATTATAAATATAGAATAAATGTTTTTCTATTTTTTTTTCTCCATCCTGTGGAGTAGCCATCCCAACAAATACTGCCGGAGACCAATGTGGTTTTAGTAGTGATGCAAGTTGGAGATGTTGCAAAAACATAAATCTGATGTCTCTTTCATTCCAAAGCTCCCACTCCGCCACTCGGTAAGAGTAACGGCGTTGTTGTCTTCTTTGAAACACCATTGTTTTCTTTTCTTTAGCTCAATTATTGGTGTCACATCATTGCTCTGGTAAAAACTAGAAAACATCGTGTAAACTAGAAGCTTGATGTCAAATTATTGTATTTTATAGAACTTAATATTCAGTGAGTGCCATGTGTGCTTAAGTTTTCTGTATGTGCATGAGAAATTTGTTGTTATTACAAACACTCTAAAGATTCCTTAAAGTTTGCCACGAAAACATTCAGACTTTTGAATTATCTTTTGAATTATTTTGATTTTACTGTTCACGCTGGGAACATTTGAGCTCAAGCTGAGAAACACACTTTCGCATATCCTACAACTTCTTTAATATAAAAAATATATACTACACTAACAAGAGAACCAAACCACTATGCAAGTCAACCAAATCTCAAACATCGTTGAAGGACACCAAACTCCGAAACCTCATCGTCACCACGAGCCCGGAAGAGAGAGCACGACGAACAGTACTAGGATGACCAAGGCAAAGACCACCACTACGTATCACTTCCATCACCACCACCAAACACCCCAACACACCCACCACGCTCTTGTGTGTGTTGGGTGTCCTTGTGTAGACGTTCTATTGTATCTCACTCTTGTTTATGAAAATAAAAAAAAATGGTTCAGGCTGGCTTTTGTCCGCAGTAGCAACTTCAAAAATAAATAAATGCTACACCTTTCTACACGGTGGTAACCACGAAGCTGTTTATCATGGCAACTCCCTAGCTAAGGTAGGTTTTTCTAAGTGCATTACTTTCTTAATTATTCCCACACACACACACAAAAACGTAATGATGAAAGGTCGTCACAGAAGTTTTCCCCTTCGTAGTGACATATAGGCATGCACACCCCTAAAAAAAAAGACATACAGGCATGCACGAATGGAACCACGTCACGGTCACCACATATACATGCCCGAGCTCTCTCTATATAAACACGGGTGCACGCCAGTCGGCTACAACCCGAAAGAGGTCGAAAGCGGCGGCCATGAAAATGGATCAGAGGATGATCATCGTGTCCTCGGTCATCGGTTCTCTTGGGGTGCTGAGCGCCATCCTGGGGTTTTCAGCGGAGGGCACGAAGCTCACGGTAAGCTACTAGCACCCACTTCTTCCATCTCCTTGCTTAGTGCTGTACATGTCTCTGTGTGATTTGTTCAACTGTGGTTTAGAACTACAGATTTTGGATTCTTCTTTCTCGAAAAAGATCTTGGATTGTTGGTGTGTATCTGTATGTGCGCGCGTCTCTACATGCCCATGTGTGTGTTCTTCTTGCTCTCTGTTGATATATACTCCATCTCGCAGGTTTGGACCGTGTACTGGTATCGAGGGGTGTGCCTGTACCCGCAGAACCCCGCGCTGGGGCTCGGTGTCTGCGCGGCCATCTTCCTCATCATAGCCCAGATAATCTTCGGGGTCGTCGGCGGCTGCTGCGGCTGCTGCAAGTCCCGCGCCATCCCCTCCGAGACCAACCGGGTCATCGGCATCGTCTGCGCCGTCTTCTCATGGTGAGTGATCGATCCATCGTCAAACCAACAAGCGCTAGCTCGCCGGAGCATGCTCACGCGTGGGTGGCGAAACCACTTTCTGCTGACTAAAACGTGCATGCAGGATCGCGGCGGTGGTCGCCTTCGGGCTGCTGGTGGACGGCGCGGTGTGGAACGACACCGGGACGCGGTACTCGTCAGGGTATTACGGGGGGTGCTACGTCCTCCCGGCAGGCATCTTCGCCGGCGGCGCTGTGCTCACGCTCGTCGCCACGGCCCTCGGGCTCACCTCCTACATCATGCTCAGCCCGCAGCCGGCCGCTACTGCCAACGCCGCCGTCACGCCCCCCAAGGAAGGCGAGCAGATGCCGGCGGGCGGCGCCGGGATCGCGATGGGACAGCCGCAGTTTCCACAGCCTTCTCCCCAGGGGCAGGGGCACGGCCAAGCGCCGAACGCGACGCTCCCTCCTGTCGCGTCTCCGGCACAAAGCTATAGAGCGCAGACACCCAACTACCAGCAGCAGCAGCAGTTGCCCCCTCTTCCTGCACAAGGCTACGGTGCGCACGCGCCGGACCTGCAGATGCCCGCTGCTTCTCCTCCTCCAGCTCAGGGCCATGAACCGCACACGCCGAACCAGCAGGCCCTGCCTGAGCTGCCTCCCAAAGGACATGAAATGCTCGCGCGCCCCGTCTGATCAACCGTGCATGACCGCGCATGCATTCGTGCTATATTGCGTGATTTCGACCGGTTCTGTATATCTCTCTACCGGCCTCAACGGGATCATCAATGCTTATTTACTGCTTTAATTATGTTTGCAGTTGAGATTTCTTGTGTAATTTTGAGAGAGTCACCAATGTGGCAATTAATGCTTTTCTTACGACATGTACAACGATTATTGTGGCTGACCATCGAAAAATGAAAATTGTATATGGTGGTTGATAGAAGGAGCCTTTTTCTGAGAATGGCGTTTTGGCACTCGGCCTCCATGGAGGCCGAAATTTTTGAAAAAATCAAAATTCGAAAATTTTGGTTTCAAAAAATCTGAAAAAAATTGTACAACTAAACAAGGGTGTGATCCCTGTGTGTGTAAAATTTCAGGCCGAAATACTTTGAAACGCATCTTGTACAAAAAAGACAAATTCATGGTCTGAACGGATGAATAGTAGCATGTGTTAAAAGGTCTCAGATTTGTCTTTTTTGCATAGCCCTCATTTCAACGTATTTAGTTCTGAAAATTTACACACTTGTGTGTTATACCTTCACCTATCTATGTATTTTTTTTCAGAATTTTTTGAAATATTAAAATACGAATTTTCACGAAATTTGAAGTTTGCATTTGGAGGCCTCCATGGAGCTCGGCCTCCAAAAGCAATTTCCGCCTTTTTCTCTTATACATTCCATGTCATGGAAAGGCAATAGAACATGTTCTACAATCTTAGCATTACATCTAGCATTATTTTTGAACTTATTACATCTAGCATTTAATGCCACCATATCCTTAAATTATGGGATTATTAAACTACGATACGTGTGAATAAGAAAAGACACTGCATACAATGGAGGCAAATGTCGTATCTCTCTCCCTAAGAGACCATCTCTTAGCCAAGAGAAGGCAATGCTCTCTTTTTTTATCTCTTTTCCATTCCACCAATTATCCTACGTGGCACCGTTAATATAGAACCATGAAACACGCCCTTATTCCTTTCGTGTTTTCAATTTATATGCCGAGTCAAGCTTTTTTTTTGAACACAGTACAAACACAAGCGCTCATATACACGCGCATACACTCATCCCTATGAACGCACGCACGCACACCCTACCCCTATGAGCACCTCCGAGAGACTGAGCCGGCATATCATCGTGAAATTTACGAAGTCACCGTAGGCACCTCATCATCGACGGGAACGTCTCCTCCCACTGAATGCGCATCGCCGGAAATCCTAAAATAAATCCAGGAATAAATGCGAGCACCAGGATTTGAACCCTGGTGGGCTGGGGATACCACAGTCCCTCTAACCATCCAACCACATGTTGGTTCGCTATGCTCGTAAGAGAGTCAAGCTGAAAGGGCGATATGCGTTATAGTTTCACGACCGGGTACTAGTGCATAATTTTTCTCATGCCTTGAACTTCTTAAAAAGAGTCTCGATTACGACGCACTACTTGGCCCTCAAAAGGGTGCACCGGGTGATCCCCTCGGGTCATTGGCTTGGTTATATGTGTGCACATGGGTGCTCTTCTTCGTTCCCAACGCTTATATATAGCTCATGAGTCACATCATATTTATTGTAAGTTTTCCGTGACCACAAATTCATGATCCAAGGTGAGACTCGTCTTCAGATTTTGGTCCTACACTCTGCCGAGGGGGATTCCGTCGTAATTTGGTTCAACATGGACTTTCGTTACTCTCATGATGAGGTGTGAGTAGTTCATCCCTTTGAATCCAAAGAGTTATGTTACATGATTTTGATCCATACGATGGAATCACAACAATGGTTCTCATTTCTATGTGATGAATTAACAGTTTATAAAAATATTATACATGTTGGTTTTATTGAATTATGGATGTATTACTCTTCAATTCATTTGTCTATTCCTCACCCATTTTAAATGGTAAATTAGTAGAGGAAGTGGTGTGCATTATATAACGTAATCTCCATGAGTAATTACTTCGGTGATAGTAAGAGAGAAAATGCTATAGTTGTATTTGTACCACTAAGGATATAAACGTAGTTGACTCGTTGTCCTGGTGATGAGTGTGGGGTGAGGGGAATATATATTATACAACTATTTGTCATCGTATTTAATAGAATGCTA
Organism: Elymus sibiricus; assembly: GCA_039707655.1. Classification (NCBI taxonomy): domain Eukaryota; kingdom Viridiplantae; phylum Streptophyta; class Magnoliopsida; order Poales; family Poaceae; genus Elymus; species Elymus sibiricus. Next base: position 320,740,673 of record CM077663.1, on the reverse strand, counting down.
TGTTTTATTTCTTAATACTTTGAGAGTTGAGACACATGGTGAATTTGGTTTTAGGTGGCAGACACTGATTATTAGCCATAGATGTTTGCAGACAGATGTCGGTCTATCGATACATGGAGATACTGTTGATATAAATTCATACGACAAATGTTATTTTTTGTCATGAATGTCTTTTTCATTCATTACACATAGAGAAAAGTATACTTTACAACCCCTATGTAACCACTCGGTTTAAGTTTCAACCTTCAGCTTCAAAATCGGTCACCCCACAACTCGAAATCAACCCCCACCCGGTTTTGACAGGATGGAGTGATTTTGACCAGGTTGACTAATGAGTCAGCACTGCCACGTCAACTCCTTACATGTGGACCCACCCAAAAAATAATAGAAAAAAATAAAAAGAATCCCTACCTCCTCTCGCTTACCTTTCGCCGGCATGAAGCCTGTCATCCTCTGAACCACATCTTGCAGTCGTCGCTCCGGGTAGGGAGGTTAGAGCATCTTCAGCCGTTAGGTGCCCCCAGGGGCGAAAATAGCGCCGCCTGGGGGTCAACCGGCGGAAAAATCGGCATGGGGGGCAACCGGTTCCCAGTCGCCGCCCACGCCGGGCCCCCCCACGACAATTTGAATGCTTAAATTTAAAAAAATGGCGAAACATGACAAGTTTAGGCCAAATTACGACTAAATTCAAACGTTTTTTTTACAAACTAGACAAAAAAAAGAAAACTACATAATAAAGTCTACGTCGCCGCTCCCGCCACCACCGCCGTCGCCGCGCCGTCTTCTACATGCCGAGCAGCCTGTAGAAGGCAGTGTAGTCGCCGCCGTCGTCGTCGTCGTCGCCACCGTCGTCGTCGCCGTCCTGCGCGCCGCCGCCATCCCTGCTGCAGCCCTGGCCTGGGTCGCCGTGGCGGTGCAGCTCGGGGTTGGAGGGCCCCGGCGCCTCCTCGTCGTCGCTGTCGAGGACGACGACGCCGCCCACCTCGCGGCCGCGGCGACGAGCGGCGATTTCCTCGAAGGCGCGCCGCTAGCGTTCCATCTCCTCGCGGACGTAATCGTCGCGCGCCTATTTGACGGCGGTCTCGTCGGCGGCGGCCATGGCGAGGTGCTCCTGTTTTATGGCCGCCGCCGTCGCCTCCGTGTCGTCAGGCTCTGTCTTGGGCCTGACAAGACGAAGGTGGCCGAGGGGAGGGGGGAAGGCTGACGACGGCGCCCCTCGTTGATGGTGATGCCACCGCTGCGCCCGCTGCGACGGAGAGGCGTCTCGTCGGGCTCGGGCTTCACGGCGACGAGCGGCGTGCGCGCGCCGGAGGAGTGGGAGCCGGACGACGAGGACGACGGCGTGGCCATCCGCCTCGGCTGCCACGAGGAGCCCCTCCGGCGCGAGATGGAGGCCGGCTCGGGGTACTCAAGCCGCGGCGAGTCGCCGCCCTCGATGTGCTCGAGGACGGCGTTGAGCGTGCGCCCTGGGACGCCCCACCATAGGCGGCGCCCCTTCGAGTTGTGACGCCCGCGTGCCGGGCCGCCGTTGGTGGAGGCGAGCTTGTCCTCGCGGCGGCGCTCGAAGTACGCCGTCCACAGCGTGTTGCTGTCGGCGGCGTACCTCGGCTGCTGGCGCACAGCCTCGGTCAGCGACGAGCGGATCCTCGCGATTTCGGCGCGCCGCTCGGCCCCGGTTGGCACCGGTGGCACCGGGACTCCGTCGGCGCTGAGCCTCCCGGCGAGAGAGGGGAGGAGCTGTGGCGAGGAGTGGCGGGGCTGCCGGAGGTCGACTTTTATAGCGGCGAGCGGGCGACAACGTGCGGCCGCGTGGGGGGAAAGGTGTGGACGCGCGTCGCCCGGCCTGACTGCACCGCCCGTGAACGCGCCGCCCCGTGAGGCATCAATGGAAGGCTGACCGCTGGGCAGCCTTGCATTGATTCCGCGGAAAACCGAGGCGATGAGGACGACGAAGCGCCGCGAGTCGCTGACTCGAAGGACCCACCATTTTTCGCGCCAAAAAGCGTTCCCCCGGCGCCCCCAGGCGCCCCAGCGCGCCGGGTTCGGCTTGGGTACGCCGGCGCCAATTTCGGCCCTAACCGGCGAAAATTGGGCTCCTGGGACGCGACTGAGTCGATTTTTGTGCCGGCGATAAAAAAAGGGTCTTGGAGGGCTGTTGTGGGGCGAGTGGAGATGCTCTTACCGGGGGGGCGTTGGGGCCTCGCCCAGACCGCTCCGAACAGGGAGGTTGGGGTAGGGCCACCGACGGGGAGGATTTGGTGTGTTCCTCACGTTTCAGCTTGTCTCGTTGCCGAGCCCATCTCTTTATCCTGGTCAGGTGTGACAAGCCCTACTAGCTACTAGCTGACTGGCTGAAGATGCAGCCAGAAGCTGGGGTGATTGGAGTTCTGGACGCAGGAAACTGTAGGTGCAGGCCCGCAAGTCTTTCCAACTACAAATCCTCTAGGACGGTGTGAGGAGGGAGTCAAAAAGATAACGCATCGGCAGCAAGCGGACGCTAGTTGAGGGAGGCGGGTGAGCTCGCCGGTGAGGTGGCCGTGGTTGCACGGCGACACTAGGTGGACTAGGAAGCAGTCGCAAGTAGACCTGAATCAGTTTGGTGCTCTATGATGTGTGTGGCTGCCTCCAACAACGGCGAGCAATTGCCACCAAATGAGACGACAATCGGTGCCTCCGACAACAAAGTTGTGGTCGCACTCACGGACAAAGGCGCCCACGGTAACATCGATCCCTACGACAACCGTGTTGTCCCATCATCTCCGTCGACTCAAGCAAGCCCTCATCGACGGGGTATCTATGGCGATGTGGCGTGCGTAAGGTCACGGGCGATCATGGGTACGTCCAAAAGTATCTATAATTTTTTATTGTTCAATACTATTTTTAAATGATAGGGGAATTGATCTCGCGACTTTGTCACCCCAACCAACAGCAGCTAACCAGTTGGATACAAGCCTTCTTTTGATTACTAATTAGCACGAAAGTCTTAACAATACTTTGACATCAAGATTTGAAAACGTTCATGGAAAATTTCGAAACATTTCCTGAAACTTATTAACAATTTGTGAATGCAGAATATTTTTAGAAACACAAATAATTTCTAAAATTCCAAAACAACTCGAAAATGTAAAAAGAAATGGAGTTATGAATCTGTTTTGAAAATTTGAACAATTTTTGTAATCCCCGAATAATTTTTACAATGTGAACACCTTTTGAAAATTCGGAACATAAAACACGAACACTTTTTGAAACATTAACAATTTTTGTAAACATGGGAACAAATTTTGAAATGAAATAAAATAAAATAAAAACATAACATTTTCTGAATTAAAAAAAAACAAATTGAACACGAGAACATTCTTTGACTTTTTCTTTGCAAAAACATGAATATTCATTGGAACACGAGAACATTTTTTGAAAACAACAACATTTTTTTGAATTCTATGAATATTATTTTAGAAAATTAAAAAAATCATTAACCAAATTTGATCGTGGAAACGTTTTTTGAAAATTCTGCACAAAATTTCAAAAGTGCGTACATTTTTTGAGTTTTTGAGAAATATTTGAAAACGGAAACAACTTTTGAAAAAGACGAAATTTTATTGAATTTATCAATAACATTGAAAAAAACAATAGTTTTTGATTTTTTTTTGTTTTTTTAAGGTAAGAACATTTTCCAAAATATTTGAACATTTTTTTAGACGAACAAGAGCTTGAAAAAGGAAAAAAAACGAAAAAATTGAAAAGAAAGAAAAAAGAAAAAAATAAATAAAATGGAATGAAAAAAAAAACAAAAGAACAGTAAAAGAAAAAACGGTTTTGGGAACTTTCTAAAAGGTTCCCAAAACCGGGTGCTTGCAATGGTGGAGTGGGCCGTCTCATTTCTCGCGTCACGGGGTTCGCTCTGCCGTCGATATTAAGATGCTGAGAGTGTCGCGTATGATTTTCCCGTACATTAGAGGAGCAGCGCCAAATAGACGGCTAATTTCCATTATTGCGAGCGAAAACAAAGAAAAGTTCACCAAAAAAGGAATGACAGAGGGAGGGATCGAATCCTATAACATTCGTTGCCGCTCGTCGTTTGCCACACGAGCTAGTAAGGTTCAGTATCTTTCTGACGCTACTCCCTAACGAGTCGGCCTTTATCCATGGATCTGGATACCCGCGAATACCTGACCCGGTTGGCCAAGGGTATGGAGCGCATTTCTGCCCATGAATCCGTGGATCTGGATACCCGCGAATAGCCGGGTTGGGCACGGTTATAATTTTTACTCCATGGATATCCAGTGGATACCCGTATGACACATGGACCCATATGGCAGTGACACTAGACTAAGCAAATTGTGTCCAACCTCAAGTCACTCGCGTTCCCAGAAAGTCAAAGCCCGCCCCATGTTCCCTAATCCCCCACAACCCCACTAACCTAATTATTAAACTGAATCTAGGTTAATGAACGATGATGGGTTAGTTTGATCTTTGGGAAGGCTTCATGCTGATTTTTCTATGCCCATGGAGCTCCATGGGTATTTGGGTATCCAATGGGTTTGGGCATGGACACAATTACTGCCCATGAATGCTTTGGTGGATGGGCAGATGGTAGGAAGATGGGTCATGGGTTGGATTTGGACCAGCTCCACCCGCCCCAAACCCGAGCCATTGCCATCCCTACTGACCGGTCTTTATCACAGTATATCCCTTTTATATTATTTTTTTTCATTTTTCCGTTTTTCCTCTTTCCATTCTTTTTTTCTTTTTCCGAAGAGGCTTGTGCTTTTTAAAATCTGTTCAAATTTTCAAAAAATATTTGCCTTTTCAAATTTTGTTCAAATATCTTTCAAAATGGCTTAGAAAGTCAAAACATAAACATCTTTTAAAAAGAGCGAACAAAATTTGGAACACGAACATATTTTGAATTTTTTGAAATTTTAAAAAACACTAAGAAAATTGGAATTAAAAGAAAAAACAGAAAAATACAACCAAATTTTGAAACCAATTTTTTTCAAATTTCCCTGAATATTGTTTGTATTTGTGAAGAATTGTATTTTGAAAGGAGAACTATTTTTAAAATTCCAAACAAATTTCGAAAGCGCGGACATTATTTGAAACTCCTCAAACATTTTTTGAACTTGTAACAAACTTTTGTCACAAGGAAACATTAATTAAATTTGTGAACAAAGTTTGAAATTGGGACATTTTTTGAATCAACGAGCCTTTATAAATTCACGGGCGCATGGGCCTGCCCAGCAGGCGCCCGACGGGAGCGATGTCGTCGCCTAGTTGGGCCAAGGCCTAAACCTATTCAAAAAATTTATTCATTGTTTTTTGCTTCATTTTTCTCCTTTTGGGACTATGTTATTCTTTTTGAAACCTATTCAAAATTTTAAATACCAAAATAACAGTTTAAATACTTGTTTCAAATTAGGATCTTAATTTCTTTTTTTCTTCACATATTTATTAAATGCTTTTTAAAAGCATTTATTGTTTTCACTTTTATCCCTTTGCATTTATTAATTATGTTAAAACATAAAATAACAACTGGACATACCTATTTGAATTATGATTTTAAATATATTTTTCCTTCAAATCGGACATGGATGCCTATCATGGACATGCCCGCTGATGGCCTGCAAGTGCACAGGGTTGTTGTAGCACTTTCGTGATAAATAAAGTGTCGAAGCCACAATGAGCTAATAGGAAGCCACCACAAACCTCGTAGCAACGTTGTCACTTAACGAGCTACATACGCACCCAAATCAAAAATTGGAAATATCCTATTCTATAAGTTGTTAGGGAGACTAGATAAAAAGAATAACTAAAAAACTACTAACAAGAGAGTAAATACAGTAAATAAAAGATGCTAAGTTATTAAAGACGATGCTTGAGTGATAAAGCATTCTCGAGGGTTTCGAAATCACTACCACTAATATGAACTATCGAATCATCTATTCACTGGTCAAATGCATAAGTGGACGGAGCCAGGTACAGAACACGTTCTACTCGAGGTAGACTTCGCGCTACGCACGCCACCATCATACCCCCCATAAGGTTACAATTAATGATAATTAAGGGTTACCCCATGAACGCGACCTCTCTAAGGGTTCTCCGTAATTCCCCTATCAAATGTAATAGCGAGGAATCAAAGGCTTTTACTGTCACCTTAAATTACACCAACGCCCCAACCCTTCACAACGACAGTAGCTCCTCTACGGTCCATCATTACAATAGTGTGAGCGAGGTCTCCTCTCAACACTCGTGAGAATACTAACTTGAGTCATGAAATGGTAATTTTGGATCACAACAATTATCATAAAGGGTTCAACCATATCCTCAAGAACTAGTACAACTACTCAAACATTAACATGAAGGTTAGGGACAAGTTACAAGCCGACATGAAGCCGGTGAAGGGAGGAGGCATGACAGTGTTGATGGAGATAGCAGCGCGATAGTGATGGTGATGGAGATGGCGCCCCCGATGGTGATGGAGATGGGGGCGGCGTCGGTGATGGTGTCGGCGCGAGCGCATCGGCCCGGAGGCCGGTGCTCATGGTGGTGGAGCCTCCTCCTTCTTCCCTTTGGTGTTGTCCCTCCTTCTCTTGGTGGTGGAGCAGCAATGGAGATGGTTGTGGATGAATGAGATGATGAGGTAGATGAGATGGTGGCAGATAGGGTTGAGGAGGTGTATATAAGGAGCCTCCCTAGCCTTCTCTCTTGATGGGCTTCATCCAAGGACTCTCAATGAGCCAAATCATCTTTCAATCTCTTCTTTACGAGCCAAAGATCTCGTGGGATCAAACGGGGACAAAATCGATGAAGAATCCCTCCTGGAAGGGCAACTTTCGGAGTTGTTTGCATGCCAAACGACAGCCGAAACGACCACTCGCGGTTGTTTGAAAGGTCGTCTTCGAGTTTGTACTCCTTCGTTAAAACGGCCGCCAAATCTTCATACGAACTTGGAATTTGATGATCTTGGGCTCGTTGGATTCGTATGATCTACTCCGATCCATTTCTGGTCTTAGATCTTGATTTGGAGCACTTTTGGAAAATGACTTTTTCCGACCTTCGAAATGGTTAAGTCTGACCCCTAGCTGACTCCGTATCGAACCCATCCTTGGTCATTTCATCGTTCTTGGTCCTAGGTTGATCCAAAACACCTGTAGACACAAGAAAACAAAGAGAACTAATAAAACACTAAATGTGCAATGCTCATAATGATAAGTGCAAAAACCGATAATCATGCATAATGGACAACTATTTGGTTCAATGGGACATGATGTATAAAGATAACATGCAACAAATGAGCTCTAAAAATGCGTAAAATATAGAGCCAACAACCTTCCCATGCTTAAATCTTGCTCGTCCTCGAGTAAGAAAGTTGACTACCAAAATCTCACTGCTACCAACTCTAAAGCATACATTGAACCAAACCCCAAACGTGACATCTATATTCATCATGCAAGCATGCAAAAGTTAACCAGCAAGGGAGTAATATAACGTATCCTCTTAGTTACATTGCCTTGGAGGTCAAGAAAGAGGAAAACCTTTTTGTGGATCCCAAATTCCCATCGCCAAAGGTTTAGAGAGAAGGTCAATATTATGTTAGGAACAAAGCAGTAACTATCATAGACAAAAGAAATCAAGCATTAGTGATCGCTTCAAAAACACCAACCCAAGGCATACCAGGTACAATAACAGGATTTTCTGTCTGCATTATTCAACCGCTCAACTACCTATGCAGCGCTGAGCGCAAGTCTATGCCTCGCACTTAAGATAAAGATAGAAAATGGTTGGGGTTTTGAGAAGTCAGAGACAAAGAAAGTCTTGCATCAACGCGGCTGACCACTAGGAAATGGACAAGGCCTTATGATCGATGTTAACACAAGGAGTAGTGATCACCATGCAATTAGGATGCACATAGAGCTATGACTATATGAAAGATCTCCTATGGACTAAGTGGGGGTGCATCAAACTTGCTTGCTCATGAAGACCTCGAGCTTTTGAGGATGCTCGTCATCGGAATATGCAAGCCAAGTTCTATAATGTAGGTTCCCCACTAGTATGAAACATGAAGCTCATGAAACTTTCTACTTGACAATGCATGAAGTTATGCTACTTTGAAGCAAAAATGTATACTAAAAAGGATAATGGTGTTGCTCCTTCTCTCTTCCTCTGGTTTTTAATTTTTTTTCTTTTTTCTCCTTTTTTTGCGGCACCACCTTGGTGCATCTTTTATTTGATCTCTCTAGCTCTCTCTTTTTGTAGAAGCAACCCCTTACAATGACGAGCAATACACTTTTTCTATTAACACACTTCAACTGAAGTAACCATAACTCAAAACTGAATACATAAGATAAACTCTATATGATGATGCCTCTAGCAGTGTACCAGTATGTGCAATGATCCGGTGTAGCATAATATCAAAAAACAGACAAGCCATGGAATTATCGAGCTAGCCATACTATAATCATGCAAGGAAAGTTAAAACATATCTCGAAGCATGTAATGTAATATGATGGTAGTGCATGGCGATATGCTCGGAATGGCTATGAAAATGTCATGTACGTAGGTATGGTGGCTGTTTTGTGAAGATGGGATGTTTTATGTGTAGGAGAATAAGAGAAAGTCCTCCCACGGGTCTGGATGTACCTGCGAAATTTGCTCCAAGTCCCTACATGAGAGTGGGCAATGCATCGTACCATAGAGGATAGCAAAATAAGATGAACAGAAGTGCAAAAGGCTTCAAACTTGCTTTAGTGATGACATCGGACGTGTCACAGCTTGCATACTGTGTCAAAAACAATTCAAAATTGACATGGATTCCTAACATGCTCACACCCACTTGCTTGAAAAAGTTGGGGTTATTTCAAGGATGTCCAATAATGAAATTTTTCAATGGAGGGTGTTCGTGTAGGGCCAGAAAGCTTTGTGTGAGAGCACGTTGTTTTTCGACATCTTTGAAATGACTCCAATTTTTTCCATGACCTTGTATGACCAATTCAAGGCACCATGGCATGTTGTTTTGGTTTTCAACAAAATTCGTATTTTCTGAAGTTTTCTACGTCAAAAGTGGCCGATAAATGGTCGGACGTGTCGCAACTTGCATATGGAGTCGGAATTCGTTCAAACCTGAAATGGATGCCTATTATGGGCATGCCCACCTTTGCAAAAATTGGGGTATGATTACCCACAAGTGTAGGGGATCGCGACAGTCTTCACGGGTAGTATTTCCACCTAATTTATCTGTTCGACACAAGGGGAGCCAAAGAATATTTATTGGCCTTGACAGTTGAGTTGTCAATTCAACCGCACCTGGGATATCTCTCTGCAGCAAAAGTTTAGTAGCACAATAAATAGTAGTAGCAAAAGTAACAGTAGTACTGACAGTAGTAATTTTGTAGCAGGTGTGACAGTAGCAATAGCAATAGTAACTTAGCAAGATTCAGTATATGTAACGCATAGGCACGTGGATCGGTGATGGATAATGATTTAGATGACATTGATCATATAACGGTTACACACTAGGGCGACACAGAACTAGCTCCAATTCATCAATGTAATGTAGGCATGTATTCCGTATATAGTCATACGTGCTTGCGATAAGAACTTGCATGACATCTTTTGTCCTACCCTCCCGTGGGAGCGGCGTCCTATTGGAAACTAAGGGATATTAAGCCCTCCTTTTAATAGAGAACCGGAACAAAGCATTACACATGGTGAATACATGAACTCCTCAAACTACGGCAATCACCGGAAAGAATCCCAATTATTGTCACCTTGGGGTATGTGGATCATGACACGTAATAGGTGCATACAACTTGCAAGATAGGATCCAAATCACTCTTATATTCATGAAAACATAATAGGTTCAGATCTGAAATCATGGCACTCGGGCCCTAGTGACAAGCATTAAGCATAGCAAAGTCATAGCAACATCAATCTCAGAACATAGTGGACACTAGGGATCAAGCCCTATCAAACTTAACTCGATTACATGATCAATCTCATCCAATCCCACCACCGTATAGCAAGCATATAAAGGAATTACTCACTCCCAGCGGTGAGCATCATGGCAGTGTTGATGGAGATGGGTTGGTGATGACGAGGCGACGATTTCCCCTCTCCGGAGCCCAAAACAGGCTCCAGATCAGCCCTCCGAAGGAAGAACATGAGGTGGTGGCGGCTCCGTCTCGTGAAACGCAATGAAATCTTCTCTCTATTTTTTTCTCCACGGATGTGATTTTATAGGACTGGAATTAGGGTCGGAGGGGCCACGAGGGCCCCACAAGCCATCAGGGCGCGCCACTAGGGGGCGCCCTGTTGGCTTGTGGCCCCCTGGCACACCCCCTCCAGCAGGTATTCGCTCCATAATTCATCATTAATCCCAAAAATAATTCACAAAAAGTTTCGTCGAATTCCGAGAACTTTTATTTCTGCACAAAAATAACACCAAGGTAGTTCTGCTGAAAACAGCGTCAGTCCGGGTTAGTTTCATTCAAATCATGCAAATTAGAGGCCAAAACGAGAGCAAAAGTGTTTGGAAAAGTAGATACGTTTGAGACGTATCAACTCCCCCAATCTTAACTCATTGCTTGTCCTCAAGCAATTCAGTTGATAAACTGAAAGTGATGAAGAAAACTTTTACAAAATCTTTTGTTCTCCTTGTTATACACATGCTTAGCTAGTGCTCAAGTTTTCAGCGTAAATCATAAATGGACAGGTCCATGACAACAACCAAAAATTATGTTAACTCATGGCAATACATAACCAACTAGCAAGCAATAATAAAATAACTCGCATGCCAACAATTTTGTCAAAACATTCATAATACAATATGGTGATATGGTATTTCGCTAGCCCTTTCTGAGACCGCAAAACATAAATGCAGAGCACCTTTGAAGTCCAAGAAGCAACTAAACATTATAATTTAGAATAAAAAAGATCCAGTCATGCTCATATCCAAGATTAACTAGACTCAATGCATAAGGATGACAATAGTGCTCTCGGGTCTGGTGCTTTTAATAAGAGGGTGATGACTCAGCATAAAAGTAAATAGATAGGCCCTTCGCAGAGGGAAGCATTGATTTGCAGAGGTGCCAGAGCTCGAAGCTTAAAACAAGAGTGAAGATATAATTTTTGGGTGGTGCACTTTTGTTGTCAACGTTGCGACAAAGGTTTTCAACATTTCCCATGCTAAACTCATTATTAGCGGTTCCCAAACAGAATACTCCCTCCATTCCCTTATACAAGGCCACTTCATATTTTTATATCTAACTTTGACCTTAATTTTGCCAAAAAAAAGTGAGTTATATGCCATAAAAATTATGTCGTTAGATGCACATTTCTAAGAACTTTCCGATGATATATTTTTTATGACATATAATTCATATTTTGTTGACCAAAATTATAAGTCAAAGTTTGACATGGCAAACGAAGTGGCCTTGTATAAGGAAATGGAGGGAGTAGTAAAGTTTACTCCTATCCACCATCCATACACAAACCATGGCTGACCGAATTCACAGATGCCTGCCAACATACAACTGTCCCAAGGAGTTTTGTTTAATTTATTTTGATTATGTGGGACTGGGCATCCCTTTACCAGCCTCTCTCGTGCAATGACGGCGAATAAAAGACCGTCCTGAGAATAACTTGCTTAGCATGGAAAATATCGATCGCCTTGTCGCTCCATGAGCGAGACGAGTGCACAAAATGGATGTTTATTTGAATATTTAGAGGTGGCACATGCAAGTTTACTTGGAACGGCAGGGTAATACCGCATATAGGTAGGTATGGTGGACTCATGCGGAATAACTTGGCTTAAAGGTTTTGGATGCACAAGCAGCATTCCCGTTTAGTACAGGTGAAGGCTAGCAATAGATTGAGAAGCGACCAGCTAGAGAGCAACAACGGTCATAAACATGCATTGTAAATAATTAACATTGGACGTAGCATGAGTAGGATATGAACGCTCTGAATTTAAACATCATGAAGGCTGCATTGGTTTTGATTCTACTACATGTTTGCACATGAGCCAAGTCAAACTGCTCGAATTATTCAGAGGGAAATACCATACTACCATATCATATTATAATCATTTTAATGCATGTTGACACACAAGATAAATCATCATTAACTCCTAGCTATTTAGGCATGGCATGAGAAGCTATAATCTCTAATTGTCATCACAAACATGTTTACTCATGATATACTGAATCAGGATCAAACTGGCTAAACATATTTACAAAAACGAAAAGCAAAAAGAGTTCATACCAGCTTCCTTTGCCACGATCACTTCATCAAATATCGTCATTATTGCCTTTCACTTGCAAGACCGAATGATAAGATAATAATAATAGTGCAAGAATGCCGTGGACTAAGCTGGAATCTACAGGACAGTTTAAGATAAAGGAGAAGGCAAGGTAAAATTGGCTCTCTGTTAGATCAACAATAAAGCATATAAGAGCCACTCAACATTTTCATCGTGGTCTCCTCCTTGGAGTTTTTGTTTCGGAGATTCAACAAAAAGAAAAGAAATTCGGAGAAACACACTGAAATGTTTTTGGAGTTTTTGTTTTTCAAAGCAAGGTAATAAACTAAAGGAAAACAAGAACAAGAAAAAATATTTACACAGGAAAGCTCCCAACGTGCAAAGGAAATATTTTTGGATTTTCTTTTTAATTCTACAACTAAAGAAATAAGAAAAAGGAAAACTGAAAAGAAGCGAGAAATATTTTTGGATTTTCAACGTTTTTCAAACACACAAGAAGAAAGCGGAAAAATAAAGCTAACATGGATATACAATGAAAGAGGATGAACACCGAAAATTTATATGAAGTGTTAGAGCATAAATGTAATGTCGGTGAGAAATACGTACTCTAATAACCACTATGACGTGGCTTCAAACTGCGTCGGTATTTCCCCAAAGAGGAAGGGATGATGCAGCACATCGGCGGTAAGTATTTCCCTCAGTTATGAAACCAAGGTTATCGAACCAGTAGGAGGATCACCACCACCCAATAAGCAGCACCTGCACACAAATAACAAATACTTGCAACCCGACGCGAAAGAGAGGTTGTCAATCTCTCTACGGTAAAAAGATAGATTAGGTAGTGATAGATAGGAGAGATAGATCTCTCAAGAACACAAAATAAAAAGAGCAAATAAAAAGTGCAGCAATATATTTTTGGGTTTTTGGTTTAGTAGATCTGAAAACAAAAAGGCAAAAAGATAGATCGGAAAGCAATATGTTGGAAAAGTAGACCCGGGGGGGCGCAGGTTTTACTAGTGCCTTCTCTCATGAGTATAGCACACTGTGGGTGAACAAATTACAGTTGGGCAATTGATAGAAGATCAAATAATCATGATGATATCCAAGGCGATGATCATTATATAGGCATCACGTCCAAGATAAGTAGACCGACTCCTGCCTGCATCTACCACTATTACTCCACACATCGACCGCAATCCAGCATGCATCTAGTGTATTAGGTTCATGGAAAAACGGAGTAATGCAATAAGAACGATGACATGTTGTAGACAAGATCTATTCATGTAGGAATAGACCCCATCTTGTTATCCTTAATGGCAACGATACATGCGTGCCTTGCTACCCCTTCTGTCACTGGGAAAGGACACCGCAAGATCGAACCCATCACAAAGCACCTCTTCCCATGCCAAGAAAAATTGATCTAGTTGGCCTAACTAAACCAAAGATTCGAAGAAGAAATACAAGGCTATAAGTAATCATGCATATAAGAGATCAAAGAAGACTCAAAATAATATTCATGGATAGAAACTGATCATGAACTCAAAATGCATCGGATCCCAACAAACACACCGCAAAAGTTTACATCAAATAGATCTCCAAGAGACCATTGTATTGAGAATCAAAAGAGAGAGAGGAAGCCATCTAGCTACTGCCTACGGATCCGTAGGTCTATGGTGGACTACTCACGCATCATCAGAGAGGCACCTATGAAGAAGATGAACCCCTCCGTGATGGTGTTAGATTGGATCTCGAGGTTCTGGAACTTGTGGCGGCTGGATGTGTTTCTCGTCGAATCCCCTAGGGTTTTCTAAACATTTGGGAATTTATAGGCAGGCAAAACCCACCAGGGCGTGCCGGGGGCCCCCTGGTGCGCCCATGTGGGTTGTGACCTCCGCAGCCCACCTCTCTAGCACTTCTTTGTCCCACTGGGTGTCTTCTGGTCCAGAAAAAAATCTCCAAAATGTTTCATCGAGATTTGACTCCGTTTGGTACTGATATTTTGCAAAGTAAAAAACAAGCAAAAACAGCAACTGGCACTTTGGCACTATGTCAATAGGTTAGTCCCAAAAAATGATATAAAGTTGCTATAAAATGATTGTAAAACATCCAAGAATGATAATACAACAGCATGGAACAAGCAAAAATTATAGATACGTTGGAGACGTATCGGCATCCCCAAGCTTAATTCCTACTCGTCCTCGAGTAGGTAAATGATAAAAATAGAATTTTTGATGTGGAATGCTGGTTAACATGTTCATCTCATATTCTTTTCTTTTGTATCATGGACATTTGGACTTGTAGATGATTCAAAGCAATAGTCTAGTTTTAACATAATGACTTCAATACTCAAGCATGCCAACAAGCAACCATGTCCTTCAAAATATCAACACTAAAAAAAGTTATCCCTAGCCCATCATGCTCAGTCATTGATCCATTCATGAAACACACTCAAATATTAGCTATGCCCAATGCTCAAGTACGATCATAGTGCCCCCTAGTTGGTGCCTTATAAGAGAAGGTGGAGACTCAAAGTAAAAATAAAAGTTGGATAAAGTAAATAGATCGGCCCTTCGCAGAGGGAAGTAGGGATTTGTAGAGGTGCTAGAGCTCAAAGTTTTAATTGAGAGAGAAAAAAATATTTTGGGTGGCATGCCTTTCCTGTCAACAAAAACAACAAAGTAGTTCACAATACATTCCATGCAAGATATATCATAGGCGGTTCCCAAACAGAAAATAAAGTTTATTCCTTTTTCCACCATTCTTTCACATTCCATGGCGGGCCGTATCCACGGTTGCCTTCCATACCAACACTTTGCAAGCAATTTATTATTTGACAACATAAAGTAAACATCTTTTTTCTTTTTCATTTCGGGAATGGGCATCCCTATTACCGCCGCACTCTCGTGCAATGACAAGTGAATAAGCACTCATCTTGAGAATAACACATCTAGCATGTAAAAATATTGGACACTCCCCACCGTTTCATGAGCGGTACGAGCACACAAAAGAGAAGTTTATTTTGAAAATTTACAGATGGCACATACAAATTTGCTTGGAACGGCATGGAAATACCGCATATAGGTAGGTATGGTGGACTCATAAGGCAAAACTTGGTTTAAGGATTTTGGATGCACTAGTAGTATTTCTACTTAGGACAAATGGAGGCCAGCAAATAGATTGAGAAGCAACCAAACCAAGAAATGAAAATTCACATAAGCGAGCATTGAGCATAACTAACACCGAGTAATGCACCATAAGTAGGATGTAATTTCATTGCATAACTATTGGCTTTCGTACTTGCATAGGGAATCACAAACCTTAACACCAATATTCCTACTAAAGCATAATTACTCACTAACATTACTCACATATTACTATCATCATGTCTCAAAACTATTACAAAGAATCAAGTTTAATCTGTCCAATGATCTTCATGAAAGTTTTTATTATATCCTCGTTGGATATCTATCACTTTGGGACTAGTTTCATATATTGCCATTGCTTTTGACAAGCTCAAACAAATTTAAGTGAAGCACATGAGCATAGAGTTTTCATCTCTCAAAAAGGTATAAGTGAAGCATGAGAGGATTTCTTCAAAATTTAATCACTCTAAAATTAATCTAAGTGAAGCATGAGGGTATTTCTACAAAAATTTCCAAGCACACCGTGCTCAAAAACATATAAGTGAAGCACTAGAGCAATTCTATAGCTCAAAAAGCATAAGTGAAGCATATAAAGCAATTGTAACAAATCATAGCATAATTTTGGCTCTCTCAAATAGGTGTGTCCAGCAAGGATACAAGTGACAAACTAACAAGCAAAGCAAGCCAAGACTCAAATGATACAAGACGCTCCAAGCAAAACTCATGATATGTGACGAATAAAAATATAGCTCCAAGTAAAATACCGATGGTCATTAGAAGAAAGAGGGGATGCCACTCGGGGGCATCCCCAAGCTTACTTGCTTGTTTCGCTTTGGATATATCTTGGGGGTGCTGTAGAATCCCCAAGCTTAGGCTCTTTTCACTCCTTATTCCTTCATCCATCGTGATCTCACCCAAAACTTCAAAACTTCAATCACACAAAACTCAACAAAATCGTCGTGAGATCCATTAGTATAATAAAGCAAATCACTACTTTAGGTGCTGTAGCAAACCCATTCATATTTTATTACTGCATTATAACTACTGTATTTTAACTTTACCATGGCTCATACTCTTCAATATAACCCATAGATTCATCAAAACAAGTACACAATGCAACGAAAACAGAATCTGTCTTAAACAGAACGGTCTGTAGTAATCTGTACTCTAACCATACTTCTGTAACTCTAAAAATTCTTAAGAATTAGGAAAACGTAAGGAATTTGGATAGCAACATTGTGTTAAAATTTCAGCTCAAGATCACGTTCCAATAAAAAAAATGAAAATTGATATACTGGATGCAAAGTTTTTGTTTCAGATTCAGCATCGCTTCTACTCATCTTATGAATCATCCTAAAGGCTCTACTTGGCACAAACACTAAATAAACCATAAAAACACAATCATAACATAGGCATAACTGTGTCAACACTCAAAGATAGAAAGGAAGAAGGAAAAAATAAATTTATTCATTGGGTTGCCTCCCAACAAGCGCTATCGTTTTACGCCCCTAGCTAGGCATAACGCATAGATTCAAGTATTGTCATCTTTGGTTTTCGTTGATGTGTTTTTGTCAAGAGGTTTTGCAAATAGGACTTGAAACACATCATCCAAAGTAACCTTAGCACTATCAAGTTGTCCATCTATGTACCCCCTTTGATTCTCGGCTACAATCCAAGAATATTGTTGGTTCACATCATTGAAAACTTGTTGGATCATATCTAAAACGGGGGCTTCCTTTTTAAGATTCTCATAAATTTTTTGATTATTTCCAAGCAAATATCTCATCATGTAATCACTATTGTAAAGGATTTCTCCTATTACTGGGTTTTCACGGCTCATACCATAAAAATCAAAGATCTCCCTAGCTTCCCTTACTATGTGATCAAATTCATTCATTAGAACAAGGGTAGATAACTTCTTAGCTTTGGGAATCTTTATGACAGGTAGCTCATAAAACAAGCTTTGCAAGGTAGGATGGGTACGAATAAATCTATTTTCAAGTTTTAGAACTAGCGCCGAAATAGCTTCCGCATAAGATTTAGTTCTTTTCGGTATAGGAGTATCATCGAGAGTCAAATTGCCAACGCAATTGAAAAACTCTTGGATAGTTTCTTTTCCTATAACGTTCCCTTGCCCCAAAACAAAAGTTTTAAAATCTAGATTACCAGAACGTCCAATTTTAGGAGTCCTGCCATCATCCGTTTCTGCCATACCAAAATCACTCATGGTGACAAGCAAACAAGAGATTGGACGAGAAAAAGGCAAACGAAAAAGAGGGCGAATAAAATGGCAAATTTGGTGAAGTGGGGGAGAGGAAAACGAGAGGCAAATGGCAAATAATGTAATTGCAAGGAGATGAGATTTGTGATTAGGAACCTGGTAGTTTATGATGGAGTCTCCTCGGCGCCTGATATTGCCACGTAGAAGAGACCCCTTCCTCCCCGGCAACGGCGCCAGAGATTCCTTTGACGTGGCTTGAGACTGCGTCGGTATTTCCCTAAAGAGAAAGGGATGATGCAGCACAGGGACGGTAAGTATTTCCCTCAGTTATGAAACCAAGGTTATCGAACCAGTAGGAGGATCACCACCACTCAATAAGCAGGACCTGCACACAAATAACAAATACTTGCAACCCGACGCGAAAGAGAGGTTGTCAATCTCTCTACGGTAAAAAGATAGATTAGGTAGTGATAGATAGGAGAGATAGATCTCTCAAGAACACAAAATAAAAAGGGCAAATAAAACGTGCAGCAATACATTTTGGGGTTTTTGGTTTAGTAGATCTGAAAACAAAAAGGAAAAAAGATAGATCGGAAAGCAATATGTTGGAAAAGTAGACCCGAGGGCCGTAGGTTTCTGATACGTCTCTAACGTATCGATAATTTATGAAGTATTCATGTCATATTTGCCTATGTTTTTACTATTTTTTTTTGATTTACCGGGACTAATCTATTAATGGTTGCAAAATTGCACAAGTTCTTGTTTCACACTTTGATGTATAAAAATTAATTGGAAATTGTCGAAAAAACGCAAAAGGAGCCTTGTTGGACGAGGACTCTGACTTTCCTGAAATCTGTCCACGAATAGTTTTTAGAGATCGTAAGTTTGACCCCCGAATATAGCGTCAAATGGAAAAAGTTAAAACTAGGAAAGTGTGGGTAATTTTATGTCAATGATTCTCGGCTACAAATTCGTCCAAAACGGAGTTCGGATGCGATCTAGAGACCCGTTTTACTTAAGGAAAAATATCTGATTACGAGATTACGAGAATTGATGACGTGATTGAGTCCAACTCTTACCATATATGATATATTCGGCCAAGCGACGACTTTAGGGACTCATGAGGGCTGCGAGGAGCCCTAGGAAGGTTCTAGAGGTGTCCAAGAGCCATTGTATCAAGGGTCCATCCATCGGAGGGTCATAGAGCACCACAGAGACACATATATGGAGAGGAAACCCCTAATTTCGGGAGAGCCACCAAGAGCCACTAATTTGCCTCTCCCTTGGCAGCCGCCAAGAAGGGGAGAGGCTCCTCCATTGCAGCACCAAGACCAAGGAAGAAGGAGGGGCAAGGGACCGCCGCCCGTCGCCACCGCCGCCGCCCGTCGTCGGCGCCGTGGCCGCCATCGCCTCCATCTCTTCGGGGCTGCACCTCTTCATCAACAAATCTCTCTTTCTCACCATGATAATGTGTGAGTAATCCTCCTCGGGGCTGAGGGTATGTACTAGTAGCATTGTGTTTAATCTCTCTCTTATGTTCTCGAGATGTCACGATCTTGATGTATCACGGGCTTTGTTAATATAGTCGGATCATATGATGTGTTTCCCTCTCTATCTAGTTGTGATGAATTGAGTTTTCCCTTTGAGATTTCGTTATTGGATTGAATACTTTTATGGATTTGAGAACACTTGATATATGTCTTGCATGCGGATACCCGTGGTGACAATGGGATGTTCTATTGATTCACTTGATATATGTTTTAGTACTCAACTTGCGGATTCCCGCGGTGACATTGTGGTAATCTATGCATATGGGTTGATACACGTTCTTGTCCTACTTTCTCCGATAGAAATCTGGGGGCACTCTTTGAGGTTCTTTGTGTGGATTGAGTATTATGAGTCTGAAATTGTTTGATGCGTATCGTATAATTAACTCATGGATACTTGTGGTGACATTGGAGTATCTAGGTGACATTAGAGTTGGTTGATGCGTATCATATGGTGTTATTCTAGTATGAACTCTTAGATAGATCGAACGGAAAGGATAACTTGATCTTATCTTAGTACAAACTCTTGAATAGATCGATTGGAAAGGATAACTTTAAGGTGGTTTCGTACCCTACAAACAATTTCTTCTTATGTTCTCCGCTAGATAAGAACTTTGGAGTGATTCTTCATTGCACGTTGAGGGATGGTTATGTGATCCAATTATATTAGCATTGTTGAGAGATTGCACTAGCGAAAGTACGGGCCCTAGGCCTTGTTTTCAAGCATTGCAATGCCGTTTGTGCTCACTTTTGTTACTTGCTACCTTGCTATTTTTATATTTTAAGATTACATAAACATATATCTACCATCCATATTGCACTTGTATCACCATCTCTTCGCCGAACTAGTGCACCTATACAATTTGCCATTGTATTGCATGTGTTGGGGACACAAGAGATTTCTTGTATTTGATTGCAGGGTTGTTTGAAAGAGACCATCTTCATCCTACACCTCCCACGGATTGATAAACCTTAGGTCATCCACTTGAGGGAAGATTGCTACTTTCCTACAAAACTCTGCGCTTGGAGGCCCAACAAAGTCTACAAGAATAAAGTTGCGTAGTAGACATCAGTTTCACTAGTGGCTTCTCTCATGAGTATAAGACACGGTGGGTGAACAAATTACTGTTGGGCAATTGATAGAAGATCAAATAATCATGATGATATCCACGGCGATGATCATTATATAGGCATCACGTCCAAGATAAGTAGACCGACTCCTGCCTGCATCTACCACTATTACTCCACACATCGACCGCTATCCAGCATGCATCTAGTGTATTAGGTTCATGGAAAAATGGAGTAATGCAATAAGAATGATGGCATGATGTAGACAAGATCTATTCATGTAGGAATAGACCCCATCTTGTTATCCTTAATGGCAACGATACATGCGTGCCTTTCTGCCCCTTCTGTCACTGGGAAAGGACACCGCAAGATCGAACCCATCACAAAGCACCTCTTCACATGGCAAGAAAAATCAATATAGTTGGCCTAACTAAACCAAAGATTCGAAGAAGAAATACGAGGCTATAAGTAATCATGCATCTAAGAGATCAAAGAAGACTCAAATAATATTCATGGATAGAAACTGATCATGAACTTAAAATTCATCGGATCCCAACAAACACACCGCAAAAGTTTACATCGAATAGATCTCCAAGAGACCATTGCATTGAGAATCAAAAGAGAGAGAGAGGAAGCCATCTAGCTACTGCCTACTAACCCGTAGGTCTATGGTGGACTACTCACGCATCATCGGAGAGGCACATATGAAGAAGATGAACCCCTCCGTGATGGTGTTAGATTGGATCTCAAGTTTCTGGAACTTGCGGCGGCTGGATGTGTTTCTCGTCGACTCCCCTTGGGTCTTCTGAATATTTGGGAATTTATAGGCATCAGATGCGGTGGAGGGGGGGCCCCGTGGAGGGCACAACCCACCAGGGCGCGCCGGAGGCCCCCTGGCGCGCCCATGTGGGTTGTGACCTCCACAACCCACCTCTCTAGCACTTCTTTGGCCGACTGGGTGTCTTCTGGTTCAGAAAAAATCTCCAAAAAGTTTCGTCGCGATCGGATTGGACCCTGTTTGGTACTGATATTCTGCGAAGTAAAAAACAAGCAAAAAGAGCAACTGGCACTTTGGCACTATGTCAATAGGTTAGTCCCAAAAAATGATATAAAGTTGCTATAAAATGATTGTAAAACATCCAAGAATGATGATATAACAGCGTGGAACAAGCAAAAATTATAGATACGTTGAAGATGTATCAGCATCCCCAAGCTTAATTCCTACTCGCCCTCGAGTAGGTAAATGATAAAAACAGAAATTTGGATGTGGAATGCTGGCTAACATGTTCATCTCATATTCTTTTCTTTTGTAGCATGGACATTTGGACTTGTAGATGATTCAAAGCAATAGTCTAGTTTTAACATTATGACTTCAATACTCTCAAGCATGCCAACAAGCAACCATGTCTTTCAAAATATCAACACTAAAGAAAGTTATCGCTAGCCCATCATGCTCAATCATTGATCCATTCATGAAACATACTCAAATATTAGCTATGCCCAATGCTCAAGTACGATCATAGTGCCCCCTAGTTGGTGCCTTATAAGAGAAGATGGAGACTCAAAGTAAAAATAAAAGTTGCATAAAGTAAATAGAGAGGCTCTTCGCAGAGGGAAGTACGGATTTGTAGAGGTGCCAGAGCTCAAAGTTTAAATTGAGAGAGAAAAAAATATTTTGGGTGGCATGCCTTTCCTGTCAACGAAAACAACAAAGTAGTTCACAATACTTTCCATGCTAGATATATCATAGGCGGTTCCCAAACAAAAAATAAAGTTTATTCCTTTTTCCACCATTCTTTCACATTCCATGGCGGGCCGTATCCACGGTTGCCTTCCATACCAACACTTTGCAAGCAATTTATTATTTGACAACATAAAGTAAACATCTTTTTTCTTTTTCATTTCGGGAATGGGCATCCCTATTACCGCCGCACTCTCGTGCAATGACAAGTGAATAAGCACTCATCTTGAGAATAACACATCTAGCATGGAAAAATATTGGACACTCCCCACCGTTTCATGAGCGGTACGAACACACAAAAGAGAAGTTTATTTTGAAAATTTAGAGATGGCACATACAAATTTGCTTGGAACGGCATGGAAATACCGCATATAGGTAGGTATGGTTGACTCATAAGGCAAAACTTGGTTTAAGGATTTTGGATGCACAAGTAGTATTTCTACTTAGGACAGATGGAGGCTAGCAAATAGATTGAGAAGCAACCAAACCAAGAAATGAAAATTCACATAAGCGAGCATTGAGCATAACTAACACCGAGTAATGCACCATAAGTAGGATGTAATTTCATTGCATAACTATTGACTTTCGTACTTGCATAGGGAATCACAAACCTTAACACCAATATGCCTACTAAAGCATAATTACTCACTAACATTACTCACATATTACTATCGTCATGTCTCAAAACTATTACAAAGAATCAAGTTTAATCTGTCCAATGATCTTCATGAAAGTTTTTATTATATCCTCCTTGGATGTCTATCACTTTGGGACTAGTTTCATATATTGCCATTGGTTTTGACAAGCTCAAACAAATTTAAGTGAAGCACAAGAGCATAGAGTTTTCATCTCTCAAAAAGGTATAAGTGAAGCATGAGAGGATTTCTTCAAAATTTAATAACTCTCAAATTAATCTAAGTGAAGCATGCGAGTATTTCTACAAAAATTTCCAAGCACATCATGCTTAAAAAGATATAAGTGAACCACTAGAGCAATTCTATAGCTCAAAAAGCATAAGTGAAGCATATAGAGAAATTGTAACAAATCATAGCATAATTTTGGCTCTCTCAAATAGGTGTGTCCAGCAAGGATACAAGTGACAAACTAACAAGCAAAGCAAGTGAAGACTCAAATGATACAAGACGCTCCAAGCAAAACTCATGATATGTGACGAATAAAAATATAGCTCCAAGTAAAATACCGATGGTTGTTAGAAGAAAGAGGGGATGCCACTCGGGGGCATCCCCAAGCTTAGTTTCTTGTTTCTCTTTGGATATATCTTGGGGGTTCTGTAGCATCCCCAAGCTTAGGCTCTTTTCACTCCTTATTCCTTCATCCATCGTGATCTCACCCAAAACTTGATAACTTCAATCACACAAAACTCAACAAAATCTTTGTGAGATCCGTTAGTATAATAAAGCAAATCACTACTTTAGGTGCTGTTGAAAACCCATTCATATTTTATTATTGCATTATAACTACTGTATTTTAATTTTAACATGGCTCATACTATTCTATATAACCCATAGATTCGTCAAAACAAGCACACAATGCAACGAAAACAAAATCTGTCTTAAATAGAACAGTCTGTAGTAATCTGTACTCTAACCATACTTATGTAACTCTAAAAATTCTTAAGAATTAGGAAAACGTAAGGAATTTGGATAGTAACATTGTGTTAAAATTTCAACTCAGGATCACGTTCCAGTAAAAAATGAAAATTCATATACTGGATGCAAAGTTTCTGTTTCAGATTCAGCATCGCTTCTACTCATCTTATGAATCATCCTAAAGGCTCTACTTGGCACAAACACTAAATAAACCATAAAAACACAATCATAACACAGGCATAACTGTGTCAACACTCAAAGATAGAAAGGAAGAAGGAAAAAATAAATTTATTCATTGGGTTGCCTCCCAACAAGCGCTATCGTTTTACGCCCCTAGCTAGGCATAACGCATAGATTCAAGTATTGTCATCTTTGGTTTTCGTTGAGGTGTTTTTGTCAAGAGGTTTTGCAAATAGGACTTGAAACACATCATCCATAGTAACCTTAGCACTATCTAGTTGTCCATCTATGTACCCCCTTTGATTCCTAGCTACAATCCAAGAATATTGTTGGTTCACATCATTGAAAACTTGTTAGATCATATCTAAAACGGGGACATCCTTTTTGAGATTCTCATAAATTTTTTGATTATTTCCAAGCAAATATCTCATCATGTAATCACTATTGTAAAGTATTTCTCCTATTACCGGGTTTTCAAGGCTCATATCATAAAAATCAAAGATCTCCCTAGCTTCCCGTACTATGTGATCAAATTCATTCATTAGAACAATGGTAGCTAACTTCTAGCTTTGGGATTCTTTATGACGGGTAGCTCAAAAAACAATCTTTGCAAGGTAGGATGGGTACGAATAAATCTATTTTCAAGTTTTAGAACTAGCGCCGAAATAGCTTCCGCATAAGATTTAGTTCTTCTCAGTATATGAGTATCATCGAGAGTCAAATTCCCAACGCAATTGAAAAACTCTAGGATAGTTTCTTTTCCTATAACGTTCCCTTGCCCCAAAACAAAAGTTTTAAAATCCAGATTACCAGAACATTCAATTTTAGGAGTCCTGCCATCATCCGTTTCTGCCATACCAAAATCACTCATGGTGACAAGCAAACAAGAGATTGGACGAGAAAAGGCAAATGAAAAAGAGGGCGAATAAAACGGCAAATTTGGTGAAGTGGGGGAGAGGAAAATGAGAGGCAAATGGCAAATAATGTAATTGCAAGGAGATGAGATTTATGATTAGGAACCTGGTAGATGATGATCGAGTCTCCTCGGCGCCAGAGATTGGCACGTAGAAGAGACCGCTTCCTCCCCGACAGCGGCGCAAGAAATTCCTTTGACGTGGCTTGAGACTGCGTTGGTATTTCCCCAAAGAGGAAGGGATGATGTAGCACAACGACGGTAAGTATTTCCCTCAGTTATGAAACCAAGGTTATCGAACCAGTAGGAGGATCACCACCACCCAATAAGCAGCACCTTCTGATGTCTACTATGCAGCTTTATTCTTGTAGACTTTGTTGGGCCTCCAAGCGCAGAGTTTTGTAGGACAGTAGCAATTTTCCCTCAAGTGGATGACCTAAGGTTTATCAATTCGTGGGAGGTGTAGGATAAAGATGGTCTCTCTCAAACAACCCTGCAATCAAATACATGAAATCTCTTGTGTCCCCAACACACCCAATACAATGGCAAATTGCATAGGTGCACTAGTTCGGCGAAGAGATGGTGATACAAGTGCAATATGGATGGTAGATATAGGTTTTTGTAATCTAAAAATATAAAAACAGCAAGGTAGCAAGTAACAAAAGTGAGCACAAACGGTATTGCAATGCTTGAAAACAAGGCCTAGGGTCCGTACTTTCGCTAGTGCAATCTCTCAACAATGCTAATATAATTGGATCACATGACCATCCCTCAACGTGCAACGAAGAATCACTCCAAAGTTCTTAGCTAGCGGAGAACATAAGAAGAAATTGTTTGTAGGGTACGAAACCACCTTAAAGTTATCCTTTCCGATCGATCTATTCAAGAGTTCGTACTAAGATAACATCAAGTTATCCTTTCCGTTCGATCTATCTAAGAGTTCGTACTAGAATAACACCATATGATACGCATCAACCAACTCTAATGTCACCTAGATACTCCAATGTCACCACAAGTATCCATGAGTTAATTATATGATACACCTCAAAGAGTGCCCCGAGATTTCTACCGGAGAAAGTAGGACAAGAACGTGTATCAACCCCTATGCATAGATTACCCCAATGTCACCTCGGGAATCCGCAAGTTGAGTACCAAAACATATATCAAGTGGATCAATAGAATACCCCATTGTCACTACGGGTATCCGCATGCAAGACATATATCAAGTGTTCTCAAATCCAATATTCAATCCAACATAACGAGATCTCAAAGGGAAAAATTCAATTCATCACAACAAGATAGCAAGGGAAACATCATATGATCCGACTATATTAACAAAGCCTGTGATACATCAAGATCGTGACATCTCAAGAACACGAGAGAGAGAGATTGAACACATAGCTACTGGTACATACCCTCAGCCCCGAGGGTGGACTACTCCCTCCTCATCATGGCCTCTGCCGGGATGATGAAGATGGCCACCGGAGATGGATTCCCCACTCCGGCAGGGTACTGGAACGTCTCCAGATTGGTTTTTCGTCGATACAGAGAGTTGCGGCGGCGGAGCGGAGAGTCTAGGGTTATTTCTGATGGTTTCTATATTTATAGGATTTTTTGGCGTTGGTTTCACGCGAAGGTGGGCCATGAGGTGAGCACGATACACCAGGGCGCGCCGGGGGGGGGAGGGGGGGCTGGCGCGCCCTGGTGGGTTGTGCCTACCTCGTGGCTCTTCTGGACCTCCCACGAAGTGTCTAGTGCCTCATTTGTTCCAAAAAAAACCGTCAAAAAGTTTCGGGCGATTCCAAGAACTTTCATTTTCTGCACAAAAACAACACCACGGTAGTTCTGCTGAAAACAGCGTCAGTACGGGTTAGTTCTAAATAAATCATATAAAGTGCATCAAAACCATATAAAAGTATTGTAAAAATATGTGAATATGGCATGAATACTTCATAAATTATCAATACGTTGGAGACGTATCAGCAACTCTTTCTCATAAAACTCATCATGATAAAGTAGCAACCAATTCACATGTTATTGCTCAAACAATGAATTCTCTTGAAACTTAACAACCTATGTTCTTAGTCACCAAACAATTGCAATTCAAATTATTCTCAACAAAGTCTAAGTAAGAGCACCACATACTCAATCATCATATAGTCTTCTATGATTGCTAGTACTCAAAGCATATTTTTAGAACAAATAGCATCCATCAAACACATAGAAAGATAGGGGCTTAATGTTTCGCCTCCCAACTCATTTATCATAGAGATAATTATCAACAATAATAAATCATGATCAAATATATTTGACTGGATATATATGTTAGGATCTTTCCCCACCACATGATGCTTGCCAACTAATAGACCGAGGTTGGAATAAGAAGTTGACTCAACATGAATAGTAAATAACATGAAAGTAAATAGATTGTCCCTTCGCAGAGGGAAGCATGTATTTGCAAAGGTGCCAGAGCTCATGGTTTAAAAACAGAGATGAATGTAATTTTGGGAGGTGCATATTGGAGAACGTTGCATGGGAAACAAAAAATTTCCTACGCACATACAAGATCTATCCATGGAGATGAGCATCTACGAGAGGAGAGATCGGATCCACATACCCTTGTAGATCGCTAAGCGGGAAGCGTTAAGAAATGCGGTTGATGTAGTCGAACGTCTTCGCGATCCAAATCGCAAGCCGTCCCGCGATCCAATCACTATCTAGCGCCGAACGGACGGCACCTCCGCGTTCAGCACACGTGCAGCTCGATGACAACCTCCGCCTCCTTGATCCAACAAGAGAGGGTGTAGAGGTTGGTGAGTTCGCCACTAGCACAACGGCGTGGTGGCGGCGGTGGTGGAGCTGTCCCGGCAGGGCTTCGCCGAGCACGGCCGAGACGATCTAGTGGAGAACAGATCTAGAGGGAGAGAGAGGCAGCCCGTGGCTTTTTCAGGTTGGCTGCCCTCTCTCTCCCTCCACTATATATAGGAGGAGAGGAGGAGGTGGGGCGACCTAGGGTTCCCAACCCTAGGGTGGCCGGCGGCCAAGGAGGTGGGGCGGCGGCCAGGGTGGCTTGGCCACCAAGTTTGGTGGCTAGCCCACCCTTTTGACCCAACCCTAGCCTCTAGCCGCAAGGGCCTTGAGGTGGGAGGTGCGGCCAGCCCACCAAGGGCTGGTCCGCACCCTCTCACAACCCATGGGGCCCTCCGGAATAGGTGGAGCCACCCGGTGGACCCCCCGGAACACTTCCAGCACTCCGTCACACCACTTGCAGGTCACGGAACTTTTCCGGAACTCAAACACCAGCTTCCTATATATCAATCTTCACCTTCGGACCATTCCGGAACTCCTCATGACGTCCGGGATCTCATCCGGGACTCCGAACAACCTTCGGTCACCAACATACATAACTCAATAATACTGAAACGTCACCGAACGTTAAGTGCGCAGACCCTGCGGGTTCGAGAACTATGTAGACATGACCGAGACACCTCTACGGCCAATAACCAATAGCGGGACCTGGATGCCCATATTGGTTCCTACATAGTCTACGAAGATCTTTATCGGTTGAACCTCTAAGTCAAGGATTCGGTTAATCCCGTATGCTGTTCCCTTTGTTCATCGGTATGTTACTTGCCCGAGATTCGATCGTCGGTATCTACATACCTAGTTTAATCTCGTTACCGGCAAGTCTCTTTACTCGTTCCGTAATACAAGATCCCGTGGCTAACACTTTAGTCACTTTGCTTGCAAGGCTCATTGTGATGTTGTATTACCGAGTGGGCCCTGAGATACCTCTCCGTCACACGGAGTAACAAATCCCAGTCTTGATCCATGTCAACTCAACAGACACCTTCGGAGATACCTGTAGAGAATCTTTATAGTCACCCAGTTACGTTGCGATGTTTGACACACACAAGGTGCTCCTCCGGTGTCAGTGAGTTACATGATCTCATGGTCGTAGGAACACATACTTTGACATGCAGAAAACAATAGCAATAAACTGACACGATCATATGCTACGTTCATAGTTTGGGCCTTGTCCATCACATCATTCTCCTAATGATGTGATCCCGTCATCAAATGACATCTCATGTCCATGGTCAAGAAACCTCGACCATCTTTGATCAACGAGCTAGTCTACTAGAGGCATACTAGGGACACAGTGTTGTCTATATACCCACACATGTATTTGTGTTTCCAATCAATACAATTATAGCATGGATAATAAACGATTACATGAACAAGGAAATATAATAATAACCATTTATTATTGCCTCTAGGGCATATTTCCAACAGTCTCCCACTTGCACTAGAGTCAATAATCTAGTTCACGTTGCCATGTGATTTACATTGTGATGAATCTAACACCCATATAGTTCTGGTGTTGATCATGTTTAGCCCCGTGGAAGAGGTTTAGTCAACTGGTCTGCGACATTCAGATCCGTGTGCACTTTGCAAATATTTATGTCCTCCTCCTTGATGTAATTCGTTGATGGAATTGAAGCGTCGCTTTATGTGTCTGGTCCTGTTGTGAAACCTTGGTTCCTTGGCTAGAGTAATGGCACCAGTATTATCACAGAACAGAGTCATTGGGTCTACTGCACTGGGCACTACTCCAAGATCTGTTATGAACTCCTTCATCCAGACACCTTCCTTTGCTGCCTCCGAGGCAGCTATGTACTCCGCTTCCCATGTAGAATCAGCTACCACGCTTTGCTTGGAACTGCACCATCTTACCGCTCCCCCATTGAGAATGTATACGTATCCGGTTTGAGACTTAGAGTCATCCGGATTAGTGTCAAATCTTGCATCGACGTAACCCTTTACGACGAGCTCTTGATCACCTCCATAAATGAGAAACATTTCCTTAGTCCTTTTCAGGTACTTTAGGATAATCTTGACCACCGTCTAGTGTTCCATTCCTGGATCACTTTGAAACCTTCCGGCCATACTTATGGCAAGGCTGACGTCTGGTCTTGTGCACAGTATTGCATACATGATAGAGCCTTTGGCAGAAGCATAGGGGATGACACTCATCTTTTCTCTATCCTCTGCAGTCATTGGGCATTGAGTCTTACTCAACTTCACACCTTACAATACAGGCAAGAACCCTTTCTTGGAGTGATCCATTTTGAACTTCTTCAAAACTTTGTCAAGGTATGTACTCTGTGAAAGTCCTATTAAGCGTCTCGATCTATCCCTATAGATCTTGATGCCTAATATGAAAGCAGCTTCTCCTAGGTCCTTCATTGAAAAACTCTTGTTCAAATATTCCTTCACGCTCTCCAAAAGTTCTATATTGTTTCCAATCAGCAATATGTCATCCACATATAATATTAGAAACGCTATAGAGCTCTCACTCACTTTCTTGTAAATACAAGCTTCTCTGTAAACTTGTATAAACCCAAACGCTTTTATCACTTCATCAAAGCAAAGATTCCAACTCCGAGATGCTTGCACCAGTCCATAAATGGATCGCTGCAGTTTGCAAACTTTGTCAGCATTCTCTGGATCGACAAAACCTTCAAGTTGCATCATATACAACTCTTCCTTAAGGAAACCGTTAAGGAACGCTGTTTTGACATCCATCTGCCAAATTTCATAATCGAAAAATGCAGCTATTGCCAACATGATCCTGACAGACTTAAGCATCGCTACGGGTGAGAAAGTCTTGTCATAGTCAACTCCTTAAACTTGTGAAAAATCTTTTGCCACAAGTCAAGATTTATAGACGGTGACATTACCGTCCGCGTTCGTCTTCTTCTTAAAAATCCATTTATTCTGAATGGCCTTTCGCCCTTCAGGTAATACTTCCAAAGTCCATACATTGTTTTCATACATGGATCCCATCTCGGATTTCATGGCCTCTAACCATTTGTCGAAATCCGGGCCCATCATCGCTTCTACATAGCTTGTAGGTTCATCGTTGTCCAACAATATGACCTCTAAGACAGGGTTACCGTACCACTCAAGAGCAGTACGTGTCCTTGTCGACCTACGAGGTTAGATAGCAACTTGATCTGAAGCTTCATGATCACCATCATCAGCTTCCTCTTCAGCCGATGTAGGCTCCACATAAACATCTTTCTGTGCTGCGCTACTCTCTGGTTGAAGTAAAGGTCAACAACCTCATCAAGTTCTATTTTCCTCCCACTCAATTCTTTCGAGAGAAACTATTTCTCGAGAAATGACCCGTTCTTAGCGACAAACACTATGCCTTCGGATCTGAGATAGACACTACTAGGGAAAACCCTAGCAGTAGCGCGGTACCCGCGCTACTGATACGTCGCTACAGCTAACGTTTAGCAGCAGCGCGTTTTTACACGCGCTACTGCTATACCTACTTAGCAGTAGCGCTTTCCATACCAGCGCTACTGCTAAGTCCTTTAGCAGCAGCGTTTTCCTGTCCAGCGCTAAAGAGCGCTACTACTATATTTTCTCATATCTTTTTTTTGCTACGTATTTGCGATGTTTCTGTACAGGTTTCATACAGTATTCTAATCATATCATAAACACGCAATATGCTCATCATATCATACACATAATAGTCTCATCATATCATCCAACACAAATCATGTCGTCACATCATAATCACGATATAGCTATACAAGTTACATGACATGTCTCATCATACATAATGTAGTACTTCTTGAGGCGTCGGTTCGTATCCCTCTCTCGCACTAGCGTGAACCTAAACTAACTACTGGCTGTCGCTCGGAAACCGAAAACCGGTACACCTGGGCCTGATACTCCGGCCACTCGTCGTATACTCCTGGCGTAGCACTTCTTCGCCATCGATGATCTATGCACCTGCATCGTCACATGAGTTGATGATATGCAACATATATATATAATTGAGCAACAGAAAGAGACAGACTTGGCAAAAATAGAAGCAACATATCATAAGCATAAATAACAAAGTTCATCGTACCCAAAATGCCCTAACTAGAGTGATCTTCGCTAGTTGAGGAGGACGGTTTAATTACATCACAAATAAAGTTTCGTCATGCATAACTCAAAGTTTCGTCATAGAGAAAGTATGGACTAAACGGACACATTGTCATATATCGTCAATCACTCCAACATGTCGTGCCATCCATGCAAGTCGGGGAGATAGTCCCCGAGCGGAGTGAAAGGCTTCAAGTCGAGACGATGAGCGGCTACGCGTGTTCGGACGTCTTCCCGCGACATTTGCCCTTCTTCGTAGAACATCCCTGTTTTTTCGAGGACCTCCTTCATGATGATTTGGGCAAGTTCACGCTGGATGTGATAGAACTCAGCTCGGAGTCGATGATCCGGGATATCTCCTAGGTTCTTTGCCCATTGCAGAATATGGGCATCGCTGGATCTAGGTGACATGCGAAGGTTCTGCTGATCCCGTTTGTACTCCTGCATGTGGTGGAGGACATAGAATCCATCACTGATAGTACCACTCGGTTGCTGGATGCAGCAGAAGTCAGTCTTATGGCCGAAGCAGGGCGCGCGGTTCCTTGTCTTCCTGAGCGTGATCTCTCCACCCCATACGCCGTACGTAAAGATAGCACTGTCGAGAACAGAGTTGATGTGGGTGTAATCCTTTTTCTTCATGTTCTTCGACGAGTCCAAGTAAAGAGCGTGGGGGACTCGGGGGTAAAGGATGATGAGGACGGCGCGCCCGTCGCTGTGCAACATAAGTACACCTCAAATTAGCATCCACGCGTGCAAATGAAATGATTGAAATCGAAGGAAGGATATCCGCGCGGATGACTTACATGGGATGATAAGGCATGAGAATCATCTCCTTGTCCTTATTGCCGACCATGAAATCGGCGATGTAGTTACTCGCGTATTCACGATGCTTTTCGCAGACTGCCAAGAAGCTCTCGTGCATGAAGTACGGGTCAGCGACACAGATATAAGGTATCTGTTCAATCCTGATGATGTAGTTCATGTACAAGGCAAAAAGGCGGACAAACGTAAAATCCAGCTTTTTCAAGTGAAACATGTCGAAGATGTAATCGAATCGAAGGAAGAACTTTTCCGCGGGGAATGTGTCGACGTACAACCTTTGTTGCGGCACGTTAACCACGTAGAGCGGGTATCCTGGATTTTGCGAGGCGATCAGACTTTTCTCTCTTCGCAGCACATCGTCATGAAGTCTCCTGAGATCGCCGTATATGGCCTCTACCGCTCCCTTAGTTAGGATTGGTTCATCGGGGATATGGTATTTCGCCGCACCCATGACAGGTATACGGTCTTGAACCCGAGGTTGCGGAGGCGGCTGGATCATAGAAGCAGCTTTGTTGCCTTTCCTTGCTCTCTTCATATGCTTCTTTGCTACTGGAAGGTCGTCTATAATACGTTCAGCCTCCGGAGGCGGCAATTCAGGCACCGACTCATGACGCTCAAACCCTGAGTACTCATACCGCTGAGCCATCAATCCTCCGTCGTCATAGGCGCCAGTATTGAGATACTGTAGAGTGTCATCGTCATCCTCATCGATGGCATTGATATCAGCGACTAATGGAGCCTCATCCTCATCCCGTCCGCTATCACCCGGCACGACAGGCGACGCTAATTGGGTAGGTGGGGTGTTGATGTTCATACCTTGCTGAGGCTGCGTGGTCGTGGGTGTGCTCCCGGCCGCCTCCAGACGAAGCAGACTCTTTGGCCACAACAGGACCCACCTCTTGCAATCGCCAAGCCGCCGTGGGGTCTCGTCGTCGTCTCCACCTAGTACCGGAGGAGCCAAATTCTCGTGGCCCGGTTTGACACTGGCCACGGAAACCTTGAAGACGTCAGGGGGGATCGGCCGGCTGTGGAACAATTGTTCCTTCGGCTTCACTATCATCGCCTTCCCCACGTCCACCTTCTGGCCGCTGATGGTGTACAATATGGTGCACCTTCCTACGATTAAATCTAGTCAATTAATTCTAGACCTAATAAAATGAATAATGACATAAAAAAAGGCCAATGTTTTGCAGGAATGTTGATTCATTCCCGTTGCGGCAAATCCCGGGCACTCGATATGTCCTAGTTTATAGCACAAGTCATGCCGAAATTCACGGAAAATTTCGGCATGACCTTTGCTACAAACTGGACAAATAGAGCGCCTGAAATTTGCCGGAACGGAAATGAATCAACATTCTGGCAAAACATAGGCCACTCGGAATCATTCCCTGCAAACAACAAAAGGCCACTTGGGCACAATCGAACCACTTCAATGTTGCATATAACAGGACCACTTAAGAACATGTACATGAGCAACTACAACAGTAGACAAACATGACCACTTCAAATTTGCATCTCCTAGTGTTTGACACTTCAAGAAAATCTACACAAATCTCATGCTCTCTCAAGCTCAATTCAAAAACCAAATATAGATGGATGAACCCTAGAAACCTAGAACCTTTACATATTTTTGTCCTAATAAAAATTATGTCCTAATAAGAATTATGAACCCTACAACTCAATTTCTGTCCTAATAAAAATTATGAACCCTAGAACATGGCAGGAAGAACAGGGAGAGAGAGAGAGAGGAGGGGTGGGGGGCTTACAGAGAGGGGAGAGACGGTGGCGGGGTGGTGCTCGGCGATGGAGGCAGGGGCGGCGAGGGCGCGCGGCTCCGTTGGTGGCGAGGGAGGCAGTGGCGGCGAGGGAGGCAGGGGCGGCGAGGAGCGGACGAGGGAAGAAGTGGCGGCGAGGGAGGCAGGGGCGTCGAGGGAGCACGGCTCCGGTGGCGGCGACGGCGCGCGGCTCCAGTGGGGCAGGGCCGGCGAGGGAACGACGGCGGCGAGGGAGCAGGGGCGGCGAGGGAGAGGCGGCGAAGGGGAATTGGGGGAAAGGACTTAGCAAAATTTTGAGCCCGCACGGGGTTAAGTCAAAATAGCAGTAGCGCTGGTAGGCAAAAGGCGCTATAGCTAACTTAGCTATAGCGCTTTCTACCAAAACGCGCTACTGCTACAGGAAGTAGTTATTTATTTTCCTTTTTCTTTTCTTTTTATGTAAGGAATGTAGCTATAGCGCGGTCTTACAAAACGCGCTACTGCTATAGTAACTACAGCGCTTTGTGGCAACAAGCGCTGCTGCTATGCCTTTCTCCTTTATTTTTCTTTTTCTTTTGTTTATATTTATATTTTCTTTTTTTCATTTCTCCTTTTTCTACTTCTTTCATTTTCATTTACTTTTCTACTTCTTTTCCATTTTATTTTCTTTTTTTAGCAGTAGCGCTCTATACAGAAAACGCGCTACTACAAGGCACTTAGCGGTAGTATTCTTTTTGAAGCGTCGCTACTACTATTCCTAGCCTACCGGCAACAGTGTGGGAATTATAGTAGTAGCGCTTTTACAAGGAGACACGCTACTCCTACAACAATAGCTGTAGCGCGCTTTATTGACACGCGCTACTACTAAGTAGCAGTAGCGCTCTGTTCTAACCAGCGCTACTGCTATACCTCTGTGTATAAGGTTTTCCCTAGTAGTGAGAAGGTGTACCCAACAGTCTCTTTTGGGTATCCTATGAAGACGCATTTCTCCGCTTTGGTTTCCAGCTTTTCAGGCTAAAGCTTTTTGACATAAGCATCACATCCCCAAACTTTAAGAAACGACAACTTTGGTTTCTTGCCAAACCACAGTTCATATGGCGTCGTCTCAACGGATTTAGATGGTGCCCTATTTAAAGTGAATGCATCTGTCTCTAATGCATAACCCCAAAACGATAGTGGCAAATCGGCAAGAGACATCATAGACAGCACCATATCCAATAAGGTTCGATTACGACGTTCGGACACACCTTTACGCTGTGATGTTCCAGGTGGCGTCAACTCTAAAACAATTCCACATTGTCTTAAGTGATTGCCAAACTCATAACTCAGATATTCTCCTCCTCGATCTGATCGTAGGAATTTAATCTTCTTGGTACGATGATTCTCAACTTCACTCTGAAATTGCTTGAACTTTTCAAACGTTTCAGACTTATGTTTCATTAAGTAAATATACCCATATCTACTTAAGTCATCGGTGAAGGTGAGAAAATAACGATATCCACCGTGCGCCTCGATGCTCATCAGACCGCACACATTAGTATGTATGATTTCCGACAAGTCACTTGCCCGTTCCATTGTTCCAGAGAACGGGGTCTTAGTCATCTTGCCCATGAGGCATGGTTCACATGTGTCAAGTGATTCAAAATCAAGTGACTCCAAAAGTCCATCAGCATGGAGTTTCTTCATGCGTTTTGCACCAACATGACCTAAGCGGCAGTGCCACAAGAAAGTGGTACTATCATTATCAATTCTACATCTTTTGGCATCAATGTTATGAACATGTGTATCATCACTATCGAGATTCAATAAGAATAAACCCCTCACATTGGGTGCATGACCATAAAAGATATTACTCATATAAATAGAACAACAATTATTCTCTAATTTAAATGAGTAACCGTCTCGCAATAAACAAGATCCAGATATAATGTTCATGCTTAACGCAGGCACTAAATAACAATTATTCAGGTTCATCACTAATCCCGATGGTAGTCGAAGAGCGAGCGTGCCGACGGCGATCACATCAACCTTGGAACCATTTCCCACGCGCATCGTCACTTCGTCCTTTGCCAGCCTCCGTCTATTTCGCAGTTCTGATAACCCACAAGTATAGGGGATCGCAACAGTTTTCGAGGGTAGAGTATTCAACCCAAATTTATTGATTCGACACAAGAGGAGCCAAAGAATATTCTCGAGTATTAGCAGCTGAGTTGTCAATTCAACCACACCTGAAAGACTTAATATCTGCAGCAAAGTAGTATGGAAGTAATGGTAATGATGGCAAAAGTAACAGTAGCAGTTTTGTAGTGATTGTAACAGTAGCAACGGAAAAGTAACTTAGCAAAGATCAATATGTGAAAAGCTCGTAGGCAACAGATCAGTGATGGATAATTATGTCGGATGGTATTCATCATGCAATGGTTATAACATAGGGTGACACAGAACTAGCTCCAATTCATCAATATAATGTAGGCATGTATTCCATATATAGTCATACGTGCTTATGGAAAAGAACTTGCATGACACCTTTTGTCCTACCCTCCCGTGGCAGCGGGGTCCTAATGGAAACTAAGGGATATTAAGGCCTCCTTTTAATAGAGATCCGGACCAAAGAATTAGCACTTAGTGAATATATGAACTCCTCAAACTACGATAATCACCGGAAAGAATCCCAGTTATTGTCACCCTGGGGGATGCGGATCATAACTCGTAATAGGTGTCTACAACTTGCAAGATAGGATCAAGAACACATATATATTCATGAAAACATAATAGGTTCAGATCTGAAATCATGTCACTCGGGCCCTAGTGACAAGCATTAAGCATAGCAAAGTCATAGCAACATCAATCTCAGAACATAGTGGATACTAGGGATCAAACCCTAACAAAACTAACTCGATTACATGGTAAATCTCATCCAACCCATCACCGTCCAGCAAGCCTACGATGGAATTACTCACGAACGGCGGAGAGCATCATGAAATTGGTGATGAAGGATGGTTGGTGATGACGATGGCGTTGATTTCCCCTCTTCGGAGCCCAAAACGGACCCCAGATCTGCCCTCCCGAGGAAGAACAGGAGGTGGCGGCGGCTCCGTATCGTGAAACGCGATGAACTCTTCTCTCTGATTTTTTTCTCCCCGAATAGGGTTATATGGAGTTGGAGTTGAGGTCGGAGGAGCTGCAGGGGGCCCACAAGCCACCAGGGTGCGCCCCCCTGGCTTGTGGCCAATGGGTGGACCCCCTCCGGTTGATTCTTTCGCCAGTATTTTTTATTAATTCCAAAAATATACTCCGTAAATTTTCAGGTCAATCCGAGAACTTTTATTTCTGCACAAAAATAACACCAAGGCAATTCTGCTGAAAACAGCGTCAGTCCGGGTTAGTTCCATTAAAATCATGCAAATTAGAGTCCAAAACAAGGGCAAAAGAGTTTGGAAAAGTACATATGATGGAGACGTATCAAGTTCCTATTTTGAGTTGCAAATGTGAGGAACCGAACCGGTATCAAATACCCAGGCACTACAACGAGAGTTGGTAAGGTACACATCAATAACATGTATATCATATATACCTTGTTTGGTGTTGGCCGCCTTCTTGTCAGCCAGATACTTGGGGCAGTTCCACTTCTAGTGGCCAGTACCCTTGCAATGAAAGCACTCAGTTTCTAGCTTGGGTCCAGCCTTGGGTTTCTTCACGGGAGAGGCAACTTCTTTGCCACTCTTCTTGGAATTACCCTTCTTGCCCTTGCCATTTTTGTTGAAACTAGTGGTTTATTGACCATCAACACTTGATGCTCCTTCTGGATTTCAGACTCAGCGACTTTCAACATCGCAAACAGCTCGGCGACTGACTTGTTCATCCCTTGCGTGTTATAGTTCAACACAAAGCTCTTGTAGCTAGGTGGCAGTGATTGAAGAACTCTGTCAGTGATAGCCTCCGGCGGGAGGGCAATTCCCAACTCAGCCAGACGGTTGGAATACCCAGACATTCTGAGTATGTGTTCACTAACAGACCCGTTCTCCTCCATTTTGCAAGCATAGAATTTATCGGAGGTCTCATACCTCTCGATCCGGGCATTCTTCTCAAAGATAAACTTCAATTCCTGGAACATCTCATATGCTCCATGACGTTCAAAACGCCTTTGAAGTCCCGGCTCTAAGCCATACAGCATAGCACACTGAACTATTGAGTAATCATCCGAACGCGACTGCCAGGTGTTCGCAACATCTGGAGACGACACTGGAGCGGGTGGCTCACCGAGCGGTGCATCAAGGACATAAGCCTTTTGGGAAGCCGTGAGGATAATCCTCAGATTACGGGCCCAGTCTACAAAGTTACTTCCATCATCTTTCAGCTTAGCTTTCTCTAGAAACGCATTGAAATTCATGGGAACTACTGCACGAACCGTTGATCTACAACATAAAATTTGCAAAGACAACTTAGACTATTGTTCAAGATAATGAGTTTAGTTAATCATATTACTTAAAAAACTCCCACTCAAATTGACATCCCTCGGGTCATCCGAGTGCTACATGATCCAAATTCACCAACCCAAGTCCGATCATCACGTGAGATGAGGTGGTTTCAATGGTGAACATCTTCATGTTGATCATATCTACTATATGACTCACTCGACCTTTCGGTCTCTTGTGTTCCGAGGCCATGTCTGTACATGCTAGGCTCATCAAGTTTAACCTGAGTGTTCCGCATGTGCAACACTGGCTTGCACCCGTTATATGCGAACGTAGAGTCTATCACACCCGATCATCACGTGGTGTCTCGAAACGACGAACTTTCGCAACGGTGCACACTCGGGGAGAACACAATTTTATCTTGAAATTTTAGTAAGGGGTCACCTTATAATGCTACCGTCGTCCTAAGCAAAAGAAGATGCATAAAAGGATTAACATCACATGCAAATCATAAGTGACATGATATGGCCATGATCTTGTGCTTTTGATCTCCATCTCCAAAGCACCGGCATGATCTCCATCGTCACCGGCATGACACCATGATCTCCATCATCTTGATCTCCATCAACGTGTCGCCATGAGGTTGTCGTGCCAACTATTGCTTCTACAACTATTGCTAACTAATAGCGATAAAGTAAAGCAAAGAGGCGAAAATAAATTAAATACTACCCTATGGCTCCTGCCGGTTGCCGTACTCATCGACATGTAAGTCGTGATAATCTATACAAAACATGATCATCGCATACATCACATATATCATATCATATTTCTGGCCATATCATATCAAATCATACCCTGCAAAAACAAGTTAGACGTCCTCTAATTCGTAGTTGCATGTGTTACGTGGCTGCTATGGGTATCTAGCAAGAACGATTCTTACCTACGGAAAACCACAACAGTGATATACAAGTTGCTATTTCACCTTCTACAAGGACGATTCAACTAAAGTGGGAGAGACAGACACCCGCCAGCCATCTTATGCAACAAAGTTACATGTCAGTTGATGGAACCGGTCTCTCGTATGTGGACGAGTAAGGTTGGTCCGAGCCGATTCATCCCACAATACCGCTGAATCAAGAAAAGACTAAGGAGGGAAGCAATCTGAATATCAATGCCCACAAACTCCTTTGTGTTCTACTCGAGATCTCATCTACGCATAGACCTAGCTCATGATGCCACTATAGGAGAACGTTGAATGGGAAACAAAAAATTTCCTACGCACATACAAGATCTATCCATGGAGATGAGCATATATGAGAGGAGAGATCGGATCCACATACCCTTGTAGCTCACTAAGCGGGAAGCGTTAAGAAACGCGGTTGATGTAGTCGAACGTCTTCGCGATCCAAATCGCAAGCCGTCCCACAATCCAATCACGATCTAGCGCCGAACGGACGGCACCTCCGCGTTCAGCACATGTGCAGATCGATGAAAACCTCTGCCTCCTTGATCCATAAAGCGAGGGCGGAGAGGTAGATGAATTCTCCGCCAGCACAACGGCATGGTGGTGGTGGTGGTGGAGCTGTCCCGGCAGGGCTTCGCCGAGAACGGCCGAGACGATCTAGTGGAGAACAGATCTAGAGGGAGAGAGAGGCAGCCCGTGGCTTTTTCAGGTTGGCTGCCCTCTCTCTCTCCCTCCACTATATATAGGAGGAGAGGAGGAGGTGGGGCGCCCTAGGGTTCCCAACCCTAGGGTGGCCGGCGGCCAAGGAGGTGGGGCGGCGGCCAGGGTGGCTTGGCCACCAAGTTTGGTGGCTAGCCCACCCTTTTGGCCCAACCCTAGCCTCTAGCCGCATGGGCCTTGAGGTGGGAGGTGCGGCCAGCCCACCAGGGGCTGGTCCGCACCCTCTCACAGCCCATGGGGCCCTCCGGAGTAGGTGGACCCCCCGGAACACTTCCGGCACTCCGTCACACCACTTGCAGGCCACAGAACTTTTCCGGAACTCAAACACCAGCTTCCTATATATCAATATTCACCTTCAGACCTTTCCGGAACTCCTCATGGCGTCTGGGATCTCATCCGGGACTCCGAACAACCTTCGTTCACCAACATACATAACCCAATAATACTGAAACGTCACCGAACGTTAAGTGTGCATACCCTGCGGGTTCGAGAACTATGTAGACATGACCGAGACACCTCTATGGCCAATAACCAATAGCGGGACCTGGATGCCCATATTGGTTCCTACATATTCTACGAAGATCTTTATCGGTTGAACCTCTATATCAAGGATTCAGTTAATCCCGTATGCTGTTCCCTTTGTTCATCGGTATGTTATTTGCCCGAGATTCGATCGTCGGTATCTACATACCTAGTTCAATCTCGTTACCGGCAAGTCTCTTTACTTGTTCCGTAATACAAGATCCCGTGGCTAACTCTTTAGTCACTTTGCTTGCAAGGCTCATTGTGATGTTGTATTACCGAGTGGGCCCTGAGATACCTCTCTGTCACACGGAGTAACAAATCCCAGTCTTGATCCATGTCAACTCAACACACACCTTCGGAGATACCTATAGAGCATCTTTATAGTCACCCAGTTACGTTGTGATGTTTGATACACACAAGGTGCTCCTCCGGTGTCAGTGAGTTACATGATCTCATGGTCGTAGGAACACATACTTTGACATGCAGAAAACAATAGCAATAAACTGACACGATCATATGCTACGTTCATAGTTTGGGTCTTGTCCATCACATCATTCTCCTAATGATGTGATCCCGTCATCAAATGACATCTCATGTCCATGGTCGGGAAACCTCGACCGTCTTTGATCAACGAGCTAGTCTACTAGAGGCATACTAGGGGCACAGTGTTGTCTATATACCCACACATGTATTTGTGTTTCCAATCAATACAATTATAGCATGGATAATAAACGATTATCAATAACAAGGAAATATAATAATAACCATTTATTATTGCCTCTAGGGCATATTTCCAAGAGTGCACCCTTCTTGTCAACGTTACGACCAAGAGTTATCTATATCTTCCATGTTAAACACATTAGCGGCAGTTCCCAAGCGGTAAAAGTAAAGGTTTACTCCCCGTCCACCAACAAACACACTCCACGGCTAGCCAAATCCACGGGTACCGTCCATACCAACAACATTCCTAGGGGAGTTTTGTTTAAACAGGAATCCCTATTACCACCCCTCTCGTGCAAGGACGAGTGAATAAACACTCGTCATGAGAATAACCCGCTTAACATGGAAGATACTGACCGCCCCCATCGCTCCATGAGCGGTCCAAGCACACAAAACAGATGTTTATTTGAATGTTTAGAGGTGGCACATGCAAATTTACTTGGAATGGCAGTGTAATGCCATATATAGGTAGGTATGGTGGACTCGTATGGAAGAAACTTGGCTCAAGGATTTGGATGCACAAGTAGTATCTCTACTTAGTACGAAGTGTTGGCTAGCAAAAGGTTCTAAACAAGCACCACATGTTGGAGGATCCATAACAATATAAGTTCTATGCAAATAGACAACCATAACTCATTACGTTATCTTCCTTGTCCAACTTCAACTAGTTTTCTCAAGTTTGAAAACAATTAATGGGTATTCACAATCATAGAAGATGTCCAAGATAATAAATTTGTATGTGAAAGTTCTCTTTCTTATACTAATCATTCACGAATTGCTTGTATGACCAATATTGTGATTGTCAAACTTCAATAGATTTTACTTTCTAAACCAAATGTGAAGCTACTACTAAGCATAAAGCACTTTGATAATTTCATATTTATGATATTTCATTGATTCACAATTTACTCATAGGATATAAGTGAAGCTCAAGAGTAAATTACAAGCTACTCCAAAAGATATAAGTGAAGATCAATGAGTAGTCAAACAATTAAGTAGCTATGTGAGGGCTCTCTCTCTCAATAAATATTTTCAGATCTGAGTATTTTATTCAAACAGAAAACTAAACAAAAATAGCACTCCAAGAATAGCACATGTCATGTGAATGAATAAAAATTTAGGCTCAACATAGGCTAACCGATAGTTGACGAAGAGAGGTGGGATGCGTAGCATCCCCAAGCTTAGATGCTTGAGACTTCTTGAAATATTTACTTGGGGTGCCTTGTTCATCCCCAAGCTTGAGCTTTTGTATCTCGTTCAATCCTCTCATATCATGGTTTCACCTATTCTCAAAAGCTTCATCCACACAAAACTCGAAAAGAACTCGTGAGATAGGTTAGTACACATAAGAATAAATCAACACTTCATGTACTGCCAAGACAAGTTGCACAATAATTTTCAAACATCATCTACTATTTACTATCGTTTCCACAATTTATATGTACCAATATAGGCTATGGAAACTATAGGATAAGTAGATAACAAAACTATTGCAGCAATCTGTCCAAACAGAACAGTCTGTAGCAATCTATTAAACCAGTGTACTTATGTATCTCTAAAAATTATGAAAATTTAGGACAAGCCAAATAATTTATATGACAACACTGTGTAAAAATTTCAGAAACTTTCCACGTTCCAGTAAAAAACGAAAATTCCTGTACTGGAGTCAAAAGTTTCTGTTTTGGTTCAGCATCAATTCTACTCATCTAGTGAGTCATCCCAAAGGCTTTACTTGGCACTTT
This sequence comes from Elymus sibiricus, assembly GCA_039707655.1. NCBI lineage: Eukaryota > Viridiplantae > Streptophyta > Magnoliopsida > Poales > Poaceae > Elymus > Elymus sibiricus. The sequence continues at coordinate 320,697,381 of CM077663.1, read as the reverse complement.
ATTGAAATAAAAGACACAAAACATGATTACTACAGTAGTTTAATCATGTAAACACTCAAAAACATAAAGGAAAAGTGTTGGGTTGTCTCCCAACAAGCGCTTTTCTTTAATGCCTTTTAGCTAGGCATGATGATTTCAATGATGCTCTCATAAAAGTAAAGAATTGAAACATAAAGAGAGCATCATGAATCTCATGACAAGCACATTTAAGTCTAACCCACTTCCTATGCATAGGGATTTTGTGAGCAAACAATTTATGGGAACAAGAATCAACTAGCATAGGAGGGCAAAACAAGCATAACTTCAAAACTTTGAACACATAGAGAGGAAACTTGATATTATTGCAATTCCTACAAGCATATGTTCCTCCCTCATAATAATTTTCAGTAGCATCATGAAGGAATTTCACAATATAACTATCACATAAAGCATTCTTTTCAAGATATACAAGCATATAAAATTTATTACACTCCACATAAGCATATTTCTTCTCATTCATAATAGTGGGAGCAAACTCAACAAAATAACTATCATGAGACACTTGATTGACATAACCACAATCAATATTCAAATCATGATGACAAGTTTCATGGTTAATATCACTCTCTATAGCATACATGCCATCACCATAATCATCATAGATAGGAGGCATGCCATCATAATAATAGTTTTGCTCATCAAAACTTGGGGCACTAAAAATATCATCTTCATCAAACATAGCATCCCAAGGTTGTGGCTTTGCATATCATTAGCATCATGGATATTCAGAAAATTCATACTAACAATATTACCATCATGCTCATCATTCAAAGAATTCTCATCAAGTATTTACATAATCTCTTCCTCTACCAATTGAGCACAATTTTCTGAATCCTTGTTTTCACGAAAGACATTATAAAGACGAAACAAATGATGCAACCCAAACTCCATTTTTTTTGTAGTTTTCTTTAAAAACCAAACTAGTGAAAAACAAGAAACTAAAAGATTTAATTGCAAGATCTAAAGATATACCTTCAAGCACTCACCTCCCTGGCAACGGCGCCACAAAAGAGCTTGATGTCTACTACGCAACTTTATTCTTGTAGACTTTGTTGGGCCTCCAAGCACAGAGTTTTGTAGGACAGTAGCAATTTTCCCTCAAGTGGATGACCTAAGGTTTATCAATCCGTGGGAGGTGTAGGATGAAGATGGTCTCCCTCAAACAACCCTGCAATCAAATACAAGAAATCTCTTTGTCCCCAACACACCCAATACAATGGTAAATTGTATAGGTGCACTAGTTCGGCGAAGAGATGGTGATACAAGTGCAATATGGATGGTAGATATAGGTTTTTGTAATCCGAAAATATAAAAACGGCAAGGTAGCAAGTAACAAAAGTGAGCAAAAACGGTATTGCAATGCTTGAAAACAAGGCCTAGGGTCCGTACTTTTGCTAGTGCAATCTCTCAACAATGCTAATATAATTGGATCACATGACCATCCCTCAACGTGCAACGAAGAATCGCTCCAAAGTTCTTATCTAGCAGAGAACATAAGAAGAAATTGTTTGTAGGGTACGAAACCACCTTAAAGTTATCCTTTCCGATCGATCTATTCAAGAATTCGTACTAACATAACATCAAGTTATCCTTTCCGTTTGATCTATCTAAGAGTTCGTACTAGAATAACACCATATGATACGCATCAACAAACTCTAATGTCACCTAGATACTCCAATGTCACCACAAGTATCCATGAGTTAATTATACGATACGCATCAAACAATTTCAGATTCATAATACTCAATCCAACACAAAGAACCTCAAAGAGTGCCCCAAGATTTCTACCGGAGAAAGTAGGACAAGAACGTGTATCAACCCCTATGCATAGATTACCCCAATGTCACCTCATTAATCCGCAAGTTGAGTAGCAAAACATATATCAAGTGGATCAATAGAATACCCCATTGTCACTGTGGGTATCCGCATGAAAGACATATATCAAGTGTTCTCAAATCCAATATTCAATCCAACATAACGAGATCTCAAAGGGAAAGATTCAATTTATCACAACAAGATAGCAAGGGAAACATCATATGATCCGACTATATTTACAAAGCTCGTGATACATCAAGATCGTGACATCTCAAGAACACGAGAGAGAGAGATTGAACACATAGCTACTGGTACATACACTCATCCCCGAGGGTGGACTCCTCCCTCCTCATCATGGCCTCCGGCGGGATGATGAAGATGGCCACCGGAGATGGATTCCAATCTCCGGCAAGGTACTTGAACATCTCCAGATTGCTTTATCGTTGATACAGAGAGTTGCGGCGACGGAGCGGAGAGTCTAGGGTTATTTCTGATGGTTTCTATATTTATAGGATTTTTTGGCATTGGTTTCACGCGAAGGTGGGCCATGAGGTGAGCATGATACACCAGGGCGCGCCGGGGGGGGGCCTGGCACACCCTGGTGTGTTGTGCCCACTTCGTGGCTCTTCTGACCCTCCCATGAAGTGTCTAGTGCTTCATTTGTTCCAAAAAAATCGTCAAAAAGTTTCGGGCGATTCCGAGAACTTTCATTTTTTGCACAAAAACAACACCATGGTAGTTCTGCTGAAAACAGCGTCAGTCCGGGTTAGTTCTAAATAAATCATATAAAGTGCATCAAAACCATATAAAAGTATTGTAAACATAGATGAATATGACATGAATACTTCATAAATTATCGATACGTTGGAGACGTATCACCTGCACACAAATAACAAATACTTGCAACCCGACGCGAAAGAGAGGTTGTCAATCTCTCTACGATAAAAAGATAGATTAGGTAGTGATAGATAGGAGAGATAGATCTCTCGAGAACACAAAATAAAAAGGTCAAATAAAAAGTGCAGCAATATATTTTTGGGTTTTTGGTTTTGTAGATCCGAAAACAAAAAGGCAAAAAGATAGATCGGAAAGCAATATGTTGGAAAAGTAGACCCGGGGGTCGTAGGTTTCACTAGTGGCTTCTCTCATGGGTATAGCACATGGTGGTGAACAAATTACTGTTGGGCAATTGATAGAAGATCAAATAATCATGCCGATATCCAAGGCGATGATCATTATATAGGCATCACGTCCAAGATAAGTAGACCGACTCCTGCCTGCATCTACCACTATTACTCCACACATCGACCGCTATCCAGCATGCATCTAGTGTATTAGGTTATTGGAAAAACAGAGTAATGCAATAAGAACGATGGCATGATGTAGACAAGATCTATTCATGTAGGAATAGACCCCATCTTGTTATCCTTAATGGCAACGATAAGCACCTTGGATATCGGCAATAAAAATCGATCCCAACAAGCACCTCTTCCCATGGCAAGAAAAATCAATATAGTTGGCCTAACTAAACCAAAGATTCGAAGAAGAAATACGAGGCTATAAGTAATCATGCATATAAGAGATCAAAGAAGACTCAAATAATATTCATGGATAGAAACTGATCATGACCTCAAAATTCATCGGATCCCAACAAACACACCGCAAAAGTTTACATCAAATAGATCTCCAAGAGACCATTGTATTGAGAATCAAAAGAGAGAGAGGGATCCATCTAGCTACTGCCTACGGACTTTTAGATCTATGGTGGACTACTCACGCATCATCGGAGAGGCACCCATGAAGAAGATGAACCCGTCCGTGATGGTGTTAGATTGGATCTCGAGGTTCTAGAACTTGCGGCGGCTGGATGTGTTTCTTGTTGACTCCCCTAGGGTTTTATGAATATTTGGGAATTTATAGGCATCAGAGGCGGTGGAGGGGGGCCCCGTGGAGGGCACAACCCACCAGGGCGCGCCGGGGGCCCCCTGGCGCGCCCATGTGGGTTGTGACCTCCATGGCCCACCTTTCTGGCACTTCTTTGGCCCACTGGGTGTCTTTTGGTCCAGAAAAAATCTCCAAAAAGTTTCGTCGCGATTGGATTGAACTCTGTTTGGTACTAATATTCTGCGAAGTAAAAAACAAACAAAAAGAGCAACTGGCACTTTGGCACTATGTCAATAGGTTAGTCCCAAAAATGATATAAACTTGCTATAAAATGATTGTAAAACATCCAAGAATGATAATATAATAGCATGGAACAAGCAAGAATTATAGATACATTGGAGACGTATCACACTGCCGATCTGAGTAGTAGTTGAAGTGGTAGCTCGTGGGTGCATTCCTGGCCTCCTCCTATGCCAGACGAGCAGCCTCTGCTGTCAAACGAGCAGCCTCCACAGCAGCATTGTACTCTTGCACCTCGTCCTCAAGAACATAATATCTTTGTCGAGCCTGAAAGTCAAAGAGGGCAGGTGCAGGCAAAAAGACAGACATAGGCGTGTGTTTTCTAAATATTAAGTTGTACTCATAGCCTCTAGAACGGTTCACCAAAAATTCATGATAACGCATAGCTTCATAATCTAAATATCGTTCCAGCAAAATGGGGTCATTAGGTTGGGGTGACACTCCCAAAAGTACTGCTAACGGGAAGCATAAATGCCTCCATACAATTCTCCATTACTAGAGTTGGAGTGCAACCTTCGGGCAACAATTGCACCAAGGTTAAAATGTCGTTCACCCGTCACAGTAGTATGTATAATACTCAGGTCAGGGGCACATATTGTACTACATTCTTGTTTTCCTACTACGCACTTCCCGTTGAACAATGCAAAATAATGGATAGAGGGAAACTGTATACTCTTAATTCTAGCCGGCGTTACTCCCCTATCTTCTCGCACGCAAAGATTCTCGAGAAACATATTATAATTAACTGTCAATGGTTTCTCGAGTCTACCCCAGAGTGGAAGTTTGCAAGCAACTGAAAATTCTTCTAGGTCCATGCTAAAAGATTCATCATATAGTTTAAATAACACCCTAGAATTACGCGCTTGAAAGCGGAATCCATCTGTGAATGTACGGGTAAGGTTATAGTGTTGGACACACTTATCTGCAAGGAAGCCGGTGAGGCCGATATTCTTAATAAAATGATCGAAATCCTCTTTGATACCCGCACCTATTATGAACTCATTGCTTGGCCACCGACAAGATTTTGCATCATCCATGACTATTTGATTAGCCCTGGGCTCTATATAGGCTTGTCGAAGAGAGCTTCCGCTCGGTGACTCGCCCAAAGGATGCCTCCTTGAAGCGCTCCTCCTAAAGAAGCTCATCTTCCCAAACACAAATTTCTGAATTTTTTGAGGCGCAAATTTACGTCAACAAAACTTTGTCAGAATGGTAGCAACTACTCATAGTGATGTCTAGAGGTCATATCAAACATTCCTACTATTTAGAACTCAAAGAATCAACATGCAAGCTCATTTTCTGTAGCACCAAGTACATCCACTTTTGCAAAATATAAGCCACCAAAACAAAAACTAATTAGAGGAATAAGGGAGTTACATACCAAGGAACAATTCCTCAAAACAGTTTCGGAAACGGAGTTCCGAGCAAAGAGATCGAAAATTTCACTTTTTGGGTGAAGAACACGGGAGAGAGATGGATAGAGAATTTTTGCTAGAGTTAGGAGAAGGAGTGGGATGAAGGGATAAGGCAGGGGGCCCTGTGGGCCCCACAAGCCAACAGGGCACGTCACTAGGGGGCGGCCTGTTATGTGGTGGCCCACTGGCACACCCCCTGCAGTAATTTTTATGCCAAATATTCTGGAAAAAATCATATCAAAATTTTGTGGCAATCTGAGACTTTTTATTTTTGGGGTATTTTTCATGCACGGGAAAAACAGGAAACAGGAATTTACGGTATTTTATTTTTATTTAACTAAGAGAAACAAAGAATAAACTTGTAATACAGAGAGTTGTGGGTACTCAATTCATCAATCACATGTCATTCGAAAAGGATTCATTAATAAGGTTGATCAAGTCTTATTAACAACCGTTTCCGACTAACATGAAACTGAAGAATTTTTGTATACCACTAGGTTACATCAATAGGGATTTGTATTTCCCCAACAATGAGATTATAATATTTCTTCTTCTTGGCAGTAGATAGAGGTATTATGAAATCTCCAATGATAACCGTGGGAATAGGATCAATGACATTAATATTATTAACCAAAGTTTGCTTCTTCGGAAAATGTACGGTATGTTGCTTGCCATTGACATGAAAGGTAACCTTGCTTTTGTTGCAATCAATAACAGCCCCTACAGTATTTAGAAAGGGTCTACCAAGGATGATCGACATATTGTCGTCCTCAGGCATATCAAGAATAACAAAGTCTGTTAAGATAGTAACATTAGCAACCACAACGGGAACGTCCTCACAAATTCCAATAGATAAAGCGGTGGATTATCAGCCATTTGCAAGGATCTCAGTAGGTGTAAGTTTAATCAATTCAAGTCTTTTATACAGGGAGAAAGGCATAACACTAACACCGGCCCCTAAATCACACAAAGTAGTTTTGACATAGTTTCTTTTAATAGAGCAAGGTATTGTGGGTATACCCGGATCTCCCAAATTTTTAGGTACTCCACCATCAAAAGAATATTTATCCAGCATGGTAGCAATTTCAGTTTCAGGTATTTTCCTTTTGTTGGTAATAATGTCTTTCATATACTTCGCATACAGAGGCATTTTCAATATAACAGTCAAACGAGTGCGCAAAAAGACAGGTCTAATCATTTCAGGAAAGCGCCCAAAGTCTTCATCGTCCTTACTTTTAGTGGCCTTGCGAGGGAATGTCATAGGTTCTTGAACCCATGGCTCTCTTTCCCTTCCATGTTTCCTAGCAACGAAGTCTCTCTTATCATAATGTTTGTTTTTAGAAGGTGGGTTATCAAGATCCCCAGCAGCTTCAATTTCCACATCATTATCATTTTCTTTGTTATCATCTGGTTGAGCATCTACATGAGCATCATCATTATTATCATTTTCATTATCACTAGGTGTATTTTCACTACCAGATTGTGTCTCACCATCAGAAACAGAAACTTCATTATGTTTCTCAACAGGTTTTTCTATAACAGGTTCACTAGAAGCATGCAAGTTCCCATCATCTTTCCTTTTCTTCTTCTTCTTAGATGAACTAGGTGCACCTTCATTAATTTTCTGAGAATCTTGTTCAATTCTTTTAGGGTGACCTTCAGGATAAAGAGGTTCTTGGGTCATTCTACCTCCTCTAGTCATTACTCTCACATCATGATCGTTCACATTATTATTTATTTCAACAAGCAAATCATTTTGTGACTTAGCAACTTGATCTAATTGGGTATGAACCATAGAAGCATGCTTGCCTAAACCTTTCACATCATTTGCAATTCTAAACATCAAGTCACTCAAGCGATCTATCATCATAGAATTACGTCGCAATTGATTCTTAACATAGTTATTGAAGTGCTCTTGCCAAACAACGTAATTATCAAATTCATCCATGCATTGTTCCGGAGTCTTATTGTAAGGTATATCACTTTCATTAAAGGAATGGAGAGAATTTACCTCTACTACCTATGTTAGGGTGTCAAGTCCGTGTATTTCTTCAATAGGCGGTAATTTCTTGACATCATCAGCTTTAATACCTTTTTCTTTTATAGATATTTTTGCTTCTTGCATGTCTTCTGGACTAAGGAATAGAATACCTCTCTTCTTTTGAATAGGTTCCGGAGGTGGTTCAGGAAGTCTCCAATCATTGGCATTTTGTAATATGTTATTCAATAATTCTTCAGCTTGTTCAATAGTTCTTTCCCTGAAAACACAACCAGCACAACTATCTAGGAAATCCCTAGAAGCATCAGTCAGTCCATTATAGAACATATCAAGTATTTCATTTTTCTTAACAGGACAATCAGGCAAAGCTCTTAGTAACCGGAGAAGCCTCCCACAAGCTTGAGGGGGATTCTCTTCTTCAGTTTGCACAAAGTTAAATATTTCCTGTAAGGCAGCTTGTTTCTTATGTGCAGGAACATATTTTGCGGAAAAATAATGGAGCATATTAATTCCTACTCGTCCTCGAGTAGGTAAATGATAAAAACAGAATTTTTGATGCAGAATGCTGCCTAACATGTTCATCATATTCTTTTCTTCTTTGTATAGCATGGACATTTGGACTTGTAAACGATTCAAAGCAATAGTCTAGTTTCAACATAATGACTTCAATACTCAAGCATGTCAATAAGCAACCATGTCTTTCAAAATATCAACACTAAAGAAAGTTATCCCTAGCCCATCATGCTCAATCATTGATCCATTCATGAAACACACTCAAATATTAGCTATGCCCAATGCTCAAGTACGATCATAGTGCCCCCTAGTTGGTGCTTATAAGAGAAGATGGAGACCCAAAGCAAAAATAAAGATTGCATAAAGTAAATAGATAGGCCCTTCGCAGAGGGTAGTAGGGATTTGTAGAGGTGCCAGAGTTCAAAGTTTTAAATTGAGAGAGAAAAATATTTTGGGTGGCATGCTTTTCCTGTCAACGAAAACGACAAAGTAGCTCACAATACTTTCCATGCTAGATATATCATAAGCGGTTCCCAAACAGAAAATAAAGTTTATTCCTTTTTCCACCAAACTTTCACTTTCCATGGCGGGCCGTATCCACGGTTGCCTTCCATACCAACACTTTCCAAGGAACTTATTATTTGACAACATAAAGTAAATATTTTTTCTTTTTCATTTTTGGAATGGGCATCCCCATTACCGCCGCACTCTCATGCAATGCAAGTGAATAAACACTCATCTTGAGAATAACACATCTAGCATGGAAAAATATTGGACACTCCCCACCATTTCATGAGCGGTACGGGCACACAAAAGAGAAAATTGATTTTGAAAATTTAGAGATGGCACATACAAATTTGCTTGGAACGGCATGGAAATGGCGCATATAGGTAGGTATGGTGGACTCATAAGGCAAAACTTGGTTTAAGGATTTTGGATGCACAAGTAGTATTTCTACTTAGTACAAATGAAGGCTAGCAAATAGATTGGGAAGCAACCAAACCAAGAAATGAAAAATCACATAAGCGAGCATTGAGCATAACTAACACCGAGTAATGCACCATAAGTAGGATGTAATTTCATTGCATAACTATTGACTTTCGTACTTGCATAGGGAATCACAAACCTTAAACACCAATATGCCTACTAAAGCATAATTACTCACTAACATTACTCACATATTACTATCATCATGGTTCAAAACTATTACAAGGAATCAAGTTTAATCTGTCCAATGATCTTCATGAAAGTTTTTATTATATCCTCCTTGGATATCTATCACTTTGGGACTAGTTTCATATATTGCCATTGCTTTTTGGCAAGCTCAAACAAATTTAAGTGAAGCACATGAGCATAAATATTTCATCTCTCAAAAAGGTATAAGTGAAGCATGAGAGTATATCTTCGAAATTTTACTAACTCTCAAATTAATCTAAGTGAAGAATGAGAGTATTTCTACAAAAGTTTCCAAGCACACCATGCTCAAAAAGATATAAGTGAAGCACTAGAGCAATTATATAGCTCAAAAATTTTAAGTGAAGCACATAGAGCAATTCTAACAAATCATAGCATGAATTTGGCTTTCTCAAATAGGTGTGTACAGCAAGGATACAAAGTAAAAACTAACAAACAAAGCAAGAAAATATACAAGACGCTCCAAGCAAAACCCATGATATGTGACTAATAAAAATATAGCTCCAAGTAAAATACCGATGGTCGTTAGAAGAAAGAGGGGATGCCACTCGGGGCATCCCCAAGCTTAGTTGCTTGTTACTCTTTGGATATATCTTGGGGGTGCGGTATCATCCCCAAGCTTAGGGTCTTGCTACTCCTTATTCCTTCATCCATCGTGATCTCACCCAAAACTTGAAAACTTCAATCACACAAAACTCAACAAAATCTTCGTGAGATCCGTTAGTATAAGAAAGCAAATCACTACTTTAGGTACTGTTGTAAACCCATTCAAATTTTATAATTGCATTATACCTACTGTATTTTAACTTTACCATGGCTACTAGAAAAAGACTTTTCTAAGATTTCTCTTTTAGCTCTAAGCATAGCGGTTCTTTTCTTACTTTCATCCATATAGACATATAAAGCTTTAATTGATTCATCAATCTTAGGCACAAAAGCTTTCAACTTGAGATTTCCAAAATCATGAGAAATTCTATCAATGCTTCTAGACATATCATCAATCTTATTCAACTTTTCTTCTATCGTAGTATTGAAAGCCTTTTGCGCATTGATAAATTCTTTAATATTACTCTCAAGATCAGAGGTGTTCCTTATGATTTCAACAAAGTCGGGATGAATACTAATCATTTTAAGATCCCCCTTGTGACTACTAGGTGTAGCAACTTTGTTCTTTATGACTTGTGTGGTCTTGCTAATTTTTACGGGAGTTTTTTCAATAGTTTTGATAGAAGAAAAAGCCAAACCCAAGTTACTAAAAAATTCTTCCAACTTATCAATCCGGTACGGGCTCTCTTCTACCCTTTCATTAACTACGGGTTTCTTTTCCTTTAACAATTTAAAAGCATCTACCGCCTTAGCCCCAATTTATTAGCAAGATCATGCATTCTCTTATCCAAATTTTCAAGATGTTCCTTGGTAATCATCTTTTTTTCAATAGCATCTAATCTCTCCATAACCTGTTCAAGAGTTAAAGTTGTTTCATTGACATTAAGAGGTGGTGATCCCACTAAACTTCCCATAGCATTAAAAGCATCCAAAGATGGACACATCAAGAAATTCCCACTGGTAATCGTATCAAGGACGAATTTATACCAAGTGGTGATGCCCACATAAAAACTGCGAAGAAGAACAATGGTAGATTGCTTATGGATAGATCTATTATGAGCATTGCAAATCCTATACCAAGCATCTTTTAGGTTCTCCCCTCCCCTTTGCTTAAAATTAAGAACCTCATTATCGGGAGTACACGCAATAATGGAAGAACTAGCCATAATGACTAGGCAAGAGATCTGATGAGAAAAAGGAAAACGAAAAAAGAGGGCGAATAAAACGGCAAATTAGTGAAGTGGGGGAGAGGAAAACGAGAGGCAAATGGCAAATAATGTAATTGCAAGGAGATGAGATTTGTGATTAGGAACCTGGTAGATGATGATGGAGTCCCCTCGGCGCCCAAGATAGGCACGTAGACGAGACCGCTTCCTCCCCGGCGACGGTGCTAGAAATTCCTTTGACGTGGCTTGAGACTACGTCGGTATTTCCCCAAAGAGGAAGGGATGATGCAGCACAGCGGCGGTAAGTATTTCCCTCAGTTATGAAACCAAGGTTATCGAACCAGTAGGAGGATCACCACCACCCAATAAGCAGCACCTGCACACAAACAACAAATACTTGCAACCCGATGCGAAAGAGAGGTTGTCAATATCTCTACGGTAAAAAGATAGATTAGGTAGTGATAGATAGGAGAGATAGATCTCTCAAGAACACAAAATAAAAAAGGGCAAATAAAATATGCAGCAATATGTTTTTGGGTTTTTGGTTTTGTAGATCGGAAAACAAAGATGCAAAAAGATAGATCGGAAAGCAATATGTTGGAAAAGTAGACCTGGGGGCCGTAGGGTTCACTAGTGGCTTCTCTCATGAGTATAGCGCACGGTGGGTGAACAAATTTCTGTTGGGCAATTGATAGAAAATCAAATAGTCATGACGATATCCAAGGCAATGATCATTATATAGGCATCACGTCCAAGATAAGTAGACCGACTCCTGCCTGCATCTACCACTATTACTCCACACATCGACCGCTATCCAGCATGCATCTAGTGTATTAAGTTCATGGAAAAACGGAGTAATGCAATAAGAACGATGACATGATGTAGACAAGATCTATTCATGTAGGAATAGATCCCATCTTGTTATCCTTAATAGCAACGATTCATGCGTGTCTTGCCGCCCCTTCTGTCACTGGGAAAGAACACCGCAAGATTGAACCCATCACAAAGCACCTCTTCCCATGGCAAGAAAAATCGATCTAGTTGGCCTAATTAAACCAAAGATTCGAAGAAGAAATACGAGGCTATAAGTAATCATGCATATAAGAGATCAAAGAAGACTCAAATAATATTCATGGATATAAACTGATCATGAACTCAAAATTCATCGGATCCCAACAAACACACCGCAAAAGTTTACATCAAATAGATCTCCAAGAGACCATTGTATTGAGAATCATAAGAGAGAGAGAGAAGAAGCCATCTAGCTATTACCTATGGACCCGTAGGTCTATGGTGGACTACTCACGCATCATCGGAGAGGCACCTATGAAGAAGATGAACCCCTCCGTAATGGTGTTTAGATTGGATCTCGAGGTTCTGGAACTTGCGGCGGCTGGAATTGTGTTTTGTCGACTCCGTAGGGTTTTTGGAATATTTGGGAATTTATAGGCATCAGAGGCGGTGAAGAGAGGCCCCGAGGAGGGCACAGCCCATCAGGGCACACCGGGGCCCCCCTGGCGCGCCCTGGTGGGTTGTGGTCACCACGGCCCACCTCTCCAGCACTTCTTTGGCCCACTGGGTGTCTTCTGATCCAGAAAAAATCTCCAAAAAGTTTCGTCGCGATTGGACTCCGTTTGGTATTGATATTCTGTGAAGTGAAAAACAAGCAAAAACAACAACTGGCACTTTGGCACTATGTCAATAGGTTAGTCCCAAAAAATGATATAAAGTTGCTATAAAATGATTGTAAAACATCCAAGAATGATCATATAACAGCATGGAACAAGCAAAAATTATAGATATGTTGGAGACGTATCAACGACCGAATGATATAAAAAATAATAACAGTGCAAGAGTTGTAGGAGATATGCCCTAGAGGTAGTAATATCAGTTACTTTGTATCTCCTGGTTTGTAATAAATGTTTATGATCCATGCTATAACTGCAATGATTCTCGAGTCTACAATATCCACGAGGCTCGGAGGGAAACTCATGTGCACGTGTGGTACCATAAACGGTAAAAAGTATTCCTAGTCATGCCTCTAAGACTAGCTCAAGTATTGCATGATAATCCTATTTTCCTGTTCATGGGCATGTCTGTGCCAGCAATTTTGAGGACACATTGTTGGTTGAATACTTGTGTTGAATCGACCCGAATTGATGTTATGCTATGAGATACATTCGTCACAAGTTAATGGTTAATAACACAGAGATAATTAATGTTTGCATAATTCCTTAGACCATGAGAGTATCGAGTTCCTTCGTGCTTGCTTCGTGAACTTTGGGGTTTGTTAAATGTCATCCGTTACTGGGTGGCAATTACGGCGGCTTACGGGTTCACGGAAAAGTATGGCAAGTAACAAGATAGCTCAAGATTGGGATTTGCTCCTCCGACGATGGAGAGATATTCTCGGGCCCTCTCGGTGTTACGGTATCCATCATCGTCTGGCCAGACACAGTGTGATTTGATCACAGGGATGCCGGAACACGAAAACGAGAAAAGAGAAAAAAAACCGGTAACGAGGTAACTTGCATAGTGGACAAGTTGTTGATCCACGGGGATGCAGAAAATCTCACCTCGGGTGTTTGTAGCATATCGCGAAGCAATAGGAATAGCACACGGCAACTGGAGGTTCACTCGAATATTTATTCGTGTGGGTATAGGGGTCAATATGGGTGTCCACGGCTCCGATGTTGATCATTGATCGGAAAGTGTTCCCCTCGTGTCTGTACTTCACCGAACCTATAGGGTCACACGCTTAAGGGCCATCTATCTGTTGAATACTAGACAGGGAGTCTGAGAGAAAATCACCGGAAAAGTTTCGGGGACAACGGAAGAGTTCCGGAGAGAGAACACCGGAAGAGTTTCGGTAAAACCGAAAAGTTGTTTTGGATTATACCATTAAGTCAAATTGGTTTCGGCATATGGCTGGAAATTATTGGAGGGTACCAGAATTGTTTCGGTAACTTCTGAGATTTTTTCAGAGACAATAACCGGAAATGTTCCGGACTGCCGGAACCGCTTTGGTTGCTTTTTACAGATGAAAATCACTGATCTGAAAATGTTTCGAAACATGTCCAGAATTGTTTTAGTGGGTACTGGAATTATTCTAAGACCCATAGAAATATTTTCGGATTTATCGGTCGCGAAAAATTGGTTTCGTGAATAGAGAAATAGCATTTATGGTTATGGTTGGAAGTTGACCTTCCACAAAATATCTTGAGGGGATGACATGGAAGGATAAGGGCACCCATTTGGGGAGCCCTAGGAGGGGTGGCCGGCCAAGGTGGGCTCCACCTTGGAGCCTCACTTGCCCCACTTGCTTTCCCTTTATGCCCTTGTGAAGGAATCCTTTCATGGGGTTTTTGGGTATTTCAAGTCCCACCCTACCCCTTGAGTTTTCCTATAAATAGAGGTGGAGATGCACTCTCCACACTCACTCTTTCTCAACATACAAATGCCATGCATGATCTGGCCTTCTCTCTCCCTCCCCGCGAAATAGTTTTGTAGAGCCGAAAGGCTGTCTGGGTTCCGGCGGGAACTAGTTCTGGACGGCGAAGCCCTGCCGGATAGCTGACACCGTATGTGTGCAACCCTGTAGAGAGGTCGTAGTTTCGATCTTTTGCCCGAGGGGCTGTTCGAGGGTCCTCCCGGAGGGCTGTCCGAGTTTCCGTTCGAGCTTCAAGGGTCTTCCCGAAGGGCTGTCCGTGACATTGTCCGAGGGACTGTCCGACCGCCTCCCGAAGGGCTGTCCGACGATGGAGAACATCCTCGCGGTTGGGAGGTTGTAAATCCTAGCTGCGGGGATCTGCACCACCAATCTTCATCGACTCTACTTCCGCTGCGCTACGAGTCGGTACGGATCACATCAAACCTTGTATGCATCTCCATAGTGATCCTGGGCATGCTCGCAGTACCGAATTTTTTTGTTTTCTGTCGCGTTCCCCAACAGTGGCATCATGAGCCAGGCTATGCGTAGATGCATGTTATGATCTAGAATACATGAGATGTATGGGTAATGCATAGTATAATTTTGTAGTAGATAAGATCTATTGCTGAAAATTATTTGTGCGGGTAGTAGATGAAATCTATTACCCGATATTCTTATTGCTTCCCGTGAATTTGCGTAGTCCTGATCTTGACGGCATGGTGTAATCTGACAAAGTTCTAGCAATCTGTGATCCTTTCATGTTGCTCCTGAGTATGCTAATTGACAGATCAATGAAGTGCTTCAGTGTCTTTGGGTTCCACCATAGTTGAGAAAGATGGATGTTTCGCAGACGAAAGGGCAATGCAGATGTGATCTGCACGGGGGTCATGCGTATGAAGAAGTTTAGTACGGGGCTCGAGATTTTATTATCTCGTGTTTCATACACCCTGGAAAGTTAATCTAGCAACTTGAATGATCATACTTGATGATGAACGTTGGTAGCTGCGGTTTAAGTCAAAACTTTAGAAGCCACGAAAAATAAAATTTTGCATAAACCGATTAGAGGCGTCTAACTTGGTTTTGCAGGATGTGCATGAGATGTGGTATAGCAATGCTCATATTCAATTTGATTATGTATGAGATGCCTATATAATGTAAATTAACATGACCTGCGTGTCATGATTCGGCATGATGGCTGGAGTCGTATGATTGTCACTTTAATGACCTGCGTGTCAACCTTGAGTAATGCATTTATTTTATCTGCTATGGAGATAGCAATATTATCTGATGCAACGACAAGGTGGTGGCAATCTTCGCAAAGGTGGACACCGACGCGAATGCCAAAGACGAAGAAATACTTGACTTCTCCATCAGAAGGGGCTATACCATATCAAGCTATTATGAATTGCCTGAGATGTTTATCCCTTATGATGCACCCTTTTGATTGCGCGGTAGTCGCTTTTTATTAGGGTGATCTCTCACAAAAATATCAAGTAGTTAGTGTTCTCCCAAGTGTAGCACCGTCACGGCACCTATCTCTTCGGGGTATCACATGGATACATGGGTACGAACGATTAGAGAAGTGTGAGGTGGGTGAGTTGAGACCTCGCAGCAAGATCACTTGGTTATCTTGACGTTCTGGAGGATCGTCCTGAGCTCGGAACACGCCCATCGAAAGATGAACAAGAGTCACATAGAGATGTGATTGGCAAGTTGGCCTACCAATTGAAATTCTCGTCACTTGAGATGGTTACATCCTTGACGCTGAATTGAAAGTTGGGTCTTGCATCACTCACAATCAATTATGAGAGATATTGATTTGAGTGGGAGCGCACTTTAGAATAAAACTGTTAATTCACTAGTGCAAATTCATTATGAACAAAGTCTAAGTGAAACTTGTGTTTACCGTTGTAGATCAAATGGCTCGCAACAACGCGTTCAACTTAGGCCCGATGTTAGAGAAAGAGAAGTTAGTTGCGAATGGAAACAACTATGCGAACTGGGTCCGTACCCTGAGGATTGTCCTCAGGAGTGCTAAGAAAGTGTACGTGCTTGACGGACCTCTTCCACCTAAGCCGGCGGCAACCTCCTCGGCAGATGAGCAAAATGTCTAGGCCACTAAGGATGATGACTTCAACTTAGTGCAGTGCCTCATGTTGTCTTGCATGAGTTCAGAGCTTCAAAAACGTTTTGAATTCCATAACTCCTTTGATATGATCAAGGAACTGGATGCTCTGTACAAGTTTAATGCACGGTCTGAACGTTTTGATATCATGAAGATGATGACGGAGACCAAGATGGCTGAGGGCAGTTCAGTTGGCGAGCACGTAGTCAATATGATTGGCTATGCTGAAATGCTTAAAACCCTGGAATTTACACTTCCGCCAGAGCATGTTATGGACATGTTGCTCGGTTCACTCCACCCGTCTTACGATGGTTTTATCATGAACTACAACATGAATGGGATGGACAAAACAGCAAATGAGGTGCTTGCCATGCTGAAAACTGCTAAAGGAGGACCGCGGAAAAATCGCAAGCAAGTGTTGCTTGTGAATAAAACTGCCAGTTTCAAAAAGAAAGGCAAGCCAAAGAAGGGCAAGGGGGCCGGTAAGACTGGCTCCCAAAGCAAATCTAAGGGCGGAGCCAAGAATGAAACTGAGTGCTTCTACTGCAAGGGCACAGGACACTGGAAGAGAAACTGCAAGATGTATCTGGAAGACAAGAAGTCCGGGAAAACCAGAAAAGGTATAATTGTTATACAAGTTAATGTCATTGACGTTTTGCTTGCTAGCGAAAATTCTAAGTCTTGGGTATTTGATACCGGATCGGTTGCTCACATTTGCAACTCGATACAGGAGCTTCAGAAGGTGCGCAAGCTGGCAAAGAATGAAGGCGGGATGCGTGTCGGGAACGGCGCTGGGATCGCCGCTCAAGCCGTCGGCATTATGCCTCTACGTCTCCCTTCAGGATTTATTTTGGAACTAAGTAACTGTTATTTTGTTCCGCTGTTGTGTAGAAACATTATCTCTGAACATGTTTAGTACATGATGGGTATTCGTACAAGTCTGAGAACAATGGTTGTTCACTTTATTGTAAGGATATATTTTATGGATTTGCACCCATTGTTGGGGGCCTTTTCATACTAAATCTTGAATGTGGAAATGATGTCTTTAACGTGAATGCTAAACGCCTTAAGAAGGCTGATACTACCACCACTTACTTGTGGCACTGTCGGCTTGGCCACATCGGAAAGAAATGCATGCAAAGACTCCGGAGAGATGGAGTTCTACCATCCTTTGATTTTGAATCATTTGACACATGTGAAGCATGTCTGATGGGAAAAATGACCAAGACGCCGTTCACGGGTCATCCTGAACGGGCGGGTAAATTATTGGAAATAATACATCGTGATGTATGTGGTCCAATGAACACGGCCGCACGGGGTGGGTATTTTTACTTCGTGACTTTTACTGATGATTTAAGTCGGTATGGTTATATCTACTTCATGAAGCATAAGTCGGAAACCTTTGAAAAGTTCAAAGAATTTCAGAATGAGGTATAAAATCATCATAACAAAAGGATTAAGTTTCTGCGATCAGATCGTGGGGGCGAATATCTTAGTCATGAGTTTAGCCAACATCTGAGTGACCGTGGAATCGTTTCACAGCTTACGCCTCCCGGAACTCCACAGCGAAACGGAGTGTCGGAACGACGTAACCGAACCCTGTTAGACATGGTAAGGTCGATGATGTCTCTTACAGATCTTCCAATGTCTTTTTGGGGTCACGCATTACTTACTGCTACTTATACATTAAACAGAGCACCGTCTAAATCTGTTGAGACGACACCACATGAGATGTGGTATGGGAAGATACCTAGTGTGTCGCATCTCAAGGTTTGGGGTTGTGAGGCATACGTAAAACGTTTACAGCCAACCAAACTAGAACCTAGATCAGACAAATGTTACTTTGTAGGTTATCCAAATAACACCATTGGATATTCCTTCTACCACCAGTCCGAGGGCAAAGTGTTTGTCGCAAAGGTTGGACAATTTCTCGAGAAAGAACTTCTCGCTAAAGAATTAAGTGGGAGGACAGTACAACTAAATGAGATTAGTGAATCTTTGGCGACCGTTGATATGGCTAAGGAACCGGAAGAAATTCCGCAAATTATCCATACAACCGAATCAGAAGTCGTCGCATATGATGTGGTAACTCCAGACAAGGTTGTAACTGAACCGCGCAGATCAGGTAGGGCTATCCAGCCACCTGAGTGGTTTCATAATGAAATCTTCATTCTTGAAGACGATGAACCTGCGCACTACAAGGAAGTGATGGCAGGGCCTAGCTCAAGGGAATGGCACAAGGCCATGAAATCCGAAATGGAATCCATGTACGAAAACCAAGTTTGGAACTTGGAAGAACTTCCAGATGGCGTAAAACCCATTGGTTGTAAATGGATATTCAAAAGAAAGACGGACGTGGATGGTAACATTACTATCCACAAAGCTAGACTTGTCGCGAAAGGGTTCATGCAAGTTCCAGGGGTGGACTACGACGAGACTTTCTCGCCCGTAGCTATGCTTAGGTCTGTTCGGATATTACTAGCAATTGCTGCTTATTTCGATTATGAAATATGGCAGATGGATGTCAAAATGGCTTTCCTAAATGGAAACCTTGAAAAGGATGTATACATGTTACAGCCAGAAGGTTTTATCGATCCTAAGAATGCTGGAAAGGTATGTAAGCTTCAGAAAGCCATTTATGGTCTGAAGCAAGCATCGAGGAGCTGGAACATTCGTTTTGATGAAGTGGTCAAAGAGTTTGGCTTCATCAGGAACGACGAAGAATCTTGTGTTTACAAGAAGTTTAGTGGGAGCGCAAAAGCATTTGTAATCTTGTATGTGGATGACATATTGTTGATTGGAAATGACGTGAATTTTCTTAGCGAAATAAAAGACTCATTGAAGAAGAGTTTTTCAATGAAAGACTTAGGCGAAGCGGCATATGTATTGGGCATCAGAATCTATAGAGATAGATCAAGACGCCTGATAGCGCTTAGCCAAAGCACGTACATTGACAAGGTGTTGAAAAGGTTCAACATGGAGAACTCCAAGAAAGGCCTACTCCCCATGTCACCTGGCACAGTGCTTTGCAAGAATCAGAGTCCTCGGACCCTTGATGAGCGAGTACAAATGAATGATGTTCCATATGCTTCGGCAGTTGGTTCTATTATGTATGCCATGCTATGTACAAGACCAGACGTTTCCTATGCACTAAGTGTTAGCAGCCAGTACCAAAGTGATCCAGGGTTGGAACACTGGGCCGCAGTCAAGGGTATTCTTAAGTACCTCAGAAGGGCCAAGGATTTACTCCTTGTGTGCGGAGGTGATGAAGAGCTCATTGTAAGTTGTTACACTGATGCAGGCTTCATGACTGACCCAGATGACTTCAAATCTCAATCAGGCTATGTTTTCATATTGAATGGCGGCGCAGTTGATTGGAAAAGTTCTAAACAAAAGACTGTGGCGGATTCTATGACGGATGCGGAATATGTTGCAGCTTTAGAAGCCTCTAAGCAGGCGGTCTGGATCAAGCAGTTTCTTGAAGACCTTGGTGTGGCCCCAAGTGTGCTGGACCCGGTGGAGATCTATTGTGATAATAGTGGCACCGTGGCTCAAGCAAGGGAGCCAAGTTCGCACCATAAGACAATGCATATTCAATGCAAATATAAACTCATTCGACATCATGTCGAAGAAGGTTTAGTGAAAGTACGCAAAGTTCACACGGATCTGAATGTGTCAGACCCGATGACAAAGCCTCTACCACGAGCAAAGCATGAGCAACACCGGATAGCCATTGGTGTTAGGGAAGCCATGTAACTGGATTATGACTCTAGTGCAAGTGGGAGTCTGTAGGACATATGCCCTAGAGGCAGTAATATCAGTTACTTTGTATCTCCTGGTTTGTAATAAATGTTTATGATCCATGCTATAACTGCAATGATTCTCGAGTCTACAATATCCACGAGGCTCGGAGGGAAACTCGTGTGCATGTGTGGTAGCATAAACGGTAAAAAGTATTCCTAGTCATGCCTCTAAGACTAGCTCAAGTATTGCATGATAATCCTGTTTTCCTGATCATGGGCATGTCTGTGCCAGCAATTTTGAGGACACATTGTTGGTAGAACACATGTGTTGAATCGACCCGAATTGATGTTATACTATGAGATACATTCGTCACAAGTTAATGGTTAATAACACAGAGATAGTTAATGTTTGCATAATTCCTTAGACCATGAGAGTATCGAGTTCCTTCGTGCTTGCTTCGTGAACTTTGGGGTTTGTTAAACGTCATCCGTTACTGGGTGGCTATTACGGCGGCTTACGGGTTCACGGAAAAGTATGTCAAGTAACAAGATAGCTCAAGATTGGGATTTGCTCCTCCGACGATGGAGAGATATTCTCGGGCCCTCTCGGTGTTACGGTATCCATCATCGTCTGGCCAGACACAGTGTGATTTGATCACAGGGATGCCGGAACACGAAAACGAGAAAAGAGAACAAAATCGGTAACGAGGTAACTTGCATAGTGGACAAGTTGTTGATCCACGGGGATGCAGAAAATCTCACCTCGGGTGTTTGTAGCATATCGCGAAGCAACAGGAATAGCACACGGCAACTGGAGGTTCACTCGAATATTTATTCGTGTGGGTATAGGGGTCAATATGGGTGTCCACGGCTCCGATGTTGATCATTGATCGGAAAGTGTTCCCCTCGTGTCTGTACTTCACCGAACCTATAGGGTCACATGCTTAAGGGTCATCTATCTGTTGAATACTAGACAGGGAGTCTGAGAGAAAATCACCGGAAAAGTTTCGGGGACAACGGAAGAGTTCCGGAGAGAGAACACCGGAAGAGTTTCGGTAAAACCGAAAAGTTGTTTCGGATTATACCATTAAGTCAAATTGGTTTCGGCATATGCCTGGAAATTATTGGAGGGTACCAGAATTGTTCCGGTAACTTCTAAGATTTTTCGGAGACAATAACCGGAAATGTTCCCGACTGCCGGAACCGCTTTGGTTCCTTTTTACAGATGAAAATTACTGATCTGAAAATGTTTCGGAACGTGTCCAGAATTGTTTTAGTGGGTACTGGAATTATTCTAAGACCCATAGAAATAATTTCGGATTTATCGGTCGCGAAAAATTGGTTTCGTGAATAGTGAAATATCATTTATGGTTATGGTTGGAAGTTGACCTTTGATACGTCTCCAACGTATCTATAATTTTTGATTGTTCCATGCTATTATATTATCTGTTTTGGATGTTTTATATGCATTAATATGCTATTTTATATTATTTTTGGGACTAACCTATTAACCTAGTGCCTAGTGCCAGTTTCTGTTTTTTTCCTTGTTTTTGAGTATTGCAGAAAAGGAATATCAAACGGAGTCCAAACGGAATAAAATTCTACGCTGATTTTTCTTGGACCAGAAGGAACCCAGGAGGCTTCAAGAAGAGGCTAGAAGACCTACGGGTGGGCCACAAGCCGCCAGGGCGCGCCCCCTGGATTGTGGGCCCCCCGTAGCTCCTCCAACCCTAATTCTCCGCCTATAAATTCAGAAATATTCCCCCAATACCAAAGAGAGCCACAAAAATACTTTTCCGCCGCCACAAGCCTCTATTCCCGTGAGATCCCATCTTGGGGCCTTTTCCGGTGATCTGTCGAAGGGGGATTCGATCACGGAGGGCCTCTACATCAACACCATTGCCCTTCCGATGATGCGTGAGTAGTTTACCTCAGACCTTCGGGTCCATAGCTAGTAGCTAGCTGGCTTCTTCTCTCTCTATGTTCTTCAATACCATGTTCTCCATGAACTTCATGGAGATCTATCCGATGTAATACTCTTTTGCGGTGTGTTTGTCGTGATCCGATGAATTGTGGGTTTATGATCAGATTATCTATGAATATTATTTGAATCTTCTCTGAATTCTTATATGCATGATTTCATATCTTTGTAAGTCTCTTCGAGTTATTGGTTTGGTTTGGCCAACTAGATTGGTAATTCTTGCAATGGGAGAAGTACTTAGTTTTGGGTTCAATCTTGCGGTGTCCTCACCCAGTGACAAAGTAGGGGTAGCGAGGCACGTATTTGTATTGTTGCCATCAAGGATAAAAAGATGGGGTTTTCATCATATTGCTTGAGTTTATCCCTCTACATCATGTCATCTTACTTAATGCGTTACTTTGTTCTTCATGAACTTAATACTCTAGATGCAGGCAGGAGTCGGTCGATGTGTGGAGTAATAGTAGTAGATGCAGAATCGTTTCGGTCTACTTGATACGGACGTGATGCCTATATGCATAATCATTGCCTTGGATATCGTCATAACTATGCGCTTTTCTATCAATGTGGTTTCCTTCAAGAGAGAAGCCTCTAGTGAAACCTATGGCCCCCGGGTCTATTTTCCATATTATATTTTCAGATCTATAAACCAAAAATACCAAAAATACTTTGCTGCAATTTATTTACTTTTATTTTAATTTTCGTTTTAGTAATCTTTTATATCTATCTCTATCGGATCTCATCCTTGCAAGTGACCGTGAAGGGATTGACAACCCCTTTATAGCATTGGGTGCAAGTGTTTGATTGTTTGTGCAGGTGCATAGATTGGGGCCTTGCTTGTACCTCCTACTGGATTGATACCTTGGTTCTCAAAACTGAGGGAAATACTTATCTACTTTGCTGCATCACCCTTTCCTCTTCAAGGGAAAACCAACGCAAGCTCAAGAAGTAGCAACCTTCCACAAAATATCTTGAGGGGATAACATGGAAGGATAAGGGCACCCATTTGGGGAGCCCTAGGAAGGGTGGCCGGCCAAGGTGGGCTCCACCATGGAGCCTCACTTGCCCCACTTGCTTTCCCTTTATGCCCTTGTGAAGGACTCCTTTCATGGGGTTTTTGGGTATTTCAAGTCCCACCCTACCCCTTGAGTTTTCCTATAAATAGAGGTGGAGATGCACTCTCCACACTCACTCTTTCTCAACATACAAATGCCATGCATGATCTGGCCTTCTCTCTCCCTCCCCGTGAAATAGTTTCGTAGAGCCGAAAGGCTGTCTGGGTTCCGGCAGGAACTAGTTCTGGACGGCGAAGCCCTACCGGATAGCTGACACCGTATGTGTGCAACCCTGTAGAGAGGTCGTAGTTTCGATCTTTTGCCCGAGGGGCTGTTCGAGGGTCCTCCCGAAGGGCTGTCCGAGTTTTCGTTCGAGCTTCAAGGGTCTTCCCGAAGGGCTGTCCGTGACATTGTCCGAGGGACTGTCCGACCGCCTCCCGAAGGGCTGTCCGACGAGGGAGAACATCCTCGTGGTTGGGAGGTTGTAAATCCTAGCTGTGGGGATCTGCACCACCGATCTTCATCGACTCTACTTCCGCTGCGCTACGAGTCGGTACGGATCAGATCAAACCTTGTATGCATCTCCATAGTGATCCTGGGCGTGCTCGCAGTACCGAAATTTTTTGTTTTCTGTCGCATTCCCCAACAAGAGTGACGTGGACTAAGCTAGAATCTGCAAACATTTTATTCAAAAGGAGAAGACAAAGTAATTTGGGCTCTTTGTTAGATTAACAATAATGCATATTGTTGGGTTCTACCGTAGGTGCATCGCATGCCAATTAAAATTTTCCTACGCGCAGAACATCCAAGAACATGCTACAGAGAGGGATCACAGTTTGTTACCACTAGACGCGCAGTGCCGTGCAGCGGAAGTAGAGTTGGGGCAGCGCGTTCGCGTGGTCCGTCTCCTCCTCGTCCGATCTCCCTCGAACACCTGGTCCGATCTCCCTCGAACAGCCAGTCGCCGGATCCCACGTACAGGTTCGCCGGAGCAGCGCAAGTGCACCGCCTTTAATGGTATCCGCGCGTGCAGGAGGAACACCATGCAGCGGACTGCTAGGTCCGATCACACAGTCGACGATGGCAAGTGGAGGTGGCTAGTTGTAACACATGCAAAGCCCTAATGACGGCGCCGAAGCGATCAATTGGATGGGTGTGCGGCACCTTGATAACCCACAAGTGTAGGGGATTGTTTGTAGCCTCTTTCGATAAGTAAGAGTGTCGAACCCAACGAGGAGCTAAAGGTAGAACAAATATTCCCTCAATTTCTATCGACCACCAATACAACTCTACGCACACTTTAACGTTTGCTTTACCTAGAACAAGTATGAAACTACTTTGTAGGTGATAGGATAGTTTCCACGAATAAAACTAGAAATACTTTGCAGAAATAAAACTACGAGTAAAACGCAAGATAATAAAAGTTAGTTGTTTAGTAGAAAGCTTTTTGTCAAACAAGAAGGTTATTTGTCCCTAGGCAATTGATAACTAGACCGGTAATCATTCTTGCAATTCTACATGAGGGAGAGGCATGAGCTAACATACTTTCTCTACTTGGATCATATGCACTTATGATTGAACTCTAGCAAGCATCCGCAACTACTAAAGATCATTAAGGTAAAACCCAACCATAGCATTAAGTATCAAGTCCTCTTTACTCCCATATGCAACAACCCACCTACTCGGGTCTGTGTATTATTTCACTCACGCCACCCACCAGAGGCAAATCATGAACACATTGCAACACCCTACAGCGGGGATCCATCACGTTTTCGCAAGACGGAGGGCACCGTAGGACAGCACCATAATAAAATATACAATCATACCAACCACGATCATCAATTAGCCCATAGGACAAAGCGGATCTACTCAAACATCATAGGATAGCCACATATCATTGGGAAATAATATACGAAGTTGAGCACCATGTTTAAGTAGAGATTACAGCGGGGAAAAGGAGAGTTACACCGCTGCATAGAGGGGGAGAGAGTTGGTGTTGACGACGGCGAAGTTGTTGGAGTAGATCGTCGTCACGATGCTTGCCCCGGCGGCGTTCCGGCGCCACCGGGAGAGAGGGGGAAAGAGCCCCCCTCCTTCTTCTTCTTCCTTGGCCGCCCCCCTAGATGGGAGGAGAGTTCTCCCTCTAGTCCATGGCCGCCATGGCGGCGGAGGGGCAGGAGCCCCTCCTAGATTGGATCTCCCTCTCTGTTCTCTTCTGTTTCACGTTCCTGTTTTCTGGCCGAAAATTGTTTCTTATATTACCGGAGATCCGTAACTCTGATCGGGCTGAAATTTTGAGGGGATTTTTATCCAAAAATTAGCTTCCTTGTGGCCAAAGGAGAGCTCCAACCGACATACGAGGTGAGCACAACCCACCAGGGAACGCCTGGGCCCCCTGACCGCGCCCTGGTGTCTTGTGGGGGTTGTGGGCCTCCGATTGCGTTGATTCCACTTCTCAAAATTCACAAATATTCCAAAAAAAATCTCCGTAGATTTTTATTGCGTTTGGACTTCGTTTGATATGGACATTCTGCGAAACAAAAAAAACATGCAACAAACAGGAACTGGCACTGGGCACTGGATCAATAGGTTAGTCCAATAAATCATATAAAATGTTGCCAAAAATATGTGAAAGGTGTATAATAATGGCATGAAACAATCAAAAATTATAGATACGACGGAGACGTATCAGCATCCCCAAGCTTAATTCCTGCTTGTCCTCGAGTAGGTAAATGATAAAAAAGATAATTTCTGATGTGGAATGCTACCTAACATAATCTTGATCATATATCTAACCATGGCATGAATATTAAGACACAAGTGATTCAAAGCAATAGTCTAGTTTTGACATAAAGACTTTAATACTCAGGCATCCCAACAAACAATCATGTCTTTGAAAATATCAAGGCTAAAGAACGCTATCCCTACAAAATCATATAGCCTTGTCATGCTCTATCTTCTTAACACAAAGTATAAATCATGTACTACCCCGGTGTCAGCCAAGCAATTGGTTCATACTTTTTAACGCGCTTCAGCATTTTCAACTCTCACGCAATACATGAGCGCAAGCCATTGATATAGTATTATGGGTGGAATAGAATGCGGTGGTAGGTTTCAAAGGGGTAAAAGTGGATAAGAAAGTCTCGCATCAACTCAGCGTATCAACGGGCTATGGAGATGCCCATCAATAGATATCAATGCGAGGAGTAGGGATTGCCATGCAACGGATGCACTAAGAGCTATAAGTGTATGAAAGCTCAATATGAAACTAAGTGGGTATGCATCTAACTCTATATGAAAAATTCCCACTAGTATATGAAAGTGACAACACAGGAGACTCTCTATATGAAAAACATGGTGCTACTTTGAAGCACAAGTGTGGAATTAGCATGCCCCTATTCCTTCTTCTTTCATTTTTTTCTTTTCTTTTTTCTTTTCTTTTTTTTTATTTTTCCTTTTTTCTTTCTTTCTTTGTCCGGAGCCTCATCCCGACTTGTGGGGGAATCATAGTTTCCATCATCCTTTCATCACTGGGGCATGCTCTAATAATGAATAATGATGATCATCACACTTCTATTTACTTATAACTCAACACTACAACGATAGTAGAACAAAGTATGACCCTATATGAATGCAATGATCTAGCGTAGCAAAGATATCAAAAAATGTACAAGCCATGAAAACATCATGCTAGCTATCTTACGATCATGTAATGCAATATGACAATGAATGCTCAAGTCATCAAAATGGAGGCGGTGGAAGTTGCATGGCAATATATCTCAGAATGGCTATGGAAATGCCATAATAGGTAGGTATGGTGGCTGTTTTGAGGAAGATATAATAAGGCTTATGTGTGATAGAGCGTATCATATCACGGGGTTTGGATGCACCGGCGAAGTTTGCACCGACTCTCGAGGTGAGAAAGGGCAATGCACGGTACCGTAGAGGCTAGCAAATTGCGGAAAGGTAAGAGTGCGTATAATCCATGGACTCACATTATTCATAAAGAACTCACATACTTATTGCAAAAGTTTTATTAGCTCTCTCGAAGCAAAGTATTACTACGCATGCTCCTAGGGGGGAGGTTGGTAGGAGTTAACCATCGCGCGCCCCCGACCTTCACACAAAGATAGACAATCAAGAATAAATTGTGCTCCAACTTCCTAGCATAACGGGAGACTATACGTGCATGCTTCGGGAATCACAAACCTTAACACCAATATCTTACTAAACATGATCATCCACTAGTACCTCCCACACATTATCATCTCTATATCGCAAAACTATTGCAAGGAATCAAACATGTCATATTCAGTGATCCCTAAGTTTTATGTAGGATTTTATGACAAACCATGCAAATGACCAATTCTTGTTGACTCTCTAAATAGATATAAGTGAAGCAAGAGAGTTTAATTCTTTCTACAAAATACCATGCTCTAATAAATATAAGTGAAGCAAAAGAGCATTCTTCAAATAACGGTTTTCTATGTGAAGAGAAACAGGCAATCCAAACTTCAAATGATATAAATGAAGCACATGAAGCATTCTATAAAGCCATACTCAAAAGATATAAGTGAAGTGCAATGAGCATTCTATAAATCAACCATGGACTATCTCATACCAGCATGTTGCATAAACTAAACGCAAAAGACGCTCCAAGATTTGCACATATCACATGAATGAAACGAATCCAAAAACATGCCGATACTTGTTGAAGAAAGATGGGATGCCTTCCGGGGCATCCCCAAGCTTAGACGCTTGAGTATCCTTGGATATTTACTTGGGGTGCCTTGGGCATCCCCAAGCTTGAACTCTTGCCTCTCCTTCTTCTCCTCATATCGAGACCTCCTCGATCTTCCAACACTTCATCCACACAAAACTTAACAGAAGACTGGTAAGATCCGTTAGTATAATAAAGCAAAATACTACTTTAAGTACTATTGCAAACCAATTCATATTTTATATTGGCATTATCCCTGCTGTATTATAACTATTCTATGGCTTACACCACCGATAAAATCAATAGTTTCATCAAAACAAGCAAAACAATGCATCAAAAACAGAATCTGTCTTAAACAGGACAGTCTGTAGTAATCTGAACTTTGACAATACTTCTGTAACTCCAAAAATTCTGAAAAATTAGGAAAAATAAAATTTTTGTATAGAAATACTGTGTAAAAAATTCAGAAACTTTTGACATTCCAGTAAAAAATGAAAATTCACGCACTATAGCCAAAGTTTCTGTTTTTACACCGCACATACCAACAAGCAATCTAATCATCCTAAAGTCAAATCTTGGCACATTATTTTTATAATACAACGGATTTGTACAAGGGGATAATTATTATTTTTGCAAAAGTTTCCGTGATTCAAGATTCGCAAAATTTCCATGGGCATGAACCAAAGTTCAAGGACGTCCCCCACTTCAACGATGCTCATCATCTCTCTCACTTTCACCTTTCCTTTTGTGAAGTTTTAGGTTCCCCTCTATATTTTTTTGTTTTTAAACTTTATAAAAGAACACAACAGAAATAAATGACTCTCTAAAACTTCCAGGTTGTCTCCCTGGCAGCGCTTTCTTTAAATCCATTAAGCTAGGCATAAAGTGCTCAAGTAATTGATCCACCCGGATCCCAAGGTATATCAAAGCCAATTTTAATTCACATTGATTTGTAATTTAGTAATGAGCACAAGGTGATATATATCATGCAATGACGAAGTCTAACTCTCTTCCTATGCATTGGCATGTCATAAAAGAACAATTCATGCACATCAAGTAAAGGCCAATACATAGCATAAGTAGTTTCTTGCAATTTTATCGTATTGGAAACATAAAGAGGTGGAGATGTAGTTCCTCTCTCATAATAATTGCAAGTAGGAGCAGCAATCACATGCATATTATATTCATCAAAATCATCATGTGTAGTAGCAAAATGCAACCCATCAATATAATCCTTAACAAGAGCAAAATTCTCCGATATAGTGTAGTTGGGAGAATTCAAAAAGATAATAGGACTAACATGTGTGGGTGCAATAGCAACAATTTCATGCTTAACATAAGGAACTATAGCAAGTTCATCTTCATAAGTATAATTTATATTGGCATCATGGCCACAAGCATAGGAAGCATCAAGTTCATCAAAAAGGGATATTTCAAATGAATCCACGGGATCATAGCATTCATCCTTCGGTATGTGCTAAGGGAAATTTAACAATGTATGAGTTGAAGAGTTACTCTCATTAGAAGGTGGACACGGGTGATCAATCCGCTCTTCCTCCTTTTATTCTTCGCTCTCCTCCTCATATTTTTCATCTAATGAGCTCACAATTTCAGCAACTTCTTCTTCCATAGGTCCCTGCAAAATATTAGTCTCTTCCAAGGCAGCGGACATTCTCTCAATAAATTCAATAATATCAGCATTGTATTCATAATTCTCATAGCAATATTTAAGTATGGATAAATTTTCAGATTCGTAAGGAACATCATCATCATACTTTTCAAGCAAATAAGCAATTTCATAAGCACCTTTAAACGCAACAAATTCTTCTATTTGTTCCACATCATAGTAATCATAAATACATTTGGCATATGAAACCAAGGTTTCATTGTCGTTGAATTTACATTGAAAGGGAAGGTGTCGAGCTTCCATCTTAGAGCAACAAGTAAAGTCACATCTCGAGCATGCATCCCAAGCAAACCATTGTAATATTCTAATTTGATCCCATAAGTGTTTCCCTTTTTGAGACAAGCGATAATCCCTAAAGTACTCATGTTGATCCATCGTGTCTCCCATTATAAAGTTCGATGAGGATTTCTCAGGATTATCAAAGGAGTAATTAACGCGTCCCACATAACTAGCATCGGGGGTTTTAGGAGGTTCCCCGTCTCCATGTGTAGCAAGTACCACTAATTTTTTTGGTGTTTCGTGTTCCATATCCATAACTAAAGATATAAAACAACTAATAACAGAAAATAAAAATTACTTAGTGATAAAGCAAACAAGCACACACGAGAATATTCACCCCACGCTATTGCTCCCCGGCAACTGTGCCAGAAAAAGGTCTTGATAACCCACAAGTGTAGGGGATTGTTTGTAGCCTTTTTCTATAAGTAAGAGTGTCGAACCCAACGAGGAGCTAAAGGTAGAACAAATATTCCCTCAAGTTCTATCGACCACCGATACAACTCTACGCACACTTTAACGTTTGCTTTACCTAGAACAAGTATGAAACTACTGTGTAGGTGATAGGATAGTTTGCACGAATAAAACTAGAAGTACTTTGCGGGAAATAAAACTATGAGTAAAAAGCAAGATAATAAAAGCTAGTTGTTTAGTAGAAAGCTTTTTGTCAAACAAGGAGGTTATTTGTCCCTAGGCAATTGATAACTAGACGAGTAATCATTCTTGCAATTTTACATGAGGGAGAGGCATGAGCTAACATACTTTCTCTACTTGGATCATATGCACTTATGATTGGAACTCTAGCAAGCATCCGAAACTACTAAAGATCATTAAGGTAAAACCCAACCATAGCATTAAGTATCAAGTCCTCTTTACTCCCATATGCAACAACCCACCTACTCGGGTCTGTGTATTCTGTCACTCATGCCACCCACCATAGGCAAATCATGAACACATTGCAACACCCTACAGCGGGGATCCCTCATGTTTGCGCGAGATGGAGGGCACCGTAGGACAGCACCATAATAAAATATACAATCATACCAACCACGATCATCAATTAGCCCATAGGACAAAGCGGATCTACTCAAACATCATAGGATAGCCACATATCATTGGGAAATAATATACGAAGTTGAGCACCATGTTTAAGTAGAGATTACAGCGGGGAAAATGGGGGTTACACCGCTGCATAGAGGGGGAGAGAGTTGGTGTTGACGGCGGCGAAGTTGTTGGAGTAGATCGTCGTCATGATGCTTGCCCCGGCGGCGTTCCGGCGCCACCGGGAGAGAGGGGGAGAGAGCCCCCCTCCTTCTTCTTCTTCCTTGGCCTCCCCCCTAGATGGGAGTAGAGTTCCCCCTCTGGTCCATGGTCGCCATGGCGGCGGAGGGGCAGGAGCCCCTCCTAGATTGGATCTCCCTCTCTGTTCTCTTCTGTTTCACGTTCCTGTTTTCTGGCCGAAAACCGTTTCTTATATTCCCGGAGATCCATAACTCCGATTGGTCTGAAATTTTGAGGGGATTTTTATCCAAAAGTTAGCTTCCTTTCGGCCAAAGGAGAGCTCCAACCGACATACGAGGTGAGCACAACCCACCAGGGCGCGCCTGGGCCCCCTGGCCGCGCCCTGGTGTCTTGTGTGGGCTGTGGGCCTCCAATTGTGTTGATTCCACTTCTCAAAATTAAAAAATATTCCAAAAAAATCTCCGTAAATTTTTATTGCGTTTGGACTTCGTTTGATATGGATATTCTGCGAAACAAAAAAACATGCAACAAACAGGAACTGGCACTGGGCACTGGATCAATAGGTTAGTCCAATAAATCATATAAAATGTTGCCAAAAATATGTGAAAGTTGTATAATAATGGCATGAAACAATCAAAAAGTATAGATACGACGGAGACGTATCACACCTCCACTATATATAGGCATCCGGCGCGGGCTCAACTCTTGGGCCTCGCACGGATCCTAAAGCCCACGTGTTCCTTCCCTTAAGCGCGCGACCCCTTAGGTTCTCGTTCACTTGGTCGCGAGTCAGATCACATCCGGCTCGACCAGTCGGTAGTGGCCTATAGCAAAGCGTGCCGACTCCAAGTGTCCGATGAAGCTGGTTAGGCGAACCTGTACTTCACACTTCCGTTCCCTTTGCCACACGATATATGTTGTCGTGCTCAAGGCGACATGGTCATCCTTGTTGACGCACGACCTCTTTCTCGTTCCGGTGAATCCGACCAACACTTTGGATTATCTCATGATCCTCATCACATGGCCATGCTTATCCAGGTCGGATCACCCGAGGGGCCCAGAGTATACCTCTCCTCATCAGAGGGGCAAATCCCATCTTGCTCGACCACGTCTCGCAGCATGGGTCTGGACAAGCCCGAAACCTACCTTTATAACTACCCTATCACGGAGTAGCGTTTGGTCGGCCCAAAGCAAGTCTGTCACCATCCCGAGTACATGCGCCAGCTCAGGTCTTAGGACACAGAACGTATGTTGTACTAGAGACTCACAGATGACCTATAGCTGCGTCTCATAGTTGGGTCTGTCCAACTCAGACCTTATCTCGACTCGGATCCGACTACGTCGAATCCGACCAGATCTTTCTGAGTCCATATTGTCCGGCTAGCATCCAATGCTACATGGTCAGTGAGACCGAACCATCCATCGTGTCATGTGCTAGTCTAACTGGCTGAGTGTCCACACAGCCTTTACGACTAGGGACCATTTAGGACAGTCATCATACAATGCATAGTCTCACAAACAAGTCACGTACTTGTTAATACACATTACTTATAATGTCCAAGGACTATCTTTATTCATAAACACATAGGAAATATCATCATACATGATTGCCTCTAGGGCATATCTCCAACACATATGAGAGCCACTCAACATTTTCATCGTTGTCTTCTCCTTGGTACGACTAAAATAAAAGGAAGAGAATTTCAGAGAAACACACTGAAATATTTTTTGAGTTTTTAGTTTTTCTTGAAGAAAGCAAATTAAAGAAGGAAAAACAAAAACGAGAAAAAAATATTTACACGGGAGAGCTCCCAACAAGCAAAAGAAGAAACAAGAAATCTTTTGCGGTTTTCTTTTAATACTGCAACTGATTAAACTAAAAAGAAAAACCGAAAAGAAGCAAGAAATATTTTTGGATTTTCTCAAAGTTTTTCAAACAAACAAAAAGAAAGCAAGAAAATAAATCTAGCATGGATAATACAATGAAAAAGTATGGACACCCACAACTGAAATGGAATGTGTGAACATGAATATAATGTTGGTGGAAATACGTAGTCCCCCAAGCTTAGGATTTTGGCCTAGCTTGGTAATCACCATCCGCGACCTGGATAATAATCTGAGTGATAGCCCATCGAGGCTCTTGGCGCAGCCTCCTCAGCCCGTCTGGCAGCTTCAACCTCCGCATTGTACGTGCGGGCCTCGCTCTCCAGAACATAGTATCTTCTCTTACTGTGATAATCAAAGAGAGCAGGAGCAGGCAAGACAATAGGTACAATGGGATCTTTATTGAACCTCAAGTTGTAAGTATAATTAGTAGTTGTGCCCTTAAGGAACTTGTACTGAGTAGGTAAAATAGGATCGTTAGGCCAAGGTGATACACATAGCTTCTTAGCTACACGGGAGGCATAAATCCCACCAAAAAAGTGACCACTAGCAGCGTTGTGTTGCAATATTCGTGCAACGATTGCTCCTAGATTATAACATTTAATTCCTGTTATAGCAGTGTGTATAAGACTCAAATCAGGGGCACACAGTGTGCTGCAATCTTGCTTGCCTACGATGCATTTGCCATTAAAGAGTGCAAAGTAGTGTATAGATGGAAAATGGATGCTTTTTATTCTACCTTGTGTCACTCCTCTATCTTCACCGTAGCAAAGATTAATAAAAAATGACTCATACTCAGATGTTGGTGGTTCGTCTAGGAACCCCAATATGGAATTTTGCACGCTTCACAGAACACATCTAAACGCATGGTAAAGGGATGGTCATAAAGGTGAATGAAACTCTAGACTCACGAGGAAAATATTTAAATTTCTTTGTGAATGTTTTTGTGAGGTCGAGATGTTGAATGCACTCATCTGCGATGAAGGGGGCAAGTTCTGCGTTGTGGATAAATTCCTCGAATTCCTCCTTGATACCCGCACCTACCATGAATTCGTTACATGGCCATAAGCATGATTTGGTAGTGGCATCCCGCATCGAGCTTGCACTTGGCTCAACATAAGACCGTCGTATTGAGCCTCTACTCGATGAAGCTTCCGAGGATTTTCTCCTCGAAGAACTTCTTCCAAAGAAATTCATTTTATTCACGTACAAATTTCTATAAATTTTTGTCAACAAAACTTCGTAAGATTGGTAGCAACTACTCCTAAGGATGCCTATGGGCCATATTAAGCATTCAAACTACTTAGACATCTAGGAATTCAACATGCAAGCCCATCTACTGCAGCACCAAGAGTAGCTAATTATTCTAAAAATAAACCACTAAATCAAAAACTAATTGGAGCAATGGAGGAGTCACATACCAAGTAGCAATCCCCCACAACAGTTTCGGAAACGGAGCTTCGAGCAAAGAGATCGAAATCCGTGGGTTTGAGAGCAAGAACACAAGAGAGAGAACTATGGTGATTTTTTTCTGGAGATAGGAGATGGAATGGGCTAAAAAGATATGTGAGGGGACCCACGTGAGGACCACAACCCACCAGGGCGCGCCTGGGGTTGCTGGCGTGCCCTGGTGTCTTGTGGACACCAGGTGCACCCCCCCCCCCTCCCCCTCTGATGTTATTTGCACCAGAAATTCAGAAAAAATCGTGTTAAATTTTCAGGACATTCTGGGAACTTTTATTTTTTGGTCATTTTTATTGCACGGGGAAATCAGAAAACAGGATAAACATGGCATTTTGTTTTATATGACTAAGAAAAACAGAAAACAAAAAGTGGGTACAGAAGGTTGTACCTACTAGATTCATCAACTTCATACCTCTCAAAAATGATCCATTAATAAGATTGATCAAGTCTTATTAATAACCACTTTCGATTAGCATGAAACCGAAGAACTTTCGTAAAACACTAAGTTACCTCAACGGAGATATGCATATCCCCAACAATAAGTATGTCATATTTCTTTTTGGCAGTAGGTAGAGGTAGTTGAAAACTTCCAATAGTGAGTGTCGGAGATTTGTCAATAATATTTATACCATTCACTAGGAATTGTTTCTTCGGAAAGTGCACCATATGCTCATTACCATTGATACGAAAAGTGACTTTGCTTTTATTGCAATCAATAACAGTCCCTGCAGTATTCAAAAAGGGTCTAGCAAGGATAATCGACATGTTGTCGTCCTCGGGCATCTCTAGAATAACAAAGTCTGTTAAGATAGTAACATTTGCAACAACAACGGGAACATCCTCACAAATACCGATAGGTATGGCAGTTGATTTGTCAGCCATTTGCAAAGATATTTCAGTAGGTGTGAGTTTATTCAAATCAAGTCTTTTATATAAAGAGAAAGGCATAACACTAACACTAGCTCCCAAATCACACAAAGCAGTTTTGACATAATTTCTTTTAATGGAGCAAGGTATAGTTGTATTCCAGGATCTCCAAGTTTTTTAGGCACTCCATCCTTAAAAGAATAATTAGCAAGCATGGTGGAGATTTCAGCTTCAGGTATCTTTCTTTTATTAGTGATGACGTCTTTCATGTATTTTGCATAAGGGGCCATCTTTAAGATATCAGTTAAGCGGGTACGCAAAAAGACTGGCCTAATCATTTCAGCAAAGCGTTCAAATTTTTCATCATCCTTTTTCTTAGAAGGTTTAAGTGGAATGGGCATGGGTTTCTGAACCCATGGCTCTCTTTCTTTACCATGTTTTCTAGACACAAAATCTCTTTTATCATATCGTCTATTTTTAGGTTGTGGGTTATCAAGATCAGCAACAGGTTCTATGTCAACATCATTATCTGGTTCTTTATCATTATTTGGTTGAGTATCTTCATGAACATCATCATTATCACTAGGTGAATGTTCATTACCAGATTGAGTTTCAGCATCAGAAATGGAGACATCATTATCTTTAGGAGGTTTTTCTATCTCAGGTTCACTAGAGATATGCAAAGTCCTATCATTTTTCTTTTTCTTTTTCTTTTTAGAAGGACTAGGTGCATTAGTGTTAATTCTTTGAGAGTCTTGTTCAATTCTTTTAGGGTGTCCCTCAGGATAAAGTGGTTCCTGAGTCATTTTACCTCCTCTAGTTGCTACTCTAACAGCAAAATCATTCATATTATTATTCATTTCATTAAGCAATTCTCTTTGGGATTTAGCAACTTGTTCTAGCTGGGTTTGAACCATAGAGGCATGTTTCCCTACACCTCTAACATCATTAGTGATTCTAAATAACAAGTCACTCAAGCGAGCAATCATATCAGAGTTATATTTCAATTGTTTCATAACATTTGCATTAAAGTAATCTTGTTTTCTAATGTAGTTATCAAATTCATATAAGCATTGACTAGGATGTTTATTATAAGGGATATCACCTTCATCAAACTTTAATAAAGAATTTACCTCTACCACCTATTGAGGTGGTGGTGTGTCAAGGCCATGTATTTTTTCAATAGGTGGTAAATTCTTAACATCCTCAGCTTTAATACCTTTTTCCTTCATACATTTCGTTGCCTCCTGCATATCTTCAGGACTGAGAAATAATATACCCCTCTTCTTCGGAGTGGGTTTAGGTGGTGGTTCAGGGAGAGTCCAATGATCATAATTCGTCAATATATTATTCAATAGTTCCTCAGCTTGTTCAACAGTTCGTTCGCTGAAAACACAACCAGAACAATTGTCTAGGAAGTCCCTAGAAGCATGAGTTAGCCCATTATAGAAGATATAAAGTATTTCATTTTTCTTAAGAGGGTGATCAGGCAAAGCATTAAGCAATTGCAGAAGCCTCCCCCAAGCTTGTGGGAGACTCTCTTCTTCAATTTGCACAAATTTAAATATTTCCTGTAAGGCAGCTTGTTTCTTATGAGCAGGAAAATATTTTTTAAAGAAGTAGTAAATCATATCCTGGGGACTACGCACACAACCAGGACCAAGAGTATTGTACCATATCTTAGCATCACCCTTTAATGAGAATGGAAATAATTTGAGAATATAGTGGTAGTGAATCTTCTCATC
Organism: Elymus sibiricus; assembly: GCA_039707655.1. Classification (NCBI taxonomy): domain Eukaryota; kingdom Viridiplantae; phylum Streptophyta; class Magnoliopsida; order Poales; family Poaceae; genus Elymus; species Elymus sibiricus. The sequence continues at coordinate 320,660,234 of CM077663.1, read as the reverse complement.
ATGAGCAAAAAGGGTGGCTATATCATTCAACTTAGTAAGATGTGCCACTACAGTTTCAATTTCATAGCCATGAAAAGGATCAGATTCAACCAAAGTAATTAACTCTGGGTCGACAGAGAATTCATAATCCTTATCGGTAACAAAGATAGGTGAAGTAGCAACCTTAGGATCACATTTCATTCTAGCATTCAAAGTCTTTTCTTTCAGTTTGCATAGTAATTTCTTAAGATCATCTCTATCCTTACAAGCAAGGATGTCTCGAGCTACTTCTCCATCCATAACATAACCCTCAGGTATATTAGGCAATTCAAATCTAGGAGAGCTAGGTCTAATAGGTGTTTCATAGTTCTCAATGTCAAGGGCTTCATCAGTTTCAATAATTTCATTCTCTTTAGCTCTAGCAATTTGTTCATCAAGAAATTCACCTAGTGGCACATTATCATCAAGCATGGAACTAGCATCATCATAAGCATCATTCATAGCAGAAGTAGCATCATCAATAACTTGTGACATATCAGGATTAATAGCATGTGGTGGTGTTGCAAGTCTACTCAAAACAGAAGGTGAATCAAGTGGAGAGTGTGATGGCAAATCCTTACCTCCCCTCGTCTTAGAGGGAAAGATCTTGGTTTTAGTATCCTTCAGATTCTTCATAGTGATAAATTGATATAAATCCCAAGTGACTCAGCAAATATAGCGATGCTCCCCGGCAACGGCGCCAGAAAAAGGTCTTGATAACCCACAAGTATAGGGGATCGCAACAGTTTTCGAGGGTAGAGTATTCAACCCAAATTTATAGATTCAACACAAGGGGAGCCAAAGAATATTTGCAAGTATTAGCAGTTGAGTTGTCAATTCAACCACACCTGGAGATTAAATATCTGCAGCAGAGTGATCAGTAGCACAGTAATATGATAGTTTTGATAGCAGTAGTAACAACAACAGTAACGGTAACAGTGATAGCAATAGTTTTGTAGCAAGCGTAACAGTGACAGCAGCAGTAGTAACTTAGCAAGAACAATATATGGAAAACTCATAGGCATTGGATCGGTGAATTCGTTGGATGATATTCATCATATAACAGTCATAACCTAGGGCGACACAGAACTAGCTCCAGTTCATAAATAGAATGTAGGCATGTATTCCGTAAAATAGTCATACGTGCTTATGGAAAAGAACTTGTATGACATCTTTTGTCCTACCCTTCCGTGGCAGCGGGGTCCATAAGGAACTAAGGGATATTAAGGCCTCCTTTTAATAGAGAACCGGAACAAAGCATTAACACATAGTGAATACATGAAATCCTCAAACTACGGTCATCACCAGAAAGTATCCCAACTATTGTCACTTTGGGGTTTACAGATCATAATACGTAATAGGTGCATATGACTAGCAAGATCGGATCAAGAACATAGATATAATGGTGAAAACATAAACGGTTCAGATATGAAATCATGGCACTCGGGCCCTAGTGACAAGCATTAAGCATGGCAAAGTCATAGCAACATCAATCTGAGAACATAGTGGATACTAGGGATCAAGCCCTATCAAAACTAACTCGATTACATGATGAATCTCATCCAACTCCTCACCGACCAGCGAGACTACGAAGGAATTACTCACTCCCGGTGGGGAGCATCATGGAATTGACGATGAAGGAGGGTTGGTGATGACGAAGACCGAAGATTCCCCTCTCCGGAGCCCCAAACGGGCTCCATATCTGGCCTCCCGATGAAGAACAGGAGGTGGCGGCGGCTCCGTCTCGTGAAACGCGATAAAACTTCGTCTCCTATTTTTTCTCCAAAAATAGGAATTTATAGTGCTGGAATTAGGGCCAGGGGGCCACGAGGTGACCACAACCCACCAGGGCACGCCTGGAGGGGGTGGCGTGCCCTGGTGTATCGTGCCCAGTCAAGGCACCCCCTCCGGTGGTTCTTGGCTCCAGTATTTATTATTTATTGTAAAATAATTCTCCAAAAAGTTTCATCCAATTCCGAGAACTTTTGTTTCTGCACAAAAACAACACCATGGTAGTTCTGCTGAAAACAGTGTCAGTCCAGGTTAGTTTCATTCATATCATGCAAATTAGAGTCCAAAACAAGAACAAAAGCATTAGGAAAGTAGATACGACGGAGACGTATCACCTCTCCGGAGCCCAAAACAGGCTCCAGATCAGCCCTTCGGAGGAAGAACAGGAGGTGGCGGCGACTCTGTCTCGTGAAACGCGATGAAATCTTCTCTCTGATTTTTTTTCTCGTGGATGTGATTTTATAGGACTGGAATTAGGGTCGGAGGGGCCACGAGGGCCCCACAAGCCATCAAGGCGCGCCACTAGGGGGGCTCACCCTGTTGGCTTGTGGCCCCCTGGCACACCCCCTCCAGCAGGTATTCGCTCCATAATTCATCATTAATCGCAAAAATAATTCACAAAAAGTTTCGTCCAATTCCGAGAACTTTTATTTCTGCACAAAAATAACACCAAGGTAGTTCTGCTGAAAACACCGTCAGTCCGGGTTAGTTTCATTCAAATCATGCAAATTAGAGGCCAAAACCAGAGCAAAAGTGTTTGGAAAAGTAGATACATTTGAGACGTATCAGGGTCATTTGAAGGAGGTCCAAAAATAGATATTATTCAATGGAGGGTGTTCGGTTGGCCAGAAGGTTCAGTCTGAGAGCGCACTATTTTTCTACATCCTTGAAATGGCCCCAATTTATCCATGGCCTTGTGACCAATTTAAGGCACCATGCCAAGTTGTTTGAATTTTTGGCAAGTTTTGTATTTTTGGAGTTTTCCCTGATGAAAAAACATCGATAAATGGTCGGACATGTCACAATATGCATATGGTGTCGGAATTCAATCAAACTAGGCATGGATGCCTAATACTTGCATGGACATCTTCTTGCAAAAGTTGGGGTCATTCCTGAGATATAAAAAAACCATGTTCAACGGAGAGTGTTTGGGTATGCCAGAAAGGTCTGTTTGGGAGCACCACATTTCTCGACATGCCTTAAATGTCCTCAAATTTTCCATGGCCTTGTATGACCTATTCAATGCACCATGTCAAGTTGCTTGTGTTTTCGATAAGTTTTACATTTTATAGAGTTTTCTCGGTTAAGGAAAGGCGGTAAATGGTCGGATGTGTCGCAACTTGCATACGATGTCAAAATTTGTTCTAACTAGGCATGGATGCCTATCGTGGACATGCCCACCGTCTTGCAGAAGTTAGGGTCATTTAAATTATGTCTAAAAATAGATCATGTTAAACGGATGGTGTTCGGGTAGGCCAGAAGGGTCTCTTTGAAAGCATGCTGTTTTAGACGTCTGTCAAATGGTCCCAAAATATTTCCACCAGTTTCGATGACCAATTGAAGGAATCATGCCAAGTTGTTTGGAGTTTTGACAAGTTTTTCATTTTGTTTTGAGTTTTCTTGATAAAAAAGGATCGATAATGGCCGAACATGTCGCAACATGCAAATGATGCCGGAAGTCGTTCAAACTGACATGGATATGTCATATGTCCATACCATGCTACTGCAAGAAGTTATGCTCATTTAACTATAGTCCAAGAAACTAACAGTTGAGTGAAATGTGCCTCCCTAGGCTAGATGGGTGCATCCGTGAGCATGTAGTTTTTTCCTAATTTGAATACTTATGTTAATTGCAATGTCTATCATTATCAATCAACATGAACATTTTGCTATATTTAAAATTCGTCAACAAATTTGAAATTTCAAATTGTGTACCGAAATTTTACAAACTAGAAGACTTTACAAAATTGTTATCAAATTCCCAATAATTGATGAAAATTTTGAACACAAATTGCAAACCGCGTATTTTTTTTAAATATCTTTTTTTTCAAACACAAACATTTCTTAAATTTTGAACAAAAAAATCGAAAACATGGACATTTTTTTAATTCCCAAACATTTTGTGGTATTCCAAACAATTTTTTAGACTTTTGAACAGGTATTAAAAAGAACAATAAAGTTCCAAAAGAAGAAAAATGGATTAAAAAATAGAGAAGAAAAACGAAAAATAGAAAGAAAACGCTTAGGCATTGGCCCAACTAAGTGATGGCATTAATCCCGTCAGGCGCAAGTTGGTGGAAACCCCTATTTGATGGTTGCTATGTCAAACAGTCGTTGTTTCGCACCGACCCGATCGATGCGAGTGAACATGGGCCAACGCATTTTATTTTGTTCGTTGCCTCTGTAGATGCTGGTTTTGGGAACCTTCGAGATAGTTCCAGGCCGGTTTTTACTGGTTTGGCAACCTTATAGAAGGTTCATGACTCGTTTTTTTCTTTTTTCTTGCTTCTTTTCTTCTTATTTTTTCTTTTTCAAAATTGCCAAGTTCAAAAAATGTTCAACTTATTTATTTATTTATATTTTCCAAAAAGTTTGAAAATTCCAATAAATGGTTGCTTTTTCATAAATGTTTAGAGTTTCAATAATTGTTAAGAAATTCAGCTTTTATCTCATTTTTTAAAATAGAGTTTAAAATGAGTTCCACTTTTCGAAAAATTTATTTGCACTTTCAAAATTTTGTTTTCTTTGCCAAGGTGCATAGGGCATCTAAGAAGAAGCAACGTAATCTAAGCGGGAATACGTTTCTTGAGGAAAAACAAATCAGACTAGGACTCGGGCCAATCACCGTCCTGTTTTCTCCCTCCAAAACGGATCTCACATGCATTAATCAATCCCTAATTCCCCGTAAAATAAAATAAAACCAATCCCTAATTAATAGTGGGGGTCTTTTTTGCTCTCCCGTGCAACGAACAGATTGGCAGAAGAGCATGCATGCACATCAATTCCGTTTTCCCAGGAGGCTGACCACAAGCGGATGCGCGTGTAGATGGGCCGAACGAGGCGCGTGCGCAAACATCTGGACTAGACGCGGGCATGGGCAGCCTGGCCCAATGACCCGGCCCGAAAAACCCTAGTCGGTCGGGTCGGGTTTGCCATTAGGGCCGGACTCAGGCCTTGTTTTGCAGCCCGAAAGGTAGTTCGGGCTGGGCTCGGGCTTCTCTTTTTTGTATTTCGGGCCGGGCTTTCGGGCTTCGGACCGAGCTTGCACGTGCACACGCTGAAAAACAGCATTTGGACCGGGCTTTCAGGCTTTGGGCTTGATTTTTGGCTGGGCTCGGGCTTGAAAACAAAGAGTATTTCGGGCTTCGGGCCGGGCTCGGGCTTGAGAAATGAAGGTCGGGTTTTTACAAGCCCGGTTCGAAACCCAGCCCGGCCCAAAGTTTGCCTAGCTTTACTGACGGAGTACAATTTTGAAAAAAATCCGCGTTCCAAATTCCAAAAAAAAAAAAAATCAAACATGTCGCCAGTCTAGTGGTCTAGTTCATAGTTCTTAAAACTCCGCAATGCTTATCAGCCAAGAGCTCGGTTGGTCTAGTGGTTTGACTTGTTTGCGTTATTCCATTACAAAGACCGTTCGCTGTTGGGCCGGCCTGGTTGACCTCCCACGTATGTCGGGTCAAGTCCGAGGGGTAGGTACACAAGTCGTGTATCAGCGCGATGTGTTTTATAAAAAAAGACCATCTTACCCTTTATTATTAAAAGGTATAGAGAGATCTTCGTTTTTTTTGAGTGAATTCCATGCTTTACTCCTTAGATATGCATTTGTGACACTAATTACCCCTCATTGAGTGGAAATTCGTCTAGAATACCCTTTGTAGAAGTTTTGGACCCTCGTTTTCTGATGCATGTCCATTAGGTAAGGCGTAAGGTGACACGTGGGTCCAAAAAAATCTGGACGGCGAGGAGGAATGGAACAGATGGACATGATCAATGATGCCCTCCGATCTTTACACATTTTTTAAGGATTCATTGACGCAAGATGCCGATCCTATCTAACATATATAATAAAAATGCAAAATTGCGTAAAACCGTGTCAAAAGTCTCCATAATCTGATGTTTCGATAGAAGTTCCACTAAATAGGGTAATATGTGTCACAAATGTACAGCTACAGGGTAAAAAGTGGAATTCACTCTTTTTTGGTAAATTGGACAACAGGAGAGCTTCCTACTGCATGTATATATAAGGTGATCAAAAGATCAAGACAGTTACAAAATTTACATGATGGTGAGGGTCAGGGGACTACAAAATGTTCCCCGACTATGTAACAGCACTAGCAATGGCAGACACAAGCTGCCTTTTGTGTTGGGGTGCCCAGTAACACATACTAGATGATACCCCGCGCGTTGTTGCGGGACTTGTAGCTGATTTTCAGCGTAACATCGACGGATGGAAGAAGACAATAATTTGAGTCAAAAATATGATAGATTTCACAAATAGGCAATGATTCAAATTTTTGTTTATCCACCAACTGATTAGACTTAATTTCCTGTCGTATTTGAAACATTTAGAGTTAATAGTGTGCTACACTAAAACCGCAAAAACTTAAAATAATGGCATATAAAGCAAAGGCGACAGGTAAACAGAACATATATTCAAGCCATTGTTACACCATTTTCTTTCAACATTGAACAATATGAGCCGTATATAGAGATCTAAGTTCAAATTGCTATTACTCTTCAAAAATTATATTAAAATTTGTACCACAAAGCAAGAATTGTTCGAAAATATCAGCCAACTTGCACGATGAAACTATAATTCGCACGCAAACAAAAGATGGAAATCCAAAATTGTTAACAGAAGCATGAATGAACTTGTCCATGAAACAACCCAATCTACTACCAAAACACCGATCATATATACATAACTGGCAATACAATCAAACCAAACATTCACACAATGGTAGGACGATAAACATCATGCATATATCAAAAAGACATGTGGATTGTATCAATAAAGCTAATGCAAATACACGATGATATATATATATATATATATGTGCAGTTTGTAACACCGAGAACACATATAAGTATGCTTGTCCTCTGCGTTATTGTTGTTTGTAGTGCTGCATGAAAATGTAAAGTGAGATATCGATAGAAAATTGTGATAGTCATAATAAGTGAAAGTACTTTATATAGGTGTTAATTAAACAGTGAAGATACAAATGAATTTCAAATCAACGTATGTATTTTAATTTTCTTCAATAAAATAAATATATTTAGAATGGTACGATTTACCTGCTAGGATGTTGGTAGCATCTACAGTAAACTCTCTTTTTTACCGGACTTCCTGTGAAACAGAATTTTGTGGTATAAGATTCATCGAGGAATTAAATAAGTATGCATATCCATGGGTAATAAATTGTTTGAATCTTTTGCATATCATCAGGAGTTGCTAATCTAACCGGTTATCTTGGGAGGTATCTTGGCTAAGGACAGATGGACTGTAAAGTAGTGTCCGTTATGAATGAAATATTGGAGGCACTTACTTAAAACTGAAGTTTCACTTTAATTCGAAGTATGGCAACAAACATCGCGCTATTTGTGTGGCTGAAAGTTGTGAAGGACAACATGTCGTTGATTGCCTATAAATGTTTCATTCTTCAAGTTAGTGTGCACGAAGTAATTTGTTCATGAATATAAAATATTTTCTCACCTCTATAGCAGGCTGCATTGAAAGTGGATTTGTGCCATCAGTTGAGAAGCTTTTTCTGATGATATGACTGATAAGGAACTTGGAAGCTGAACTTGTTTTCATTCTACAGTGAAATAATTTCGTTTTACCAATACCATTATCAAGGGAAACCACATGATTTCGAGTGTTTATGTTCATAATTTTGATGGAAACGCTGTGCTCGACTAAGTCTTAAGCAATGGAAGAGAAGGCAATTGCATTTAAACTCCCGCATGTATCTATAAGTGTAAGAGGAGCTTTGTACCTACAACATGACATGATTGTTTGTCGCACACACTATCGAGGGCGCAGATGGATCCTGACCTAGGATGATTCCTACCACTCACTAATGATTGCAAGAGCAAGCTGCAGGAAAATATTCCAATTCAGTAACTTTTATAGATGACTAAACAATCTTTATCGACCATGTAGGTCTGCTCACATGGCTGCCAAATTCTATCTTGAAACTAACTATGGACATAAATTCAGTAATGTTAATACAGAAAATCATTATGCACATATATGTTTTTATACCAGCGAGAAGCAAAATAAGAGCGCATTTTATCTAGCTTCATGTGGTAAGCAGCAAAATAGGAGAGGAACTATATTGCTCCCATCAAAGTTTTTTTTGTCTTGGTGGGCATTTGTAGATATGTGAATTTGAACGGGAGAACTGGAAACACAATTAAAAGTTAAGGGTGAAATCTCAGTACAACTGTTAGAAGTTACAGTAGTCTCATATCAAGTTTGACCATCTGAGAAACAATTATATAATTCGAGGTTAGCATCAATCGAGACATGAATTGTCCAGCAGTACACTCGCGCAGTTATAAAGGCAACAATTTAAAAATTTCTGGATTAAGAACTGAACCTGTAAAAACTGGATCGGGTGCACGTGATGATGGGGGGAGTACGCCGACCACAAATCAGAGTCGAAGTCGATCCAACGCTCCTGCAAGCCATGCCTGTCGATGGAGGACCTACGGGCGTCACCATCAGCCCAGCTCTTCGAGCCCGAAAAGAAATCTATTCACCGGCTAGGCACCTGGCCGGTGCGGCATCGACTCCATGACCGAGTCGTTGGGCGGAACATCCTACCAGATGAGACACCAGCGGCCAGTCTGATTCCTCCCATCAGCACAGGGCACAACCGCATGCTGCAACCTCCTCTCCATGTCTTCCATCTGCGGGGAGCGATGAACGAAGCAGGGCCCGACAGAGGTCGCCAAGGACTGCGGCGGGCCGAGGAGGAGGGGTGGCAGCCGATGGCGTCAGCACAGGACGGCGCGACACCGGGGGGGGGGGGGGGGGGGGGGGGGGGGGGAGCTAGGGATCCCTGTGGGCGAAGATGGAAGCTTAAAGGGGAGAACCAACTCGGTGGAGAAGATGAATAGGAAGTTGTGGAAATCAAGGTTCCAGAAATCAATGGACGGTGAAGGTAATTGGGGAGATTAGTGGGGGAGTTAAATGGGGGAGATGATTGGGCCGATGCGGAAGAAGATCCGCATTCTATTCCCATCGGCATGTGGTGGGTTTCCTCCCGTGACCTGGTAAACGAAACCTGACGTAGCCATTGTGTGCGCTGGTCAGTTAGTGGTTGGACCCTCGTGTAAGCCAGTAATAGAACGATGATGTGGCTGAGCTGCTGATGTGGATAGGCTGCATGTTTAGAAAAATAAAATAGTGGGGATGAACTATTTAGGTATTATATAGATTATAGATTGGCAAAGTCAGATTTAAATCTATGCTTCCCGAAGGGAATGGAGGGTGTCACATTTCTGAAGAAATTGTTGTTGCGTTCTTTCCAAAGACTCCCAAGCCGCAACCAAGAAGATATCCATGATCATTTTTCGAGGGTGACTTATCTTCACATATGTGAGCAACTCGAATCTATCTCCCTGTGTGGGACATTGTATGTTTAGGATCTGCTAGCAAGCTTGACTGAATTGCATTGAAAGAACAAGTGTTCCATTGTTTCTTCAATATGCTCTCCACACAGCAGGTAGTCTAGGTTATTTCCTATGTTGAAGTGTCTCCTTTTGAGAAATGTTTCTTGTGTTGAGACGATCAGACAGGAGAAACCAAACAAACACTTTAATTTTGGGGATGCTTTTAGCTTTCCAAAACCACTTAAATGCATCACGGGCTATTACGTCCCTCAAATATAATTTGTAATAAGTTGTGGTCTTGAACACCGTCGCCCCCCAGGTGTATGTCCAAATATCTTTGTTCTCAGAGAGGGCAGTGGCCCTTGTTTCTTGTTATATTTATTTAAGTTCCTCATGGGCTTGTATCGGCAGTGGGAGCTGGAAGGCTGTATGAAGGTTGGTAATCGCAAGGAAATCTTTAACCGAGGTGTCTTCGATTGTGGTGTAAGAGTATGCTCTTGGGAAGGATTCAGCATATATAGAATTGTTCCAATCATCTTTCCAGAATAGTGTGGTCTCGCCAGAACGAACCTAAACTTTAGTGATCACCCTGTATATTGGCATGAGTTGAACGAGATCACACCACCAGAAGGAGACACAGGGGTCAACCACATGGGGCACCGCACTGCCATAATATGTGTTCCAGATCAAATTCACCCAAGGTATGTTATGGTGGTTATAGAACTTATGTAGGAGTTTAAGCAGTAGTGCATCGTTCTGAATTTTCAAATTGAGCACCCCAAGGCCACCACTCTTCTTGGGACGGCAGATCATGTCCCATGCAGCAAGTGAGCTGGATTTCTCTCACTGGGCAGTTTTTCTTTTCCAGAGATTGTGTCTTCTAATTTTATCTAGCTAAGCAAGGATCTTGGGGGGTATTCGAAGAGTGAACATTGGGTAGATCGCTAGTGACGTGATGAGGGAGTTCATCAGGGCTAGCTTCCCAGCATAGGACTTCAAAGACATGGCAGCAGTAATTTTTCCTTCCGCTTTGCAGACCATGGGAGTCATGTCCAAAATAGTGGGTCTAGTGGTACCCAAGGGCAGACCTAGGTAGGTAAAGAGCATCTCTGCAGTGGAGCATCCGACCAACGTGGATAGGGTTGTGCATTTGTCAAGTGGAGCGTTGATGTGCACAAGCGTGGATTTGTGGAAGTTGATCTTAAATCCTACAGACAAAGCATAATCATCAAGAATGTTCTTCATTTTTGCAGCTTGATCAAGGCAAGCAGGCACAATGATGATAGTGTCGTCGGCGTATTGTATGACATGGTAACTCTCATCATAATTTGTTGGGATTGGCAATTGCAAGAGGTTATTAGCTAATGCCTCATTGATGGCCGTTTTGAGTAGATCAGCAGTTAGCATAAAGATTATTGGTGACAAAGGGTCACCTTGCCGCACACCACATTTGCATTGAAATTGTCTGCCGGGGACTCCATTAAGGAGGACAGATGATTTCCCGAAGGAGAAAATGCAGGTCATCCACTTAATCCATTTGCATTGAAACCCATGTTTCTCATGATATGGATCATTGCCGGATGTTCAACAGTGTCAAAGGCCTTGGAAAAATCTAATTTTAGGAGGATTATTTCTTTCTTAGAGGCCTGGCATTGGTGGATGTACTCGAAGGCCCAAGCCAGACAGTCATGTATCGATCGACCACTCAAGAAATCGTATTGATTACGATGGATAATTTGCAGGCGGCTAGCTAATATCTTGGTGATCAACTTGAGGCAGCAATTGAGGAGGGTTATTGGGCGGAAGTCATTCACTGATTCAGGGGCATTAGTTTTTAGTATCACGGTGATGTGTCCATAATTTAAACTTTTCAGATTGAGGCTTCCCGCATGAAACTCCTCGCACAAACAATAGAAGTCTTGCTTGATGATAGACTAACATGCTTTCAAGAAAGCCCCATTGAAACCATCGGGGCAGGGGGCTCTATCGGGGGAATTTCTTTTACCACTTTATCAATCTCATCATGTGTAAAAGGAAGTGTAAGGTTATCAAAATCCACTTCAGGACGTAGTAATTTGGAGAGGTTAAATCTCATATGTTTCGGGTCAGATTTGCCTAAGCGGTCTTTAAATACCTCAAAGATTATTGACTCTTTGCCTGCATGATCATCCACAATCACACCTTGACTTGTTTTCAGACTAGAAATGCAGTTTTTTCTGTACCTTTCAGTTGCTACTGCTTGGAAGAATTTCGAGTTCTCGTCTCCAAACTGAATCCATCTAATCGTGCACCTTTTCTTGCAATACTCTTTTTTATACGACATCAGTTGAATGAGATGTTTTTTGAGTATGTTTCTAAAATTTCCTTCGGGCACTATTAGGCTTCTACAATCTTCAATGTTATCAAGTTCTAGCAGGGCCTTATTAGTGTTTTCGGTAGCAACTTTCAGACGGGAATTTTCTTGCTCCACTCACTAAGGGTGTGCCTGACATTCTTGAGCTTCTGGCATAGTGAAGATGCAGCATTAGAGTGTTTACCATGTCTAATGGGTCTGTTCCAAGCTTGAGTTACGATCTCCAAAAATCCAGGATGAGCTATCCTATAAGTTTCAAACCGAAAGTTTATTCTTTGGGATTGTGGTTTGGATAATCACCGAGCATGGAATGTGATCAGATACTGGACGATCCAGAGGATTAACCAGGGTGTTAGGAAAAGAGGAGATCCAATTCAGATTCATAGAAAACCAATCTAATTGTTCAAGGAGGGGTTTTTGTTGCTTGTTGGACCAAGTATATGTTCTGCCTTTGATGGGGAGTTCTATAAGGTTTTGTTCACGGATGAAATCATTAAACGTAAATGTCATGCATGTTTCCACCTGGTTTGTTGCGATTATCGGGTGAACGAATATAGTTAAAATCCCCAAGTAATAACCAATCCTCTGTGGCTGGGATATCAATATCAAACAACCAATTAGTGAAGGTGTCACATTGATCACCCTGACATGGGTCGTAAACGTTGATCAATTTCCATCTATTGGCAGATTGTGTGGAAATGAATTCAACGCCCAAAGCAAAATATTCAGAGAGAAACACACTGCCAGAAAAGAGGCTACTCTTCTAGATCGTAATTATGCCACCCGAAGCACCTCTAGAGGAAACGAACGCGAATTTATCAAAACGTCGCGGACAAATGCTTTTAAGCGTGGAAGCATCAAACATCTGCATTTTAGATTCTTGCAAACAGATAATAGCGCAACCACTATCATTGATCGCATTCGAGAGAGCTAAATGTTTATCGGGAGAATTCAGACCGCGAATATTCCAACATAGCACATTCCAGTTCATGCAGCATGCCGTACCCATTGCGCCAGGAGATCTCCTCCGTTGATGAGTTTAGAGGGATTCTACCAAAGCAGAAATGATTTATGAATCAATAGGGCAGGATAAAACAAGCTTCAACCAGGAGCCGTGGGACTTGCTGAACGGGCTTGCACATGTACTCAATATATCAATGTTGTTACACCCTACAAAAAGCATGACAGTTGACTTGCGTGAGCATCGTGGAGAGACCATACATCATAACCGTGAAGAGCTCCTTCACTTCCTTGCCGGAGGTAGGGACAAAGGGCAGGGGTGAGCATCATGGATAAACTCTGAAATCAAAACACCACAACTCAATGACAAAAATCCACTTCCTTTACAATCTCCATGTGAAAGAAATCAGCACTACACAACGCTGGTGTTTCCGTTCACCTATTTGCTCCGTAGATTGCAACCACATCACAACAGACATGCGGCGTCAAGAGAAGACGATGAACAAGTATGTACTGTCATGGGAGGTGGGATGTCACTGTCGCCTAAAGTTGCCATGAGCACGAGGTGTTTCCATAGATCTCCTAGCAAGTGGATCGCCCGGCGGCTGATCAACCCATGTCCGCTGGATCCCCGTCGCCCGGCGGTTGATCGACCCCATGTCCGCTGGATCCCCTCGCGATCGTCATCTGGATCCATTCAGAAGACGGCGCGTCGGCTGGATCCGCCCCTCAGAGCATCTCCACTCGCCCCCCCCCCCCAACAGGCCCCCCAAGGCCCTTTTTTATTGCCGGCTGAGGAAAATCGGCTGAGTCGCGCCCCCAGGAGCCCAATTTTCACCGGTTAGGACCGAAATTGGCGCCGGCGTACCCAGGCCGAACCCCGCGCGCTGGGGGCGTCTGGGGGCGCCGGGGGAAACCTTTTTTCGCGCGAAAACGGGCGGGTCCGCCGAGTCAGCGACCGAGAGGCACTTCATCGTCCTCATCGCCTCGGTTTCCCGTGGGGAATCAATGCGAAGGCTGCCCGCCGGTCAGCCTTCCATTGATGCCTCACGGGGGGCACAGTCACGGGCGGCACAATGAAAGCATGGCGACGCGTCTTCACACCTCTCTCTCCACGCGGCCACACGGTGCCGCCCGCTCGCCGCTATAAAAGCCGCCCCTCCTCGCCGGTGGCTGGACACTTCTCACCACAGCCTCTCTCCCACTCTCGCCGCCGACGTCCTCTCTCTCTCTCTCTCTCTCTCTCTCTCTCTCTTTCTCTCTCTCTTTTCCGGTGATCCTTTCTCCCGATGGCTGAGCGCTTCCCAGGCGATGGTGCGGCGGCCAACGGCTTCGGCCGTCGCCACCTGCACGAGGACGAGGCTCGCCTCCTCTACGAGGCGGAGTACCCGGCACCGTCCGACATGCGGGTGCCGGGCTCATGGAGGCTCAGCGCTGGCGAGGTCCCGATGCCTCCGGTGCCCAGTGGTGCCGAGCGGCGCGCCGAGATCGCCAGGATCCGGTCGTCTCTGTCAGAGACGGCGCGCCAGCAGCCAAGGTACGCCCCGGACAGCCACAACTTGTGGACGGCGTACTTCGAGCGCCGCCACGAGGAGCAGCTCGCCTCCACAAACGGCGCTCCACCCAGCCGCGGGTGCCACAACTCCGAGGGGCGGCGGCGATGGTGGGGCGTCCCTGGCCGCACCCTCGAAGCCCTCCTCGAGCACATCGAGGGCGGCAACACGCCGCGTCTCGACTACCCCACGCCGTCCATCTCGCGCCGGAGCGGCTCATCGTGGCAGCCGACGCACATGGCCGGGACGTCGTCGTCGTCGTCTGTCTCCCACTCCTGCGGACCCCGCTCGTCGTCGTGAAGGCCGAGCCCGGAGAGACACCGCTCCGGCGCAGTGGGCGCAGTGGTGGCGGCATCACCATCAACGACGGCCGCCGCCGCCAGCCTTCCCACCCTCCCCGCGGCCACCTCCGCCTTGTCAGGCCAAAGACGGAGCCTGACGCGGCGGCGACGCCGGTCACCATCAAGCAGGAACACCTCGCCATGGCCGCCGCCGACGAGACCGCCCTCAAATGTGCACGGGACGACTACGTCCGCGAGGAGATGGAGCATCAGCGGCGTGCCCTCGAGGAGATCGCCGTTCGCCGCCGCGGCCGCGAGGAGGGTGGCGTCGTCATCCTCAACAGCGACGACGAGGAGGCGCCCGAGCCATCCAACCCCGAGCTGCATCGCCACGGCGACCCAGGGCAGGGTTGCAGCAGGGACGGCGGCGGCATGCAGGACAGCGATGACGGCGGCGACGACGACGGCGACGACTACACCACCTTCTACATGCTCCTCGGCATGTAGAAGACGGCGGCGCGGCGGCGGCGGCGTATCGGCGACGTAGTTCTAGTTTTTTTAATTGTGTTTTATGTTTTTATTAGTTTTTGTACAAATATAATATGAATCGTCTAAACTTTGCCCAAATTTGGCCGAAATTTGCCCTTATTTTGTATTCAAAAAGCGGCCTGGGGGGCGTGGGGGCGCGACTGGGAACCAGACCCACCCCACGCCAATTTTTTCGCCGGTTGAACCCCGGGCGGCGCTATTTCTGCCCCTGGGGGCACCGAACGGCTGGAGATGCTCTTAGGACGGCCGGTCTGACAACCAAAAAAGGTCAAATCAGCAAAATGGACGACCGGAGTCGCACATGCGTGAGAGAGCTCCACTCAGTTTACTGTCCTAAATAGAGGAGATAAGGCTAAGACTAATCATAGTGAGAGTAACATAGATAGTAACATATATGTCACATAAACAAAAAAATGATGTGTCATATGATTAAAGAAGAGAAAAACAAATAGAGTAACGTAATATGTTACCATCAAATAGCGCTTTCCAATGCAAAATGACTGTACAAAATAACAAATGAAGATATGTATGTTATTACACCTATGATACTTTCCACTGTAAAGGTAATAACATAAACAGTAATATACGTCTAAATCACTCCCGACTATGACTAGCGTAATCAGAAGCTCCCTCAAAACGTAGTTCTAGACTTCTAGTCCACTCGATTATGCCAACACCGGACGCCGTCACTCTTTCAATTCCCGTCGCCCGTGGTAAATTTTCGTGTTTTTGACACTTTTTGGAGAAGTTGTTCGAGATCTGACCCTAGTTTGTAAAAATTTCGGGATCTGACCCTTTTCCTACCGCCAAGGGGTATGGTGATAGGGTATAGTAGCCTACCGCCAAAGCCACTGGCGAAAACTTGGCCACGACAGCGCAGCGTATCCCTACCACCACAGGGGCTGACGGTAGCATGTGCAACCCTACCGCCAAGGCGCCCGCGGTAGGTACGCACGCACACTGTGTTTGAAACTTAAAAATAATTGCAGTAGGGCGTGCAACCCTACCGTCAGAGACCTTGGCAGTAGGCTGTTATACCCTACCGCCATACCCCTGGCGGTAGGAAAAGGGTCAGATCCTAAAAAATTTACAAACTAGAATCAGATCTCGAAAATCTTCTTTAAAAGGTCAAAACACGAAATTTAGCCTCGTCCCGTCACGTACGTCATTAGCACTCCCTCACATTTCTTCCCGCCGTTCCTCATTCTTTTTTGGTCGTCAGCTCCCTCTCTCCACCTTGTAAGACCACCCCTGCCCTTTGTCCCCACCTCCGGCGCAAGGTTCACAGGCTCACAGCCAGCCCACGCTCTTCCCCACCTTCTCGTCGAATCCGGTCGCCAAAGTAGCCGAGGAGGCCCTCGAGCTCGGCATGCTCGCAGGCAACCCAACGCTAGGTGTCATTGGCGCGGACACCGGGACACGGATGTTGGAAATAACCACGACGTGGGGCAAAATTCACTGTTTTGACCCTTTTGGCAAAGTTTAGCCGGATCTGACCCTAGTCTGGAAAAACAATCGGATCTGACCCTTTTCCTACCGCCACCCGCTATGGCGGTAGGGTAACACATGATACCGCCAGCTCCGATGGCGGTAGGGTCCCGTCAGGCCAGACGGCGCCGTCTGGCCAGCTGACGTGGATCAGTACCTTACCGCCAGAGGCAGTGGCGTTAGGGTGTCATAGCCTACCGCCTGAGCCAGTGGCGGTAGGGTACCCAGACCAGTGAAATGTGTGAGTGGAGGGATGGTGGGCCCACCAGCCACCCATTCACCCCCAAATCCCCCTCCTTCCTGGCACAACAAAATTGGATAGTACACAGCAGCAAATATGCATCATAATTGACAGAAATACATAGTTCAACATGACCATAGCATATTATAGTTCGACATGACAATAGAAGTTCAACAACAAGCTAAACAAGTAGTTGGAAATTCGACATTACGAAATAGTAAAAGTTCAACAGCCCAACGTAGCGACAAACTAAACAGAGATCAACCACCCGCATCACCCTCTTCCTCTCTTTGAGGGCCCCTTGCTAACGGTTTTCTTGCGGCGACGAGGCACCTCTTTTTGAAACGGATCCGGGGAAAATACATCCGAATGAGGGTGTGAAGCCCTTTTCGGCTGGAAACCGGTGGTGCATCCGGCATCTGTGAGATGTTCATCTCCTCCGCGCCCTCCTCCTGCGAGTCCTCCTCTTCTTCGTCATATTCGTCGATATGCGTAGAAGATCCACCGGCATGGCTAGAAGATGCGGCAGCTCCACTTGCGTGCATGGATGTGCCAGGAAGATGCACATCAATGTTGGCAGGGGCTGCGCACCCAAGCACGGTGACTATCCTCCGACAGCGTGTTATGAAGCGCTGCAATGACAACATTTGAACACATTTCAATGAAAGATAAACATTTGTGAAGAAAACAGTAGGATAAGGAGTTCGACTGCTTACTTTCATAGTGTCCCTCAGTGCAGGCTCGGGCTGCATGAGTGCGTTCGAGACTTCGATAATACTTCTGTTAAGCTCATAAGTCTGAAAAGAAAACAAGGTACAAAGTGTGCATGATTTGAAAACCATTCTCGACATAATTTGAGGTCAAACGAGGTCAAAAGACTTACCACTCGGTCAGTCAACGGCGCATACTCTCTATGTGCACCTTGTGTGCTTCTCACCATGACATCGTACTCATCGTCCGTGTCACTGTTTTGTTGGGCTTCAGCGAGATCTGCGTCGGTCCACCTTGGTCTCAAATGCAACCGATAACGCGTTCCGTTGTCATACCATTTCAGATATGTTTCTTTGAATTCCCTCATATTCGACGGTGTCATATCGGTCTCTTTGGAAGCTTCCCTCGCCATCCACATCTGGACATAACTTGCATGGTGCTGTCCCCACTCAGTCACACTCTGATTATTCTGTCGGCTAAACCTGCGTAGAACAAAAAACAAGAAAGCGTAAGAACAACCGTGCTTGTGTTTGTTAAAAGAGCTTCGGTTATGTAACTCACTCGTGGAGTTCAAATCCACCCGTGCTTGTGTTTGCCGGTGGGGTGAGTTGCCTACTACCAAATTGCGTCGCCACTCGATGCGGTAGATGCCACTCGACGGCAAAAATGCATATGAGGGGGCACCTGATCCGCCAAAGATGGCTGTCCCTCGTACACATCTCATTCAATGGAAAATCCCTCGGTGCCTCGTAAGGCCTCCAGTTTACCTGTAAAAGAGCAAGTTAGTCGATCCAATGTATTCCATGATTAGCTGATAGAAAATGATGTGGGTATATATACCTGACGATATGTGAGGTTGTCCATCTCGTTGATGAAGCTCTTGTACAAGGACTTTTGCTTGCTATCAAACATCTTAACTTTGTCCCAGGAGAATGCCACAGTGGGGAGTCGAGAAGCATCCTGGACTTCCCACTGTATCAGGTCTTCAACATCAAGGCCTACCCACGGTACCGGGTTTTTGGGGTCCCTTTCAGGACGTCCAACCGGCAAATGTTCCCACATCCAAATAGATAGGCCCCAAATACATCCGCCCATGCATGGTCTCTGGCTGGTTTTCCTACAAGCATCGTCGAGCTGCAAGCAAACATTTCATTCCTGGTTAGCTTCACAAAGATTATGATGTAATACCATGATTGATGAGAATTGCACTTACATGACGGTACAAGTACGCGAGCCCAGCAGACCCCAGCTGTAATTCTGGTCCCAGTCGGCCAAGAAGTCAAGATACATCCAAGGAGCAACGTCTCCGGATGTATCTCCAAAAATAACCTGTGTCCGGAGATGCCACACGTACGCTCGGGCATACTGCTCAACTGTCTCCGGGTTGGCATTGGGCGGGCATCCGGACCTATTGGCCTCGAGCCATGAGAATGGGACGCCGTTTGTCCTGTTGTCTTTCTTGTTGGCTACAGAAAGAGAGGGAGAGCAGTCACCGATGAGAGCGGTAACCCTCTCACACCAGTTCTTGTTGTCCACACGTCCGGTGAGAGCCTGGCCCTCGATGGGAAGCGTTGTGATCATGGCGAAGTCCTGGAGCGTCACAGTCATCTCGCCACAAGCGAGATGAAAGCTGTGTGTCTCAGGCCTCCAACGATCAACCAATGCCGTGAGAGTTGCATGGTTCATCACCGGCGGCACGCGTTTGAACTGAAGGACAAACGGTAGGAGGCCAGCACGCTCGAAGAAGGGCTCATAGCGCTCGTCATATGTCATCTGGGTACCCTTCGTGTGACTCCTCATACGAATGACCGTAAGTGTCTGTCAAAATTGAGCAAATATGTTAGAAGCTAACTTTATGTAAGAAACAATTACATGAAAATTGTTATGGCTTCAATCATTACCTGTCCATTCTCGAGAGCACGGGCACGGTGGTTCTTGTCGAAAGCCATGTCAAGTCCCGTATACACACGCCCATTGGGCTCGGCTATCCTAACATAATATACAATTATTATGAATCATCATCTTTCATACAAGAATAATATGCATTCATATTTATATTTATGAATTATTTGACATCATCTACCATAATCACAAATTATGCAAAACAATATCCTACCGGAATAGAAAGAATCAAATAATATGAGTTCATATATATATATTCACCATTCATATGCATTTACCATCCATCATCCATATGCACATTTCAATACATATACAACAATAATGCAACATATGTCATACTAATTTCCAATCCATACATAAAAAATAATAAAACTTCAATCATATCCATACAATTTTGTCATGCATTCATCAAGACAACGACGATACTACATCATATCATACTACTAACATGACACAAACAAATTTCCAAATATCTCAACACCTAGGGTTGCACCTAGTGACAAAGATAACTACAAAAATACAAAATTTCCGCAAAAAGTAATTGGAGGGATTGGAGGAGCTTACCGGCCTCTTCGTTTTGCCCCAAAGAAGAGCAAAAATGATGGAACGAGGAGGGAGATCGAAGGAGGGGATTGGGAGGAGGAGAGAGGCGCCGCCGGCCTCTGTTCTTGCCTGGTGGTTGAACAAACCCGATGGGTGGGTGGGGGCCCGCCCGAAAGGCCACGGGCCGATCTAATCTGGGTACCTTACCGCCACTGGCTCAGGCGGTAGGCTATGACACCCTACCGCCACTGCCTCTGGCGGTAAGGTACTGATCCACATCAGCTGGCCAGACGGCGCCGTCTGGCCTGACGGGACCCTACCGCCATCGGAGCTGGCGGTATCATGTGTTACCCTACCGCCACAGCGGGTGGCGGTAGAAAAATGGCCAGATCCGAAAAAAAATTCGGACCGGGGTCAGATCCGGCTAAACTTTGCCAAAAGGGTCAAAACAGTGAATTTTGCCCCGACGTGGTGTTGTGTCCGGTTCGTACACAACAGCAATCATCTAGTAGTTGTAGGATTCGGACTTGTAATAAACTAGGTTAGCTTGTACTAGTCCTAGCTACTATATATACCTAGGTATACGGCCTAGGTATACCCCTGTAAACTTTGTATCAGACCGATCAGATCGCAAAGCAATAAAGCAAAACACCAGGTACGATACGTACCTGTGGCCATCAATCTCGTCTAGCGATTCGTGAGTGCGTGTGCGTTGGTGTAGTTCCGGCCGGCGGCAAGAATCGATCAGCAAGGATCGAGCTAGCTAGCTTGGCGTACGGACGTGCCTAGAAGAAATCAGCCTAGCTACATACAGCGCATCTCCGCGTAAAGTATCTCGTCGAGTTCGTCAGCGAGCTTCGTTCATCATCGTCGTTCGTCGTCGAAAAGTACTCGACGACGCGGTCTGGGCCAACAACGGAGGCGCGGGGCTCACACGTTCCCGCTCTTCGCCGCCCCTTCTTCGAATCCGGTCGCCGAAGTGGCCGAGGAGGCGCTTGAGCTCGGCATGCTCGCGAGTGAACCAACGCGAGTCGCCATCTGAGGCGGACGCGGATGCCAGCAACAAGGAGCGGGCGTGGGTGTGCATCCCGCCGCCGACCACGAGTGCCGCCAGAAGCTCTGGGCACAGTTTGATGCCTCCACTCAGTGGCGAATCCACGACGAAAATGGAGGGTGGGAAGTTAAAGGCGAAAAAAGAACGAAACGTTCATTTGAAGAAAAAAGCTTCATCTCGTAATTCTTTTGTCCAAATAAGCTGAAATTCCCATAATTCTACCCGAAACATGTATTCCCTCCGTCCCAAAATAAGTGACTCAAAAATGACTCAACTTTTTACTAAAGTTAGTACAAACTTGAGTCATTTTTGAGTCACTTAATTTGGTACGGAGGGAGTAGTATTTATTGTATTTTTTTCTGTATTTGTTTTTCAAAAAATTCAAATTTTGGACTAAATATTTGGTATCTGGATTCAGATTGCTTGGGGCTGGGGTGACTGGGATGGGTTCAAGTTTTGACACGAGTGCTTGAACTACTTGCAAAAAAAGTGTGCATGCTCATATTTTTTTTCTTTTCTTTTCTGCAAATCTAAAAATAATTTGCATACGAAACTAAATTTATTAACATCACATGAAGTAGCAATTACAAATGTACAACTTACGGTAGACAAAATGAACACTTGCAAAGCAAATAACTAATGTGGTTCAAATTTGTCTAATGTAGACAATATGCAAACTTACAGTAGACAATATACAAAGACAATAATAAATTTTGAACCAAATTAGGCACTAGTTTTGTTGCCAATTTGGTGCTGGAGAAGTGTCAATTTGGTGCTAAACTGCAAAGAAAATTTGTACAACTGGAGGGCGGCCACCGGCCATACCGTCGCGGAGGCTCGGAGCAGATCACAGCCGTGCAGGGGGCAGCCGCGATGGGATGGCTATGTGCGAGTCGCTGCTGGTGCGGAGCTCCAGCAGTCCGCCGCCCTAGCCTGCGCCCTTCTCGGTTGGTCCGCCGCCGGCCAAGGCTAGGTCAGGTCGCGGGAGCGTGAAGCGGCTCGGTCTCGTGCGTGAGATGTGCTGCACTGCTGCTGTTCGCTATGGCCTATGGGCACTTGGCAGTTGGGCTGTTGCCGTATGGGGCTGCTGCCTGCTCGGCTGAGATGAAGCGTAGTAGTAAAAAAATCCTTCTTTGCAAGGGTAGGCTAGAGCCTGTTTAAGCCTAGCTACTGGACTCGTCACTGCCTCCACTCGTATAAGAAAATCAACTGTTGCTTCATTCTCTTTGTCTGTTGTCTGTTGAATGAGCTAATAGATCGCTTCAGAATATTGCGAGCTTGAGCACACAAAGGAAAGCTAGAGATGACCTGCTCATCAGCCTCGGCAGAAATGTGCAGGAACGACAGTGAAATACGGTCACCTCCCTGGTCCCAGCCTTGCATGTTCTCACATTTTCTCCCTCTAATTGATTCTCACGGCTCAGCTCTAGCTTTTATTTGTGTACTGATTGATTATTTTGCAATTTTCACAGGTCAATAATAATGTTAATGTTATTATGAAATGAATTCTCATCTCTGTATTGGCCATCGGAATTAATTCTGATTTGATCTTAGTTCTTAGACATTACTTTGTGCCAACTCTCCGAATTATCCTATTTTTTAATTAAATTTTAATTTATACGGTGCACTTTACCATGTACAGTACTAATCAATACTCCTCTACATAACAAAGCAGGAAGAGTTTGGTTTTTCTTTTTTTCTTTTTAAATTTTTTGGAAGGTTACTATTCAGTTACATGACCAACGGTGAAGAGTACCGATGAAAAGTGTCCGTGAACACTGTCTTCTTATTAACCGTACTGTCTTCTTATTAACCGTACTTGAGCAAAAAAAAAATGACTTTTTTTTCGTACTGAATATCATCATAGGATTTTATGTTTCAAAAATAGGATTACTCATTTTATTTTAAATTTGGTCTGTTCTTACGCATTGGTACCTCACGATTTTGTTTCCCTCTATCGGTTTAAATGAAATACTACAATTTTTGGAGAACAATAACCAAATCCTCAATGTAGTGACTGTGTGTTTTGAGGATAAATACTTGGGTTTGCCGGTCCCGGAAGGGCGTATGGTAAATGGAAAATTCAAGTCAACTAAGGATAAAGCAAGGAAAAGAATGAATGATTGGACCGAAAAATATTCTTCCAGTGAAGCCAAGGAGACATTAATTAAATCTGTCGTTCAAGCGATTCCCACATTTGCAATGAGTGTTTTCAAGTTCTCAGCAACCCTTTGCGAGGAGCTCATGCACATGACCAGAGAATTTTGGTGGGAAGATGATAAAGATTGTCGACATATCCACTGGTCAAGTTGGGAGAAACTTACAAAACGGAAGAGCCAAGGAGGTATGGGATTCAAAGATCTTAAAGTTTTTAACCAGGCACTCCTCGCTAGGCAAGCCTGGCGACTTATTGCATACCCCGACAGTTTGTGCGTGAGAGTATTAAGGCAAAATATTATCATGGGGCTGATTTGCTAGACACGGCGTTTATCCAGAATGTGTCTCCTGGTTGGCACGGAATCATGCATGGTTTGAAACTCCTTAAAAAAGGATGTATTTAGCGCATCTGCAATGGAAATAGTGTTCGCATTTGGAGAGATAATTGGATCCCAAGAGGAAACATGAAAATAAACACAAATCCGACAAGCTCTCGTACCCGTTGGGTAGCGGACCTTATTGACCAGGAGAGTCACTCCTGGAAGGTAGATAATGTTAGGCGTATATTTACACGCGAAGATGCAAATGAAATTTTGAGTATCCGACTCCCAAAGTACGAGGAAGATGATTATATCGCTTGGCAGCCAAAAAAGAATGGAATTTTCACTGTCCGTAGCGCTTACCGGCTAGCCATGGACGAAACGAATTCTGAGATGTTTGGGTCCAGTAACAATAGGTCAGGGGATCGTACAATTTGGAATAACATATGGAAAACAAATGTCCCCCAAAAGTCTGTATCTTTACATGGAGACAAGCAACGGAATCACTGGCGGTTCAAACTAACAAATTTCGACGCATCCCAGGTTTCACCCCGATTTGTAATGTATGTGGAGCTGATGATGAAACATGCTTTCATATGGCACATCGATGCACATTTGCAAGAGCCCTTTGGCACGCGCTAAAGGATGTATGGAACCTTCCCCCTGAGCATGACATAAAATACACTGGAAGGGATTGGGTCTTGGTCTTGCTGGATAAGGTGAGTGAAGAGCAAAGACAAAAAATTATGCTATTTTCATGGCGTGTTTGGCACCATAGAAATGATGCGACGAAAGGTAAAGAAAAAATTTCTCATTCTGCTCGCTTTCTGCAAAACTACCTTGTAAACCTCCACATGATTGCGAATGGAAATTCTGAGATAGATCGAAAAGGAAAAAGTCCTATGGTTACATTACCAAACTTGCAGCAGCATGATAATACACAGGAGAAAGGATGGCAAAAGCCAGAGCTTGGGTGGGCAAAGGTCGATGTTGATGGGAGTTTCTTAGAGGAAAGTAGGAGTGGGGCATGGGGCGCTTAGGTTCGGGATCATGATGAAAGAATTATTTTATCAGCATGGGATTATATATCGCGGTGCAATGGAGCGGATTGTGCGGAAGCCTTGGCTTGCCTAGAAAGATTGCGGAAGGCGGTGTGGTTGACGGATTTACCGTTAATTATTGAGACAGATTGCAGTTCGGTGGCAAAGGCGCTCGACCACTCGTCTCTTGATAGATCGGAAGTTGGAGCGATTGCGAAGGAATTTCAAGCCATCAAACAAGGGATCAGAGAAGTTAAAGTCTGCAAAGTAGATAGAAGGGTCAATAGTTTAGCTCATAGTCTTGCCTAGTTCGGACGTAGAGAGTTGCGTGGTGGGGTTATGCAAGGTACAATGCCAACCCGCGTGTTGACCGTGGCCTTGCGCGATTGTATGGACACTGTTTCCTCTAATTAATTAATACAACTCTCTATTTCAAAAAATATAACCAGAATAAATCCGAACAACAAATCTAAACAAACCGAGACACTATTTTCGGAACAATAATTTTGTACGCAATAGTGTTTACATGACCGGTGTTTCCACACCCGCCGAATAAACCGAAATATATACCTATACCGATACCGAAAAAAAGAACATAACTTTGAACGAACAGTACACTATTAGGAAAAACCTTCCCAATAGCGCGTGTTTTTGGCCTACCAATAACGCGGTTACCCGCGCTACCGCTAAGACGCTACAACTAATATTTAGCAGTAGCGTGTTTCTCAGGACGCACTACTACTAATGGTGATACCAGTAGCGCCTATTTCACAAGCGCTACTGCTAAGTAGCAACAGCGTCTGTTTCTGTCCAGCGCCACTACTATGTATTTGTATTGTTATTTTTATTTGTACACTGTTATATAAGTTTTTATACGGCAGCAACGAAGAGGTAGCAAATAAAACACCGATTATATTACATTGGATGTATCCAATTAACCAAGTTGGATTAATAGGACGATATGATGTTGGGACGGCACACAAGTATGCCTATTATCAGCTAATCTAATACATGTTTTTTCCATCCAATTATATAACAACTCATCATTATCATAACTCATCCACATATTATCATAGCTCATCATCTAGCATATCACAAGTTACCAACACTAACTAATTGTTATCCTACGAGTTACATAACTCATCATCATGACCCGTGCTAGATGAGTACAAGTTAGAACTTACTACTCTCTGATACGTCCATTTTGCATCATGATTTCCTACTGTTATTTATAATGTTTTTATGCATAATAATGCTTTATGGAGTAATTCTAATGCCTTTTCTCTCATAATATGCAAGGTTTACACAAAGAGGGAGAATGCCGACAATTGGAATTCTAGACCTGAAAAAGCATATCAGAGACACCTATTCTGCACATCTTAAAATAAGTTTAAACTTCACGAATAATTATTTTGGAATATATAAAAAATACTGGAGCAAATAACTACCGGAGGGGGGCCACCTGGTGACCACAAGACACCAGGCGCGCCCTGGTGGGTTGTGGCCAACCCGGCCCACCTCCGATGCCCATCTTCTGGTACTTAAGGTCTTTCGACCTAGAAAAAAAATAAGGAGAGGACTTTCGGGACGGTACGCCGCCATCTCGAGGCGGAACTTGGACAGGAGCACTTTTGCCCTCCGGCGGAGCAATTCCGCCGGGGGAACTTCCCTCCCGGAGGGGGAAATCGAAGCCATCGTCATCACCAACAACCCTCTCATCTTTGGGAGGCCAATCTTCATCAACACCTTCAACAGCACCATCTCCTCTCAAACCCTAGTTCATCTCTTGTGTTCAATCTTTGTACCGGAACCTCAGATTGGTACCTGTGGGTGACTAGTAGTGTTGATTACATCTTGTAGTTGATTACTATATGGTTTATTTGGTGGAAGATTATATGTTCAGATCCATTATGCTATTTAATACCCCTCTGATCTTGAGCATGAATATCATTTGTGAGTAGTTACCTTTGTTCTTAAGGTCACGGGAGAAGTCATGTTGCAAGTAATCATGTGAATTTGATATGTGTTCGATATTTTGATGATATGTATGTTGTGATTCCCTTAGTGGTGTCATGTGAACGTCGACTACATGGCACTTCATCATCTTTGGTCCTAAGGGAATGCATTGTGGAGTAGTTATTAGATGATGGGTTGCTAGAGTGACAGAAGCTTAAACCCTAGTTTATGCGCTACTTCATAAGGGGCTGATTTGGATCCAAATGTTTAATGTTATGGTTAGATTTTATCTTAATACTTTTTTCGTAGTTGTGGATGCTTGAGAGGGGGTTAATCATAAGTGGGAGGTTTGTTCAAGTAAGAACAACACCCAACCACCGGTCCACCCACATATCAAATTATCAAAGTAGCGAACACAAATCAAACCAACATGATGAAAGTGACTAGATGAAATTCCCGTGTGCCCTCAAGAACGCTTTGCTTATTATAAGAGACCGTTTTGGCCTGTCCTTTGCCACAAAAGGATTGGGCTACCTTGCTGCACTTTATTTACCGTTACCGTTACTTGCTCGTTACAAATTATCTTACTATCAAACTACCTGTTACCAACAATTTCAGTGCTTGCAGAAATTACCTTGCAGAAAACCGTTTGTCATTTCCTTCTGCTCCTCGTTGGGTTCGACACTCTTACTTATCGAAAGGACTACGATTGATCCTCTATACTTGTGGGTCATCACTCTCTCCTAGGTGAAATAGCAAAAAAAGCTAAACTGCTCCATCTCCCCTACGAAGAATACAGATCAACTTATCTCGAACTTGTGGCCTGTGCAAATCCTTATCGTCTCCGCCAAGTGGTTGCCTGCGTGCTTTTATTGCTTTGCTCCATCCTTTGATTTTCAGGGTTTCATCCCTTTGCTCCATCCTGAGCTCTCTTAGTCTCCGTACTCTCCCTATCTTCAAAATGAAACTTGTCAAAGACATACAGTCTTGCAAAGCAGATAATGCACTAGTCAAATTGTGAAAAGTAAAATTACAGGTTAAAACAAAAAGCACACGCCATGCTTAATTACAAAGAATACATGTCGTCGTTACATACCGTATAAATTCCGAACTCCTCCTTTAGCGTGACGGTGAAGCATCTACCATTGTCTAAGCGAGGATAACGGTCGCACATAGCCATGTCGTCGGTGCCGTAAACACACTCAAGGATCCCTTCATCATCAGACATTTCCTATGTTCATGATTCGAAGATTAAAAATCTACGGCAGTTATACCAGGAACTCCTTGAAAAACTCTCATATCTCATGGTGTATATGGTGGGCACTCCCTCGCACTCATATGGTGGTGTATATATGTGGTGTACACTCCCTCACAATAATATTACGACCGTCGGTGCTGGCCGCTCCTCCCTTCTTCCCCGCGTGCATTACCAAAATGTGTGGCACACGGAGAAGAAGGAGAAAGTGACCCCCATGACAACAGTCGGGATTCTTCCTCTGATATTTTGACCGTCGATGATGGTCGCTTTCTTTCCCTCTCCCGCGCATTATACCAAGCTATATATCACGAGAAGAGGAAGAGCAAGCGACCGCCACAACAACAGCCGGGATTCCTCCATCAAGAACAGACGTGAAAGTCACAGAAGGTGCTCCGACAGACTGAAGTCAACCCTAATAAGCATCAGTATATTAACATTACATTTATGGAGTAATGACATAAAAATGGCCTATGTTTTGCCAGAATGTCGTTTAATTCTTGTTCCGGTAAATCACGGGCACTCGATATTTCCTACTTTATAGAAAAAGTCATGCGAAAATTTCGGCATGACCTTTGTTAAAAACAAAACATAACGAGCACCTGAAATTTATCGGAACGGAAATAAATCATCATTCCGTCAAAACATAGGCCACTCGGAGTTTCCCTGCAATAGAAGGAGGCATATGTGGCCACCTTTGGCAACATATACACAACACCTCAAGTTCATGTCCATACACATACACATGTCCAAATAGTACAAAGTATGAACATTGAAATGATCTCATACAAACTTTGCTGCCATTATCATCCAAAATACTAATCTTTGCCTACCCTAAATATAGCCTAAAACAATCTATCCTAAAAAATACTAATCTTTGCTGCCATTATCATCCGACAATTAACTATCTACCATATGAACCCTAGAAATTAAAACGAAGAAGAAGAGAGGTAGAGGATGGAGGGGGCTTGGAACGGCGGAGGGGGTCGAGGATGACGGAGAGAGGCAGCGGGGCCTAGCGACATGGAGGAGGGCAGCCGCGCAGAGAGGGCCTGGACGGAGGAGGGCGGCAGCGCGGGAGGGCCGGGATGGGGAGGGCGACAACATGAGGAGGGTCGGGACATGGGAGGGCGGCCGTGCGGGGGAGGGCCAGCCATGATGGGGGAGGGCCGACGCAGGGGAGAGAGTGGAGAGGAAGAGAGTGCGGAGTGGGAGAGTGAGGAGAGTAAGGGGGCGGCGCGGGGAAGAGGATACTGGATAAGGTAGGATTTAGCAGCAGCGCAGGGCGAGAAAGCGCTACTGCTAAGTGGGTCAAGGGAGGTGGGCCTGGGCTGGACACAGTAGTAGCGCTGGAGTGAGACCAACGCTGCTACTGTGGCTAGCCCGTGGGTGTACGGTGTGGCTCACCTATTAGTAGCGTTGGTTGCAGAGCCAAGCGCTACTGCTATATCTTACCAGTAGAGCATGTTTTGGACCAGCGCTACTACTAATTAACAGTAGCATAGGGCTTTTATCCCTCTCTACTAGTAATGTTCGACCTATAAGCTATTTCCTAATAGTGGTACCCGGTGTATCCGCTGAACAAAAAACTGGAAAAAATATATTAAAAAAATTGAGACTTTAAACAAATGTGATAAATGATTTTTTATTTTTGAAAGATTTTTATACTACCTACTATCGAGAAATTATATGGGGTGATTACACTTGCTGTAGATCAGCTTACCCCAGAAATTTCTCGATCCGAGTCCCACCACTCATCGCTTATCTCACTCATAGGCCACCTTTGCGAGACATCGTCGACCGCTTTGTTCTACTAAAACAATACTTTTTGATGCCCCTTTTCTCTCCCGCTCTATCTTTCTCTTGATTCCTGATGTGTTTCGTTTCTCTGGTAGGTGAATCTACAATACATGCCACAACGTTTCTATATTTTTTTCCCAAAAATTATTTTAACGTTCATGGTATGTCATCTTATTTTGTTAAAAAATTCCTGCGAATTTGTCCTTTAGCTATTTTATAATTGCAGCATCACAATATAGAGATTGGAATTTGATACCATTTAATGGGATGCCCTATTAAAAAATCCAAAGAGTCAATAAAAGATTGTTTCGTATTATGCATTTCTTTCTTACGTACAATCGAGAGAAGAGTAATGTTTTACCTATCCAATTCAAAATTTATCTCTCTTGGTGAGCATATTCTACGAATAAAGACAAAGCAAAACTTGATTTTGTATATATTCTGTTTCTAGACAATTGATCCGATCAAAATGGTGTATTGTATATCTTCTTCCGACATTAACTACTTAATTATATTTTATTTCAAAGTTGACAAAAAAATAATCTTATTATAACAAAATTGGTTAGAAGCCTTACCACCTAAATTCTTATTTATTCGAGCAGGAGTCCCTTATGAGTAAGAATTACATATCTCTAATAAAAAAGGTTTCCTGCTAAATAGGGTTCATTTCCATGGCTTTGTAAGAGAACGGTGGGGCAAAACATAAGATAGTGAAGCTGATCCATAATAGATAGGAACAAAGAGTTACTATAATTTTGTCCAAAGATTTCATGTAATATAGCCAAATATAGATGAATATATAGCATATAAGGTGTCATTGCCACCCGATAATCCAAAGTGTAAAGTATGTGAACATTATCTTCAGGGTCAACTGTTGACTGAGCCCTATTAATAGTTTACGAACAATAAACAATTTCTTTATTCTTTTGACAGAAATGTACGAATAATAGATTAATTGCAAAAGGATGTACTACGTGTACAATCCGAAGAAACTACCCAAGGAACTACATAAAACTATTTGTAGAAAAAAATGTCACTCAACCAACCTTTTCGCTTCACTTTCTATTCCTTTTCTTTAACCAAATGAACAACAAAAATTCAGACGGGCTCTCTTACGGGCGGGTGTGACTCCGCGCTTTTTTCGGCGCTAGTGTAATCTCAGTTTGGTGTGCCTCTGTGTACATGTGTTATTCAGGAGTACAATGGCACTCGATGATGATTGCTTAGAAAATGAATACAATGAGAAGTTTTTAATCACATGAAGAACATTTTTAAAATAGATCATGAACAATTTTAAAATATGCATGAAAATTTTGTTAACACACGTTCATTTTAAATCACATGATGAATTTTTTAGTACACAATAAGAATTTCTTGAAATACAAAATGTACATTTTTAATAATAGTCACAAATAAAATACATGTAGGAACTTATTTTAAATAGACATGAACATTTTTATATCCACACAAATGAACAAGTTCTATTTTTTCAAACATGCAATTTTATCCAAAAGAATAAAGAAAAGTGAAATAAAAATATCTAATGTTAAATACCGGTAGAGCAAAAAATATTGATAATCAAGTTCTTGCTTTTGGGTGTTCTAGGGTTTTCTCTTTTTAGCCAAACACATTGGTCGATGTTTTTCAGGAAGCATTTTTCATTGTTTATCAGGTAAGAGACGCACACATCGTGTTATGTTGCTGGGCCGGGCCAAGTACCCGCGCACTGCAGCATAACTTCTCCTTGAGAGAGAAAGGGAGAGTCCGAAATCACTAATTGAGAAGTAATCCTTTCAAAGAGCACTTCCACCTTTTTAGGTTGCGACATGTGTGCCACTTGTTGCAACCTGAGAGTTTTCCCTTTTTACATAAATCCGTTATTTCAAAACATTTTGTCTCTTAAATCGTGCGTCCAAATCTCGAACCGTTTTCACCGTTGGATTCCTCACGTCGAGATGTTCAAAACTAGATCCCATGTTGATTGGTTTTGACGAACATTTTTTTCACAAAAAAAAACTGGACGAGAAAAAACGGATGAAAAAACCGTCCCTCTCGCGGAAGGAAAGAAACACGTTCTTTTTTTTTCTGTTTTCAAGAGTCACGGCCGTGCCTCTCGAGGAAGGAAAAAAAGAAAACGCGTTTTTTCCTATTTCCGAGAGGCACGGCCGTGCATCTAGGGGAAGCAAATTCGTGCCTCTCGGGAAACGATTTTTTTTTCATTCGGTACACTGTAGTGCCACGTTATTTTGCTCGGTTTTTATTTTCGAATATTTTGAACATATGAATATATATGCAGAAAAAAATTCGAATACGCATTGAGCATTTTTTAGTGTTGTTGAATTTTTTTCAAAAATGCATTGAACATTTTGCAATGCACGTTCAACAATTTTTGAATACGCATTGCACATTTCTGTAATGTACATTGAACAATTTTCGAATACATATTGACCATTTTGTGTAATATACGCTGAAAAAAATTCAAATACACAGTGAACATTTGTAGTATTCGTTGAACAAATTATTAATATATGATGAACATTTTGTAATGCATGGTCAACATTTTGTAATACATGGTGAACGTATACGATTAACATTTGTAATAGACAATAAAATTTTGTATAATACCTGAGAAAATAAAAAAAATAAAAGAAAAAAGAAAATAAATGAAAATAAATAGAAACATGAAAAGAAAAAAGAAAATAAAAATAAAAGAGAAAGAAATAGTAAAGCCGACCATGGGCCGGCCTATACTGGGGCGTCGGGTGGGACGCCTTTAACCTCACCTCTTTGATGGCCGCGGGTGTCATATATAGGATTCGTCAGTAGAAAGACAGCATGAAATTCTCTTCTACTTTAAAACTGAGCAGTGCTAGACTTACGTACAATCACTACATAATTAGTCTTACATGCCAGATGTGGCCCAAACTAATTGAGCTAGAATTAGCGGTCCCCCCTCCTCCCAACGGTTGAATTAGGAGGAGAGAGAATTAGGAATATTACTTTCGTTAAAAACTGGCTAATTGCCCGTGTGTTGCAACGAGGGCATACATATTCTAGCGGCTCAACATTAACTTGTCTGACATATAACTTACCCCCACCATATTCTATATCTTGCTAAGATTTTAATTTGATATGAGTATGAGTAGGGAAAGGCAAGAAAGTTTTGATTTAGTTGAGGTTCAACGAAAACGTATTCCTAGAAATGTGCTTTCGTCCTCAGCCCGGCGCCGAACCAGCTATGTTGTGGATGTTCACTAGTTAGCAGCTAACATGGACAATTTTTGTTCATTTCATCGTTTAACGAATGAACGACCATAACTTTGCCACCGTAACTCTGATTCAGGTGATTCCAAAGCCACATTCATATTTTTTTTCGAGCATGTTCCGATGGTGTCACTTTCATAATGTTATCACATTTTTAAAATGACTATTTTGCCCTTTGGGTATCTTTAGACCTTTCCAAAGGGAATCTTTTCCCGTGAACCTTCCCGCGAGATGAGGGCACTCCTTCCCGATGAATCCATGGACCCCAAGGCAAGCGGACCATCTGACATATGCCCTAAAGCACTATTTCTGTGTTATTCTTGTGTGTTTGAATTAATGAACATGATTATGCTAGAAGTAAACTCCCACTAGTTTGAGCTTATTGTTTACACTACTCACTCATATTTACTTTGATTATTTCCGCACTATTGACTCATATGTGATAATATATGGAGATAGATTGTTAAGCTTGTATGTTAATACACTTGTCCTTATTATGGATTATCATTATTATGGAAATGTTAAGAAATGAAACTTAATAATAACAACCTCCTCCATCGGTTGGATCGAGTCATAGTGCCATTGAACCGAACATACCAGTGCAGCCCACATTTGCCTTTTATGAGAAGGCTCTGACTTGGTCTATCGTTATGCCTTTTATAGGTATCACCAAAGCGGAAAGGTTATGTGTGTGTGCTACCCTGATCAGGTAGGTGGCGATAATCTTGTGAGCCTGAGTTATATGGCCATGGGTCCCCGTTTGGGACACTTATAGGGTCCCCGTTTGGGATAGTTTTAGCCACGAGGTGGCAGGTGTCACGGGGTGACACAAGGTCCACCCGGGACATGACCCTAGGGATATGTCGGTGATACGGTAAGAGTGTCATAAGGTAGACGGTTTTTGTTGGAGACTCCCTAGTCCACCCCTGAGGGAAGAGTCCCAAGGTACTCGATGAAGAGCTCCATGGTGTGGGTAAACTGCGCAATCTCTGCAGAGTATAAAATCTATTCGAATAGTCACGTCCTCGGTTATGTTGAGTTCATACTAGGTCACAATATTCAGTATGTGTCAAGTCTGGAGGAATAAACAATATAATGCCATCACTAATAATGAACCAGAGAAAGGTAACATTTATCAGGCTTGCAGATCAGGTGCGCAGACAGCGGGCGTGGGTGTTGTCCGGACGCCCGCAAAGCCCACCCCCTCCCCCGCGTTTGTCTCTGATTTACGGGAAAAAGCACGCCCATACCGCCAAGAAGACCGATTCACACCCGCGTTGGATAGCTTCCGCGGTCCAGACCGTGCAGGCAGTTTGTGGGTCGGCGTTGGAGATGCCCTAAACCCTGTCGGATGTCGTATTGGCCAGTATTTATTCAATTCATCTTTTTTTGGGTATCATTTTAGTCATCTCTTAATTGGAAAAGATTTGCATGTCATTTTAGTAGTGGATGGAGGAGTAGTAATTCCTTTTCCGAGGGGCTGGGTAGTAGAGTAGTAATTCGTTCCTGGAAGCGGCTGTTATGATCCCGAGCTCATGTGAGCTCGGGTGAACAGTAAAATCGAAAAAATACCAAAACAAATTAAAAAAATTCTGAATTTTTTTTTGTATGAAACTTTGACAAATGTTTTGATAGCTTGCAAAATTTCATCACCATATGACATTCGTGTAACATTCGTGTACACATTTTGGAGCATCGATTTTGTTTTTTTGCCACATTTTACACGAATGTCATATGGCACTGAAATTTTGCGAGCTATCAAAACATTTGTTAAAGTTTCACACAAAAAAAATTCGGATTTTTTTGAAACTTTTTTCATTTTATTTTGATTTTACTGTTCACCCGAGCTCACATGAGCTCGGGACTAGAACAACACTTTCGTTCCTTTCTGTATTTTTTGAAGGGAGAGTAGTAATTCCTTTCTAATGCTAGCTAGCTGGGAACGCACGGTTCCTTCTCGGTATCTCTACTTGCTTGAGTTGCTGCGGAAGATCAGTTTTGTTTTGCCAGCTAGCTCTGTCCTGGGAAGTGCATCAAACAAGCAACCCAAAAGAATGTTCCCGGTAACGCATCGCAAAGACACAATCACACAATTAGATTTAGTTCCACAAAGAACATAAACGTAGACGCTAATTAAATTAGTGCATCTCAAAGACCTAGACCAAATTGCATCCGTTTTGTGGTCACATTGGCATATCGGTGCGAAGAGAGGAGGCTAAGGAACCTACAACAAATTGCATTGCATTTCGGGCAATATACTACATGCACAAATTGGATTTGGGTCGGACCTCTGTATGTCTCTATTGGAGTTTGGAGAAAAGAAAAGCAAGCAAATTTCTCTCAAGGCAGAACGTATCATTGTGCACGGTCACACTACATGTTAAGTGCATGCATGCAGCAGGGTCACACAAAATTAATACTTCCTCTGTACCTAAATATTTATTGTTGGAAGAACTAATACTAGTTCCCATCTACATCTACAAGTATTGTGACAGATAGAGAGTACGTACCAAGTGGCACTCGATCGGTAGCATACTAGTAACAAGTTTTTTATTAAGAAATATTCAATTTTCCATGAGACATCACATCACACTGGCCAAATGCATGCATGCATGCAAGCTTCCCCTGCCCATCCATCTAGCTAGGAACAAGTTTGCTTTATCACATCACACACCGCATCCATATTCATCAGAATCAGAATAATATTACTACTAGTAGTACGGTAATTAAAATGCATGATCTCACACAGGCTCCGTCCTGCCCTGCGCCGGCGCCGCCGTGTCGCCGTTGTTCTCCCCGGACAGCTCCTCGAGCGAGATCCCGTTGGACTCGGGCGCGAGGAAAGTGAAGGCCATGCCCAGCACGTTGCAGGCAGCCAGGATGAAGAGCGAGTGCCTCACTCCGATGCCGGCCTTGTAGCCACGGTCAGCCTGCTTCGGGTCCTCATTCTGCGCCAAGTAGAGGAAGCCGAAGGAGCCGATGATGGCGCCGAGCTTGCCGGCGGCGGCGGAGATGCCGTGGCAGGTGGATCTCAGCCGCGCGGGGAAGATCTCCGCCGGGACGATGAAGGTAGTGGCGTTCGGTCCGAAGTTGGCGAAGAAGAATGTCAGCCCGTAGAGTAGGACGAAGCCGGTGTGGTTCCCGGGAGTCGTCCTGTGGTTGTAGGGGACGGCGAGCCCGAGCATGAAGACGGCCATGAAAAAGAACCCTGCCAGCTGGATCCGGAACCGCCCCACGCGGTCGATCAGAAGCACCGTGAGCCAGTACCCCGGCACCGTGCCGCACAGGGCGATCAGGGTCTGCGCGCGGGCGATCCGGTGGATCTCCTCGAGCGCGCTCATCGTGCGGGCCTTGGGGATCCAGTGTACCGCCGTGAAGATATCTTTCTGGAAAAAATTCTGGGAGTAGAATGCAATGTCCAGCAACAACCAGCAGGTGGCCGTACCGACGAGATGGAGCCCGTGTCGGCGGAGGAACTCGCCCGAGAACAGCCCGAAGGAGCTTGATCGGTTGTCGTCGTCGGACTTGGGGGCGTCCTCGGCGGCGACGTCGACCTGGAGCACCCTCGACATGTCGGCGGCGGCCTGCCTCGCGTTCTTGGCGACGAGCGCCGTGTAGCGGGCGGTCTCCGGCATCTTGGTCCGCCAGTAGTAGGTGATCACGGCGGGGACGGCGCCGAAGATGAGGATGATGCGCCACGCGTAGTCCGCCTGCGCCGGCGTCGACGCCGCCGCGCCGTCCTGGTATGGTGGCGCGGGGAAGGAGGCGCGGAATATGGCGGAGACGGCGAGGGTGACGACGCCGCCGGCGAGGATCCCGAAGCCTTGCATGGCGAACACGGCGGCGATGAACGCCCCTCTGGTCTTCTTGTTGGAGTACTCCGACATGATGGTGGCGGAGAGAGAGTAGTCCCCGCCGATACCGAATCCCAGCCAGAACCGGAAGAAGCAGAGGGTTGACATGACGCTGGCCGGGGTGCGCCCGAACGAGAGCTCGGAGGCGACGGAGCAGACGACCATGAGCGCGAGCGTCATGCCGTAGACGTTCTTCCGGCCGAGCCTGTCCCCGAGCCAGCCGAAGAAGAGCTGCCCGGACAGGGTTCCGCAGAAGGCCACGCCGTTGACGGCGGCGGCGACGTTGGGCGGCAGCGAGCCCGGGTCGGGGCTGGAGGGGTCGGCGTAGTAGATGCGGCCGAGGAGCTTGGTGACGAGCGAGATGCAGAACAGGTCGTACGCATCCGTGAAAAAACCCATGCCGGCGATGATGATGGTGGTGAAGTGATACCACTGGGTCTTGGCCGCGTCCAGGGCCGACAGCACCTGGAGCTGCTCGGGAACCATGGCGGACGGACGGACGGACATTTTTTTCTTTTCTTTGGACTGGATGGACAAGAAGCGAGACGTACGTTGATGATGGTCCGCTTCACGGGCGCAGGTTGGATATATAGAGAGAGCGAGGTTCGGTTCTCTTCACGTACGGGGGCTTCTCTGGGACTGTTTTTTCGAGAATATACGCGTATTATATTATATTTTTCTATTTAAAAAGAAAAGAAGAATAACATACTACCATTATTGTTGTTGCCATTTACTCTTACCATGCTAGGAGAATATTCTCTTGCTCCGTTATCTCATTCGAAACCCATTTTGTGATTTTGTCACTCCTCTCGATCACATATCCTATGGTACGGTTGTTGAGGGTTGGAAAAGGGGAAACAAATGAAGAGAATCGAGCAGGCAGGGGAGCGTGTACCCTACTCTCTCCACAAGAGCAAACTAGCTCAAATCACTAGACTAGAGTCTAGAGGTGCATGCATCGTCCTTACCAGCTTCCTTCCCTCCTGTACTATGATCGCAAGGAGAAAACGATGGACGGACGGAGCCATGCATTGAGAGAGGTGGCCGCTGGACCGTGGTCTCATCCGATTTGGACGATTATCGACCGGTACGGTGCATCTCAACCTTTTCTAGTTCCTGGCGGGCGGGTACTGCTCTCCACTGATTCCGCACAAGACACAGCTAGCTAGGGTAGAACGATTGATTTCTTTTGGAAGGTTCTTTTGGCTGGCTTGCTTGCTTGCTTCCGATCCAAGCCAGAGCATCTACAATCGGACCCCTCAAACCCGTCTCAAACGCCCGGACAGGCCGCCCGGTCAGTGTCCGGTCACAAAATTTCGACCCAGATGGGCCTCTCAAACGCCCAGGCTGACCGGCACCCCCAATATCCAGCCCAAATATGAGACGGGTATGGGGGCGCCCGGACGTGCCCGGGCACGCCCGCCACGTCGGACCCGACAGCCCGTCCCCACCCAAAACTGCACCAAATCCCCCCAAACCCTTCCTCCTCCTCCCGCCGCTCTAGAACAATTCCCGCGCCCGGACCCTCGCCCGCCTCCACCCTTGCTCCCAATCCTCACCTCCGGTCCCGATCCACCGCCGGAGATGTCGTCCAGCCCGACCCAGACCGCCGCGACGGAGACGCAGTCCGCCTCGTCCGTCGGCGGCGTGAATTCGTCCGCGGCGACTTGCAAGGCGGAGAACGTCGCCCGCAAGTTGCGGCGATGCCGGCAGCGAGAGAGGGAGGCGGTGGCTGCGGCGTCGCAGGAAGGTCCGGACGCGCAGGAGCAGATGTCTCCTCCGCCGCGGCCGGATCCCCGCACCCCTTCTCTCCGAGCGCCAGCGAGGATTACGATCACCGACCCCATAGCCGCAAACGACGATCCGAGCGCCGGCTGGGCCATTCCATACAGCTTTCCGCCCACGCAGATGCCGGCGGTGGACGTGTGTGACTCGCAGGAGCTCGTTCGGGCGCGGACGAGCACGGGCTCCGGCACTGCCCGGGCTGACCTCAACCTGCTCGACGGAATGACCGAACAAGACTCGGTGCATTTTCTTTGCTCTTGTCCGATCATAATTAAGCATAGCCCTCTAGTTTCTTTCGCTCACGATGAATACTTGCAAATCTTCATCATATAGGCGGCGTTCATGTCGACGATGATCAATGAGAATGAAGATCCGACCGAATTGGAGTATGAATTGGAGGCCACCACCGCTTTTGAAGTTGGGAACACATCCGATCCCAATCCGAGCAAGAAGAAGAAGAAGGCCAAGACGGCGAAGGCAAGAGGTCCGGCATTCTCAAGACACGAGGACATCTTGTTGGTCAGAGCTTGGTTGGCCACAACGATGGATCCAATATGCGGCACGGAGCAAAAGGGGAGCATCTATTGGACGAAGATTTGGAAGGAGTATCACGAGCTAAAGGAGTATGTGGAGCCGCATCCTATCGTGAGCACTCGCAATGTGGCATCTCTCCAACATCGTTGGGGGATCATTCAAGGGGAAGTGAACAAGTACGTCGGCTACTACGCACAAGTGACCAAACGCCCTCAAAGTGGGTTCGGAATCGCAACTCACGTAAGCTCGATTGCCTCATATTCTCGTCCATTGCATATGCTTCTTGTGTTTGCATTCTCGTGCTCATACAAATGTTGTTCGCTAGACGGCGGTGGCGGCCACTTTGTATCACGAGGTGGAGAAGAAGCCATTTGCTTTTAGCCATTGTTGGCTCATGTTGAAAGGCAAGCCGAAGTGGACACAAGTTGTGGCCGATCTCAAGGCAGGCAAGAAGAGGAATGATGGCTCAAGCTCCAACCAATCAATTGGGTTGGACGATGAAGAGGACGATGTTGTCGTGGACGAGAATGGAAAAGCCACCGTGCCAAAGGAGAACCGCCAAGTCATGGGAAACAAGTGGGAGAAGGCACGTCTCGCCCGTGATGCCGCGGCTACCAAAATGTCGTCAACATGGACGGGCATTTTTTCGGCTAGGGAGAGCAAGAAGGAGGAGAGGTATAAGCTCCTCATGGAAGCGCAAAAGGAAATGATGGAGTGGGACAGAACTAGGGTGGAGAAGAAACTTGCAATTGAGAGGGAGAAGATCGAGTTGGAGAAGCGCGAAGCGGTGATCAAATGGGAGCTCGAGAAGGCCAAGACATTTGCCGACATGGATTTCGAGAAGGAGAAGTTGCAACTCGCACGGGGTGCGGAAGATGCGAAGATTATGTTGGCGGACGAGACCGGCTTGGATGACCATGCAAAGAAGTGGCTTGCGGACAATAAGAAGGAGATCAACGCCCGGAGGGCGCTGCGGCGGAGGAGGCAGGCCGGATGCAGGCGAAGGAGGCAGCAAGGATTCAGACGGAGCAGCATGCTCGGAAGCAGGCGGAGCTGGCAGCCCGGATTCAGGAGGAGCTGGACGCACTCTTCTTCTCGCAGCAGCCGCACAACGAGTGATCGGAGGCCATCGGTCACGCTCGGACATTGATTTGATTTTGCCATGTCCGGTTTGTTGAACTATGATTTGCTTTGCTTTACTATCTTTCGAACTTTGGCATTCGGACAGTTTGTTTCGTATGATCGACGTGCATGTATTTGCATGGATTCGAGAGTCCGGATTTGAGATATGTGGATGCACGGAACGAAATATGAGGGCCCGTCCGGATGCGCCCGCGGGCGTGTCCGGACGCGTCCGCGGGCGTTTGAGGGGCCGGATTTGCCAAGTCCGGCTGTACATAGCTACCTTAGCTTATACATTCGCTGACGCGTATTCGCAGCATGCAACGTAGATCAATGCACGAATACTTCCATTACATAGCACAAAGCTCATATTATTAACATATATTAAAGCTGCTAAGCATCGGCCCCTCCCGTGCGTTTTCAAGTGCAACCGTGAGCACTTTCACAAGCGACACGTG
The DNA here is from genome assembly GCA_039707655.1 of Elymus sibiricus. Classification (NCBI taxonomy): domain Eukaryota; kingdom Viridiplantae; phylum Streptophyta; class Magnoliopsida; order Poales; family Poaceae; genus Elymus; species Elymus sibiricus. The sequence continues at coordinate 320,619,625 of CM077663.1, read as the reverse complement.
TGTCTGATTCTTTCTTACGTTCATTTTTCATTTTTTAACATAGTTCAGTCTGGGTTTTGTACTGCGTTTAAATCACTAAAAAATAGCACGCTATAGCATCGCTCATAGCATGTTATAGCATTTCTGAGCAATGCCTCACTAGATAAATTAGTGTACCGTTTTTTCTCCGGTTCACTCTTTGTTTTTAACACAGTTAAGTCTCGATTTTGTAGTGTGTTTAGACCACCGAAAAAATAGCACACTATAATATCGTTAATAGCATGTTATAGTGTTCTGAGAAATGCCTCGCTACATAAATTAGTGTACATGAGCAACATGTGTCCTGTTTTTCCTCATGTTCACTTTTCGTTTTTAACATAATTTACTCCCGATTCTGTGGTGTGTTTAGACCACTAAAAAATAGCACGCTATAACATTGTTAATAGCAATGCTATAGCATTCTGAGCAATGCCTTGCTAGATAAATCAGTGTACATGAACGACATGTCCGGTTTTTCCTCCGTTTTACTCATTGTTTTTTTAACGCAGATCTGTCCGATTTTGTAGTGTTTAGACCACCGAAAAAAATAGCACGATGTAGCATCACTAATAGCCTGCTATAGCATTCTGAGCAATGCTTCACTAGATAAACCAGTGTACATGAGCAGCGTGTGTCAAATTTTAATTTCCTCTGGTTCACTCTTGGTTTTTCTAATACAGTCCACTCTCGGTTTTGTAGTGTGTTTAGAACATGGAAAAAATAGCACGCCATAGTGTTCTGAGCAATGCCTCGCTAAATAAATCAGTGTATAATTTCTCGCTAATAGTGTATTTTAAAGGTAGCGCTATTCTGCTAGCGTGCTAATTTTTCATTTGTTTAGTCTTAACTAGATATTTCTCATGGGTTCCAGAAACTTTGCAGGTCCCACCCTATCACTTTATCCTCTCACATCAATCCAGCACAACCGCGTGTTCTTCTCTTCTTCCTCCTCCCGGTTCAAATCCATCCTCTCCCTATGCATAAGCTCCCGTAGCCGTCGAACGACGCCCCGCCTCTCCACATGGATGGCAGCAGATCACCGCATGCCCCCGACCTCGACCACTCCACCGTGCCCCCGACCTCGACAACTCCACCGCGCCTACCCTTGCTGGCTATGGGAGCCAACGGCCGCCGACATGGATTTCTTGGGATGGGCTGCGTAGCATAATGGCATCCTTACACCGGACCTCACCATCACGCTCTCTCTGCCAATGTCTCTCCCCGCTGGCCACGGGAGCCAGCGACATAAACTCGGCAGCCTCACTGTCCTGCAGTTCCCAGGACCCCCTCCTTCGACCCCTGTCGATTTCGCCTACCTCGCCAATCCTACTTCGGTCGTCTCCCTGACTCCCCAGCTCCAGCGCATTGCCTCGGCAACTTCCACCTTACCAACCATCTCCACTACATCGCGACGGCCGTGTCCCCAACTTCAACTCTGATAACCTCTTCCTCCTATTCGACCACACACGATTGTTTTTCTCGCTGTGACCTACGACCCTACTTCCTATGTATTATGGTGCAAGTAATGTTTGGTGAATTTCATAGGCTGCAAATTTTCAGATTTTGTAGGATATACATTTAATTATGCTGCTTTCCTAAGATTGAGCATGCACACATGTTGAATTTGATGATTATCCCTTGTGGAATGAGTACTGATAGTTTATAGCTAGCATACAAAGGTTACTTTAGCTAACATAATTATTTTATCATCTTAAAAATCTTGTTAAAAATTGCACCAATGGAAGTCCATGAGCAAAGTTATGCGAGACATATATGAGGGGAAAACATGAGAATTCGTTTCAAACTGGTCACTCAGTTTGGAACTATAACATAGATGGTAGACATTAACCATTGCACTAAGTATACTTCTTACCTTGCTCTATGTTATATGCTGATGCAATGGTTCAGCGTATTAAATAGTATCTACATCCCGACTCCGAATTCCAGATTTAACCACATAATTTGTCACGTGGAAGGGACAACAAAACACATGCTCCAACATAGAAAGAAAGAAACATGGCACTACTAATATGAGCCATGTGAGGGTGATGAAGGGCAATACTCACATATTTTCCATTGTTGAGCAGCTAGGCACAAATCGGAGTCGACACTAGAGGCTCTTCTAGAACATCTGTTTTTCCCACTTCATCTACTTCATGGATTTTTCATTTCAGATGATCTGATTGAACAAGGATTGAGATGAATATGTGAGCTCCATTTCTTTAAGGATTGGGATGATTATGCAAGCTCCATTTCATTCTCGCATACAACAAAGAAAGCCTTTATAATATGTAACCAGAGAAGTTTTGACTACTTGAGGCTACGCACAATGTACTAAAGGTACTTTATACTTTGCCATATGCTATAGTTCAAATGCAGGAAAGGATCATGATCTCATCTTCTGAATGTAGAATTTCAAATTAAAGGAAGGTTCATGATCTGATGTTCTAAACATAGTGTCCTCTTCTGTAGAAAGAGTTCACCATCGATGCTTGGTAGCTTTATAATGCCTGGTCTAGGGAGCAGATAATGTTCTACTAATTGTTACCAAGTTAACTGATTGCCATATAAGGTGAATGCTGAAAATATGAGAAATACTTGGCATATCAGTTTTTGTTGAGGTTAGTGAATTGTTTTTGTATTATCTTATGTATATTCAAAGTCTTCATCTCTCATTTCTTACTAAAGTGAGTAATTCTATTAGCTTCTACGAAATAAATCGAATGTGTCTACAGTATGCTCATCTGATGGCATTCCCATGTTCATTGGGTTGTCGAGGGCACATTATGAAAAGGGAATGAACGATAGATAGCCTTTAGTTTATTCGCATCCGTAATACTTTCCGGCGTTAGGTATCATGAGTGAAGTGAATAAGTAGAAGGGAGCAATTAATCACAGGATAATAATATACATAGACATCTATCAAGCTAGAAATTGTGGTTATTTTCACTTCATTGTACTCCTCCATTGATCTTTGTAGTATTACACAAGATTCTGTAATGGACCAACAATTTGTATTCTTTTGGACAATTTGTAATCTTCTTGCGCTGCTTGGTAAAACTGAACAATATAAAGTAAACACTGTCTGATTCTTTCTTACATTCATTTTTCATTTTTTAACATAGTTCAGTCTGGGTTTTGTACTGCGTTTAGATCACTGAAAAATAGCACGCTATAGCATCGCTCATAGCATGTTATAGCATTTCTGAGCAATGCCTCACTAGATAAATTAGTGTACCGTTTTTTCTCCGGTTCACTCTTTGTTTATTAACACAGTTAAGTCCTGATTTTGTAGTGTGTTTAGACCACCGAAAAAATAGCACACTATAATATCGTTAATAGCATGTTATAGTGTTCTGAGAAATGCCTCGCTACATAAATTAGTGTACATGAGCAGCATGTGTCCTGTTTTTCCTCATGTTCACTTTTCGTTTTTTAACATAATTTACTCCCGATTCTGTGGTGTGTTTAGACCACTAAAAAATAGCACGCTATAACATCGTTAATAGCAATGCTATAGCATTCTGAGCAATGCCTTGCTAGATAAATCAGTGTACATGAGCGACATGTCCGGTTTTTCCTCCGTTTTACTCTTTGTTTTTTTAACACAGATCTGTCCCGATTTTGTAGTGTTTAGACCACCGGAAAAAATAGCACGATGTAGCATCACTAATAGCCTGCTATAGCATTCTGAGCAATGCTTCACTAGATAAACCAGTGTACATGAGCAGCGTGTGTCAAATTTTAATTTCCTCTGGTTCACTCTTGGTTTTTCTAATACAGTCCACTGCCGGTTTTGTAGTGTGTTTAGAACATGGAAAAAATAGCACGCCATAGTGTTCTGAGCAATGCCTCGCTAAATAAATCAGTGTATAATTTCTCGCTAATAGTGTATTTTAAAGGTAGCGCTATTCTGCTAGCGTGCTAATTTTTCATTTGTTTAGTCTTAACTAGATATTTCTCATGGGTTCCAGAAACTTTGCAGGTCCCACCCTATCGCTTTATCCTCTCACATCAATCCAGCACAACCGCGTGTTCTTCTCTTCTTCCTCCTCCAGGTTCAAATCCATACTCTCCCTATGCATAAGCTCCCGTAGCCGTCGAAAGACGCCCCGCCTCTCCCCATGGATGGCAGCAGATCACCGCATGCCCCGGACCTCGACCACTCCACCGTGCCCCCGACCTCGACAACTCCACCGCGCCTACCCTTGCTGGCTATGGGAGCCAACGGCCGCCGACATGGATTTCTTGGGATGGGCTGCGTAGCATAATGGCATCCTTACACCGGACCTCACCATCACGCTCTCTCTGCCAATGTCTCTCCCCGCTGGCCACGAGAGCCAGCGGCATAAACTCGGCAGCCTCACTGTCCTGCAGTTCCCAGGACCCCCTCCGTCGACCCCTGTCGATTTTGCCTACCTCGCCAATCCTACTTCGGTCGTCTCCCTGACTCCCCAGCTCCAGCGCATTGCCTCGGCAACTTCCACCTTGCCGACCATCTCCACTACATCGCGACGGCCGTGTCCCCAACTTCAACTCTGATAACCTCTTCCTCCTATTCGACCACACACGATTGTTTTTCTCGCTGTGACCTACGACCTTACTTCCTATGTATTATGGTGCAAGTAATGTTTGGTGAATTTCATAGGCTGCAATTTTTAAGATTTTGTAGGATATACATTTAATTATGCTGCTTTCCTAAGAAAGAGCATGCACACATGTTGAATTTGATGATTATCCCTTGTGGAATGAGTACTGATAGTTTTTAGCTAGCATACAAAGGTTACTTTAGCTAACATAATTATTTTATCAACTTAAAAATCTTGTTAAAAATTGCACCAATGGAAGTCCATGAGCAAAGTTATGCAAGAGATATATGAGGGGAAAACATGAGAATTCGTTTCAAACTGGTCACTCAGTTTGGAACTATAACATAGATGGTAGACATTAACCATTGCACTAAGTATACTTCTTACCTTGCTCTATGTTATATGCTGATGCAATGGTTCAGCGTATTAAATAGTATCTACATCCCGACTCCGAATTCCAGATTTAACCACATAATTTGTCACGTGGAAGGGACAACAAAACACATGCTCCAACATAGAAAGAAAGAAACATGGCACTACTAATATGAGCCATGTGAGGGTGATGAAGGGCAATACTCACATATTTTCCATTGTTGAGCAGCTAGGCACAAATCGGAGTCGACACTAGAGGCTCTTCTAGAATATCAGTTTTTCCCACTTCATCTACTTCATGGAATTTTCATTTCAATTGATCTGATTGAACAAGGATTGAGATGAATATGTGAGCTCCATTTCTTTAAGGATTGGGATGATTATGCAAGCTCCATTTCATTCTCGCATACAACAAAGAAAGCCTTTATAATATGTAACCAGAGAAGTTTTGACTACTTGAGGCTACGCACAATGTACTAAAGGTACTTTATACTTTGCCATATGCTATAGTTCAAATGCAGGAAAGGATCATGATCTCATCTTCTGAATGTAGAATTTCAAATTAAAGGAAGGTTCATGATCTGATGTTCTAAACATAGTGTCCTCTTCTGTAGAAAGAGTTCACCATCGATGCTTGGTAGCTTTATAATGCCTGGTCTAGGGAGCAGATAATGTTCTACTAATTGTTACCAAGTTAACTGATTGCCATATAAGGTGAATGCTGAAAATATGAGAAATACTTGGCATATCAGTTTTTGTTGAGGTTAGTGAATTGTTTTTGTATTATCTTATGTATATTCAAAGTCTTCATCTCTCATTTCTTACTAAAGTGAGTAATTCTATTAGCTTCTACGAAATAAATCGAATGTGTCTACAGTATGCTCATCTGATGGCATTCCCATGTTCATTAGGTTGTCGAGGGCATATTATGAAAAGGGAATGAACGATAGATAGCCTTTAGTTTATTCGCATCCGTAATACTTTCCGGCGTTAGGTATCATGAGTGAAGTGAATAAGTAGAAGGGAGCAATTAATCACAGGATAATAATATACATAGACATCTATCAAGCTAGAAAATGTGGTTATTTTCACTTCATTGTACTCCTCCATTGATCTTTGTAGTATTACACAAGATTCTGTAATGGACCAACAATTTGTATTCTTTTTGACAATTTGTAATCTTCTTGCGCTGCTTGGTAAAACTGAACAATATAAAGTAAACACTGTCTGATTCTTTCTTACATTCATTTTTCATTTTTTAACATAGTTCAGTCTGGGTTTTGTACTGCGTTTAGATCACTGAAAAATAGCACGCTATAGCATCGCTCATAGCATGTTATAGCATTTCTGAGCAATGCCTCACTAGATAAATTAGTGTACCGTTTTTTCTCCGGTTCACTCTTTGTTTTTTAACACAGTTAAGTCCTGATTTTGTAGTGTGTTTAGACCACCGAAAAAATAGCACACTATAATATCGTTAATAGCATGTTATAGTGTTCTGAGAAATGCCTCGCTACATAAATTAGTGTACATGAGCAACATGTGTCCTGTTTTTCCTCATGTTCACTTTTCGTTTTTTAACATAATTTACTCCCGATTCTGTGGTGTGTTTAGACCACTAAAAAATAGCACGCTATAACACCGTTAATAGCAATGCTATAGCATTCTGAGCAATGCCTTGCTAGATAAATCAGTGTACATGAAAGACATGTCCGGTTTTTCCTCCGTTTTACTCTTTGTTTTTTTAACACAGATCTGTCCCGATTTTGTAGTGTTTAGACCACCGGAAAAAATAGCACGATGTAGCATCACTAATAGCCTGCTATAGCATTCTGGGCAATGCTTCACTAGATAAACCAGTGTACATGAGCAGCGTGTGTCAAATTTTAATTTCCTCTGGTTCACTCTTGGTTTTTCTAATACAGTCCACTGCCGGTTTTGTAGTGTGTTTAGAACATGGAAAAAATAGCACGCCATAGTGTTCTGAGCAATGCCTCGCCAAATAAATCAGTGTATAATTTCTCGCTAATAGTGTATTTTAAAGGTAGCGCTATTCTGCTAGCGTGCTAATTTTTCATTTGTTTAGTCTTAACTAGATATTTCTCATGGGTTCCAGAAACTTTGCAGGTCCCACCCTATCGCTTTATCCTCTCACATCAATCCAGCACAACCGCGTGTTCTTCTCTTCTTCCTCCTCCAGGTTCAAATCCATACTCTCCTTATGCATAAGCTCCCGTAGCCGTCGAAAGACGCCCCGCCTCTCCCCATGGATGGCAGCAGATCACCGCATGCCCCGGACCTCGACCACTCCACCGTGCCCCCGACCTCGACAACTCCACCGCGCCTACCCTTGCTGGCTATGGGAGCCAACGGCCGCCGACATGGATTTCTTGGGATGGGCTGCGTAGCATAATGGCATCCTTACACCGGACCTCACCATCACGCTCTCTCTGCCAATGTCTCTCCCCGCTGGCCACGAGAGCCAGCGGCATAAACTCGGCAGCCTCACTGTCCTGTAGTTCCCAGGACCCCCTCCGTCGACCCCTGTCGACTTCGCCTACCTCGCCAATCCTACTTCGGTCGTCTCCCTGACTCCCCAGCTCCAGCGCATTGCCTCGGCAACTTCCACCTTGCTGACCATCTCCACTACATCGCGACAGCCGTGTCCCCAACTTCAACTCTGATAACCTCTTCCTCCTATTCGACCACACACGATTGTTTTTCTCGCTGTGACCAACGACCCTACTTCCTATGTATTATGGTGCAAGTAATGTTTGGTGAATTTCATAGGCTGCAAATTTTCAGATTTTGTAGGATATACATTTAATTATGCTGCTTTCCTAAGAAAGAGCATAACCACATGTTGAATTTGATGATTATCCCTTGTGGAATGAGTACTGATAGTTTATAGCTAGCATACAAAGGTTACTTTAGCTAACATAATTATTTTATCATCTTAAAAATCTTGTTAAAAATTGCACCAATGGAAGTCCAGGAGCAAAGTGCGAGAGATATATGAGGGGAAAACATGAGAATTCGTTTCAAACTGGTCACTTAGTTTGGAACTATAACATAGATGGTAGACATTAACCATTGCACTAAATATACTTCTTTCCTTGCTCTATGTTATATGCTGATGCAATGGTTCAGCGTATTAAATAGTATCTACATCCCGACTCCGAATTCCAGATTTAACCACATAATTTGTCACGTGGAAGGGACAACAAAACACATGCTCCAACATAGAAAGAAAGAAACATGGCACTACTAATATGAGCCATGTGAGGGTGATGAAGAGCAATACTCACATATTTTCCATTGTTGAGCAGCTAGGCACAAATCGGAGTCGACACTAGAGGCTCTTCTAGAACATCAGTTTTTCCCACTTCATCTACTTCATGGATTTTTCATTTCAGATGATCTGATTGAACAAGGATTGAGATGAATATGTGAGCTCCATTTCATTAAGGATTGGGATGATTATGCAAGCTCCATTTCATTCTCGCATACAACAAAGAAAGCCTTTATAATATGTAACCAGAGAAGTTTTGACTACTTGAGGCTACGCACAATGTACTAAAGGTACTTTATACTTTGCCATATGCTATAGTTCAAATGCAGGAAAGGATCATGATCTCATCTTCTGAATGTAGAATTTCAAATTAAAGGAAGGTTCATGATCTGATGTTCTAAACATAGTGTCCTCTTCTGTAGAAAGAGTTCACCATCGATGCTTGGTAGCTTTATAATGCCTGGTCTAGGGAGCAGATAATGTTCTACTAATTGTTACCAAGTTAACTGATTGCCATATAAGGTGAATACTGAAAATATGAGAAATACTTGGCATATCAGTTTTTGTTGAGGTTAGTGAATTGTTTTTGTATTATCTTCTGTATATTCAAAGTCTTCATCTCTCATTTCTTACTAAAGTGAGTAATTCTATTAGCTTCTACGAAATAAATCGAATGTGTCTACAGTATGCTCATCTGATGGCATTCCCATGTTCATTAGGTTGTCGAGGGCACATTATGAAAAGGGAATGAACGATAGATAGCCTTTAGTTTATTCGCATCCGTAATACTTTTCGGCGTTAGGTATCATGAGTGAAGTGAATAAGTAGAAGGGGGCAATTAATCACAGGATAATAATATACATAGACATCTATCAAGCTAGAAAATGTGGTTATTTTCACTTCATTGTACTCCTCCATTGATCTTTGTAGTATTACACAAGATTCTGTAATGGACCAACAATTTGTATTCTTTTTGACAATTTGTAATCTTCTTGCGCTGCTTGGTAAAACTGAACAATATAAAGTAAACACAGTCTGATTCTTTCTTACATTTATTTTTCATTTTTTAACATAGTTCAGTCTGTGTTTTGTACTGCGTTTAGATCATTGAAAAATAGCACGCTATAGCATCGCTCATAGCATGTTATAGCATTTCTGAGCAATGCCTCACTAGATAAATTAGTGTACCGTTTTTTCTCCGGTTCACTCTTTGTTTTTTAACACAGTTAAGTCTCGATTTTGTAGTGTGTTTAGACCACCGAAAAAATAGCACACTATAATATCGTTAATAGCATGTTATAGTGTTCTGAGAAATGCCTCGCTACATAAATTAGTGTACATGAGCAACATGTGTCCTGTTTTTCCTCATGTTCACTTTTCGTTTTTTAACATAATTTACTCCCGATTCTGTGGTGTGTTTAGACCACTAAAAAATAGCACGCTATAACATCGTTAATAGCAATGCTATAGCATTCTGAGAATGCCTTGCTAGATAAATCAGTGTACATGAAAGACATGTCCGGTTTTTCCTCCGTTTTACTCTTTGTTTTTTTAACGCAGATCTGTCCCGATTTTGTAGTGTTTAGACCACCGGAAAAAATAGCACGATGTAGCATCACTAATAGCCTGCTATAGCATTCTGAGCAATGCTTCACTAGATAAACCAGTGTACATGAGCAGCGTGTGTCAAATTTTAATTTCCTCTGGTTCACTCTTAGTTTTTCTAATACAGTCCACTGCCGGTTTTGTAGTGTGTTTAGAACATGGAAAAAATAGCACGCCATAGTGTTCTGAGCAATGCCTCGCTAAATAAATCAGTGTATAATTTCTCGCTAATAGTGTATTTTAAAGGTAGCGCTATTCTGCTAGCGTGCTAATTTTTCATTTGTTTAGTCTTAACTAGATATTTCTCATGGGTTCCAGAAACTTTGCAGGTCCCACCCTATCGCTTTATCCTCTCACATCAATCCAGCACAACCGCGTGTTCTTCTCTTCTTCCTCCTCCCAGTTCAAATCCATCCTCTCCCTATGCATAAGCTCCCGTAGCCGTCGAACGACGCCCCGCCTGTCCCCATGGATGGCAGCAGATCACCGCATGCCCCCGACCTCGACCACTCCACCGTGCCCCCGACCTCGACAACTCCACCGCGCCTACCCTTGCTGGCTATGGGAGCCAACGGCCGCCGACATGGATTTCTTGGGATGGGCTGCGTAGCATAATGGCATCCTTACACCGGACCTCACCATCACGCTCTCTCTGCCAATGTCTCTCCCCGCTGGCCACGGGAGCCAGCGGCATAAACTCGGCAGCCTCACTGTCCTGCAGTTCCCAGGACCCCCTCCGTCGACCCCTGTCGATTTCGCCTACCTCGCCAATCCTACTTCGGTCGTCTCCCTGACTCCCCAGCTCCAGCGCATTGCCTCGGCAACTTCCACCTTACCGACCATCTCCACTACATCGCGACGGCCGTGTCCCCAACTTCAACTCTGATAACCTCTTCCTCCTATTCGACCACACACGATTGTTTTTCTCGCTGTGACCTACGACCCTACTTCCTATGTATTATGGTGCAAGTAATGTTTGGTGAATTTCATAGGCTGCAAATTTTCAAATTTTGTAGGATATACATTTAATTATGCTGCTTTCCTAAGAAAGAGCATGCACACATGTTGAATTTGATGATTATCCCTTGTGGAATGAGTACTGATAGTTTATAGCTAGCATACAAAGGTTACTTTAGCTAACATAATTATTTTATCATCTTAAAAATCTTGTTAAAAATTGCACCAATGGAAGTCCATGAGCAAAGTTATGCGAGACATATATGAGGGGAAAACATGAGAATTCGTTTCAAACTGGTCACTCAGTTTGGAACTATAACATAGTTGGTAGACATTAACCATTGCACTAAGTATACTTCTTACCTTGCTCTATGTTATATGCTGATGCAATGGTTCAGCGTATTAAATAGTATCTACATCCCGACTCCGAATTCCAGATTTAACCACATAATTTGTCACGTGGAAGGGACAACAAAACACATGCTCCAACATAGAAAGAAAGAAACATGGCACTACTAATATGAGCCATGTGAGGGTGATGAAGGGCAATACTCACATATTTTCCATTGTTGAGCAGCTAGGCACAAATCGGAGTCGACACTAGAGGCTCTTCTAGAATATCAGTGTTTCCCACTTCATCTACTTCATGGATTTTTCATTTCAGATGATCTGGTTGAACAAGGATTGAGATGAATATGTGAGCTCCATTTCATTAAGGATTGGGATGATTATGCAAGCTCCATTTCATTCTCGCATACAACAAAGAAAGCCTTTATAATATGTAACCAGAGAAGTTTTGACTACTTGAGGCTACGCACAATGTACTAAAGGTACTTTATACTTTGCCATATGCTATAGTTCAAATGCAGGAAAGGATCATGATCTCATCTTCTGAATGTAGAATTTCAAATTAAAGGAAGGTTCATGATCTGATGTTCTAAACATAGTGTCCTCTTCTGTAGAAAGAGTTCACCATCGATGCTTGGTAGCTTTATAATGCCTGGTCTAGGGAGCAGATAATGTTCTACTAATTGTTACCAAGTTAACTGATTGCCATATAAGGTGAATGCTGAAAATATGAGAAATACTTGGCACATCAGTTTTTGTTGAGGTTAGTGAATTGTTTTTGTATCATCTTCTGTATATTCAAAGTCTTCATCTCTCATTTCTTACTAAAGTGAGTAATTCTATTAGCTTCTACGAAATAAATCGAATGTGTCTACAGTATGCTCATCTGATGGCATTCCCATGTTCATTAGGTTGTCGAGGGCACATTATGAAAAGGGAATGAACGATAGATAGCCTTTAGTTTATTCGCATCCGTAATACTTTCCGGCGTTAGGTATCATGAGTGAAGTGAATAAGTAGAAGGGAGCAATTAATCACAGGATAATAATATACATAGACATCTATCAAGCTAGAAAATGTGGTTATTTTCACTTCATTGTACTCCTCCATTGATCTTTGTAGTATTACACAAGATTCTGTAATGGACCAACAATTTGTATTCTTTTTGACAATTTGTAATCTTCTTGCGCTGCTTGGTAAAACTGAACAATATAAAGTAAACACGAGCAACCAACAAGTAAGCTACAATTCAGCCAACAACGGGCACATACCTGGGCGCGGCGTGCCCGCCGCGCCTTCCACCTACTAGTACTCCATAGACCGGACATAGTGTAGGGGAGTTCATCTCATACATACCGTTGGACTATCAAAATGATGGCACGTTCCACCAGTTCATCATAACTAAAAGTAGAAGTGTAGATAAGACGAAATTCACCGATGGCCTGACTTTCCCTTGTCACCGATGGCGCTCCAAGACAACATAGGGGTTGATGCCAGCTAGGGCAGGGCCGGTCCGGGCTTGCCGCTTCGCCTTTAGGATTCGGACACATGCATACTCCTTTCTGGTCTCCGCAGCACAGCGCGGACCCCTCTCACGGAGGACACGCCGTCCCTCGATCTCGGGCGCGCGCATCCGAAGCATTGCTTCCATTGGCTCCGGATTCCGACGTTGAGAGTTGGAAAAGGGAAACGGATGAACAGAATGGTGCGGGCAGGAGAGCGTATACCGTACCCTATGCAGAAGAGCAAACTAGCTCAAATCAATAGGTGCATGCATGGTTAAAACATTTACGTAGTACTCCCTCCGTCCCAAAATAAGTATCGACTATCTCATCAATTAGTAAATGGTGTGCAAAGAAAAAATCCCTCGAAAAAGAATTACTAAATCGGTTTTGCTAGATCACATCTAGATGCGACATAAGTATTGCACATCTAAGTTCTATGCCATTGATTTCATACGGAGATTCATGTGACTATTTTTTTTTAATTTTAGTTTTTTCTTTTTATGCTTGATGGAGTCATTTAGATGTGCAATAACTATGTCACATCTAGATGTGTAATAACTATGTCACATCTAGATGTGTCCTAGACACACCCTAACTAAATGGTATGCAAATATTCTCCTTTTCCAAATTAAGAGTGGAATTGAATAAATTCTACTAATACGCATTGACATTTAAGGCAGTCATCAGTTACGCCAACCAATATGACTGGATGTGTATTTCGATTACTACAGCTATCCAGCTCCTCGATCCATAAGCTAGCAGGCCGGCAATGTTGGGGTTTCTTTGGTTTGGCTGAGGGGCGAGCCCTTTCTAGTTCCGGCCGATCCTAACCGTCTCCAACTCATCTCACACAAATCACGGATGATGTAGCTACCAGAATATATTAAGAAAGAATTCGGAACATTCATTTGGCTTGCTTATTAATTGGAGCTTGGTGCCGCATATCAATTTTGCTTGCTTAACTTGGTCCAGCATATCAGTCACGGACTCAAAAGCCAGAGCTAGCCAGCAAACTCATCTACATGCTGCCCCATGTTAAGCAACTACTCCCTCCATTCCTAAATATAAGTCTTTTCAAAAATTTCACTATGGACTACATACGGAACAAAATAAGTGAATCTGCACTCTAAATTATGTCTATATATATCCGTATGTATTATATAGTTGAATCTTTAGAAATACTTATATTTAGGAACGAAGGGAGTAGTGATAAGTGGCGGATTCATTATGAGAACGGAGGGTGGTCTCAAAAGCTAAACCACTATAAGCTTATTTGAAATCATCGTATGGAATTTTCTACGGGAGACACCGTAGGTACATGGTGTTGTGCAATACAATATCTTTTTTTACGGGTGTGTGCAATACAATATCATACATGAATAAGAGAAATGAGGAGAATATATATATGTGACCAGTCATGCGTTTGCTCATCATCAGGCAACTGAAAATAATAAAACGGTTCCCGATTTCACCCAGAAAGGAGACACGAGATGACGAACCGCCGCCAGCTATGGTGCCTTCAGCTAAGCCTCATAACGACCTCGATGGAGGCGAAGGTGACAAACTGCCGCCAGCTATGGTGCCTTCGGCTAAGCCTCATCAAGACCTCGATGGTGGCGGAGATGACGATGCTTGCCACGGTGTCACCGCACAGGGAGAGGTAACATGTTCATAGGTTCGGGTGTGGATTTCATAGTCATACTTTAGAGGGACGGCGGGGGTGGCGGTGGCACGTTGGAGGTGTTGGCATGAGCAAAGAGCACGTTGGAGGTGTTGGCATGAGCAAAGAGGGAGGTTGGGGCATTGGACGAGGAGGAAGGTAGGGGAGGAGGGGCTTGTTGTCGAGGGGAGGAATCAGATGTTTGTATTGGACTAGTAAGCATGCACGTGCAAAACACACGTATCATACTCACTTATTAAAATATCTATTTTGAATCTTATTTCTTTTTTAGCGAGTTTTTTTACCAAGCCATTTAAATGCGTCGCATGCTAAAAGATGTGAGCACACGTGTAACGCATCATCCACAGGCATGTCTTTTGCATGCTAAAAGATGTGAGCACACGTGTAACGCATCATCCACAGACATGTCTTCTCACGATTACATAAATGTATTATAATTTGTTAGAAAAACAGTTAAAAACAAAACTAAGCAACATTATCTACTATTTGTTCTTTGATGATGATTCGCTTTCAAAGGTTCATTTATTGATTCGATCTATGATGCTTCGTTTCATAGATGTGATATTGTTTAGAGCTTCATTCCCTTCAAACTTTAAAATATGTACCAAAAATTGCCTCCTCGGTTCAAAACCATCTTACATATACATTATACAACATTGTTATAAAAAATAATAATTTACAACGTGTATACAGATGAACATGGTGTAAATACTCACCTTGGGTATTGAAAAATGTAACGCTCCATCGTACCATGAGTGCGTGAAATTAACTCACCATGTGTTATTAGTCTATGTTATTACCTTTATAGTGGAAAGTATCATAGGTGTAATAACATACTCCCTCCGTTTCTTTTTAGTGTGCATATAAAATTTGATCAAAGTCAAGCAATGCAATGTTTGACCAAAATTATATCAAAAAATATCAACATCTAAAATACCAAAGCTATATGCTATGAAAATTAACATCATGACACATCTAGTAATATTGATTTCATATCGTGAATGTTGATATTTTGTCCTATAAAGTTAGTCAAAGTTTATGAAGTTTGACTTTGACCAAACCTTATATGCAGACTAAAAAGAAACGGAGGGAGCACATATCTTTATCTGTTACTTTGAACACTTATTTTGCATTGGATATTCTATTTGTCTTTCTTCTGTTTAATTACATGACACATTATCTTTTTTCTTATGTGGCATGTATGTTACTATCTACGTTACTCTCACTATGACTAGTCTTAGCCTTATCTCCTCTGTTTAGGACAGTAAAACTGAGTGGAGCTCTCTCATGCCTGTGTGATTCCGGCCATCCGTTTTGCTGATTTGGTCTTTTTTGGCAGCCGGAAGGCCCACCGTCCTAAGGGGCCGATCCAGCCGACGCGTTGTCTTCTGAATGGATCCAGATGACGATCGCGAGGGGGTCCAGCGGACACGGGGGTCGATCGCTACACTCAACTCTTCCTTGTGAGTTGATGGACACCACAAGACTAGTGTATTATTTTGCTGCATGATTGTATTATAAGCTAGCCACGATCTAAGCAGGTGTGTATTGTAAAACACTGGATCTACGATGTAAATACTATGACATATGATGTATTCTCGGCATTTCATCGTCGACTGTGTGTCAGCTATTGATTCAGGGACTCACACAGTAAGCGCAAAGATATGGGCCCTCTCACGGGACCGGGTCGCGACATACATAAATGAAATATTCTACAACAATATAATAGTCAAATATATTAAATTATATATGATTGAGTTTCAGTTCTCATATTGGTAATCAGAATGCTAAAGTTTCATACCGCCAAATCTTATTAAAGTTACTGCATCCATTTCCTGCTACATCGCGTGAGTATCATCTCTAGTTTATGTAAACATGCAATCTATCCACCTCAGTAGGCCTGCCACATTAACATCCACTACAGGCTTCTAGATGGGCCCGACCACCACAGCAACCCTTCCACATCAGCTTCCATTATCGCTTGACCAAAGAACATAACACTCCGGAAACTCAATTTGGCTCCCGGGAGCACATGCTCCCGGGGCCATTTTTTTTTTTCCAAATGTCAAAAAAATCATGACAATTTTTTTATGTGATCTTAGTCATATCCAAATGCTAGCTGCAAATTTTGAGACAAAAAGGTTAAGCATTTTGGGCTATGCAAAAAAAAAACAAATTGAACATCAAATGTTACCCCAAAATGTCACTCCAAATTTTTTTTTCACCGACGAAAAACTACCGCTCCGTTTCACATGAAAATTGTCAAGCATGCTTGCGACACTAACACGAACATCCACAAAAAATTTCAGAATTTTTTGAAAACATTTAGTATTTTTTTTCGCGTTACTGTTCATCCGGGTGCAAATGCACCCGGGAGCCAAACCGCCTCCCCCCACTCCGGAACACTCTCTCTTTCTTTCTCTCTCTCTCTCTCTCTCTCTCTACGCGCGTGCGTGCGCGCGCGGTGAATGTGTGCTCTCTCGCACCAGCAAGACCTCAGAGAAAACCTGGGCACGCTGCAAACTCCATTCTCCAGGAAATTGGGTGGCCAACGAGCGGAGGCTCGATGTGTGGTGAATTGGTGATGGTTCTCCATTATCCCTTCTTTTTCTTTGCATTATTAAGTATTAATTTTAAACTTTGTTCATCTTCAACGGAAAGTCAAGAACACTACTGCTTCAGCCTTGATGGTGTTTATCGGTATTGTTTTAATAGTAAGCAGGGGTAGCGGGGTTTCATTCTCTTCAGGTGGAACATATGAGATTATCCTGTCAGAACTACACATGAGTGCTTGCAAAGGGAGATTCATCGTGTGCAACCGGAATCTCGGTTTGTCTTTGCTCGCTTATTCTGTAGGATTCCCTTAGATGAACTACAGTGCACGTTAATGTATACAACTCAGTTCAGTTATCAATTATTATCATTTTGGTTTTTTCGCTATCTAATTGGTATTTGTTTACTTGCTAGATTACTATTTGTGTATGTATATTCAGGGACATGATGATGCGTTCTCTTTCTTTTGAAATACTACAAGGATGGCATTTTGAGTTCAGATATGCTACTTGACCGAAACATTTTCTTTCTAGTTTTTACTAATTAATGTGATGAAACATACCATGTGTTGTTCTCTTATATTTGGCTGAAAATCAATTGAGAACATGCTAATTTCATAATCACCGTGTACCATGCTAGCATGCTAGTAAGGATTCTATCCACTTGGTATCTGCAACTCCCGTAAGATGCAAGAGAAATGAACTTTTGGTAAATTGGGTCACTTGGGAGGTTAATTTATTCTAAGGTGAAAAAAGGGCAGTCAATTTTTTCCCGAATCAGTTATCATATCAGATTACTTACCTACATGTTCTTCCAAATACTAAAAACAAAATATTTATTCATGGGTTCTACGAAAAAGTTACTATGGGTTGGTTTGGATATATATGGATTGGTAATCTTGAATCAATATGCCATTCATGTCTTGATTTATCTTGTATGTTTCTTCTACAATAAACATTGTCAGATAAAGAGAGTTCATTGGTTGTCATTTCATAATCATAAGAGACCATTAAAGCGGCAGTCAACTCCCTTTTGATTTCCTTTTAGATATTTCTATTTGGATGCTACTAAAGGACCGACTACTAAGGCTCTGAATGATATAAAAAGCACAATCTTTTGTAATATATCATTTTGCCAACACATTACCAATGCACTCATCGACTACATTACCCTATTTTTTCAAATTCTCATATAGTTGTATCAAAGTTCAAACACACAAATATCTTATATATTCTTTCGTGGTTTCACTATTTCTCACTCCATAAACCCCAGCCTATATAGTGGTAACAATGCGCGGGGTATTCATCTAGTTACAAAAGCACTTTGAACCATTTACTCATAACTTGTTGCAACTGGCAAAACTAGTGAGACTGATAACTCAATAGAGTTGTCGCAAACCCAAGTGAATATTTTAATATGTGTTGCAGAGTTCATGATTGGACTAGGTGCGTTGTTTCCATGGAATGGTACCTTGATTTCTCAATTGAGGGGAAACTTACCACGTGCTTCAAACCTTTACAATTGCCATCGAGTGTGATTCCTTGAAGCATCAATCCATTTTATGGATGTCAATTTTACCCATTTGGGTCACCCTCTAATTCTTCCTTCCAAGAACAGGGTTGCTGCTTACAATTTTGTTCTAGATAAATTTATGGCTCAACTCCCTGCTTATAAAGCTAACATGCTTTCTCATGCGGCCAGACTAGAGCCCATTAGATCTGTTTTCTCTTCCATTCCAGTTTATTACATGTCTAATATTTTGTTCACCAATTTTTTTATTGCTAAGCTCACAACTATCATTAGAACCTTTTGGTGGACAGGAATAAGAGAAAACAACTCTTCAAAAGGTCTTTGTCTCAGAGCCTGGAAGGATGTTTGTACTTCCAAACAAGAGGGAGGGCTAGGTATTAGAAACATGAAAGCCATGAATGAAGGTCTTATCCTTGCCTCTGCCTGGAGACTTGTTAACTCTCCCAACTCTCACTTGTATTGTGCGCTCAAATCTAAATACTTTCCAGTTACTTCCATTTGGGCTGCTATTGCGAACACTCCAAAATCTGCCTTCTAGTCTTCCATTCTCAAAATGCTTCCAAAACTTAAAGCTCACTCTCTCTACCAAATTACTCAAGGTAACATTTCCATTTGGAGTACTACTTGGTGCTCAGCTTGGTCTGATATCCTGCTCAAGTTAGAGATCTTTGGATCCCAGGGCGTAAACAATGGGACAACAATCTCATCTACACTCTTTTTGAGGAACCCATGGCCTCTATCATTACTCACACTACTATTACACATGATGACTGCCCAGATATTCTTTGTTGGGATCTCACTCCAAATGGTAAATGTAATTCCAAATCTACTTACAAGTTGTGTTTGCAGGAGATTCAAAGACAACCAAGGAATCTTCCTATGCAGATCTCTACTCAGGTTAAAGATATTCTCAAGCAAGTTTGGAAGAACAAGCTGATGGCCCCGCGCGTCCAAACATTTGCTTGGAGATTGCTTCGAAAATCTCTTCCCACAGGATTGAGAGCTAGTCGTTTTTTCTGTCCATATTTCAAAACAATGTTGTCGTTGTGATCAAGATGAAAATGAAATACATCTCTTTTTTCTTTCTGACTTTGCTAGAGCAGCTTGGTTTGGCCATCCTTGGAACATTAAATGGATATCTTAGCCCAGAATCATCCTTCTATGCAAAGTATTATTCATGCACTAGCACTACTTAATATACATCATCCGTATGCATCCATACCCACTATTTTTAATTTTATGTGGTGCTTATGGAAATCAAGAAATGATTGCCTTTTGCTAGAAAATGCTATCGTCCTCATCAAGTTCACATTTTTGTTGATGCCTTGCTTGATCAAAATATTGCTCAGGTTAATGTTAAAAATCACATTCAAGGGTCTACAAATGTCATGCCCCTTCAGGGTTGCACTCTTAGGACTGACTTACTTGTCACAGGAGCAAAAATATACTCTGACGTTGCATACAAATGTTCAAAAATTCCGGGTTTAATGTAGGGTAGCCCAACCACAGGCATTAGAGTTTTTCTAAACTTCTTGCAGGATCAAAAGGATGTTCAAGTGCAGATTCAAGCCTTTGCTCCAATCACACAATCTCCTCTTCAAGCTGAAGCCCTTGCTCTTCTTCTTACAGCCAAAGTGACTCATATTTTGTAGGTGGATCAACCAACCTTTCTCACTGACTGCCTATCTCTAGCGAAGGCGGCTGCGACCAAAAATATTACAAACGACTCTTTTCCATGGACTATCCAAACTTCGCTTGCTGATTTCTTCAAAACAACGAAGGATCTTCATGCACAGGTGTACCACATATCTAGGGAGATCAATGGGATTGCTCATAATATTGCTCATCAGATTCTCACTATCGGAACCTGTCTTTAGTTGTTTTGGTTCGGCTCATAGGAACATGTCTTGCCCTGTAATCTCTCTTCTTTCTAGCCTAAACATTCAAGGCTTTGTACTCCACGTTGTATACTGTTATTGAGCTGAATGAAATTTGGTGCCATGGGCGCCTTTCCCTGTTAAAAATAAGCCTCAATCCGTCACTCTCAGCCACACTTGTAACAAATACTTGATCAAAAGAATTTATTTGTGGCGATGACAACGTAGTGATTTGCGAGTCGTATGTTGCAGAACAATACTAAGGGCACTTTCAAGGCGGACCCGCAAACCTTCCGTAACTATTCGAACCGCGCGGTTCGCACTGCGGAAGCCAACACACACCGACCTGCATCGGTCCGCGGAGCGGTTCGGACGCGATTTGTCCCGCAAACCGGAGACAAACGTGGGGAGGTTTGTGGAAAAAAACACCTGCCCTTCTTGCCCCTTTCATCCCACGCGCCTTGCTGCTTGCCGGGCCGCATTCATGTCAGTCCAAAGCATGCATCGGCCGTCATTGAAACCATGATTTGACCGTACGGGAAGGTGGCGCAGACGGACACGACCTCTAGGGCCTCGCCGCTTCAATGCGGACAACGCGTCCCAAGAAACCAACTCTGGCAGTTGCGCCGCATTGAAGCGGGCTGACCGCTCCACCGCCTGCCCTGGCCGCGGATATTTAAGCTGTCGTGGGAACGATTCCGACATTAGAAAGGGGGTAGGGTAAAGGAGCATGATCTATCGAGATGCAAATGGGTGACACGGTTGATTTTAGCGAGTTCGGGCCTCTCGCGGTGGAGATAACAGCCCTACGTCTCGTGCTCCGGAGAGGCTTTCTTTTATCTGGGTATGAACACGGGGTTACATGGTGTATTCGAGAGAGAGGGAGGAGAACGGTTCTCCATGCCTGAACTAAATCCAGAGACTAATGGCGAGTGAGTCTGGGAAGAAGAATGAGAGAGCGAGGTAGAAGAAGAGAGCCCCTGAGCTATGTGGTGGGGGGTGGCTTATATAGAGTGCGTCACCCCCTCACCTCCTATGTTACAAGATGGAGCATTAGTGTCATGATGACAGCCCACTATGAAACCTCCACTATGAGTATGATGCTTCGACTGCCTTGTTGGTCTTCGCATAACCGAGTGAGATATATGGCCGAGTGGTTTACCGTCGTCCGAGTGGATGAACATACTCGTCCGAGTGACCAGTATGTATGTATTTATCCGGACCCACCTGATGTGTGGACCCCATGGTATTATGATATTTCGACCCTTCATGGGCCTACCTGTTATGAGTATCCCCGACAGTAGCCCCCGAATCGATTGTGATTTTGTAGAACGAGTTTGTGAAAGACACAATTTGGCCCGAGTGATTACGGAAATACTCGGTACCCGTCATCGTGGTCTCAGACAACCAAGGTTTGAACAAAATCTCAATGGATTCTGGCACTGCGCTTCTCGACCGATCTGGGGTAAGTGCCCGCGAGGAGCAACTTGGTGACATTCGTTCATCTCTCGGAAGAGGTTAACTCGTGATCAGAGTATGGGTGTGTCATTAAATCCGGGCAACAAGATTGACGCATGGACTGTTCTCTCGGAGAGATGCCATTCTTATCTCAGAGGAACGTCAAAACGAGTCGGTTCTAGATCCGAACTTATGAGTTTCACGCTTTGAGTCCTAGAAGAAGGCTCAAAACAGGTCCACGGAGGAGCGTTAAACTCACCGTATAGCAATTTTTTTGGTAGCCGACGGGAGCCTTAGAACTTGTTTGTTTGTTGTTCGTCACTCGGACTGGTCAGGCCATACCGAGTGGAGATTACTCCAGTGGGGGCACGCTGAGTGCACCCACTGGGTGTAGTCCCCGAGACCGCCGTCGACTGCGGGCAGTCGGCGGGGGTCTGAGAGAACTAAAAATCTTCTTAGCTGGTACTGATCGAACTTGAGACTCCGACTGATTGCTGGTAATCGGTTGGAGTCTATAGAGTTTGTCGAACTTGAATGTTGTTGCCGGACCTGACCGAGCAGAATGTTTCTTTTTGATATTTCTCTTCCAGTGGGGGTACGCTGAGTGCACCCACTGGGTGTAGTCCCCGAGCCTCTGTCAGACTAGATGAGTCTGGCAGAGGGTTTAAGTCTTCTACTGTGGAACTGAACTGAACAGGTGAACTATCATGCGCTTGGCGTCGTAAATTTCGGTAATCTGAAGTCGAATCAGTCAGACTGATCTTTGTGCGCTGGGCACGGTAAATAAAGTTAGCCTGGAACTGGGCCAGTCGGGTAAATCTTCGTGTGCTTGGCATGTTGAATGCTTATTGAGTCTTCCTTATATGATTTCTGGATCAAGGCTAAGTCTCCGAGTGTGGATGATGTCCTTACTCGGAATAATTTTTAACTTAGGCGATACAGAGTCGCAGCTAAGCCCCCGAGTGTGGATGATGTCCTCACTCGGAGTAGTTTTTAACTTAGGCGATACGGAGTCGCAGCTAAGCCCCCGAGTGTGGATGATGACCTCACTCGGAGTAGTTTTCAACTTAGGCGATACGGAGTCGCAACTAAGCCCCCGAGTGTGGATGATGTCCTCACTCGGAATAGTTTTTAACTTAGGCGATACGGAATCGCAGCTAAGCCCCCGAGTGTGGATGATGACCTCACTCGGAGTAGTTTTTAACTTAGGCGATACGGAGTCGCAGCTAAGCCCCCGAGTGTGGATGATGTCCTCACTCGGAGTAGTTTTTAACTTAGGCGATACGGAGTCGCAGCTAAGCCCCCGAGTGTGGATGATGTCCTCACTCGGAGTAGTTTTTAACTTAGGCGATACGGAGTCGCAGCTAAGCCCCCGAGTGTGAATGATGTCCTCACTCGGAGTAGTTTTTAACTTAGGCGATACGGAGTCGCGGCTAAGTCGTTCACCCACTGAGGGTTATGTTGTATATGTGTCCAGCTGAGCGATGGCGCGCAGAGCGGCCGGGTGATGAAGACGGGTCTCGCCGAGTGGCGATGCGCGGAGCTGCCGAGTGATGACGACGCGTCCAGTAGAGTGACGGCGCGCGGGGCGGCCGAGTGACGATGGAGCGTCCGGCTGAGTGGCGATGCGCGGAGCTGCCGAGTGACGAAGACGTGTCTCGCCAAGTGCGATGCGCGGAGTTGCCGAGTGATGACGACGCGTCCAGTAGAGTGACGGCGCGCGGGGCGGTCAAGTAACGGCGCGCGGGGTGGCCTAGTCGAGAATGTTGTCGCGGATGCATCCGACCAAGTGACGGCGCGCAGGGCGTCCGAGTCCAGCGTGTCGTCGAGGAGGCATCCGAACAAGTGACGCGCGCGGGGCGGCCGAGTCGAGCATGTCGTCGAGAATGGCGCACAGAGGCGTCCAGGTAACCTGTGTATGAAAAATAACACAAGCTGACATAAAAAATTCTCGAAGTAATTTGATGTTTGTTGAAATGATTTGTGTAAATTACACCCCTAGACACCCACTGGGTGTGCCAGGTTCTTGCTGGTCCGGAACCAGCAATAGTCTAAAAGAGTGAATGATCCGACTGAACTTGTGAAAGTGAAGGATCCGACTGAACTTGTTTTGAGTATTAGACCTAAATGAAGCGGAAGTGTAGTGTTCTGACATGAAAATAAACAACTGAGTGAAGAGGTACACTCGGTGCCGTGGCCTCCGAGTGGACGTCATGCGCGACTTACGTGCCACTCGATAATGCGGAAATAACTATTTAATTGAATGCAGTCTGTGAAGAATGACTTAGCTGTCTGACGACGCGCGGGGCGGTCGAGCGAAGTAGACACGTCCGGCTGAGTGACGATGCGCGGGGTGGCCAAGTGACGAAGACATGTCTCGCCGAGTGGCGATGCGCGGAGCTGCCGAGTGATGACGACGCTTCCAGTAGAGAGACGGCGCGCGGGGCGGCCGAGTGACGATGGAGCGTCCGGCTAAGTGGCGATGCGCGGAGCTGCCGAGTGACGAAGACGTGTCTCGCCGAGTGGAGATGCACGGAGGTGCCGAGTGATGACGACGCGTCTAGTAGAGTGACGGCGCGCGGGGCGGCCGAGTGACGATGGAGCGTCCGGCTGAGTGGCGATGCACGGAGCTGCCGAGTGACGAAGACGTGTCTCGCCGAGTGGCGATGCGCGGAGGTGCCGAGTGATGACGACGCGTCCAGGAGTGACGGCGCGCGGGGCGGCCGAGTGACGATGGAGCGTCCGGCTGAGTGGCGATGCACGGAGCTGCCGAGTGACGAAGACGTATCTCGCCAAGTGGAGATGCGCGGAGCTGCCAAGTGATGACGACGCGTCCAGTAGAGTGACGGCGCGCGGGGCGGCCGAGTGACGATGAAGCGTCCGGCTGAGTGGCGATGCGCGGAGCTGCCGAGTGACGAAGATGTGTCTCGCCGAGTGGCGATGCGTGGAGCTGCCGAGTGATGACGACGCGTCCAGTAGAGTGACGGCGCGCGGGGCGACCGAGTGACGATGGAGCGTCCGGCTGAGTGGCGATGCACGGAGCTGCCGAGTGACGAAGACGTGTCTCGCCGAGTGGAGATGCGCGGAGGTGCCGAGTGATGACGACGCGTCCAGTAGAGTGACGGCGCGCGGGGCGGCCGAGTGACGATGGAGCGTCCGGCTGAGTGGCGATGCACGGAGCTGCCGGGTGATGACGACGCGTCCAGTAGAGTGACGGCGCGCGGGGCGGCCGAGTGACGATGGAGCGTCTGGTTGAGTTGCGATGCGCGGAGCTGCCGAGTGATGACGGCGCGTCCAGTAGAGTAACGGCGCGCGGGGCGGCCGAGTGACGATGGAGCATCCGGCTGAGTGGCGATGCGCGGAGCTGCCGAGTGACGAAGACGTATCTCGCCAAGTGGAGATGCGCGGAGCTGCCGAGTGATGACGACGCGTCCAGTAGAGTGACGGCGCGCGGGGCGGCCGAGTGACGATGGAGCGTCCGGCTGAGTGGCGATGCGCGGAGCTGCCGAGTGACGAAGACGTGTCTCGCCGAGTGGCGATGCGCGGAGCTGCCGAGTGATGACGACGCGTCCAGTAGAGTAACGGCGCGCGGGGCGGCCGAGTGACGATGGGGCGTCCAGCAGAGAGACGGCGCGCAGGGCGGCCAGGTGATGGAGATGTGTCTCACCAAGCGACGACGCGCGGAGCGGCCGAGTGATGAAAATATGTCTCACCGAACGGCGACGCGCGGGGTGTCCAGGAGTTTTAGTTGTCATGGTGGACGTTTATTTGTCCGAGTGACCGTTGCCGAAGGAAGGAACCGACGTGGGCGTCCACACGCACCAACCTGTGTCTCCCCTGTGGAGGTTACTCCATGCATGTGAAATGGATGGTAATCTCTCCATGCATGCCGTGAGGCATAGCTAGTTAGACCAAGCATGCAAAAACTGGAAGCGTTAATAGCTAGTTAAGCCATGCATGCAAAACTGAATGAATTAAGTCTATGCATGCAAAACTGAAGGCGTTAATAGCTAGTAACTCCATGCATGCAAAACTGAAGGAATTAAGTCTACGCATGCAAAACTGAAGGCGTTAATAGCTAGTTACTCCATGCATGACGTGAGGTAAAGCTAGTTGATCTATGTAAAAAGTCAGGCGTAGATAATTATTGTACGCATGCAAGGCAGAAAATATTGAGTAGAATGCAGGGATCTGATCGCTGAGATGCCGCCCCATCGGTTGCACGCAGAGGCGATGCCACAAAACGGAGCTGCCATGTGTGGAAGCTCGACGGTGGCGTCGTACACGAGATCGGAAACGACGAGACGGACTGCGCCGATGGTCGTTTGCAGGGGCTCGACGATGGTGTCGTAGCCGAGGCCGAAGACAACGGGACGGACCGTGCCGATTGCCGTTTGTAGGAACTTGACAACGATGTCGTAAACAAGGCCAGAGACGACGGGACGGACCGCGCCGGTAGACGAGAAAACCATATGCATCATGGCTCGATAGACGCCATGCCCCACGGTGGGCGCCAAATGTCGTGGGAACGATTCCGACATTAGAAAGGGGGTAGGGTAAAGGAGCATGATCTCTCGAGATGCAAATGGGTGACACGGTTGATTTTAGCGAGTTCGGGCCTCTCGCGGTGGAGATAACAGGCCTACGTCTCGTGCTCCGGAGAGGCTTTCTTTTATCTGGATATGAACACGGGGTTACATGGTGTATTCGAGAGAGAGGGAGGAGAACGGTTCTCCATGCCTGAACTAAATCCAGAGACTAATGGCGAGTGAGTCTGGGAAGAAGAATGAGAGAGCGAGGTAGAAGAAGAGAGCCCCTGAGCTATGTGGTGGGGGTGGCTTATATAGAGTGCGTCACCCCCTCACCTCCTATGTTACAAGATGGAGCATTAGTGCCATGATGACAGCCCACTATGAAACCTCCACTATGAGTATGATGCTTCGACTGCCTTGTTGGTCTTCGCATAACCGAGTGAGATATATGGCCGAGTGGTTTACCGTCGTCCGAGTGGATGAACATACTCGTCCGAGTGACCAGTATGTATGTATTTATCCGGACACACCTGATGTGTGGACCCCATGGTATTATGATATTTCGACCCTTCATGGGCCTACCTGTTATGAGTATCCCCGACATAAGCCGCGCTCCGGCGCCGTGGACCAGAGCACCGGACCTTCCTCCTCTATCCCACCTCCCCGCATCTTACCTTCTTTGCCTCCTCTCCGAGCCAAGCCAGCGGCGAAGCCGAAGTCCTGGTTCTCTGCGCCGGCAAGCGACCTTGGTGGGAGCTTGTCGTCTGACGGATCTTGGCGCCGCCGCCCTCGGTCACCGGGGCCCTTTGCTTCCACGACACCGGGCTCCAAAGTCAAGGAGGAGATAGTCATCTCCTCCAGCGACGAGGAGAACAAGTAGCAACAGCGGCCACAGAAGTTGTCGGAGGCGGCCCTGGCGAACGAAGAATTTGCCCGTCAGATGGGACCGGTGCCACCATCACCGGCGCGAGTCAAGGACGAGCCGGTCCACCACGACGCAACCGCGGCCTCCACATCGGCGGCCGCGTGAAGGACGAGCCGGCGACCCCACCGCGCACCCGCGGCCTCCACATCGGCGGCCGCATGAAGGACGAGCTGCCGTCACCACCGCGCAACCGCGGCCTCCACATCGACGGCCGCGTCAAGCCTTAGCCGTCGTCACTACCGCATAATCGGTACGCGTGGATCAATGAGTCGTCGGCGCCTCGACGCCACCGCCCCCAGGGGGTGCCGTCCGCGATCGCCAAGGCATGTGGCTGCATCCTCCATTACCTAGGAGGCGGAGGCTTCGGCGGTGCCTCCGGCTCTCGGGCGGTGGTGTCCGAGTCCAAGCGCGCAGCACAACTGCAGGCGAGGTACAACCGGTGCAATGCTGCTCGTCGCTCCCCGTTCGCCAAAACGGACGTGGTGCCAGAATGGGTCTGCAACGTCACAAACCTCTCCACGACGTGGGCGCTCGATCGCTCTATGACCACCGTGGAGATGGCCGCCAGGTGTCGTCGCTGCCTTGACGGCGAGCTCGCCAAGATCGGTGAGGAGTGGTCGCCTAGCGACTGCTTCGCCAACGCCGGTCGCGGCAAGGCTACCAGGGCTCCGAAGGACACATTGCTAGTGGCCACGGCGGCACTCCGCACGGCGCAGCAGGAGGCGGAGCGGCTCCTCCGTGAGCGGCAGGCCGCTGCCGGAGAAGGCGGCCCCGCCCCTACGGTGTTGTCCCGCTACTGGAGGGACCACGATGACGATGACGACGATGGCACCGACGAAGACGGTGGTGCGGCAGGGCAAGCCGACCACGTATACGAGGTGGTCGTTCGGTATAGGGTTTATGTTTTTTCTAGTTTTTTAGTTAAACGGACGAAATATCGACCTTTTTATATAAATTATATCCAAACTTGAAAGAAATCCACGGTGTTTGCACGGATTTCGTCCGGTTAGTTTGAGTTATGGTCAAAATGCATGCGGCTACGGTTGGATGTCGCCCTCCCGTATCTGTGTTCACGGACGAATGCAAAAGGAAATTTGTGGGTTGCCGTTAGAGATGCCCCAAGAGCATCTATTAGCCCACGGTCGCGAAGTAACATATAATGTAGGCTAGTCACTTACTGTGCCGAGGGATTTCTTCACCGGGTCATTGGCGGGGAGGGTCGTCCATCTTCCCATTCAATATATTTATCGCTTTGCGCTCCACCGTAGTCGCCTAAGAATGATTGGTAGAGACCGAGGAGAAACGGGAGAAGAAGAGGCGTGGGATATGACATGGATATTGTAAAATAGTGAGTACCTATTTAGGACAGCAAAACTGCACCTAATCCCTGCCCTCTCACACCATTAGCTTCGTGAGCCATTCGATTTCGTGCATGGGACGTCTCTGGCCATTCGATCTAACTTCGCTCTGTGTTTCTCGCTTCGTGGGCTGTCTGTCCTAAGTGGACGCTGCTTTGGGAGAATTTTCCAAGCCACGTGGTTGATTGGGCCTCTCCCATGAAACCCATGTCAGCGATTCCCCTCGCTCAATCCCCTTCCTTCCGCACTCTAGGCCTAACCTAGCCGCACACCTTTCCTTCCGCATTGATGCATGGGTTGCTGAACCAGGGGAATTTTTGTCGAAAGAGACCACCTGCCTAACGGAATTGTCAGAAAAGACCCCCTCTAGATAAAATTGACAGAAAAGACCCCTGAACCGTGACGGCAGGCGCGCCAGACGACACGTGGTGCATGCCGCCACGATGCGAGGCGGCAGGCTACCCATAACCGGAATCGACAGTCGTGACGGAACGGGGCTGGCGTGGTGGGCCCTGCCGCCTCAGGGGATGGCGGCAGCACTGTAGCTGCTGGGCGTGAGGCGGCAGCAGCGTACGTATGGACATATCATCCATGCATGAAGCTCATCTTCTTGCCTTGGTTTTACTACTTTCCGGTTTCCACCCATAAACAAACTACTGCCTTCCTCCCCGTGCAATATCATGCATGTGACATACAGTGGAAGACCAGCTGCTGCATGCAAGCACGCACGTCCTGCCATGCCAGTTGTTAGCTAGCTTAAACGTACTGATTATTATACAATATATTTGGAAATTAAATCGATCGAAACAACAGATCGACTAATCGTCGCTGGGTACTTGATCTTCTGTACGTAGTTTTTGTATGTACATGCACTGCCATGCATGTGTATATATGTAAATCAAATATATATATATATATATATATATATATATATATATACATATGCACTGCACATGCAGTCGACCGTCTGCTAGCTAGCTAGCTGTCTGACCAGCAACAATACGTACGTACATAGAGACAGCAGGACTGAAACTTGAGTGCTGCCGCCAGCCAGTGAGGCGTCAGGGCCCAGCAGCTACAGTGCTGCCGCCGGCCCCTGAGGCGGCAGGGCCCACCACGCCAGCCCCGTTCCGTCGCGATTGCCGATTCCGGTTATGGACAGCCTGCCGCCTGGCCTGGTGGCGGCAGGGGCTGCCGCCTTGCATCGTGGCGGCATGTGCCACGTGTTGCCCGGCGCGCCTGCCGCCACGGCCCAAGGGGTCTTTTCTGCCAATTTCATCCAGAGGGGGTCTTTTCTGGCAATTTCGTTGGACAGGTGGTCTCTTTTGACAAAAATTCGAACCAGGGATGGAGGACTGGCGATTAGCATGCTTTTATGGTGAAGCAAATAGATCACTTAGACAAAATACTTGGGATACTATGACAAGGCTGCAAGGTGAATCGACTCTTCCATGGTTGTGTATTGGTGACTTTAATGAGATATTGAGAAGAGAAGAACAACTAGGTCCAAATGAGAGAGATGGTGCCCAGATGGCAGGGTTTACAAAGGCTGTGGATGTGTGCGGGTTGGCTGCATAGGCTATATAGGCCTAGATTGGACCTTTGAAAAGAAGGTACAGGGAGGACATTATTGCTGGGTGCGGCTTGATAGGGCCTTGGCCACATCCGAATGGAGTAGTTGGTTCCCTTTTGCATCGCTCCGTCATCTTCAAGCAGCACAGTCGGACCACTCTCCAATAGTTCTTTGTAATGAACTAGAAGAGACAAACAATCGTATTACTACAAAGAAATTGTTCCGATAAGAGAGAATGTGGGAAACGCATGATGATTTTATCCTATGGTGAATCGTGGCTGGTCTATGGAAAAACGAGTGACGCTGAAGGATTGCAAAGAAAAACTAGACCAGCTAGCTACAGCAATGTCAAGCTGGGGTGCGAGAACATTCGGCCATGTTCGAATTGAGCTCCGTCATCTTAAACGACGTCTGGCTGAGCTGCGGGCTGATGTGTCCAGAGTGGGGCTATCATATGAGGAGACTAAAGTACTAGAAAGGATTGTTGAGCTAAATTTTAGGGAAGAAGTCATGTGGAGACAGAGGTCAAGAATACAATGGTTGGCAGAAGGTGATGGCAACACAAAGTTTTTTCATTTGAAGGCTAGCATGAGAAGGAGGAGAACCCGTACATCGCAGCTCACTAGAAATGATGGGACAGTATGCAATGATGAAGAAGAAATAAAAAATATGGAAAATGAGTTTTATAAAAATGTGTATACCTCTGAGGGTACCATAGGCATGGAGGAAGTTCTATCACATATACCTAAGAAGGTGGATGATGCAATGAATGAAATGCTATGTGCGCCGTACAAGGATGATGAAGTGAAAGAAGCATTATTTCAGATGTACCCAACAAAGGCGCCGGGGTCAGATGGCTTCCCAGCACACTTCTTTCAGAAGAATTGGGGAATTTGTGGTGATGAAGTTACCAGGGTGTTCTAAGAGTTCTTAATGGGGAAGAATCTCCGGAGGTGGTTAATAGGACTTTCATTGTTTTGATCCCTAAGCTATTAAATCCAACCTACTTAACTCAGTTTCATCCGATTAGTTTGTGCAATGTGATTTTTAAGATCATATCAAAGGCACACTCTAACCGGTTGAAAAGAATTTTGCCGGAGATAATTTCACGTGAGCAGTCTGCGTTTGTACCTGGGAGGCTAATCACTGACAATATCATAGCTGCATACGAGTGCTTGCACTTTATGAAACATTCAAGGAGTAAGAGGAATGCACACTGTGCCCTGAAGCTAGATATGATGAAGGCATATGATCGCGTGGAGTGGGAGTATTTGGAGGCTGTGATGATCAAGCTTGGTTTCTGGAGTTCATGGGTAAGCAAGATCATTAGTTGTGTCTCTTCTGTCTCATTTTCAGTGTTTGTAAATGGCAATCGGATTGAGGAATTCAAACCTTCACGAGGTATAAGACATGGGAATCCCATATCCCCATACTTATTTTTACTAGCAGCTGAAGGCCTCTCTTGTTTATTAAACTCCAAGAGAAGCAACGAAAATATAAAGGGAGTAGTGATTGCACCAACAGCGCCTCCGGAAAATCATTTGCTATTCACGGATGATTGTTTACTGCTGTTAAGGCGAGCATGGAAGGAGCTACATTGATCCGTGACACTGTCCAGCAATATTGTGAGATGTCCGGGCAAAGGATCAATCTCTCAAAGCCAAGCATTTTCTTTGGGAAGGGTTCCCCTGAAGGAATGAGAGTTGTAGTGAAGGGGATCCGAGAAGTCACTAACGAATCGCTGTCGGAGAAATATTTTTGGCTGCCAACGGAGATAGGAAGATCTACTAATGGGGCACTTAAGTATATCAAGGACCGTTTATGGGTGAAAATCCAAGGATGGATTGAAAAGTGCCTTGCTGCAGCAGGTAAAGAGGTGTTGATTAAGTCGGTTGCTCAGGCAATACCCACTTTCTCCATGTCTTGCTTCCTACTCCCAAGAGGTTTATGCCAAACTATTGATACAATGCTTTGGAAATTTTGGTGGGGGAGTAAAAACGGAGAAAGGAAAGCAGCGTGGGTGTCTTGGTATGTGCTAACTATGCCGAAGTACATGGGCGGGTTGGGGTTTCGTGATACACATTTATTCAACCTTGCAATGCTGGCCAAACAAGCATGGCGTCTAACTCAGGATACTGAATCTTTAAGTGCCCGATTACTCAAGTCAGTTTACTATCCCTCTTGTGATATTCTGGAATCTGAACTAGGAAATCATCCATCACAGATTTGGCGAGCAATCTATGAAGGAAAAGAAGTTCTTAAGCAGGGTCTAATTAGAAGAATCGGAGATGGGAAATCAACGAGCATCTGGAATCAAAACTGGATCCCTAGGAACTTTATGATGAGAGCTCTTCACCCGAATAGTTTAAACCGTCCAGAGAATGTGGTTGAATTAATAGATACCGTGGAGTGGAGATGGAATAGGGATCGTGTGGAACAACACATGCAATCTATAGATGCGTCTGAAATACTTAACATCCCACTGTCATCAATCCCAATGGATGATAGTTGGGCGTGGCACTATGAGCACAATGGCCTTTTTTCTGTGAGATCATGCTACAGAATGCTCAAGGAAACAAAGCGTAGAAGAGAGGAGTGGCTGGAGGGGACTGGTAACATGTCTGATTGGCAAGCAAACAAGAAGCAATGGTGTACTCTGTGGGGCACCAGGGTGCGAGTGAAACTAAAGAACTTTGCATGGAGACTGTCGCATAACTCAATCCCAACGCAGGGGGTTCGTTTCCAGCGGCATATGTCTGGTACAAATGTCTGCAAATTATGTAGTGGGGCAGTGGATGCTGGAAGCATGCGCTGATAGAATGTCCGATGGCAAAGTGTGTTTGGTCTCTGCTGTATGAGGAGCTCGTTGATCATATGGTTGCGATCACCACTGGTGAGGCATGCTTATGGCTGACAGAACTGCAAGATTCTACTTCAGAAGAACAATTTATCAAGGCTATTGTCGCTCTGTGGTCTATTTGGTGGGCCAGGAGAAAAGCAATACATGAACAACCGTATCAGTCGCCACTGTCAACTTGGAGTTTCATCAAGAACTATATGGGAGATCTAGCGCTATTACCTGGAAAACAGACGCATATCATTCGAGCTGGCCTTTCCAGAAGGGGACAGAAGTGGACACCACCTGTCATAGGATGGGTGAAAGTTCATGTCGATGCTGCGCTCTCACGCAACGACGACAAAGGGGCCATAGCAGCGATTTGGCGAGACCACATAGGTATGCTTTTGGGTGCCTCGGCGGTGACTGTTGACATGACAAACCCAGAAATCCTTGAAGCAGAAGCGTGTTGCGAGGGGCTCTCTCTTGCACTCGACCTGAACGTCCAGAAAGTTCAGATATCAACAGATTGCTTGGCCACAGTTAAACATGTCACATATCTTTACATGGGGCCTAGCAAAGTGATTGTGGAGGAGATCAAGTCCAAGCTCAGGATGTTCACCTCATCAGAGCTTATCCACGAGATTCGGGACTGTAATTGGGAAGCCCATGCGCTTGCTAAAGCTGCTACTACTCTAGCTCGTGGCTTTAGCTCACGGGAACACCTGATATTATATGTATTCCTTCGACTGTTGAGATATAAAAGTAGCAGCTCTTAGCCCTCAAAAAAAACTTTCCTTCCGCACTCTGGGCCTAACCTAGCCGCATCGGTGACGGCAGAGTGAGCAGCGGGGCGGCGACAACGGCGAACCACCCCCTTCCCAGCAGCGCGGATCAACGCCCTGCCTTCCGCTCGACCCCAGCTCGCCTCTGTCCGCGAAGGCGATAACCAGCAGCAGCGGAGTTGAGCTTCCCTCTCCCAATTGTGATGCCCCATTTATCGAGTTAGTTGCTCAAATCGCTATCCCAGTGACTAATTCGTCGGCGCCAACACACACGCGCAAGCGTCGAGGGTTCGGCGACGGGATTTCGTTCGAGCGACGCTACTGTCAGAGCTGGGTGGCCTCAGCGGGCTGGCGTGGCTCTGCTATGATGCTGAACGACGGGAGCGTTGTGATGAACCTACGCGATCCCTTGAGCGAATTGATTGTCCCCGGATTGAGGGCTTGCTGAAAAACTGACAATCACGGCCTTGGCGTTGTCAAATCCATCTTCCGCTGCTATGCTGGGATGAAATGTGGCGGGTAGTGTACTGGTGTTTCCAACATCCATGAACCTTGCCCGTGACTGTTTGGCAGCGATGGGTAGAGGGAATGGGAATTTGGAGATGGGAGTTTGCAGAGGGATTATCATGGGAAATTGATATTAAATCCCATTCCTTTGATTGGCATTTGAAGGCAATTAGATCAGGGAATTTAAAAGAGACTTAACTGCCCCTCTTTGGTTGGTAGGATTAGGCAGGGGAATAGGAAACTTTCAACGGTGCCCATTCGCTTGCGCACATAACCAATAAGCTGAATCGTTTTTTCTTCTCTCAATTCCCAATCCCCACTTCAATTACCAGGGGTCCCCCAGGTAAAGGATCTGAGGGAGTTACGCCTCTTAATTCCTCTTTCCCTTCCCTTCTTAATTGTCATGTTCCCGATCTAATCAAGGTATTTTTAGTCTCACATACCATAAACTGCCATTCCCAGTCTTTAACTCCCCCAACCAAACACGCTGTATACATACATCGTTTGAAAACTCGTGAACCAAAAATTCAAAAAAAAAACTGGTGAACCATTTTACATATCCCTGTCAGTTCTTGTTTGGTTCAGTAATCAAGTTTGGCTTCGATTTGTTCATCGCAGGTAATCCAGTCAATGGCTAAGCTACCTTCTACATTTGCCCCCATACGATCTGGTTTTATGCATTCCTAAGAGCATCTCCAATAGACGGTCCATATGTAAAAATAACTAACTTTTGGATCTCCAAGAGCAAAAAACGCTGATGGTCCATATGTAAAAAAAATTACATCACCGCCTCCCAAAGATGTAAAATGCAACACTTGGTGATGCAAATTTACATCACGAGATACATCTGATGTAAAAATGCGGCCGCCCGCGAAACGCCCAACCGCCTGTTCATTTGCATTCCCGCTCGCGACCGCCCGCCCACCCAAATCGTCGCCGCCGCCTGCCCGCCCAAATCGCCGCCGCCGCCCGCCACTGCCCTCGCCCGCCAGTTCATTTGCATTCCCGCTCGCGACTGCCCGCCCGCCCAAATCGCAGCCGCCCGCCCGCCCAAATCGCAGCCGCCGCCCGCCACCGTCCTCGCCCGTCGCCGCCCACCCGCCTAAATCATCGCCGCCGCCGCCGCCCGCCGCCGCCACTGCCCGCCAGTTCATTTCCCTTCCCGTTCGCGACCGCCCGCCCGCCCAAATCGCCGCTGCCGTCCCCGATCTCCTCCGCCGTCCCCGAGCTCCCTTCTCCTCTGCGCCGCCGTCTGCGCAGCAGCGACCGGCTACCAATCCAACCGCCGGCCATCTTCTTCCACCCCGCGCACAAGGTGTTCGACGGAATTCCCCAAGGTAAAAAAAAGACGAAACTCTGAGTGTCCGATGGCGCCGAAGAAGAAGCCGAAGGGCAAGTCAGGTTTCTTCCGCGTGAGGGAGAAGCCCTCCGGGAACTTCGGAGTGGAGTTCTATGACGCCGGGCGGCGTTGGTGTCTCGGCACGTATCCCACCGCTGAGGAGGCCACGCGTGCCTACGACGTGGCGGTGTGGCGTGCCGGACGGCCGAAGACGGACCTCAACTTCCCGGAGGTCGAGACCCGGGCAGTTGCGGAGTGGCTCGTGCCGCAGGGCATCCGGATGGAGGAGATGCCGGCGGCAAAGAAGAAGAAGAGACCGGCGGTATTTGTCATTCCCGGCGAGAGCGACGAGGCGGCGATGACTCAGTTTGCGCGGGAGCATCCCGAGTACGTCCAGGCCGAGCAGGAGATCTACTGGAAGCGTGATGCCGAGGAGAAGAAGAAGAAGGAGGTGAAGAAAGAGGATGAGGCCGGCCCGTCGACGGTGATCCCCATCGAGTCATCGTCGGAGGAGGACGAGAAGTTCTGGGGGCTCTCGGATGACTTCGAAGAGTCGTACTGGATGCCCTCGGACGACGAGTAGTGCTGCTAGTTTTAAATTTATGTCATCTATGTTTGAACTATGTTTGAATTTGATGTTTGAACTATGTTGAGATGAAGTAGTAGTTGATCATTTTCAGAATTTTACATCTTCGTTTTGGACCATCTGTTGGACATGCTCTTTTACATCTCCGTTTTGGACCATCTGTTGGAGATGAGCCTTTTTCGAAGATATAAAAAGCATTTTTGGTGATGTAAATTTTTACATCACCGGTTTGGAGCACCAAAATATACATCATCTATTGGAGATGCTCTAAATTGGTGTGATACCATTTGTCATTCTTCAACATGTGAAAGTTGATATAAAAAGTAAGAAAGCAATAAACATCAGAAGCTGTAGAACTGAGTTCTGTTCTTTGTTTAATAACTGATGAGGTCGTCTACCATGGGTAGGGTCACAAGGCTGACTTCTTGGCCCACCTAGGGACCCTCATCGACATTGAAGCTCCAGAGGTGGAAGTGCACTCGGTTAGACCTGAAGAGTCACTCGGACGCGCCTGAAGATACACTCGGATGGCCACAACCACACTCGGTCAACAGGAACTCAACGGTCTAGGAGACGTAACGTTGAGTAATATGAAGACACGTCCTCTGGAATTAATCAATCGTGCGTTACCAGTAACGCTCTAGTTAAAGCAGCAGTTCCTGTAACGTAGCTTTAACTAGCATTTATTGTGGCGCTCGGCTGGTGGTGGGGCACTCTATATAAGCCACCACCGGACGCCGTAGCAAGGTTTCGACACTTGTATTCTCCTACTCCCTCATAAACAAAACAAACCAGCCTCCGGGCTCGAGACGTAGGGCTTTTACCACTTCCGAGTGGGGCCTGAACTCGTACACATCCGAGTGAAACACCTGAGCCGTAGCTAGACTTCGCCCCTCCATTCGTACCTCCTAGTACTATTGTCAGGGTCATTCCCACGACAGTTGGCGCCCACCTTGGGGCTGCGTATCTAGCGGATTCTGGCGCAGGTGGAATTTCATTTCTCCCGTTCATAATGAACGCTTTCGGCAGCGAGATCCTCTTCGGGTCCCTCAGCTTCGCCGTCGACGATTCGGCGTGGCTGCAAGAGGCACCGCTGGACGCTGAGGCACTGCCCGCCCGCGGCGCAGTGCACTTTAGCGCGACGACGTTCGGAGTACTCCTCCGGCAACCGTCTACACCCTATTGACCGACTTCTCCGACTCATCTTGCGGATTCTCGCCGGCACTCTGGGCGCTCTCGGTAGCAGCGCTGGATCAAGCACGCTGCTGCGGCTCAGGCCGCAGGACAGCCATTGGCTGGACTCGAAGCTGACGAGTCATTCCACTGCCTTTTCTCGTCTTCGGATGACTCCTCCTCCCATTCTGCCGGTTTCGAGAGCAGCGGCGAAGTGGCGGAGGTCTTGATGGCAGACCCGGCCCGAGACGCTGCCCCTCCAGGACATTCGGCGGGAGACACCCACGATCGGGACAGCGAGCACCGCAACGCCAGCACCAACGGCTACGTTCCCCGACCGCTCACTCGGGAGCAGCGGGAGGAAATCAGGCGCAGGAACGACCAAGTCCTCCAGACGCCCATTGCGGGGAACACCCCCGAAGAGATAGCCCTGGAGGCCGCTCGCCAAGCCACTCTGGCTAAGTGCGAGCGTCCCGAGCGGTTACATCATTCACTCGACGAACGCGTGGCAAGGGAACTTCCCAGTTCCAGCCGTAGCCGCCGCCAGTTGACGTTCACGAAGGATCGCCCATAGACCATCCCGACGATGCGTACACCTATGATGAATCTGGCCGCGGCCACTCGGATCGCAGATTCGATCCAGCCATCTGATACGGCTGCAGGCGAGGGCATTCGGCAGATTCAGGCTTTGCTGAAGACCGCCCTACAGCAAAACTCAGAGGTATCACAATCTCATCGGCGTATCCACAATGAATCTACTCGGGCAGATACTGTGCAGTCGGCTCACAGTCCGCTCGTGCCGAGGAAGGACCCGCGAACTCCTCCTCATCCGAGAGGCCCGTATGGAGGACGCGGGCGTGATGACCGCGATTTTAGTCGGACCCCCCTCCGAGGGGTGGTCTGCGTGGCCAACGTCCATATGACGGAGGCTATCCACTCGGGAGAAACCGCGAGCGGAGCCCTGTTCGGCACAGAGGTTACGATGCCTGATCGGACATCACTCAGCGAGTGGTCGATCGAAACAGATATGACAGAGACCGAGCAAGCGGCTGGGGAGCCACTGGTCTCGGGTGCTTCAACAGATACATCCGAGAGGCAGAAATACCCCCCAATTACCGACTGGCAACCGGAATTGGAAAGTTCAATGGCGAGTCCAAGCCAGAATCGTGGCTCGAGGATTATTGAGTCGCTGTCCAGATCGGCGGCGGCGACGATTTTGTTGCCATGAAGCACCTTCCGCTCATGTTGGAAGGGTCTGCGCGGGCGTGGCTTAATCAGTTCCCTGCCAATTGCATTTACTGTTGGGAAGATTTGGCCCGAGTGTTCGTCAAAACATTCGAAGGCACATATAAATGCCCGGGTGGATTGACAGAGCTCCAGCACTGTGTTCAGAAGAACAATGAAACTCTCCGAGAGTACATTCAGCGCTGGACCACGTTGCACAACACCGTGGAAAACGTCGCCAAACATCAAGCCATGTGCGCCTTCAAGGCAGGCACTCAGTATCGAGAGTTAGTCTTGAAGTTCGGCCGATCTGGGGATCTGTCCCTCAGTCGGGCCATGGAGATTGCGAACAAGTACGCCAATGGCGAGGAAGAAGACCGCCTCCGAAGTGGCAAAGCGAGAGCCCGCAACGCCCCTCAATCGGGAGGCAATGCCGGGAAAAATCAGAAGCGGAAAGCTGACGCCCCTGGCAAGGCGGAGGACGCAGCCGTCCAAGGGCAAGGGCAAGGCAAGCTGAAGCCCAAGAAAAAGGAGAAAGAATGGATTTCCAAGAAGAAGTCCGAGTACAAATCCGACATTCTTGACCAACCGTGCCAGATTCATACCAAAACGGATGAAGAAGGAAACATTGTGCTTCCGAAGCATACCACTCGAGAATGTCGGCTGCTCAAGCAGGAGATGGGCACTGAGCCCTTGAGTGAGAAAGTCGACAAGGTTCTCAACGTGATTTTCGCTGACGTTGAAAGCAAGAGGCAGCTGAAGGTTATCAATCGGGAGGTCAATATGGCAGTTCCGACTGCTCCCAAGTATCTCAACTGGACGAAGACGCCCGTCACCTTTGATCAGTCCGACCATCCACCTCACATTGCCACCCCCTGGGAGGCAAGCGTTGGACGTTGACCCAGCAGTGGGTGGTGTCCATCTGCACAAGGTCCTAATGGACGGAGGCAGCGGGCTTAATATCATATATGCCGACACGTTCAAGGCTATGGGCATCCCGATGTCCCGATTGAGCAAGAGCAACATGCATTTTCATGGGATCGTCCCTGGAAAGAAGGCAGAATCACTCGGCCAGATTGCTCTGGACGTAGTATTCGGTGGCGAGAAGAATTTCCGAAAGGAAAAGCTAACCTTTGAGGTGGTTGACTTCCGCGGTGCTTACCACGCCATCCTGGGTAGGCCCGCCTACGCACGTTTCATGGCCAGACCATGTTACGTGTATCTCAAGCTCAAGATGCCAGGACCTAAGGGAGTGATTACAGTCACTGGTGATCGGAAGGTTGCCGAAGAGTGCCTTCAGCAGGGCACAAAGATAGCCAATGAACAAGTGCTTGCAGTCGAGCTTGAAGGGTACAAGAAAGAAGTAGACACTGCTGATCTGCTCAGATCAAAGTGGTCAGCTTCAGAATCAGTCTTCCAGTCGGCTGGTGAGACTAAGCAAATCCATGTTCATCCGAGTGATCCGAGTGCCGCACCGACAAACATCTCCACTTCACTCGGAGATAAATAGAATGCCGAGCTCATCTAGTTCCTCCGTGAGAACTGGGACATTTTCGCATGGAAGCCGTCTGACATGCCTGGTGTTCCCAGGGAACTGGCTGAGCACCGACTCCGAACCGATCCCAAGGCCAAGCCAGTCAAGGAGTACTTGCGTCGATCCTCCGTCGAGAAGCGTAAGGCGATTGGTCAAGAGATAGCTCGGCTCCTCGCCGCCGAGTTCATTCGCGAGATCTACCACTCCGAGTGGCTCGCGAATGTTGTCTTGGTACCGAAGAAGGACAAGTCACTCCGTATGTGTATTGACTTCAAACATCTCAATCGGGCCTGCCCGAAGGATCATTTTCCTTTACCTCGGATAGATCAGATAGTAGACTCTACAGCCGGATGCGAACGTCTGTCGTTCCTGGATGCGTACTCCGGGTACCACCAGATCCGAATGTACGGCCCTGATGAAATAAAAACAGCCTTCATCACCCCATTCGGGTGCTTTTGCTACGTCACGATGCCATTCGG
This sequence comes from Elymus sibiricus, assembly GCA_039707655.1. NCBI lineage: Eukaryota > Viridiplantae > Streptophyta > Magnoliopsida > Poales > Poaceae > Elymus > Elymus sibiricus. The sequence continues at coordinate 320,578,989 of CM077663.1, read as the reverse complement.
CTTGAAGAATGACGGAGCCACTTTTCAGCGCATGATCCAGAAGTGCTTGCAAAAGGAAATCAGTCGGAACGTGGAGGCCTATATGGATGATATCGTGGTCAAGTCTAGGAAAGGTTCCGACCTCCTGACTGACCTCGCCGAAACCTTCGCGAACCTGCGGCACTTTGGGATAAAGCTGAATCCGGCTAAGTGCACATTCGGAGTGCCAGCAGGAAAGTTACTCGGTTTCCTCGTTTCCGAACGAGGGATTGATGCCAATCCGAACAAAATCGGTGCCATAGTCCGAATGAAGCAACCAGAGCATTTACACGATGTACAAAGATTGACAGGATGCCTTGCGGCCCTGAGCCGATTCATTTCAAGACTCGGAGAGAAGGCACTTCCTCTCTACCGATTGATGAAGAAGTCCGACAAATTCGAGTGGACCAATGAAGCACAAGCCGCATTCGCAGAACTCAAGGCAATGCTTTCCACCCAGCCGGTGTTAGCTGCTCCGGGAAGCCAGGAACCTCTACTCCTGTACATTGCGGCGACCAGCCAGGTGGCGAGCACAGTCCTTGCAGTAGAGCGCGAAGAGCCAGGAAAAGCATTCAAAGTTCAAAGACCCATATATTACATCTCAGAAGTGTTAACCCCTTCCAAGCAAAGGTATCCGCACTACCAAAATCTGGTCTATGGTATTTACCTAACTGCCAAAAAGGTGGTTCATTACTTCCAAGACCACTCGGTCATGGTTGTCAGCAGGGCTCCCCTGTCGGAGATCCTACATAACAGGGACGCCGGCGGCCGACTGGCAAAGTGGGCAATCGAGCTCCTTCCGCTGGAGATCAAGTTTGAAGCTAAGAAAGCAATCAAGTCCCAGGCATTGGTTGATTTTATGGCCGAGTGGATCGAGCAGGAGCAACCAATTCCTAGTGTTCCCGAACACTGGACTATGTTCTTCGATGGACCCAAGATGCTCAATGGCTCGGGGGCTGGCGTGGTTCTTGTCTCTCCCAAAGGAGACCGGTTGAACTATGTCCACCAAATCCATGTTGACTCATCAAACAATGAGGCCGAATATGAAGCTCTCCTGTATGGGCTCCGCATGGCCATATCACTCGGCATTCGTCGTTTGATGGTCTACGACGACTCGGACCTCGTTGTCAACCAAGTGATGAAGGAGTGGGACATTCGGAGTCCAGCAATGACCGGATACTGCAACGCGGTCAGGAAGCTGGAGAAGAATTTTGAAGGCCTAGAACTGCATCACATTCCTCACGTAAAGAATCAGGCAGCAGACAATTTGGCAAAGATTGGGTCCACTCGGCGAGTGGTCCCGAAAGACATATTCCTTGAACATCTGCGCTCTCCAACAATCGCAGAAGATCCTTTCACAGAGGTGCCCCCGCAAGCAGTCGGTCCATCTGATCCGACTGAGGTTGAAGTTCCAGCTATAGTGGATCTGGTCCTCGAAATGCTGGTAATCACTCCCGAGTGGACTCAACCCTATTTGGCATACTTGCTCAGACAAGAACTCCCCGAAGACGAAGAAGAAGCCCGTCGGATCGTCCGTCGATCCAAGTCATTCGAAGTCATTGGAGACCAGTTGTACAAACAAAGCACCATAGGAGTCACCCAAAAATGCATCTCCCCAGAGGAAGGGCTGTAAATCTTACATGAAATACACTCGGGAACTTGTGGCCACCATGCGTCCTCTCGGACTTTGGTCGCTAAAGCTTTCCGAGTGGGTTTTTATTGGCCCCGAGCCAATGAAGCAGCAAGGGACCTGGTGGACCTGTGTGTTGGGTGTCAGTTCTACAAGAATAAGTCCCACAAGCCAGCATCCACACTCAAGACGATCCCGATCACTTGGCCGTTCGCAGTATGGGGCCTCGATATGGTCGGTCCCTTGAGGACTGGGTCGAGTGCATTCACACATCTGCTCGTGGTGGTTGACAAGTTCACCAAATGGGTTGAAGCAAAGCTCATCAAGAGTTTGGATGCAGGTACTGCCGCCAGTTTCATTCGGCAGATCATTTTCAGATTCGGCGTACCACATGATATTATCACGGATAATGGGAAGAACTTCGACTCAGAAGAGTTCCGCGAATTCTGTTTCTCTCAAGGCACTCGGGTTAATTACGCCTCAGTGGCTCACCCGCAGTCGAATGGACAGGCAGAGCGTGCAAACAGAATGATTCTACAAGGTCTGAAGCCCCGATTGATGAGAGACCTGAAGTATGCTGCTGGAGCTTGGGTTGAAGAATTGCCTTCTGTCTTATGGGGCATTCGGACAACCCCAAACCGCTCTACGAAGCGCACGCCTTTCTTCATGGTGTACGGATCAGAAGCTGTGCTGCCGAGTGATCTTCAACACAATTCCCCCCGAGTGGAATTATATGACGAAGCTGAAGCCGAAGCCGCACGACAAGACGGCCTCGACCGATTAGAGGAAGAGAGGGAGATGGCCCTCATCAGATCGACGCTCTATCAGCAAGATTTGAGGCGTTACCATGACAGACACGTCCAGGGCCGAGCTTTTCAGGAAGGAGACCTTGTCCTTCGACTGGATAAGCAGAAACCCCACAAGCTAGCGCCTCCGTGGCATGGGCCGTATGCAATCTCCAAAGTCTTGCACAATGGAGCCTATCGGTTTTACAATATCAAAGATGGAGTAGAGGAGCCCCGGACTTGGAACGCGGACCTGCTTCACAAGTTCTACACATAGAACATAACTACTTTAGTTTGTCATTCCAGTAATGAATCCGAGTGATCTCGATGAATAAAGTTTTGTTTCATTATATCTTGTTGAAATTTTACTGCCACCCCCAGTGGGTGTAAAACACAAAACACTTAGCCGCAAAAATGATTTTTGCCTAAGTATAAACTATTCTGAGTGAGAAGTTCTCGCCCACACTCGGGGGCTTAGCCGCGACTCCGCGTCGCCTAAGTTAGAAAACCTTTCGAGTGGGACATCCTCCGCACTCGGTTGTCAAGATGAACATGACCATCATTGTTCATCTAACGACAAACTATTCCGAGTGAAGGTCTCGCCCACGCTCGGGGGCTTAGCCGCGACTCCGCGTCGCCTAAGTTAGAAAACCTTTTCGAGTGGGACATCCTCCGCACTCGGTTGTCAAGATGAACAAGACCATCATTGTTCATCTAAGGACAAACTACTCTGAGTGAGGGTCTCGCCCACGCTCGGGGGCTTAGCCGCGACTCCGCGTCGCCTAAGTTAGAAAACCTTTTCGAGTGGGACATCCTCCGCACTCGGTTGTCAAGATGAACAGGACCATCATTGTTCATCTAAAGACAAACTACTCCGAGTGAGGGCCTCGCCCACGCTTGGGGGCTTAGCCGCGACTCCGCGTCGCCTAAGTTAGAAAACCTTTTTGAGTGGGACATCCTCCGCACTCGGTTGTCAAGATGAACAGGACCATCATTGTTCATCTAAGGACAAACTACTCCGAGTGAGGGTCTCGCCCACGCTTGGGGGCTTAGCGGCGACTCCGCGTCGCCTAAGTTAGAAAACCTTTCGAGTGGGACATCCTCCGCACTCGGTTGTCAAGATGAACAGGACCATCATTGTTCATCTAAGGACAAACTACTCCGAGTGAGGGTCTCGCCCACGCTCGAGGGCTTAGCCGCGACTCCGCGTCGCCTAAGTAAGAAAACCTTTCGAGTGGGACATCCTCCGCACTCGGTTGTCAAGATGAACAGGACCATCATTGTTCATCTAAGGACAAATTACTCCGAGTGAGGGTCTCGCCCACACCCGGGGACTTAGTTTCCCACACTCGGAGACTTAGCCGCGACCCCGCATCGCCTAAGTTAAAATTCAGGCCAAGTACAAATATTAGACACACTCGAAACCCCATGCGCGATCCTGCAATCGCTCGAGTATAAAACACTTAAAAGATCAAAGATCAAGTTAAGATAAAGCAGAAGTACGGACGATAGGAGCCTCGGGCTCATTTAAAGGTCTTACGGATACAGATACTACTCGGCATTCCGAGGCAAATGTTTAAAGAAGTTTTTAGCCCGACGATCACTCGGGGTTAGGCACTGCTTCGACGAACGTGTCCAGGTCAAGGCTCTCTGCGATTCGGGTGGCCGCCTCCATGAACATCTCCATGAAGTCTTCAATTTTGGCGTGCTTCCGATTGGCGACCTCCAAGGACTTCAGCTTCTTCTCATCAACTCCCTTGCAGTGGACCCGAACCAGTGAGAGAGCAATGTCAGCTCCGGCTCGGGCCGCTGACTTCTTCCAGATCTTCACTCGGTTCGGGATGTCTCTCACTCGGATAAGAGTGGATTCCAGGTCCTTGGAGGGTTCTTCGTCGGAGAAGAGTTCCTTTTCGATGTCCATGATGCCGGTGCGGAGCCTCTTGATGTACAAAACTGCTTCGTCGACACGTTCTTCCAAACGGAGAAAGGCCATGACAGCACTATCCTTGAGCAGCTCTCAGGACGGATCTAGCTCTTTCTCGATTTTGTCAGTCTCCTCATCAATGTCGAAGCAGAATTCTGGGTTCGGCCGAACAAAAAGGGAATCAGAGTCAAGCAAATTTCATTCGGCTGTTCAAAAACACACATGGGTCATTCGGGAGAGTTTACCTTTGAGCTTTTCACTCACGGTATCGCCGAACTCTTCGACGAATTGCTCCAGCTCAGCCTTCTTGGTAATGATATGTTCAAGTTTGATTTTCCATTCGGCGAGCTCCTCCTTGGACTTCTTCATGGCGACCTCAAGGGTTTTCTTCTCCTCTTCTAGCTTCCCGACTGACTTCAGCTTTTCCTCGGCCTCCTTGGCCTTCCGACTGGCCTCCTTCTGAGATGCTGCCAGTTATGTGTCCTTCTTCTTGAGGGTTGTCTTCATGGTTACTAAAGAAACAGAATTCTTCAGTCTCTCGACAAGTTTATGATTTTCTCCACGAAGATCTGACGAAGTAGACTCAGTCGGACAAGGAGAAAGAACAGAGACGGTAACAGTCGGACAGGAAGAACAATACCTTCCAACACATTCTTCTCTTGCTCCAGTCGGGCGCTCTTGGCCTTCTCTGCTTCAAGGTCGAGGCGCAGGGTCAACACCTCCTCCTTCAGAGTATTGTAGTGGCTTCCGAGCTCACAAACAGACTACAAACAACAAATGGAAGAAAAATTATGATCAGGCAAAGACATATGTTTCGTCAATCGGATACAACACACAGATCATTCGGTCAGACTCCAAAACTCTAAGACTCCCGCCGACTGCTTCAGTCGACGGTAGCCTCGGGGACTACACCCAGTGGGTGCGCTCAGCGCGCCCCCACTGGAAAATTCAAGTTCAAGACACTTTTCTCGATGGTAGGACAGACATTTGTACGCTATTAGACAACCGCCGACTGCTTCAGCCGACGGCAGTCTCGGGGACTACACCCAGTGGGTGCGCTCAGCGCGCCCCCACTAGAAAGTCAACACCCAGTGGGTGTGCCCAGATGCAAACCCACTCGGGTCTTAAACCACGGACAAATGGACCAAGATGCCGAATGAGGAAGGTACTTACGAGAGTACTTACTCGGACATTCTTCTGCAGCGCCGCACTCGCGTCGTACGCCGTCTTCAGTTTATCGCACATCAGCTCCAGCTGGATCAGCGCCTCTTTGCTCGCTCCCGTCTGGTCCTCTGGGACATGGTGTAGCGAGAAGATGTTGGTCTCACTAGGAGTCGGCATAAGAGTCGACGTGCCGGTTCTGAGTGCGACTCCAGCACCCGAGCTGGTTCCTTGTGATGACGCCAAGGCACCGACAAGTGATGGCTCCTGCATTGCACCTTCTATGTTTCTAGTATTATTTGGCAGATCAGCTTTGTCAACCACATCGATGTCGATCACTTCAGTCGGAGCTACAAGTGAACAAAAATCATTCGGAAATAAGCAGAAGCAAAATCGCAGCATATACAAGAAAAGTCTCGAAGTTTACCCTTCGAAGACGCCGCGTCTATTTCGGCTCGCTCCCTCTCCAGAGCTTGGGGTTCAGGCAAAGTAGTTGAAGTATCAGCACTACAAAGGAAACATTCGGATTTTTAAACTCACTCGGATGATTTCGACAACAATCTTCGAGTGAAAGTTCTTACGCTGAAGGAACTGGTATGGTCATCTTGATCCTTGGAATGGGAACCGCCTTCCGGGGTTTTGTTGCAACAACTTTGGCTTGCTTCGCAACCTTCTCGGGCGACGAAGCCAGTTCCGCACGACCACGCTTCGAATTACGGGTCGAGGGAGCATTGGCAGTCGGCTTGACAACATTCGACGCCTTCGGACCGCCGCCAGCAACCCCTGGGTCATGGCGTGACTTGGAGCGAGATTCGGGCACGCGGTCTTCTGAGCGCGAAGACTCCACCTCGTAGCTCCCGTCCGAACCCTCCTCATCATCATCGTTTTCGTCGTTGCCGCCTTCTTCCTCTTCCTCCACTCCGTTTGAATCTCCCACGAGGTCTGTATCACTTGCCACATCAATTGGACCTCGATTGACGATTGGGATCTCACTAATCAAGCCCACGAAAGCCTGCCGAATGGAAAATAAATCAATCAAGCTGATATTCGACAAGAACAACAATATCATTTGGATAACAGGTGGAATTCTGAAGTTACCTCATTCGGCGGATTTTTTGATGAGAGTCGAAGCACCAGCCTGCTCCCCCTGGGGTTATCTCGCGCTGGAGTGACTGCTTTGATCTTGGCTTCAACCGTCTCTGCTTCAAGTTCTTCAGGGTGCGTCCGAGTGATGTCATCTGCTCCGGTATATTCCCACATGGGGTGGACTCTAGCTTGCAATGGCTGGATCCTCCTCTGAAAGAAAACTTCGAGCAAGTCTAGTCCGTTGACGCCCTTTTGCACTAAGGCTACCAGAGCAATCACCAAGATGTCTACGTCTACTTTCTCTTCTTTGGTTACAGTCAGCCTGGGAAGTGACTGAATACGTTCCGACGTATACAGAGGAAGTCCCGGTTGGTTCTCTCTGAGTGGAATATCCAGGCAGTAGAACCAGTTCTCCTGCCAGCCCTTCACCGAGTCGGGAAAGTTGATCGCTGGGAAGCAGACCTTGCCCCGCAGCTGAATACCCAATCCCCCGCACAGATGGACCACGTTGGTCTTATCCTCTGACCGAGTAGATTTCTTTACGGTCATCACCCGGCAAGTGAACATGTGCTTAAACAAGCCCCAATGATGGAGTCAGCCCAGAAAATTCTCACACAAAGAAACGAAAGCAGCTAGGTACACCATGGCATTGGGTGGAAATTGGTGAAGCTGAACACCGAAGAAATCCAAGAAGCGACAGAAGAACGGATGGGGCGGAAGGGAAAAACCTCGTTCGAGGTGAGTTACCAAGAGAACGTGCTCGTTCCCCCACGGCGAAGCATCATCTTTGCCCGCCTCCGGCAGCCGCCAGCTCCCTTTGGACAGGAGACCCTGGTCTTCCATCTCGAGCAACCGGGCCTCGGTGACCCGCGACACCTTCCAGTCGCCTTGAGTCCATCCCACTGGCGCTCCGGCGCTCGAGGAAGAACCGCGCGAACCTCTCTTCGCCCGCTCGGCCTTCACGGTCGCCGCACGGCTCATCTCCGGTGATACTCGGCTCGGCTCGCGGCGAAGTTCTCTGTGGAGTGTGGTAGTTAGCGTCGGAGAAGCCGAAGGGAGGAAGGAGAAGTGAGATCTGTTCCACCTCGCACAGTGCCCTTGCCTCTTATAATAAAAATTGGGCGGAATCTATGGCCGTCAATCCGCAAATGGAGAGAGATCCGCGGATCTACTGTTCAGGCTCTCAGAGACACGTGGCGAAAATCGCGGCACGGTTATCGAAGCGTCGTGCCCATTACCCCCAAATCCTGCGGAATAACTGTTTCATTGCACGTCTGCGCACGCCCCCCGCGATTTCGAACGCGCCAAGACCTCTTCGTGCCTTATAAGAGGAGAGCTCAGCGCTCCGGATCGCCTGACGATTCATTTATAAACCGAATGACCAGGCAGTCTATAACGAGACACTCGGACGGAGTAACTGTGCATTCGGATCGTTTCTCCAGAGAAACACTTCCATAATGTCGAATATGTGAATTAAGTCATTCGGCCCAGGAATGATAATCCTGAATCCGTCAAGATTTGGAGCAGGGTGAGAAGTGATCCATGTCATTTTTTGAAGCACCTCCGAGGGGTCATTGACATTCCCGAATGTCAATCACCCGACCATTCAAATCTCGCGGATTCGGGGGCTACTGATGAGGTCGTCTACCATGGGTAGGGTCACAAGGCTGACTTCTTGGCCCACCTAGGGACCCTCATCGACATTGAAGCTCCAGAGGTGGAAGTGCACTCGGTCAGACCTGAAGAGTCACTCGGACGTGCCTGAAGATACACTCGGATGGCCACAGCCACACTCGGTCAACATGAACTCAACGGTCCAGGAGACGTAACGTTGAGTAATATGAAGAGACGTCCTCTGGGATTAATCAATCGTGCGTTACCAGTAACGCTCTAGTTAAAGCAGCAGTTCCTGTAACGTAGCTTTAACTAGCATTTATTGCGGCACTCGGCTGGTGGTGGCGCACTCTATATAAGCCACCACCGGACGCCGTAGCAAGGTTTCGACACTTGTATTCTCCTACTCCCTCATAAGCAAAACAAACTAGCCTCCGGGCTCGAGACGTAGGGCTTTTACCACTTCCGAGTGGGGCCTGAACTCGTACACATCCGAGTGAAACACCTGAGCCGTAGCTAGACTTCGCCCCTCCATTCGTACCCCCTAGTACTATTGTCAGGGTCATTCCCATGACAGTTGGCACCCACCGTGGGGCTGCGCATCTAGCGGATTCCGGCGCAGGTGGAATTTCCATTTCTGCCGTTCATCATGAACGCTTTCGGCGGCGAGATCCTCTTTCGGTCCCTCAGCTTCCCCGTCGACGATTCGGCGTGACTGCAAGAGGCACCGCTGGACGCTGAGGCACTGCCCACCCGCGGCACAGTGCACTTTAGCACGACGACATTCGGAGTACTCCTCCGGCAACCATCTACACCCTATCGACCGACTTCTCCGACTCGTCTTGCGGCTTCTCGCCGGCGCTCCGGGCGCTCTCGGCTGCAACGCTGGATCAAGCACGCTGCGGCGGCTCGGGCCACAGGACAGCAAGTGGCTGCACTCGAAGCTGACGAGTTAGTCCACTGCCTTTTCTCGTCTTCGGATGACGACTCCTCCGATGCTACCGGTTTCGAGAGCAGCGGTGAAGTGGCGGAGGTCTTGATGGACGGCCCGGCCCGAGACGCTGCCCCTCCAGGACATTCGGCGGGAGACACCCGCGATCGGGACGGCGATCGCCGCAACGCCAGCACCGACGGTTACGTTCCCCGACCGCTCACTCAGGAGCAGTGGGAGGAAATCAGGCACAGGAACAACCAAGTCCTCCAGACGCCCATTGCGGGGAACACCCCCGAAGAGATAGCCCTGGAGGACGCTCGCCAAGCCACTCTGGCTGAGCGCGAGCATCTCGAGCGGTTACAGCATTCACTCGACGAACGCGCGGCAAGGGAACTTCCCAGTTCCAGCCGTAGCCGCCGCCAGTTGACGTTCACGAAGGATCGCCCATACACCATCCCGACGATGCGTACACCTTTGATGAATCTGGCCGTGGCCACTCTGATCGCAGATTCGATCCAGCCATCTGATTCGGCTACAGGCGAGGGCATTCGGCAGATTCAGGCTTTGCTGAAGACCGCCCTACAGCAAAACTCAGAGGTATCACAATCTCATCAGCGTATCCACAATGAATCTACTCGGGCAGATACTGTGCAGTCGGCTCACAGTCCGCTCGTGCCGAGGAAGGACCCGCGAACTCCTCCTCATCCGAGAGGCCCGTATGGAGGACGCGGGTGTGATGACCGCGATTTCAGTCGGACCCCCCCTCCGAGGGGTGGTCTGCGTGGCCAACTTCCATATGACGGAGGGTATCCACTCGGGAGAAACCACGAGCGGAGCCCTGTTCGGCACAGAGGTTACGATGCCCAATCGGACATCACTCAGCGAGTGGTCGATCGGAACAGATATGACAGAGACCGAGCGAGCGGCTAGGGAGCCACTGGTCTCGGGTGCTTCAGCAGATACATCCGAGAGGCAGAAATACCCCCCAATTACCGACTGGCAACCGGAATTGGAAAGTTCAATGGCGAGTCCAAGCCAGAAACATGGCTCGAGGATTATCGAGTCGCTGTCCAGATCGGCGGCGGCGACGATTTTGTTGCCATGAAGCACCTTCCGCTCATGTTGGAAGGGTCTGCGCGGGCGTGGCTTAATCAGTTCCCTGCCAATTGCATTTACTGTTGGGAAGATTTGGCCCGAGTGTTCGTCAAAACATTCGAAGGCACATATAAACGCCCGGGCGGATTGACAGAGCTCCAGCACTGTGTTCAGAAGAACAATGAAACTCTCCGAGAGTACATTCAGCGCTGGACCATGTTGCACAACACCATGGAAAACGTCACCGAACATCAGGCCGTGTGCGCCTTCAAGGCATGCACTCGGTATCAAGAGTTAGTCTTGAAGTTCTGCCGATCTGGGGATCTGTCCCTCAGTCGGGCCATGGAGATTACGAACAAGTATGCCAATGGCGAGGAAGAAGACCGCCTCCGAAGTGGCAAAGCGAGAGCCGACAATGCCCCTCAATCGGGAGGCAATGCCGGGAAAAATAAGAAGTGGAAAGCTGACGCCCCCTTCAAGGCGGAGGTCGTAGCCGTCCAAGGGCAAGGGCAAGGCAAGCCGAAGCCCAAGAAAAAGAAGAAAGAATGGATTCCCAAGAAGAAGTCCGAGTACAAATCCGACATTCTTGACCAACCGTGCCAGATTCATACCAAAACGGATGAAGAAGGCAACGTTGTGCTTCCGAAGATTACTACTCGGGTATGTCGCCTGCTCAAGCAGGAGATGGGCGCTGAGCCCTCAAGTGAGAAGGTCGATGTTGAGGATGAGGAAGATGCTTCCGAGTATCCAAAACTCGACAAGGTTCTCAACGTGATTTTTGCTGACGTTGAAAGCAAGAGGCAGCTGAAGGTTATCAATCGGGAGGTCAATATGATAGTTCCGACTGCTCCCAAGTATCTCAACTGGACGAAGACGCCCGTCACCTTCGATCAGTCCGACCATCCGCCTCACATTGCCACCCCTGGGAGGCAAGCGTTGGTCGTTGACCCGGCAGTAGGTGGTGTCCGTCTGCGCAAGGTCCTAATGGACGGAGGCAGCGGGCTTAATATCATATATGCCGACACGCTCAAGGTTATGGGCATCCCGATGTTCCGATTGAGCAAGAGCAACATGCATTTTCATGGGATCGTCCCTGGAAAGAAGGCAGAATCACTCGGGACGTAGTATTTGGCGGCGAGAAGAATTTCCGAAAGGAAAAGCTAACCTTTGAGGTGGTTGACTTCCGCAGTGCTCACCACGCCATCCTGGGTAGGCCCGCCTACGCACGTTTCATGGCCAGACCATGTTACGTGTATCTCAAGCTCAAGATGCCAGGACCTAAGGGTGTGATTACAGTCACTGTTGATTGGAAGGTAGCCGAAGAGTGCCTTCAGCAGGGCACAAAGATAGCCAATGAACAAGTGCTTGCAGTCGAGCTTGAAGGGTACAAGAAAGACGTAGACACTGCTGATCTGCTCAGATCAAAGCGGTCAGCTTCAGAATCAGCCTTCCAGTCGGCTGGCGAGACTAAGCAAATCCATGTTCATCCGAGTGATCTGAGTGCCGCTCTGACAAACATATCCACTTCACTCGGAGATAAATAGGAAACCGAGCTCATCCAGTTCCTCCGTAAGAACTGGGACATTTTTGCATGGAAGCCGTCTGACATGCCTGGTGTTCCCAGGGAACTGGCTGAGCACCGACTCCGAACCGATCCCAATGCCAAGCCAGTCAAGGAGTACTTGCGTCGATCCTCCGTCGAGAAGCGTAAGGCGATTGGTCAACAGATAGCTCGGCTCCTCGCCGCCGATTTCATTCGCGAGATCTACCATTCCGAGTGGCTCGCGAATGTTTTCTTGGTACCGAAGAAGGACAAGTCACTCCGTATGTGTATTGACTTCAAACATCTCAATCGGGCCTGCCCGAAGGATCATTTTCCTTTACCTCGGATAGATCAGATAGTAGACTCTACAGCCGGATGCGAACATCTGTCGTTCCTGGATGCGTACTCCGGGTACCACCAGATCTGAATGTACGGCCCTGATGAAATAAAAACAGCCTTCATCACCCCATTCGGGTGCTTTTGCTACGTCACGATGCCGTTCGGCTTGAAGAATGACGGAGCCACTTTTCAGCGCATGATCCAGAAGTGCTTGCAAAAGCAAATCAGTCGGAACGTGGAGGCCTATATGGATGATATCGTGGTCAAGTCTAGGAAAGGTTCCGACCTCCTGACTGACCTCGCCGAAACCTTCGCAAACCTGCGGCACTTTCGGATAAAGCTGAATCCGGCTAAGTGCACATTCGGAGTGCCAGCAGGAAAGTTACTCGGTTTCCTCGTTTCCGAACGAGGGATTGATGCCAATCCGAACAAAATCGGTGCCATAGTCCGAATGAAGCAACCAGAGCATTTACACGATGTACACAGATTGACAAGATGCCTTGCGGCCCTGAGCCGATTCATTTCAAGACTCGGAGAGAAGGCACTTCCTCTCTACCGATTGATGAAGAAGTCCGACAAATTCGAGTGGACCAATGAAGCACAAGCCGCATTCGCAGAACTCAAGGCAATGCTTTCCACCCAGCCGGTGTTAGCTGCTCCGGGCAGCCAGGAACCTCTACTCCTGTACATTGTGGCGACCAGCCAGGTGGTGAGCACAGTCCTTGCGGTAGAGCGCGAAGAGCCAGGAAAAGCATTCAAAGTTCAAAGACCCATATATTACATCTCAGAAGTGTTAACCCCTTCCAAGCAAAGGTATCCGCACTACCAAAATCTGGTCTATGGTATTTACCTAACTGCCAAAAAGGTGGTTCATTACTTCCAAGACCACTCGGTCATGGTTGTCAGCAGCGCTCCCCTGTCGGAGATCCTGCATAACAGGGACGCCGCCGGCCGACTGGCAAAGTGGGCAATCGAGCTCCTTCCGCTGGAGATCAAGTTTGAAGCTAAGAAAGCAATCAAGTCCCAGGCATTGGTTGATTTTATGGCCGAGTGGATCGAGCAGGAGCAACCAATTCCGAGTGTTCCCGAACACTGGACTATGTTCTTCGATGGACCCAAGATGCTCAATGCCTCGGGGGCTGGCGTGGTTCTTGTCTCTCCCAAAGGAGACCGGTTGAACTATGTCCTCCAAATCCATGTTGACTCATCAAACAATGAGGCCGAATATGAAGCTCTCCTGTATGGGCTCCGCATGGCCATATCACTCGGCATTCGTCGTTTGATGGTCTACGGCGACTCGGACCTCGTTGTCAACCAAGTGATGAAGGAGTGGGACATTCGGAGTCCAGCAATGACCGGATACTGCAACGCGGTCAGGAAGCTGGAGAAGAATTTTGAAGGCCTAGAACTGCATCACATTCCTCGCGCAAAGAATCAGGCAGCAGACGATCTGGCAAAGATTGGGTCCACTAGGCGAGCGGTCCCGAAAGACATATTCCTTGAGCATCTGCGTGCTCCAACAATGGCAGAAGATCCTTTCATAGAGGAGCCCCCGCAAGCAGTCGGTCCATCTGATCCGACTGAGGTTGAAGTTCCAGCTATAGTGGATCTGGTCCACGAAATGTTGGTAATCACTCCCGAGTGGACTCAACCCTATTTGGCATACTTGCTCAGACAAGAACTCCCCGAAGACGAAGAAGAAGCCCGTTGGATCGTCCGTCGATCCAAGTCATTCGAAGTCATGGGAGACCAGTTGTACAAGAAAAGCACCACATGAGTCACCCAAAAATGCATCTCCCCAGAGGAAGGGCTGCAAATCTTACATGAAATACACTCGGGAACTTGTGGCCACCATGCGTCCTCTCGGACTTTGGTCGCTAAAGCTTTCCGAGCGGGTTTTTATTGGCCCCGAGCCAATGAAGCAGCAAGGGACCTGGTGGACCTGTGTGTTGGGTGTCAATTCTACAAGAATAAGTCCCACAAGCCAGCATCCGCACTCAAGACGATCCCGATCACTTGGCCTCGATATGTTCGGTCCCCTTGATAATCCTGAATCCGTCAAGATTTGGAGCAGGGTGAGAAATGATCCATGTCATTTTTTGAAGCACCTCCGAGGTGTCGTTGACATTCCCGAATGTCAATCACCCGCCCATTCAAATCTTGCGGATTCGGCGGCTACTGATGAGGTCGTCTACCATGGGTAGGGTCACAAGGCTGACTTCTTGGCCCACCTAGGGACCCTCATTGACATTGAAGCTCCAGAGGTGGAAGTGCACTCGGTTAGACCTGAAGAGTCACTCGGACGCGCCTGAAGAAACACTCGGATGGCCATAGCCACACTCGGTCAACAGGAACTCAACGGTCCAGGAGACGTAATGTTGAGTAATATGAAGAGACGTCCTCTGGGATTAATCAATCGTGCGTTACCAGTAACGCTCTAGTTAAAGCAGCAGTTCCTGTAACGTAGCTTTAACTAGCATTTATTGCGGCGCTCGGCTGGTGGTGGCGCACTCTATATAAGCCATTACCGGACGCCGTAGCAAGGTTCCGACACTTGTATTCTCCTACTCCCTCATAAGCAAAACAAACCAGCCTCCGGGCTCGAGACGTAGGGCTTGTACCACTTCCGAGTGGGGCCTGAACTCGTACACATCCGAGTGAAACACCTGAGCCGTAGCTAGACTTCGCCCCTCCATTCGTACCCCCTAGTACTATTCTCAGGGTCATTCCCACGACAATAACAATTCTAACATTACATTCTTCTTCTCTCATTTATTCTTATTTCTTCACATTTAGTTCCATTTTCACTTTGTGAGATACGAGGTCCATTTCTCTCTTTTCACTCATTTTTGGTAGATGCTCTGTTTGGCTATGTGTGGTGTGGTTGGTCATTAACAAAAATGCAACAGGGATTGGGTTAATGTACAACCATATGATAAATGTACTCTGAGATAATGATCTATTGCTCATACCAATTCCACAATTGGAGCTAGCTAACTATAGCTGACTTTTTTAATCAGTACGACCAACATGCTGTATTTTTTGCTACTTTAAGATTCTTTCACAAATCAGCTTATATGCTTCCTTCCTTAGGCTACTCATAGTGAGGAGTATCATATACTATTATCATACATATGATACTAGTGTATGATACTACCTTTATAGTGCATAGTATCATAGAGTAGTAGTACCATGTATGATCATATTTATTGTCATGCATGACACAAAGTAGCATAACATTTAACATGATACGGTATCTACCACCCTCTCTTTCTTCTTTAATTTTCTGTCACATCAACATGTTTGCTGTTCCCAAGTGCATGATACCACCTAAGTTACCCCCACTATGGCCAGCCTTAGAAGCTTAATTACTTGATGCGTGCATCAACTGTTGTTAGTAAATGCTAACTGGAGTAGCAAAGTTTATTTTCTCCTAGATATATTAGCTTGAACTAATATATAATGCGACACGTGACATTTACCAGTTGCCTAGAGTTATATATTAACTCTAAGTTGACTGATAAATATTAATCACAAAAGGACAATAATTAGTTGCCGTACTTATTATTTATTATTTTTCAGTACTCCTGTACTGACCCTTTGAAATATTGTGTTTGGCTCAGCGCTTAAAGTTTTTTTTATGTTGGCAAAATCACAGGTTGACATACAAAGCGTACCAACATTTATTATATGGACATCTCAAGGACAATTTATTATGGTAACTTGGCCGTGGGTATTCCATTGTCTAATCTTCTTGTGGGCTTTCCAAAAGACAAAGTATACTGCTAGGAATTTGATGTGATAATCATTTTTTGTTCCTAACCACAAAGATCAGCTACCATACTCACAGGTGGCAATTAATTAGTCGGCATCTTTGTTCAATCTCTCAGAAGAACTAAAGCTTATTATGGTGGATGTCGTGCGATCTTTGTTTACATGAGAGAAGTGATGTTTATGGTACAGTTCAGCTTTAGATAATGAAGTTTTCAACATGAACTTACCTTTGCTCGGTGCTTTTCCCAACAAAACATATATGTTTTTTTCCTTGATGCACTTCAAGTATTTATAACTTCTCAAAAAGGAGAGATCACATGAGGTATAATACACTTTATTATTTACTTGATATCCATAGTTCTACCTTTTTTTACCAAGTTACATCCTATGCAATCTTCCTATTCATCATACATAAAATGGAGCCTTTTTAGTGCACAGATCTTTCTGTTTAGTACATGCCCTGAGACGGCAGAAAATTGAATATGCTCAAGAGAAGGCCTACCTTAATTTTGGATAAAGTTTGAAAATTCTTAGCTTGAAATTTGAAAACAACAACATACTTCTAGAGCTTCTGGTATACAAGAAGTATTGATAGTAGTAAGTTAAATATGTTAGCACGATCATGTAGATGTTTCTGAAGCAGTTTGCGTGTCACGGGTTGCCGTCCAGTATATTGACGCACTGATGTATGAACAATATGAGAAAAGTCCTATTCCGCTTAGCTGTAATTTACAATTTGGTCGCGGGGATGGTTCCATCAAAGAACACAACTAAGACTCAATAGCAACGCATGTTACTAGGGATCTTTGCTTATTTCTTAACTGTCGTGGGACAATAGAAAGGGGTAGTGTAAAGGAGCATGATCTATCGAGATGCCAATGGGTGACACGGTAGTTTTAGCGAGTTCGGGCCTCTCACGGTGGAGATAACAGCCCTACGTCTCGTGCTCCGGAGAGGCTTTGCTTATCTGTCATGAACACGGAGTTATATGGTGTATTTGAAGAGAGGGAGGGGAGACGGATCTCCATGCCTGAGCTAAGTCCTGAGACTAATGGCGAGAGAGCCAACGGAGAAGAATGAGCTCCCCGGGGGGAGAAGAAAAACCGGCCCTGAGCTATGTAGAGCATTTATGCCATAATGTCATCCCACTACGAAGCCTCCACTATAAGGATGATGCCTCGACTGCCTTGTGGGTTGCTAGTCATCGCATATCCGAGTGAGTCAAGATGGCCGAGTGGTTGACTGTCATCCAAGTAGGTGGAATGTACATTTCCGAGTGGATAATATGTATGTATTTATCTGAACCCACCTGATGTGTGGACCCCATGCTGTTATGATATTTCGACCCTTCATGGGCCTACCTGTTTTGTGTATCCCCAACAGTAGCCCCTGAGACTCTGACTGATTGCTGGCGGTCGGTTGGAGTCTGTAGAGTTTGTTGAACTTGAATGTTGTTGTCGGACCTGACCGAGCAGAATGTTCCTTTTTTTGATTTCTCTTCCAGTGGGGGCACGCTGAGTGCACCCACTGGGTGTAGTCCCCAAGCCTCTGTTGGACTAGATGAGTCGGGCAGAGGGTTTAAGTCTTCCAGTGCGGAACTAAAATAAACAGGTGAACTCTGATGCGCTTGGCGTAGTAAATTGTTGCAATCTGGAGCTGAATCAGTCGGACTGATCTTTGTGCGCTGGGCACGGTAAATAAATATAGCCTGGAACTGGTCCAGCTAGGTAAATCTTCGTGTGCTTGGCATGTTGAATGCTTATTGAGTCTGCCTTATATAATTTCTGGATCAAGGTTAAGTCCCCGAGTGTGGATGATGTCCTCACTTGGAATAATTTTTAACTTAGGCGATACAAAGTCGCATCTAAGCCCCCGAGTGTGGATGATGTCCTCACTCGGAGTAGTTTTTAACTTAGGCGATACAGAGTCGCAGCTAAGCTCCCAAGTGTGGATGATGTCCTCACTCGGAGTAGTTTTTAACTTAAGCGATACGGAGTCGCAGCTAAGCCCCCGAGTGTGGATGATGTCCTCACTCGGAGTAGTTTTTATCTTAGGTGATACAGAGTCGCAGCTAAGCCCCCGAGTGTGGATGATGTCCTCACTCGGAGGAGTTTTTTAACTTAGGCGAAATCAGATTCGCTGCTAAGTTGTTCACCCACTGGGGGCGATATAGCATCTGATGTAAGGAAAATCACCGGAGTGAGTGGCGACGCGCAGGGCGTTCGAGTGATGAAGACGCGCCACACGGAGAGGTGACGCGCAGGGCGTTCGAGTGAGGTAGACGCGTCACACTGAGTGGCGACGCGCGGGGTGGCCGAGTCGATCTTGTCGTCAAAGAGGAGTCCGACCAAGTGACGGCGCGCGGGGCGACCGAGTCGACTTGTCGTCGAAGAGGAGTCCGACAAAGTGACGGCGCAAGGGGCGGCCGAGTCGAGCTTGTCGTCGAAGAGGAGTCTGACCAAGTGACGGCGCATGGGGCGGCCGCGTCGAGCTTGTCGTCGAAGAGGAGTCCGACCAAGTGACGGCGCGTGGGGCGGCCGAGTCAAGCTTGTCGTCGAAGAGGAGTCCGACCAAGTGACGGCGCGCGGGGCGACCGAGTCGAGCTTGTCGTCGAAGAGGAGTCCGACCAAGTGACGGCGCGCGGGGCGGCCGAGTCGAGCTTGTCGTCGAAGAGGAGTCCGACCAAGTGTCGTCGAAGTGAAGGATCCGACTGAACTCCTTGGAGTGCTGGACCCAAAATGAAATTGAAGTGTAGTGTTCCAACATGAAGATAAACAACCAAGCGCAGAGGTACACTCGGTGGCATGGCCTCCGAGTGAATGTAATGTGCGACTTACTTAACACTTGATAATGCAAAAATAACTATTTAATTGAATGCAAGGTGTGAAGAATGACTTAGTTGTCTGACGGCGCACGAGGGGCCGAGTGGCGAAGACGTGTTCAACCGATGGCAAAATGAAGGGTGGCCGACTGATGAAGACGCGCCTCACTGAGTGGCGACGTGCGGAGCGGCCGAGTGATGAAGACGTGCATCACGGAGCGGCGATGCACGGAGCGGCGACGCGCGGAGCGGCCGAGTGACGAAGACGTGCATCACGGAGCGGCGACGCGCGGAGCGGCCGAGTGATGAAGACGTGCATCACGGAGCGGCGACGCGCGGAGCGGCCAAGTGATGAAGGTGTGCCTCACCGAGTGGCGACGTGCGGAGCGGCCAAGTGATGAAGACGTGTCTCACCAAGTGACGACGCGCGGAGCGGCCGAGTGATGAAGACGTGCATCACGGAGCGGCGACGCGCGGAGCAGCCGAGTGATGAAGGTGTGCCTCACCGAGTGGCGACGCGTGGAGCGATCGAGTGATGAAGGTGTGCCTCACCGAGTGGCGACGCGCGGAGCGGCTAAGTGATGAAGACGTGTCTCACCAAGTGGCGACGCGCGGAGCGGCCGAGTGATGAAGACGTGCATCACGGAGCGGCGACGCGCGGAGCAGCCGAGTGATGAAGGTGTGCCTCACCGAGTGGCGACGCGTGGAGCAGTCGAGTGATGAAGGTGTGCCTCACCGAGTGGCGACGCGCGGAGCGGCCCAGTGATGAAGACATGTCTCACCAAGTGACGACGCGCGGAGCGGCCAAGTGATGAAGACGTGCATCACGGAGTGGCGACGCGCGGAGCAGCCGAGTGATGAAGGTGTGCCTCACCGAGTGGCGACGCGTGGAGCGGTCGAGTAATGAAGATGTGCCTCACCGAGTGGCGACGCGCGGAGCGGCCAAGTGATGAAGACGTGCATCACGGAGCGGCGACGCGCGGAGCAGCCGAGTGATGAAGGTGTGCCTCACCGAGTGGCGACGCGTGGAGCGGTCGAGTGATGAAGGTGTGCCTCACCGAGTGGCGACGCGCGGAGCGGCCAAGTGATGAAGGTGTGCCTCACCGAGTGGCGACGCGCGGAGCGGCCAAGTGATGAAGACGTGTCTCATCAAGTGGCGTCGCGCGGAGCGGCCGAGTGATGAAGACGTGCATCACGGAGCGGCGACGCGCGGAGCAGCCGAGTGATGAAGGAACGTCCAACAGAGGGACGGCGCGCGGGGCGGCCGAGTGACGACGGAGCGTCCAGCAGAGCGACGGCGCGCGGGGCGGCCGAGTGACGACAGAGCGTCCAGCAGAGTGACGGCGCACGAGGCTGTCGGGTGATGAAGAGGTGTCTCGTCGAGTGACGACGCGCGGGGCTGCTGAGTGATGACGACGTATACAGGTGCGCGACGGCGTACATGACTGCCGAGTAATGAAGATGTGTCTCACCGAACGACGACGTGCGGGGTTGCCGAACGATGACAGCGTGTACAGCTGCGCGACGACGTACAGGACTGCCGAGTGACGGCCGCCGAGCCTGCACGTTAGTTTTCCGAACGTGCCCAAGAAAACGAGGCGTATCCGAGTGTAGCATCTGTCGACCGAACAAATCCGCCGGAGTAAGCCGGAGGCATACCTGTCCAGGTAAACAAAGGCGTACGTGCTCGAGTGTCGAACTGTGCTTGTCAGAGCGTACCAGAGTACAGGCTTGGAGTAGCGGAGCGGCTGGGCCGGCTTGAAGTCAACGCAAGTCGCACGTGCCCTGCAGGTCGGTGCACATGGCTTGCATGGTTAACGGAAAAAGGTGAATCAACGCACCTTTGTTTTGGCCGAGATTACTGCTGGAGATCCTCACTGAATGGCCGTTTATAAGTCAGCCAATTAATCCGGTATTGAAGGTCGCACGTCCTTCAGTTTCCTTTTTTCCTGCATGCAGTTAATCGACCGAGTAAGTGGCCCATGATGCATGCACTTACGAGGCACTGATTCTTTTAATCCCGAACGGCCATCGGTTGCGAGTAGATCGTCGTCACAGCGCGCCTCCGCCATGGAGACCAACGCGGCCGACCGGCGCCGGAGGAAGGAGCGTTGTATGCCTGCGTCGCGTCGGCCCCGCGCCTCCACCGCGAAGATCGCCGCCGAGCAGCCGATAACACGAGGCCGGAGTCGACGACGAGGCGAACGGCATTGACGGTTGTGTGTGTGGGGGTTGAACAACAACGAAGTTGGAGAAGACGATGAGGCGGACGGCGCCGGAGGCCGCGCGTGGCGACGACGAAGCCGGCGGCGCAGGAGCCGTGCGCGGCGACGATGAAGCGGCCGGCGCCGGAGGCCGCGCATGGCGACTACGAAGCGGGCGGCGCTGGAGCCATGCGTGGCGACGATGAAGCGGGCGGCGCCGGAGCCGTGCGTGGCGACGATGAAGCGGTCGACGCTGGCAGCCGCGTGTGGGGCTCAACGAGGCGGACGGCGCCGGCGGCCGTGCGTGGAGGTGCAGTTGCCTTCCGGCTTTCAAGCCGCCGTTGCCGTCACTGGCGACGTCCGGAACGACGATTTAGGTGATCAGCTCACGCGTATGGAAGGTCAACCGACCTAAAGGTCGATAATTTTCCTTGTATGTGATCGGATGGATGTCTGCTTCCTTTCTGTTTGCGACCCTTTGTTCGAGGTGAGGATGAACAGTATGAAAAATGTGTGAAAGTGTGAAGATGTAATCGAATAGAGGGCACTAGCGGGAATCACTCTGCCGCCCGTGGTTAAAGAAATAACCATCTGCATCATGGTTCGATAGACGCCATGCCCCACGGTTGGCACCAACTGTCGTGGGACAATAGAAATGGGTAGTGTAAAGGAGCATGATCTATCGAGATGCAAATGGGTGACACGGTAGTTTTAGCGAGTTCGGGCCTCTCACGGTGGAGATAACAGCCCTACGTCTCGTGCTCCGAAGAGGCTTTGCTTATCTGTCATGAACACGGAGTTACATGGTGTATTTGAAGAGAGAGAGAGGGGAGACGGATCTCCATGCCTGAGCTAAGTCCTGAGACTAATGGCGAGAGAGCCAAGGGAGAAGAATGAGCTCCCCGGGGGGAGAAGAAAAACCGGCCCTGAGCTATGTGGTGGGGGTGGCTTATATAGAGTGCGCCACCCCCTCACCTCCTATGTTACAATGTAGAGCATTTATGTCATAATGTCATCCCACTACGAAGCCTCCAGTATAAGGATGATGCCTCGACTGCCTTGTGGGTTGCTGGTCATCGCATATCCGAGTGAGTCAAGATGGCCGAGTGGTTGACTGTCATCCGAGTAGGTGGAATGTACATTTCCGAGTGGATAGTATGTATGTATTTATCTGAACCCATCTGATGTGTGGACCCCATGCTGTTATGATATTTCGACCCTTCATGGCCCTACCTGTTTTGTGTATCCCCAACATAAGAGAAGATTTATAGATATATAATCCTAATACTGCTTCGAGTGAGGTCACAGAATAGAAATAGTAAGTGATGCACTTAGTGTGTTAATTTTGTATTACATGAAGCACAAACCACAATAATAAGAATGAAAGGAGTAAAAAAATTGTGTGGTCGAGCCTCCATTCAGTCCACATAAGAATCCCATACTAAAAACTCAAAACAGGCTTTCGCCCCGCTTTATATATAAAGCAACAACCAACAGAGTACACGGCCGAACGATACAAGATGATGAGGTGGCCCCCAAACAATGCCGACCCCAGGATAACCGAAGCAAGAACACTACCGGACAATAACACAGGAAGAACTAAGTACACTGTCGCCCTATGTCCTGACACACCTAAGATCCACGACAACGCCCTCAGGAGGGAAGACGGCGCAAAGTGTCGCCGCTGCCGAGTCCAGATGGACAAGGGTCTTCACCCGGAACCCTGACACGAAAGGAGCACCTCGACGACGTCTTCAGGAAGAAAGCGGCGCCCTCGAGGGTCGTCGGCGGCGGCGCCAAAGCGCAGAGCTTTCACTCGGTAACTCCGTCGTGCCACCATGAGGTCTTCAAGACAAGCGCCACGAGACCAGCTCCTATGGAGCCCGCCGAAGAGCCACAGAGAACAGCCGCCAGAGCAACCCACCGCTACCCCTCTTGCCGCCCACACGACCAAGAATGATAGCCACCATCACCCCTATGGAGCCCGCCGGAGAGCCACCCATGTGGCCCACCATCTGGAGCCGCTGCTCCAGCATCCATGTCCGAGAAACCGCCAACGATCCCCAACCCAGCATCCCAACCACGGAAGAAAGAGCGAAAGGGGCCTCCTTTCACTCCTAGCCCGGCATCAGTCCGGAGCCTGGGTCGACAGCTCCACAGTAGGAGGCATCGACGCCTGCATCCCCAGCCAGTCCCGGTGGACTAGGGGGAACGCGACCCGCGGACTACCGACGGTCGTCGCCGAGCGGACTCCCACAACGTCATACCCGTTGCCACGGACACCGAGTTAGCCGACCGTGAAGCGAAATCCCGACCACCGCCAACTCCCGCCGTACCCGCGAGGAGAAGGACCTCATCGCCCGCGGGCACCTCCGGACCACGCCTAACCCCACCTACCCGGGGCATGGGCTCCGACCCGCCCCGGGTCCAACCGGTAAACCCGAGCGCGAGCCCCAGATCCGAAGCCGCCAACGCCTCGCGAGCCGGTGGTGTCGATCGTCCGACACCAGGCCCGCCCCACGAGACATCCGCTCATCACCAGGAGAAGGGGGGTCACATCCACGCCCCTGCGCCACCAGCGGAGGCCCGGCAGTCAGCACCACCATGCCAGCCGCCAGCCCGCATCCCCCACAGCCGCACACCGGCACGAAAGCCACCGCAGCCCGAGCAACAGCAGCCCCAACACCAGCGCCGGCCGCCACCGCGAGGCCCCCAGAACCCCGACCGGATCTGGGTAGAGCCCCCCACCACGACGGGCGCACGCCGTCCTGCAGACGCCGCCGAACCAGGCCCGACGCAACCCCTCCCCCTTGCGCACCAGGCCCTGCGCCACAGGGCACGCCCCGCGCCAGATCTAGCCGGGCGCCTGCCTGCCCGCCACTGCCAGAGTAGGATGACCTCGCAGCCGCCGCACCCCGTCGGACCAGAAGATGGCACCGCGCCTCCGAAGACCGACGCCGCACCAGCCTGCGCGTCCGGCGTCGCGCCGCCGAGCCCCGCGTAAGGCCGGCGTCTCCCTCGGGCTGTTGTCCCGCGCCAGCCAGGGCCCCCGAGCGGAGAGGAGGGGAAGGCCCCGCCGCCGCCCACGCCGGCCGGGCTTTGCCCGGCGGCGCCGCTAGGCGGCGGCAGGGGAGAGTGGCCGGGGAAGGGGGCGAGAGGGCGGCGCTAGGTTTCCCCCGTCCGCCCGCGGGAGCGGCTCGGGGGAGGGGGTGTGTGTGTGTGTCCCCATACTAAAAACTTAATATGCTGCAAACAAATATATTGAACACAATATGCACCACATCAGCTATGCATTTAATCAGTTGTAATGTTATGAAGTTCATGTGAGTGCCAAGTTTCGAGCATATTGCAAAGTGTGTTAATAGAGTTAGTGTCTAGCTTTAGCAGCTTTAGTTGCTCAGGCCAAGCTTTCAAATTTGAGCAGTTACAGAAACCCTAGCCCTGATATCATTAAATATCGTATTGTATGTCTTGATGTCATGGTAGTATGTGTCCTTTCGCCAAAGTAATGTATGTCTTGATGTCATTAAATAATGTTATTATATGGTTTCATGACCTCTACAGGAATCTCCCAAATGTTGAAGGCAACTGCCTCAAGATTGTTTGGCCCTTTCTTTAATTGGATAGACATGTGAATGGTTTGGCTTAAGTATCTCGGAACCAAAAAAAAATTGTGCACAGTTCAAATTAACTCTTAAGGTTGTCCAAGCTACTATGTCGGTTGACAATAACTTTCAGGGCCTATTTTGGATGCTCTTGAATTTATGCTGCCATCGTGGAACCTTGGTGTTGAATGACTAGAATATCTTAGTTCTGCCATCACTGTAGCAATGTAGACGTTGTGTATTAAATTTATCAGTGCAGATGTCTGTGTGGCTATTTTGGCTTATCTTTGCTATCATGTTTAAAATTTGTATGATTTGTAATCTCCCAAATGATCTATTACATTTTCCCATTGTGTTTTCGTTCTAACGCTGTGCTAATTGGAGACAGTCAGTTCAATCCTATACCCTAACTGCTCATGTCCGATGCGTCATTGCGCTAGAAACTTCTATTGCATAGCTGTTTATTGATCTTGCTGATGTTTTAAGGCAGACCTGGTTGTCACTAAGTTCATTGTGACAAGTCATGTGTACATCCAGAGCACCTGGGCTTTCATTCCGAACTATGATTCAGAGGTCACTCTGAAAAGATCTGTAACATTTAATTTGTTGATGCAGCTAATAATTATGTTAGATTGCTATGGAACATTCTTGTTTCAAGTAGTTCATTATGCAGATGCAGTAATAGAATGGTTGGAACTTCAGTGCAATGCTGGTGTGTGCTTCTACCACCTAACCGAGAAGAGAAGCCCCAGAACACATACATTGGAATAACTCACTTGGAATAACACAAAAATGTATACAAATTACTTCTTGTCAATTTAGTTACGTAGTAAACATCTTTGCATATACATCAATCCATAACTTATATTGCCAAAATCAACGGTTGCGGCAACGTGCGCCATCAATGATCTAGTGCATAAATACGACTCGACAACCAACCATCCGGTTTCTACCATTTTAGGGTTTTATCGCTATTTGGAACAGATATAGGGGAATTTCGACAAAATGTGTCTGACACGAGTGGTAGCCAGCCACTCACGCCGACTCCCAGTGGGCCTGGTGCCATGCTGGTGCGCTACATGCACACAATTTATGGCAAGAGACATTGCACCAAACTGTCCATTAATATTTTCTCTGTCCGGAATTATTTGTGGGAGAAATGAATATATATAGACGTATTTTAGTTCTAAATACATTCATTTTTATCCATTTCTGCGATAAGTAATTTCGGACGGAGAGTACAAGTTAGTGGACTCGAAAACCATCTACTCCTTAGTATTTTCAACTTCTTGTTGTAAAGTGCCATTTAGTGCTTGTTTTTGTTCTCGAGATCTGCATTTACTCTTTTACTAAGGCATTGACGATGAAGTGAATTAATCAATCGTGGAGGAATTACTCGGCACATGGGCAGAACATGGTGATGGTGTTCGTTGCAAAACTCTTAGTCCCTATAGGAAGCTAGCTCCACAGGGATGCTTCCGCACAGCTAGTTAGCAGGTTGAGGTCTCGTTCGTTAACGAAATTAACCAGACAAATCGCTCCATCAATTAAAAAAGTCCCTGCACCATCATCCATAGAATAAAGAAAGAGCTTTCAGTCTGTCAATCCTTGCTATGTCTGGACCTGGTAAGTTTTGTCGTGTTAAGTCAAATTAAGCCGCAGGCTCCAGGCCTGGTGGTGCCCTTCCGTTAATTCCTTTAAGTTTCAGTCTTGCGACCATACTCCCCCTCGGAACCCAAAGACTTTCACTTCTCATAAGGTGCCGGCAGAGTCCTATAAGCAACATCCGTCGATCCCTGATTGGCATCGTTTATGGTTGAGACTAGGACGGTATTTGTTCGTCTTCGAACCCCCAACTTTCGTTCTTGATTAATGAAAACATCCTTAGCAAATGCTTTCGCAGTTGTTCGTCTTTCATAAATCCAAGAATTTCACCTCTGACTATGAAATACGAATGCCTCCGACCGTCCCTATTAATCATTACTCCTATCCCGAAGACCAACACAATAGGACCGGAATTCTATGATGTTAGCCCATGC
Organism: Elymus sibiricus; assembly: GCA_039707655.1. Taxonomy (NCBI): domain Eukaryota; kingdom Viridiplantae; phylum Streptophyta; class Magnoliopsida; order Poales; family Poaceae; genus Elymus; species Elymus sibiricus. The sequence goes on along the minus strand of CM077663.1, from coordinate 320,552,417 downwards.
TAATGTATCCAAAGCAATGGCTTGCTTTGAGCACTCTAATTTCTTCAAAGTAACGATGTCGGAAACACGACCCGACCAATTAAGGCTAGGAGCGTGATGCCGGCCGAAGGGTCGAGTAGGTCGGTGCTCGCCGTGAAGCGGACCAGCCAACCCGGCCCAAGGTCCAACTACGAGCTTTTTAACTGCAGCAACTTAAATATACGCTATTGGAGCTGGAATTACCACGGCTGCTGGCACCAGACTTGCCTTCCAATGGATCCTCGTTAAGGGATTTAGATTGTACTCATTTCAATTACCAGGCACTAATGCTCCCGGTATTGTTATTTATTGTCACAATCTTTCCGTGTCAGGATTGGGTAATTTGTGCGCTTGCCCCTTTCTTGGATCAGACGAACTACGTCAGGCGTTTGCGAGCTCCCTCTACATATATATTGTACGCCAGTCGACTGCAACTCAAAAGAGGTCGAGATTCGATCGAGAGCAGTGGCCATGAAAATGGATCAGAGGATGATCATCGTGTCCTCGGCCGTCGGTTCTCTGCTCGGGTTGCTGAGTGCCATCCTGGGGTTCTCAACCGAGGGCACGAAGCTCACTGTATGTAAGCTAGCAGCAACGGAGCTATGTGTAGTTCTGAGGGGGCCTCTGCCCCACCCCCCCACCCCCCCCCCCCCCCCCCGCCCTTGCATAATTACTAAAGGAAACCATTTTTAGAGCATTAAAGAGGAAGATTTCTGGTCATGGGGTTTCCAGACAGACTTGGGAATTTCTCAGTACGATCCTGCTATAAATTGATGATCAAAATGCTACGAGATTTGGATGCAGCATCAAGTGCAGGCAGGCCTACAAACGATTCGAGTTCGGGCGAGTTTGAGTTGGCTCAGCTCAACTCATATTAAAAGTCGAGCGATCTCATACAGAGTGAAGCTCAAAGTCAAGCTGTAGAACATGACTCGTGCTCAGCTTGTAACGATCTCGAGTAGATCTCGAGCTATGAGATGATACAAATTATAAATTTATGGTGATTATTCCAACTAAATAGGCTCAACACGACATAAGAAAGCACGAAAAAAATTATTCCAATCAATATTGTGATAATATAAATTTCTTCAAAGTAGTTTCACTTATTCTCTCATAACCGAAAGTTTAGTATCAAAATAAGATCATGATTCATGACAAACATATAATTGGAAAAACAAATCATCGGCCAAAGACCATAATAAGGCCTAAATCTTCTCTCCACTTAATTAAGCTTCCATGCTTGTTGGTAAATAACATGGAGAAAAATCATGGACAACATATATGGTAATATAAATTATCTTATTTCCATTTAATATATGCCATGATCATTTAACATAATGATATTATGTCGAGCTATCGAGCTAAAATCAAACGAGCTAGTATTGGCTCAAGATCGGTTTGTTTCTCGGTCGAGCTGTACAAAATGTTCAAACTCGGCTCATTTATTTTCGAGTTGATCTCGAGTCGAGCTAAAAAACGAGTTGATCTTGAACGGCTCAAGAGCCTCGAGCTTTTCTTGCAGCCCTAAGTGCAGGTGGACCAGACAAACTATTTTTGAAGAAATTATGGAGCCTCCCAGTACCACCGAATGTTAGAAACTTCTGGTGGAGAGTGATCAGGGGCTTTGTCCCTTCACGAGTTGTCTTATGTACTAGGCATATTGAGCGTATTGGATTCTGTGAAGTGTGCGGGCAAGAAGAGAGCATCAGGCATGCCATTTTTTAGTGTACATGGGCTAAGCTATTCTGACAGGAGATTAAAAACAATACGTCCATCAAAGTGCTGGCACTACACCCTGAAACCTGGGCTATGGACATGGTGGAGGGAATCAAGGTACAAAAAACAGAAGCATGTGTTATTCTATGCGGTGCTTGGGCTATGTGGACGGAGAGAAATGCACGCACCCACGGAGAGAGCTCAAGATCGATTATTCAATCGGTGAAATGGGCTACTGATGTAGCTTATGAACTAATTGAGATTGGAAAGCAGCAGTCGACAGTAAGTCCCAAAAAGAAACAGAAATGGAAGCCACCAGACCAGTCCTATCTGAAAATAAACGTTGACGCAACATTTGACGTTGAGACACATCACGGAGGCATTGGCTTGGACATTCGGGATCATGAGGGCAAACTTGTGAGAGCTCAGGCAAAATGGTACGAGCATGGTCTCTGCTATGGCAATGGAATCATTTGCAATTCCAGATGGTACCCAACTTGCATTGTATCTCGGTTACAGAAAGGTGATAGTTGAAACTGATGCCCAAAGTTTGGTGAAGTTGTGGAATTCTCCAGGCTTTGATCGTTTGGAGATTGCGACCACAATGAAAGAAATTCAAGAGCTTTGCGGGAATTTTGAGGAGTTTCGCTTAACGTTCATTCCGAGAGAGGAGAGAGGTGAACGAATTAGCACATCTTTGCGCTAAACACTGTAATTCCTCCAGGAGACGATGTCTTTGGATTAATTATGTTCCGGCCTTCCTCACGGCTTGTGCGACGAAGGAATGTACTCCCGCTACTTAAATCAATAAAGCTCTTGACTATAAAAAAAATAGATTCTTTTTGTATGTGTGTGCATGTCTGTAGATTCTGTACATGTGTGTTCTTCTGACTCATAGTCTACTCCGTATGTCGCAGGTTTCGGACGCGTACGCGGGTGAAGGGGTGTGCCATAACCCGCAGAACCCGGCGGCCGGGCTAGGGGCCTGCGCGGCCATCTTTCTGGTCATAGCCCAGATCACCTTCGCGGCCGTCGGCGGCTGCTGCAAGTCACGCGCCATCCCTTCCGAGACCAAACGGATCATCGGCGTCGTCTGCGCCGTTTCCTCGTGGTGAGTGATCGATTTGCATGCGGCCACCAGGGGCGTGGGTGGCGAACCGCAACTGACTAAAACGTGCACGCAGGATCTTAGCGATAATCGCGTTCGGGCTGCTGGTGGGGGGCGCGGCGGCGAACACCCCCGGGACCCGGGTAGGGCACGGACTGTGCGACGAGGCCATGGACGGCCTCTTCGCCGGAGGAGCCGTGCTCACGTTCGTCGCCACGGCCCTCGGGGTCTCCTCCTACGTCATGCTCCGAACGCAGCCGGCCGCCGCAGCCACGCCCAAGGAAAGCGAGAAGATGCCAACGGGCGCCGTCGGGCGGTCGGGGTCGCGACGGGGCAGCCGCAGTTCCCGCAGCAGGCTTCTCCCCAGGGGCAGGCGCCGGCGAACTACCAGCAGTACTCTCCGCCGCCCCAGGGGAAGGGGTACGGCCAAGCGCCGAACGCGCAGTTCCCTCCTGCCGCTTCTCCTCCATGCGGCCAAGCGCCCAACCCCCCTCCCGCTCCCGCTCCGGGCGACGGAGCGCAAGCACCGAACCAGCAGCAGCAGTTCCCCACTCCTCCTGCACAAGGCTACGGGGCGCACGCGCCGAACCAGCAATTCCCCACTGCTTCTTCTCCTCCTGCTCAGTTCTATGGTGGACCGCACTGTAAGTTAGGGATTGCATGCATCGATGATTCTCATTGATGGTGCGCTAGGCACATATATAGGTACAAGGGGTGCAACTCATGTCTTGTCTCCCAAGTTACATATACAGAATACAAAGAGAGAAAGACGTGACAGGTGCAATATACAACCAAGACCTATAGGACATGTTACGCAGAGTCTACATGTTCAACACCCCCCGCAGTCAAAGCGTCGCCGGAGACGTAGAGACTGGACCGAAAGCCCTCAAACATGGAGGTTGGTAGTCCCTTTGTCATGACGTCGGCGAACTGTTGATCGGTGGGTACGTGTAAGACTCGAATGCGAGCAAGCGCTACCTGCTCGCGAACGAAGTGAATGTCGAGCTCAATGTGTTTGGTGCGTCGATGATGAACAGGGTTGGCCGAGAGGTAGACGGCAGACACATTGTCACAGAAGACAAGTGTGGCCTTAGCAACCTCGAACATCAACTCCTGCAGCAGCTGTCGTAGCCAGGAACACTCCGCAACAGCGTTTGCCACAGCGCGGTACTCCGCCTCGGCACTTGAGCGGGACACCGTGGGTTGTCGTTTAGACGACCACGATATCAAAGAGGGCCCGAGGTAAACACAGTAGCCAGAGGTGTAGCGGCGTGTGTCTGGGCAGCCGGCCCAATCCGCGTCAGAGTAGGCAACAAGGTCGGTGGCGGAGGAGGCTGTCAAGGTGAGACCCATGGCCATAGTGCCGCGGATGTATCGAAGAATACGCCTCACCAATGCCCAGTGCGTGTCGCGCGGAGAGTGCATATGAAGGCACACCTGTCCGACAGCATACTGAAGATCCGGCCGCGTGAGTGTGAGATACTGCAGAGCACCAATGATGGATCTGTAGAAGGCGGCGTCGGACGCTGGAGTTCCCTCAACAGCGGACACCTTGGCCTTCGTGTCAATAGGTGTGGTAGCAGCCTTGCAGTTAAGCATGCCTGCTCGCTCCAGAATCTCATGGGCGTACTTCTGCTGATGCAGAAAGAAGCCGGTGGGATGGCGAGTGACCTCAACACCGAGGAAGTAGTGCAGAGCTCCCAAATCCTTGAGGGCAAACTCAGCGCTGAGATGAGCAGTGACCTGCTGGAGGATCACAGAGAAGGATGCTGTCAGGATGATGTCGTCGACGTATAGGAGGAGGTACGCAGTACCGGCGCCTTGATGATAAATGAAGAGGGAGGCGTCGGATCGTGAGGACCGAAACCCCATCTGCTGAAGAAAGGCCGCCATGCGTTGGTACCATGCCCGAGGTGCCTGCTTCAAGCCATAGAGAGACCTGGAAAGCAAACACACATGATCTGGGTGTGCGGCGTCGACGAACCCGGTTGGCTGCTGGCAGAAGAGCTGCTCCTGAAGATGACCGTGTAGAAAGGCGTTGGACACGTCCAGCTGGTGAACGGGCCACGCACGGGAGACTGCCAGCTGGAGGACAGTGCGGATGGTACCCGGTTTGACAACCGGGGCGAAAGTGTTGGTGAAGTCGACTCCAGTGCGCTGTCAAAAGCCGCGTACCACCCAGCGCGCCTTATGGCGCTCAAGAGATCCATCTGGGCGAGTCTTGTGACGAAAGACCCACTTGCCGGTGATGACGTTGGCATGTGGTGGCCGGGGAACAAGCTGCCAAGTGTCGTTGCGCTGAAGAGCGTCAAACTCCTCTTGCATCGCCGCAAGCCAGTTCGGATCCCGAAGGGCTGCGCGAGCAAAGGACGGGAGTGGTGACGGTGAAGATGTCGAGGCAGCACATGCATACTCGCCAGGGGGGTAGCGTGTACTAGGCCGGAGTGTCCCGGTGTGAGCCCGGGTGACAACCTCGGAAGGAGGCCCGGTGGGGCCAGCCGCCGGTGCAGGGACCAGAGAGCCGGGGGTGGCGGCATCAGAGGAGGCGGCGGAGCCCGAGACGTCCGAAGGGGCCGTCGGGGGCGAAGGCGCCGCGGGGGAGCCCGAGACGTCCGAAGGCCCGGCAACCGGCAGGCCCGGCAAGCCCGGCATGCCCGGCATGCCCGGCAAGCCCGGGGACGCCGCACGGGGTGCCGGGGTGCGACTCGGTGACGGCAGCAGGCCAGAAGATGATGTAGAGACGGGCTGCGACGAGTCCCCGTGCCACGGGAGGGCGGCCTGAGAGGCCGTGGGTGGCTTGACTGGAGAAGGTACCTGCTGAAAAGGGAAGACCATCTCGTCAAAGTACACGTGCCGCGAGGTGTAGACGCGGTGGGACACGGGATCATAGCACCGGTAACCTTTGGTGTTAGGAGGATAGCCAAGGAAAATGCAGGGAACAGACCTAGGCGCGAGCTTATGAGGGGTGGTGGACGCGGTACTAGGATAACAGAGGCAGCCAAAGATGCGAAGACCGTCGTAAGATGGAGGCGCACCAAAGAGAAGCTGATGAGGTGCGTAGTTCCAACACGGACGACATGGGCGGATGTTAATGAGAAGTGTGGCGGTGGCGAGGGCGTCCGGCCAAAACCGGGGAGGCACATTAGAGTGGAAGAGTAATGTGCGGACTCAGTCATTAAGAGTGCGGAGGATGCGCTCGGCGTGACCGTTCTGTTGAGACGTGTAAGGACAGGTGAGGCGGAAGATAGTGCCGTGGGTGGCAAGAAGGTGGCGAACGGCAGCGTTGTCAAACTCTTTTCCGTTATCAGTCTGGAGTGCTAGGATGGGACAAGCAAATTGGGTGGTGACATAGGAATAAAAGGCGGTGAGCGTGGCCAATGCGTCGGACTTGCGACGAAGAGGAAACGTCCACACATAGTGAGAGAAGTCATCCAAAATCACCAAGTAATATAGATAGCCCGTGTTGCTTGCAACCGGGGATGTCCAGACATCGCTATGTATTAAGTGAAACGGAAAAGTAGCAATAGTGGTAGAAGCACTAAAGGGTTGACGGACGTGTTTGCCAAGACGGCAGGCCTCACAAGTGTGGTTATCAACCTTATTACATGAAAAGGAAAAACTCTGAAGAATATGACGCAAAACGGTGGAGTTTGGGTGACCCAGGCGAGCATGCCAAAGATCGACGCCGGCGGCGAGGGAGACGGGTCTGGTGGAGGTGGCGGTAGTGGGATGCACCGGGTAGAGATCTTCAGGGCTGTCACATCGGTGCAGCACCATCCGGGTACGGGCGTCCTTCACAGAAAAACCGATAGCGTCAAATTCAACAGTGAGAGGATTCTCACGGGCAAGACAACGAATAGAACAAAGATTCGTGACTAAGTCAGGAGAAACAAGAACGTTAGACATGTTGATAGGTGTAGACGAAGAGGGAAACGATGTATGACCTATATGGGTGATGGGTAGGGATGAACCATTACCAACGGTGATGCGAGTAGGAGTATGAACGGGAGTGGAGGAGATGAGGTTACCGGGATGAGAGGTCATATGCACGGTGGCACCCGAGTCCATGTACCAGTCACCACCGCCCCCATAGTTGGTGGGAGAGGGGGCGGAGTGAAGTGCCGCCAGCAGGGCGGGATCCCATGGCGCAGGCGCCTGCAGTGGGAGGGTCCTGCCGTAGGGGGTCCCTCCGTAGGGAGGCGTCGGTGCAGCGGGGTAGCCGCCGGGCATCGGCGGGGCAGGCAGGGCCGGGAGACCAGCAGGTCCGGTGGTGCCGAGGTAGGCCTGGTGGCGCGGTGGAGGGGGCCCGAGGAGACTCGGCGCAGGGGGCCGAGGCACCGGCATCGAGTAAGCGTGGACGACTCCAGTCCACGGGTTCGGGCCGTAGGTCCATGGCCGGGTAGGCTGCTGCGGACGAGGCCCCCCGTACGGCGGCGGCTGCTGCTGCTGCGGCTTCGGACGGCCGCCGCCGCGGCGGTTGTTGCGCCGGCCACTGCCGCCACCGCCACCGCCTTGCTGCTGCTGCGGCGGGAGAGGGAAGAACCCCGGTGGAACGGCGGGAGCCGAAGGCCGAGGCGCGGGAGGCGGAGCGCCGCGTGAGAGACCCGCGGCGAGGGCGGTGTGCTGGACCCGCCGCTTAACCTGCTTCATCCGGCGTTCCTCCAAGCGAAGGTAGGCGACGAACTTGGGGAACGAGGGATTCGGCATCAAGGTGAGGTTGGAGGCGGCGTTGCCGAAGTCCTCGTTGAGGCCGGCGGTGAGCGTGCTGAGGAGGGTGTCATCATCGATCATGGCGCCTATGTCGCGAAGTTCATCGGACAGCGTCTTGAGGCGGCGGCAGTAGTCGTCGATGGACTGGTCATCTTGGTGACAGCCAAAGAATTCTTGCTGCAGAAAGACACGGCGCTGAAGCTTGTTGTCGGTGAAGAGGCCGTTGAGTTTGACCCAGACGGCGTGCGCATCATCGCCCTCGCTGATGACGGTGTGGAAGAGATCCTTGGAGATGGTGAGGAAGAACCACCGGATTAGGGTGGCGTCGATGGCGGTCCACTCGGAGTCGTCCTTCATGTCGATGGAGTGGACGGAGCCGTCGATGTGATCCACGACGTTGTACTCGCGGAAGACGAGCGAGAAGTAAGTCTTCCACGCGTAGTACGAGGAGTCATGGGGGTCGAGAGTGACGGGGACGCGCCCATGAATGTTGAGGTTGCGGATGTCGGCGGGATCGGGGCCGGCGAAGGTGTTGGTGATGCGGCGGCAAGAGGCGGCGGCAAGATGCGGCGGCGAGATGCGGCGGCAAGATGCGGCGGCAAGAGGCGGCGGCAAGATGCTGCGGCAAGAGGCGGCGGCAAGAGGCGGCGGCAAGAGGCGGCGGCGAGATGCGGCGGCAAGAGGCGGCGGCGGCAAGATGCTGCGGCAAGAGGCGGCGGCGGCGGCTGGGGAGGAAAGTTAGGGTGGAGGAGTAGGGTTTAGGGTAAGCGGCGGCGGCGGCAAGAGGCGGCGGCGGCGGCTGGGGAGGGAAGTTGGGGTGGAGGAGTAGGGTTTAGGGTAAGCGGCGGCGGCGGTAAGAGGCGGCGGCGGCGGCTGCACGAGGCGGCGGCGGCGGCTAGGGCAGCGGAGGAGGAAGGATCGGTGTGCTATGTAATACCATGTAAGTTAGGGATTGCATGCATCGATGATTCTCATTGATGGTGCGCTAGGCACATATATAGGTACAAGGGGTGCAACTCATGTCTTGTCTCCCAAGTTACATACAGAATACAAAGAGAGGAAGACGTGACAGGTGCAATATACAACCAAGACCTATAGACATGTTACGCAGAGTCTACATGGTCAACACGCACACGCCGAGCCAGCAGCCCCGCCGCCTCCCAAAGGAGATGAACAGGTGTAACCCGCGCCGCCTGATCAACCATTCCATGGATGGATCATGCACTCGCGCTACATTCTGTGATTTCGATCGTTATTGTGAATGTACCGTGTTTGTCTCTCCATCACTTCCGGATGCGTCGTATTCTTGTGTTACTTCTAGAGGTTCTGCAAAGCTTTTTTTTTAATGATTTACGTTTGCTGTTGAGATTTCTCATGTAATCTCGAGAGAGTCAACGACGCCGCAGTTAATGCTTGCTTAGTGCTTTCCATGTTCTCATGTTTAGGACATGGCTAATCGTATAGCCGGCTGTGCGCTATATGATGTTGTCATGTTATGTAAACTTATCATTTAATAAGCTTAACAGAGGTTAGAGTTTGATTTCGATAAGCTGCATAAATTCAAGGTAAAACAGATTTCACTTCTAATCGTCCCTCTCTTCCTAATTAATTTGAGAGGTAAAAACACCATGTCATCGTGTTCAAAAAAAAAAAAACACCATGTCATCGAGCATGATGTGGGAGGCGAGAGGCGGCCATGAGGATTGCGCCGATGAATGGGATGCTCATGGATCGCTCGATGTCGGAACGTTCAGATGCGCGAGTGTTTGGGCAACTCAGATCGTGACACATGTGAAGATGAAGCGGGCGTGTGCGGCAAGGTGGCGGCGTAAGGGACGGAAGAACGGGCGAAGAGAAGACGGGTGTCCATGGCGGCGACGACCTTGACCGGCCATCTTGCTTCCACTTGAGCGGCTGTCCAATGGAAAATGAGAGAGAAGACGTACGGACGAGGGGAGCCGGAGGAAAATACGCTGTTTTTTAGGTATTTTTTGGTTGCTAAAAAGAGGCCTGGAAGAGAATTTGTATAGCCGTGGGATGAAGAATGAATGGTGCGGGAGTACAGCTGGGAGCACGGCGCGGGAGCAGGCAAGCCCCGTCCTTAGATCAGTGAGAAGGTCGCTCGCTGGAGACGCGAATCCAGGAAGGAGTTACCACGTCTGCCATCGCCGGCAGGTAAATTTGCGTACTGTTCTTCCTTTATCACATTTGCTTCCATCTGCTTACTGTTGATGGCGGTTAATTGATTTATTTCTGTATTTATGTTAGACTGGAGGATGTAAATACTACGTAGTACTGGTTGGATGACCCTAACAAACCCTTTGTAAGGCAGCTCATTCTTGATCTCCTTGGTCAACTCGGAGAAGTAATTGAGCAGGACAAAGCGACGCAGAGGCTGGAGTTGCTCGCAGCTCAACAAAAGTATGTTCACGTGCAGCTGAACAGAGGTTTTTTCATGTGCTCGTAGCTGTTAATGAAGAGTTTAGGTGAGAGAGATAATTCAGAGACTCAATGTTATCTTTTGGAGAGAAAATGAGATGCAACCTGCTGCATTCTTATGCAGAGATAAATGTGATATCATGCAAGTGTTTGTTGGCATGCTTGAATGCAATGTAATGTTAATTCAATATATGGTCTGATATTGCAATTCTCTTTAGAGTTTCAGAGCTTATATTCTCTTTGGCATCAGGTTTATATTGGACAGAACAGAAGCAAAATTCAGAAACTCACAGAAATTTCTGAAATAGTACATTTTGATGCCCACAAATCCACAGAAATAGTACATCTTTCACATCACTCAAGACATAACTGATGCCCAAAAATTTATATACATTTTGCATGAACCAGAGCATGCTTAACAGTCAACTATCACATGCGCCGCGCCGGCCTGAACTGCAAGAGCGATGTTGGGCATGGGTGCGCGTGGCCAGAGCAGACGCAATATTTTCTTTGGATGATAAAAATACACCCAAAGTGGGAACAAAATATTTGTTTTGAAGCGCACAAAAGGTTCAGTGCAGGACATAACAAAGATAGAACAGAAAAGAGCTAGTAGTTCATTACATGGCAAGTATAGGATCGTCTAATTTATTACAAAGTTTTCTCCACATCAGTCGCTCATGCAGTTCAGGACATAATGATAAAAAGAACAAGTTCATTGCATGACTTGTCTTGACAGAACTTGGCCATTGTGCTCAACAAAAGCATGAGTTCAGGTGCAATTTCAGCTACTTCATTCATGAAAATAGGAAATCGTCAGGAAAATCAGTGAACTGTGGTGCATTCTGGGTAATAGGCACTTCCTCTGCTGGAACAAAATGTGTCGCTTCTCTGGTTTGGGCTCCACTGCCCTCTCCTATTGCAATAGCAACACTTCCTCTTGCTCTGTTTGTAGCAACTCCTCTGCCTCTAGTTGTGTTAGTAGCAGCACCTCTTCCTCTAGCTCTGTTTGCAGCTCCTCCTCTTGCTTCGCTACTTGTTTCTGGCGCATCTCCTTCAACCCGAGTAGATGGTGCTGCCCTATTTCTTCTCGCCCTTCCTCTTGCCATTGCTGTCGTGACCCTTCCCCGAGGGATTGAGTCCCTGGCTCCAGCAACAAATGTTGACTCAGGGAGACGGACATTTTGTCTGGGTGGTGCATAATGATTTCTCTCCTAAACAAGGAAATGACAACAAAGTTAAATTCAGAGAGTACTAGATCAGCATCTAGTCTTCTTAGCCCATTGAAAATCAGACAAACTTCATTACCTGTTCCTGCATAGTGTAGATCATGCTGCCTCTTGTTTGTGTTGGATCCTTCCATGGATTAACTTTGTGTGGCGCTACATTCTACAAAAGGAGATTATAGTATTTAATTCAATAATTGCAGAAATTGGAAAACAACAACGTTAGTATGAAAACGTACAGTACATGAATGATGCTTGGAACATCTGGTTCCTCCTCTTCTTCTGTAATAGGTGTTGCTCTACTGCTTTGATATTTTTGATGACCCTTCTTGTTGTGATCAGCACCTCCACAAACTGAGCAGTGCATTGTAGCACCATGCCTGGTAACCACCCCCCCTCCTCCTCCCAAGCTTATCTAATTTCTCCTCCGGATCTTTCTTTCTATTTTTCTTGGGCCTTCCCATCACTTTAGTGTACAGTGGTGGATGAACATCAATCCCGTTCATTTTTTCCCAAAACACTTTGTCCCTCATTGGCATTAAAGGAGTCCCATAGGCCTTCTTGTAAGTTTCTACAGTGTAACATTCATGCATCAGGCTTTCAGGCTCAATCCTCTCACTTCTAGCACAAGCTATGGCATGATGGCATGGAACTCCTGACAATTCCCATCTGCTCATTATCTCTGAACTCATGTTTGAACTTATTAGTGAGGAATGGTGCACTCACGGATTTGACATTCCATACTTTACTGCAAGTGTGAATTCCACAACACTTCTTTATCAAGAAACTGCCTGTCCTTGCATCCTTGGAGGCATTCATGTACCATGGACACCCTTGTATGCAAACAACATCCAATCTGGTGGATGAATTCCTAATCTTCCTGACCTTCACCCTGTTCCTGACTACGTAAGAATCTAAAGCAATTCTCAATTCCTTCACATCACCAAAGACCATACCAAGTTTGAATTCTGGTGAATTCATGTGAGTCTTTGAATTAAATATATTGAAGTTGTACTTAATTTTGTCCCTCTCTTCTTTAGACAGGTTTAAATGTGAGTCATCCAGTACATCTTCGGCCAGTTCTTCTTCAAAGTCATCTACAATATGTTTCTCCTTGTGATCATCAACTTCCTTGTCCAAATTCTTTTCAAAAAGGTCATCATCACCTTCATTTACATCATAATCACTTTCATAGAAATCTTCGTCTGTAGAATCATCACTACCTTCATCAGCTTCTTGCTCTTCCACTTCAACATGACACCCTGAAGAAGATCCTGCACCCATATAAGAAAAAACCCTAGCTCTCTTATTTCTGGTGTTGTTTCCAACTATTTGGCAAGAACCTACAGCCTCCTTGCCCTTGCTACACTTGCTAGGACTGATAACTAATGGCAATTCAGTTACCCCATCTAGGAGCACATCATCTTTCACAAGGCTGTGCAGAGTATCACCATGGTCAACAACCAAAACTAGATTTTTGTGCTCTGCTGATGCAGCAATCATTGCTAGCATGTCTGCATCACAAGTCAACTCCTTTAATCCATCTTCACATGTTCTTCCAGGCTGCACCCAGTACACATCATGTTTGGAGCCAGCTCTATCATGACCCAACTGCTTCAGAAAATCATCCGTCCAAAGGGTTGACCATGTGTCACTATCACACTTGTCAAACCAGTCAACTTCATAGTCCATGTACCTCTTGTTGCTTCCATTTCCACAGAAAAATCCCTTGTGCCGAATCTCAACAGTAAATAGACCATCAAAAACTCCTACATTCAGAATTTCCAATTGAAAACAATCAGCAGTGCTTTGAGTTAAGACAATGTACATCAATTAAGTACTTTCAGTTATAAAAATGTGCAAAACAGTTAGAAGATCCACTTATAACAGTGTGCGACAAAACAACATATTCAGTTCTGGCAGCTGCAAGAAAATTCAGTTCTGACAGCGTAAAAGTTCAGAAGATTCAGTTATGACAGCGTCAAAAATTCAGAGAATCAGTGAGCATAAAATTCAGAGAATTCATTTCACAAAACTCAGTTAACATTCAATACGTTCGGCTAAAAACGTAGCACATTTAGTTCACAAATTCAGTTTTAACAAGGGCAAAACTGCGGCACATTCAGTTCTCAAAACTGCACTCAATTTACATTCTGTCACATTCAGTTCTAACATGGTCAAAATTGCAGCATATTCAATTTTAAAAAATCGGTAACATGCTCTAGGGCTACTGTGACGCCGGCGACGACGACAGCCGGCATCACCATAGTATCGGCGGATCATCCCAGACTCCACCGCCTCATCGCGCTCTTGACGCCAACAGCGTTGCAAATGGCGGTTCATGTAACATTTGAGCAACAAATTAGACAGGTATCTGGACATTCACGTAACAAGTTCAGAAAATTCAGGGATCTAGCTAATTCAGTTTACATGCCTGATTATGTTTAGCACCTATCCAACAGGGTAGAATCAAACACCCTATCCATGAACAAATTAGACAACTTTCAGACACGGCATCATGAGAGAATATGCAACATCACAAACCCCCTCTCAAACCCTAGCACTAATCAGCACGGGCGCAACCAGGACTGGGAGGAACTGCTACCACTGAACGTGAATCACATATGAACATCAGCAGAGACAAACCACAATGCGAACGACCATGTGCGCCCACAAACCCTAACCACAATTTCACCATACTCGGGGGACGTCCTCGCTGGGTGGGGGGAGAAAGAGAGCCGGGGGCGATGAAGTCTTCAGGGTCTCACCGTACATGGGGGCGTTCTCGCCGGGTCGTCGACGACGAGGTTCATCCATACTCCGCCTAAGATCAGTGTTGTCGTCGTCGCGTGGGAATGATCGGGAAGGATAGATGGAGATGAGACGTGGGCTGCCGATCGCTCAGGCCGTTTTCAGAGCAGGAGGGAAATTTCACACGAGGGTTTATGTTTCGCGGGCACTGATCTAAAACCTTCCCTTCTCCTGCGGAGCGGGCCCTGTGCCATGTCATCTTTCCACGTCATCATGAAAACGGCAGGATACGACGGATTGACCAAAGATGCACCATACGCACAAGTTTTTGGACCCAAAAAGTATTTTGCAACTTTGTGACTAATTTGAACATAACGCGCAAGTTTATGTATCACTGGCGTTTTTACCTCTTAATTTGATGTAGAGTTGATTCCTTTGCTTGTAGTTTTGGGGCATAATCCCTTTTTGATTTTTTACCATTGATTCTTGAACCCTTTTAGTTTTTTTGTTTTGCAGGGTGAAAGGGAGTTTTATTCCAAACTTTTTTTTTGAGGGGTAAAGCATTTATTCAAACTCAAAAGTAAACAAGTCTGAAGGTCTCAAACTGCATCAAAGCAGAAAACTAAACAAAACCCGGAATCTCCTCTGCAACAACCTGCAGACTACAATCCGGTGGCACACCAAAGCCACAATTTATTCCTACCAATGCTAATCCCCTCTTTTGCCAATCTATGTGCCGCCTCATTAGCCGTTCTTCGAGCCCAGCTCACCTTAAACTCCTGCCTAGTCCGGAGAAGCTCTTTAACTTCCTCGACTAGTGGCCCAACCGCAGAAAGATTCATCTTCTCGTCATTCAACATCGTCACGACCTCTTTGCTGTCTAGCTCAATGTGAACCTTCTGCTCCCCCTGCTGAATCGCTAGCTGCACCGCATGCTTGCTGGCCAGCACTTCTAGCAACTCAGGATCGGAAATACCCGGGAGAAACAAACATGCCCCTCCTCTAAAAGCACCATCTTGGTCCCTCAGAACCGCCCCTACACCTCCGTTAACCTGCTCCTTTGATGTTGCACCATCTCCGTTTACTTTGATCCATCCCATGTCCGGCGGCTTCCACCTCTCTACTTGCTTCGGCTGAACTTCTGTAGGTATTCTTTTGTGCACTTCTTTCCATTCTTTGATATGGTTGGTGACGCTAGCAGCGATTGCTCCAGCTTCCTTAATCCTCTTGCCGTCGCGTGCCTCATTTCTCGCCAGCCATAGTCCGTATAGTGCTTGGATCATTGTCTCCTTCTCATCATCAGGTGCCTCAGCCAACCATTCCAGCAGCCACGCGGAGATAGTCCTGGAGGAGTCATCCATCTCCGGTGGTAAAACAACAGGCGCCTCCATCTCATCTCGCAGCTTGTTCCAAGATAATTTTGAGTGTGGACAGCTCCAGAACCGATGGTAGATAGACTATTCTCTCCCACACGCCACGCAGAAGACTCCTGGTTTGATCCTCCGCCTGTGCAACTCGGCACCTACAGCCAGGCCGTTGCGAAGGAGCCTCCATGTATGAATTTTGGCTTTGTTCGGGGCAGCAGTATCCCATAATGCAAGCTAGCTCTTGTGCTTGCTGATCGAGGACGAGGAGCCTGGCCGTCCAGTTCTCGTCCCGTTAATCCTCATGCGGAGATGGTACGCCGATCTGACAGTGAATTGCCCATTCTTTGTAAAATTCCATGCCTGGTAGTCCCTTCTCCCTTGTGCACCAACTACAATTTGTTTGATATCGCGTGCATCATCAGCTGAGAACATAGCATCTACTTTAACTTCGTCCCAGCCATCGCCTTGGGTGTTAAGAAGGTGAGCTACTTTTGTGACGCCTTGCATATATTCCTGTCCAAGCGGCTTGAGACTTCCCTGTCTTGGAATCTAGTTGTCATGATGCAAGTTGATGGAGCTGCCATCACCGATCCTCCATATTAGCCCCTCACGCAGTAGGTCCCGACGATGTAAAATACTCCTGAATGTGAACGAGCCCCCACTCGGGCATGTGGCATTCATGATGGATCCCTCCTCGAAATACCGAGCTTTGAGCACTCTTGCACACAGAGAGGATGGGTTTTGCATAATACGCCATGCTTGTTTCGCAAGCAAAGCTTGGTTGAACGCTTCCGGATCCCTAAACCCCATTCCACCATCCCTCTTCCCCGTGCACATCTTGTCCCAAGCAACCCAGTGTACTTTCTGTTCGCCATTCGCTTCACCCCACCAGAATTTCGAGGAGATCGAAGTCAGGTTCCGGCACATCTTCTTTGTGAGTTGAAAACAGCTCATAGTGAACGTTGGAGTCGACTGGAGTACTGATTTGATGAGGACCTCACGTGCAGCCTTGGAAAGTCCTTGACCTTTCCATCCCGAAACTTTACCCGTTGCGCTTTCCCTAACATACTTAAAAGTACCTTCCTTTGATCTACCCACCAGTGTAGGTAAACCAAGGTACTTTTCACTTAACGCCTCAGAATTTATACCAATAGCTTGTTTGAGACTCACCTTGTCCTCATCTCCACAACCTTTACCAAAGAATATTGAAGATTTTTGAAGATTTATCTTCTGACCTGAGGCCACCTCATAATCAGCTAAAATGTTCTTGAGAGTTGTCATTGTTTCTTGAGACCCTTCCAAGAACACTATGCTGTCATCTGCAAACAGGAGGTGTGTGACATGGGGGCCAGTGCTCCCAAACGCCACCCCTTTGATCCTATTCTCCCTCTGAGCATGCCTCAACAGAGCTGAAAATCCCTCCACACAAAACAGAAATAGATATGGTGATAAAGGGTCCTCTTGACGGAGACCCCTCGACGGAATAAAACCACGCGATGTACTCCCATTTAGCTTGACAGAGAATCGAGAAGTTGTAATGCACCTCATGAACATCTCAATCCACCCCTCTGCAAACCCAAATTTCCTCAACATCTGCTCTAAGAAGACCCACTCCACCCTATCATATGCTTTCATCATATCCAGTTTGACTGCACATAAGGGTTTCTTCCTTTTCCTTGTTCTAATCGCATGCACACACTCATATGCAACAAGAACGTTGTCCGTGATTAATCTTCCAGGCACAAACGCACTTTGTTCTTCAGAAATTAGCACCGGCAGGATCACCTTCAACCTATTTGCAAGGATTTTCGCTGCGATCTTGTAAAGCACGTTACATAAGCTGATGGGGCGGAATTGTGTCAATAACTCCGGTGAGTTAACCTTAGGAATCATCACAATGACCGTGTCATTAAAGGAGTTTGGTGCAGCCACCCCTGCTAGAAAATCCCTGACAGCCGTGCACACATCGTCACGAACCAGCGCCCAGTGGCGTTGGTAAAACATCGCCGGAAAACCGTCCGGGCCAGGTGCTTTTGTCGGCCCCATTTGGAATAGAGCTGTCTCTATTTCCCCTTCCGAGATTGCAGCCCCAAGTCTTTCATTCATGTCCTCCGTGATCACACTTTCGAAGTGTTGTAGGATCCGATCAGCATTTGCCGACCCTTCTGACGTAAATAAATTCTGATAAAACGATGCAGCCATCTCCCTCATTTCCTCATTGACAGTGCACTTTGAGCCGTCATCTCTCCTCAAGCTCTGAACTGTATTTTTCCTCTTTCGATGAGTCGCCCTGTTTTGGAAGTACAGTGTGATCTAGTCCCCCTCCTTGAGCCAGCCCACTCTGGATCGCTGTTTGTACATCACTTCCTCCCTGTCATAGACCTCTCTCAGTTGCTCCTCAATATCTCTTACCTCGGTTGTCAATCCCGTGCCCAACGCCCTTTCTTTTGCATTCTGCAATTGTTCCTTTAGTTTCTTAATTTGCCTCCTTACTGAACCAAACACCCGACAGCCCCAGCGTTGCATGTTACATGATACACCATGGAGCCGCTCACAGACCGCAGAAATATCACCCCCCCCCCCCCCGTCTCGGTACAGCTGTCCATGCCTGGCGCACCATCTCATCATATCCATCGTGTTTGATCCACATCTCTTCGTATCGAAATTACCTCTCCCCCCCCCCCCTGTTATCCCCACCAGGAGTTGTCTCCATGGCTCGAATGACCAACGCCAGATGGTCGGACTCTTCTGTGATCACATGTTCCACTGTTGTCTCGGGGAAGAGGGCTGCAAAACCGTTATTGCATGTGGTGCGGTCCAATCTAACCTGGATATTCTCATCATTGTCACGCTTGTTGTCCCATGTATATGGATATCCCGAGAAGCTCAGATCAGCCAGTCCGCAGTCAGACGACCTGTCTTTGAAGTTTTCCATTTGTGTAAAACTCCTCGGATTTCCCCCCTTCTGTTCCGCTTGTACCAATATCTCATTGAAATCACCTGCACATATCCATGGTAAATCATCCTGTGACCGTAGATAGCGGAGAGTATCCCATGATTTTTTTCCTCAACTCAGTTTTTGGCTCGCCGTAGAAACCAGTGAATCTACAAACCTTGCCATCAAACTTGATCTCCGCATGAATATAGAATTGGCACCACGGCCTAACACAGACCTGAATATTGTCCCTCCACCACAGTGCAAGTCCACCACTCAATCCCTGGCAATCCACTGCAACACCACTTCTAAAACCAAGTCTCCATTTGATCCTCTCCATAGCATGAGCCTTCTTTTTCGTTTCACACAAAAAAACCACCGCTGGGTTGTAAGACCGTACCAGGTCTCGTAATTCGCCAACTGTCGAGTCCAACCCCAGTCCTCGACAGTTCCAAACTAGGATATTCATTGTTCCTGGCGGCCCTGGCTCGCAGGGTCCGCCGATCGCGTGTCAATCTCCTCAATACGATCAAACACACTAGACGTTTTCTGCCTAGTCTGGCGAATGAACGTATCATTTCCCCCATGTCTGTCTAGATCACCCTTGACCACCCACTGCTGCTTGGGTCCTTTCTTTCTATCTTTTGAATCACGCTGATTAGGACTCCTCGGAGTTTTGACCACATATTCCTGCCTAGGAAACCTGATGTATCTCCCACTCTTCCTCTCTCTCTGTCCATGCCAACTGGAGCTACCCCGCTGGACTGAAAGCTTCTCCGCTTGCTGTCTATACTGGTTGCGCAACTCAGCTTGCCGGTTTATCTGTCTATGTTTCAGTTCATTACGCAGCTCTTTCTCTTTCCTAGTTTCCAGCTCCTCCCTTAAGTCCTTCCCCCTCTGTTCCGCCGGCCTGTGCCATGCCTTACTTGGGCTATTCACCTCCCCCCTTCCTGGTTGACTTCTCCGCCAGTGCGGGAATCAGCCGAGCCGCAGAAATCTCTATGGAGGTTTCTTTTCGTTGGTAGATCACGTACATACCCTGCACCTCTTCTCCCCCATTCTCCTCTCTTGCTCATATCTCCTTCACCAGATCTGGCACTGCCGAAGCTATTTGCACTATGTGATGGTCTCTGCGACCCTTCCTTAAAAGAAGATGTTCGCCCCGGCGAGGCTCTCAGCCATTCCCCCCACTGCATATCAGACTGCACCGGCGGCACACAACCCTCCTTCCCATGTACTAGCCGACCACACTCGAAACAAAAGTGCGGGATTTTCTCATAAGCAAAGTAGTACCATGTGCCCACCTTATCCTCTTCCGACTCTTTCAGATTGAAGCCTCTCACTAATGGTTCAAAGATTGATATCCTTGCTCTAACTCGCAGTTCTGACCCTTTTGCATAGCGATCCTTCTCCACATCTACTCGGACCACTTGACCAACCCAATTTCCTATTGCCTCCCCAAACGGTTTGCATCTTTTGTCTAAAGGCAGATCAACAACTTTAACCCAGCACTCGACTATATCAAACACCATCTCCGATGGTCTGACACTGCCTTCATAGTCCTTCAACACTAGAACATTAAAATCAAACTGCCATGGGCCATTGTTGAGAGCGTGTTTCCAATCTCCTTCACTTCCAAAGTGCACCAGAAACATATTCTTTCCAATGTCCTTGAATTTCGCCTCTCGATGCAACCCCCAGGCTTTACACATTGAATTTTCTAAGGCCTTGAATTTCACCGGCCGTGGGGTAAAGGCTTTCCCCACAGCCGACCACTTTGACGCTTTTGGGTGCATCTGGTCTGACTCATAGTAGATGAACCCTGCTGCTTCCTTCTCCGTCAAAACCAGGCCTCCCATCCTTGCTGCTAACCCTGCCGCTTCCTCCGATCCCTTACCATCAACCGGCGACTGGGTGTTAGATCTACCATGTTTACTCTGCGTCGTCCTCACTGAAGGCGCACCCGCATCGCCCTGTATCACCGCCGCCATCGGGGTAGACCTTTTGGCCGGAGTCGTTGCCGATCTGGGAGTCACAGCACCAATAGTTTTCGTCTTCTCCGCCATGGCCCAACCACAGCGGAGAGAGATCCTTTACCGATCTGCTCGTTCCGGAAGCGCCGTCGCTCCTTCGCAAGCCACCGGAGACCACACCACCACCGTGTGGCAACCCTAACCCTAGCGTCTGGAGCAATCGCCTAGCAATCGCCAAACAGTCGCCTCTCCTGTTACCGCATCGAGGTGGACCCACCAGTTACAAGTTTTGTTCCAAACTTATAGAGTTTACAGTGAAGAGGTGAGAATTTCTCAGTACATGGAGGTCCTGTGTAGCCAAATAATATTGCTACATTCCATAAGATCATATCTCGCTAAACAATTTGCCATTCTATTTTCATAATGTTGAAGCTTTTGCGTAATAAACCCCCGAACTTCTCTTAAGGCTTGGAACCTCTTAGCTGGCTACGTTCGCTGGGGCGGATGGCATTGGCGAACGATTTTCATGGCAATTTTAGTTATAGGAGGGTGGCGATTTCTCTAGACTAGCATCACAATTTGTTTCAAGAGAAGGATTTTTTTTTTTGAAAAAATGTCATCGTTTGATCTCAATCAAATGGCTATGAGGGTGTTTGATGAGAGTTTCATCCCAGCGGACGTTTGCTAGTGAGCGGTGACGGCGGGCGGCAAGGCACGGTGGTGAGCAGGTGAGCGATGATAGTGGGCGGCGGTGACGCGGCGCAGAGCGGGTGAGCGGTGACGACGGTCGACGAGTGGCGGCTACGCGTTGTCTTTGGCTACCAGCGAGCGGCAAGGCGCGGTGGTGAGCGGGTGACTGATGACAGTGAGCGGCCGCGACATGGCAGTGAGCGGGTAAGCGGTGACGACGGTCAACGAGCAGCGGCGGCTATGCGTCAGCTTCAGCTACCAGTGGCGGTGCAGCGAGTAGCGAGCGAGTGGTGGTGGTGGTCGGGCGGCGTATCTCCAGCGATGGTGCGATTGGCTCCCGTGGCGGTGTGGTCACGTGGCAATGTTGCGAGTGGAAGGTGTGAAATTTCCCATTATATTGAGAGTAGAGGGGCTGATTATTAGGATGTCTCAATAATTTACGGGAGAATGAGAGTCTATTGAAGCATTTTTTTTCCTCAACTGTTTCAATACACTAGTAAGTTTGCACGTGCAATGCACGTGTAATCTTAGAAATAATTCTAAGCCTCCCATCTTGCATCAAGATGCCCTTTGTCCCTCGGAGAACACATCTCTAATAGTTTACTCATGTCGTTCTCCACCCCATGTATCTCCAAGATTAATTTCTTGCCTTTTGTAATCCAAGAGAAAATTCGTGAAAAAATGTCCTGTCCATCTATAAAATTTTCTTGACAACATGTGAAAGAAATAATGTCGACTTAATCTTTCAGTAACTCTAGTATGAATGGAGAAGCATGAAGATATTTTACTGACCATGATGCCTAATAGAAGGAAAGTAAACAGAGCACAGAGACTTACCAATGGCTAGTTGTCACGATGCATTTTTTTTCAGATTACCATAAGTTACATACGATACATATGCCATCTCTGAAATTATTGGACTCACATCGCTGACAAATTTCTAAAAAGCATGAGACCTGAGCAAAATGAGCTATCAATTTTCCTTCACCAATATGATGGACCTCTCAAATGGGGCTGGTTGCAACCAGACCAGCAAAGATCCTACATCCTGTCACCTCAGGATCAGAATATTAGCTTCAACATAGCAACAACTTCAAGATTTGCAGTACTACTATCTACGCTACTTTTGTGCCTTTTCATATAACTAACAACATCTATAAGATCATCAGTATACACCTTTACAGTAAGGCAAAATGAGATAGTAAGTATCTACATGATAATAGGAAGATCAGTTTTATACCAGACTGCTTGTGAATGTACTTGATTAATCACATTGACTTGGTTTTTTCATATGGACAACACTCTGCAGTTCCCTTCATCTTGGTGAGAACAAATGCACAGGTAGACGATCTACACCTCTTAATTTGCTAATTAGCTGAAAACGCTAGTCTGATCAGATTTAGATCACACAACGGAACAGAAAAATACATCAGATCAATATGATAGCACATGGAGGGGGGGTGTTAGTGGCACCTGGCAGCTGGCGCGTGGCATGGGCATGTAACTGGCCAAACTTCACGCAATGAGAGATCCAATGGCCATGGTCATCGCTTGAGCCTGGGTTGGTTCCCGGCCGGGCGGATGCAGCATGTGGAAGCTGAGAACCCGCAGGGACGGCGTCGGCCGGCATCTGCCTGATGTCGACCACTGAAGGGCACCGAGCATGACAGATAGAGTGAGAGCCGAACAGGGAGACCACTGCTGCCGCTGTTGCTCGCCATTCTCCGTGCCGAGAAGGAGATCAAAGGATCCGGTTGGAGGATGTTCAGGATGCGAAGCTAGTGAGGCAGTTGTTCGCGGCGCCGCACGGATGGACGGCAAATAACACCGAGGAATATTAGGCGTCCCCGACGGCCGGCTAGGCGGTGTAGGAGGCGGCTTCCCGACGGCCGGCTGTAGGAGGATGTGACGTCCCCAACGGCCGGCCATGAGGTGTAGGAGGAGGCGCTGTCCCATACGGCCGGCCAGGCGGTGTTGGGAGGCGGCGTCGCGGACGGCCGAGGCGAGGCGATGGGTTGGGGCAACACGGAGATGTGAGGGGCAGCGTCCTTCAAGGTGCGGCGGCTCGAGGCGATGGGGGCGGAGCGACGGTGCGGCAGTTCCTTTCCTTTCGTGTGCGGCACGTCCTTTCCTTTCTTTCTTTTTTGACGTGGGCAGTTCCTTTCCTTTCGTGCCAAAGGAAGGAGATCATCAGGAAGATAATTGTTTAGCGCTAAACGTGTTTAGTCGCTCACCATTAGGACAATAAGGACTGTTGGATTAACGCGAATGGATGGCCGAGATCTGTTGGATCTGCCCCTGTGGGTCTTTTTATATTGGTATAGATAAAATTTATCGGCAAAAAGGAGTTTGTTGTAGATGCTTTAAGAGCAATTCCAACGGGTCCCTGAAAAACTTCATGTAAACTGGTGTTACGACATGCTTGTAAATTTTACAATAATCCTACACCTACGTAACTACTTACGTAATCTTACTTCACCTTCCCAGTCTAATTCTCTTTCCCACCCCCTAATTGTGCGGGGTGGGGCCTGGGCTTTATCTCTTCCAATTAAATCATCACAAGCTAGCTTTCACGTAAACCAACATAGCAAAGCTCTAAATTTTAGGGAAAGTTTTTTTGTGAGAAACTTTTGTCAGATCATGTAAACTTCTTTCCCTAAAATATTAATCCTCCTATTTTTCATTAAATATAAATACCAATGACACATACATATGTCTAATATCATCATAATAATTTAGACAATAATACATAGAACTCATACTTGGTAATAATTACAATGCAACATTATTTGAAATTCGGTTTGGCATTCAAATTCAAATTTAAACATAACCGATGGTCCAAACCATTGGAAATAAAACATAGTACGCGGTTTATTGGCCATGAAGCGCCTAAAAATGGGATCATGACGGAGTTATTCATGACTGGTGCGATCTTCTATCCGCCGATGCATTTTGAGAAGTTTTTGCAATCATTGTTTATCCCTCTGTAGTAGAACTGGTGGTATGTAAATTTTGTTCTCCTCATTCTTATAGCGATAGTCAGGCAATTGTTCCATCTCACCCTTTATGATCATGTTATGCAATATCACGCATTTTTTCATGATGCGCCACAAGTCAGTTTGATGACAAAAAAGTTCAGGACCATGAACAATGGCAAACCGAGCTTGGAGAACCCCAAATGCCGACTCAACATCCTTTCTGCATGCTTCATGTCTCCTAGAAAAGTGAGTATTCTTGTTACATTGAGGGTTTGATATTGTCTTCACAAAAGTTATATTGACGCCAATTGATTTGATAATTCACCGAAGGAATCACTCCAACAGAAAAGCCTTGAAAATAGATGAGATCTATGCAGAACATTCAGACCATTGTTAAATCTTTGCAATCCAAAATATGAATACCAAATCCATGGGTCATTTGATGCACAACTTCTAAAATTATAGTTGCATCTTTACCTTTTTCTTTGAATTGTCCATGTCATTATACAAAGTTTCCACTTCCAATGCATGCAACCGATGCTACCAAGCATTCCTAGAAAGTCTTTTGATGCACCCATCTCAGGAAGTCTTGCAGTATTCTCTTCATTTTGGAGGTCGAAGATATTCTTCTCTGAATATCTCAATGCTAACCTTTAATTTTTTTTCTTTCAAATTGTCACTGCAAGTACTCTTTGCCATTCCAATCCAATCATCAATAGATTCAACTGGACATCCATATGCAAGCATTCTCACAGCCGCATAAATATTTTTGAGCTACTATGACCTAGTTGACCAACTGCATTTGTTTGTGTTCCAAGAACGGCCAGTCTTCTTCGGCAGCATGAGAAATGCGCGAGAACAAACTCATTGACATTCGTAAATTTCTTCAAAATGTTTTCGCACCATGTACCGGATTCTCACAAAAGTAGTCATCTAGTAGCTTGTCATGGCTGGCTTGCTTGCTCCGATGGTGCACAAGATGACCGGGCACTAAACCTCCCCACTTCGGCGTTTTGTTTGCCATCGTCTCTGCATACAAGGCCATCACAAGGTCGATTTCATCATCCTCGTCGGAGGATGAGTCCTCAAAAAAATATTGAACGAGAGCATTCATCTACAATGAAAAAGAAAAATTATGATGAAATACATTGTCACAAAAAGAATTTTGAAACATAACAAAATTTGGTCAATAATATCATCAAATATCTTGACCGCGTCGGATTCTTGAGCGGATGATTGGAGACGGCAGCGGAGCGGGCAAACGAAGCATGGCAGAGGAGAAGGTGAAGAGTGGCCTAGCGACGTGGTGCGGTAGCGGCGGCAGCACACAGCACACCGGCGACGCGACAACAGCCCACGCCGCACCGGGATCATGATAGCAGCCTGCGGGGACGCCCTGCCCTGTGGCGGCCAGGTGGCGGCCCCCGAACGACGGCGCAGAAGAGCCTCGTTGGCGGCTTGTACGTGCAGCGACAGAAGGCGTCGCTATGGTGGGTGGTGTAGCGTGGGAGGTTGAGCTTAAGAGCATCGCTAGCAGACCCGCAAACGGACCGTCCTCTATAATAACCGTCGGTTTGTGGGATGGAATCCATCCCGTATCTCCGTCCCAAGCAGATCCTTTAAATTGGGCTGTCCTGGATTTTTTTTTTATGGGATCCCGCATACGCGAGCCGAATTCCTCTAGATCTTTAGGATTTCGCCCGGTATTGGAGGATCCCCTTTCCTTTGGCGGGAGGCAAATTTCAGCTCCAACTGCTCTCCTTGCAGCCGGCGCGATGACTTCCTGAGCTTGATTCCAGCCAAATCTCACCGCCGCACGCCACCGTCGCCGCACGCGAGCTGCCGCATGTCGCCGCCGCCGCCCGCGAGCTGCTGCACGTTCCCGCCGCCGCCCGCGAGCTGCCGCATGCTGTCGCTACCGCGAGCTAGCTAGCAAGCAGCCGCCACCATCGCGAGCTAGCTACCGCCGTCGGGAGCTAGCTAGCTAGCTAGCAGCCGCTCCGTTGCGAGCGAGCGAACTAGCTAGCCGCCGCCGTTGCGAGCTAGCTGTTGTCGCCGTTGCGAGTTAGCTGCTGCCGCCTGCTCGTCGCGTCCATTCTCATAGTCTTCGTCTTGCTCCACGGCGAGACAAATCTAATTGTAATTTAACGGACATTTTTACGGGGGTTTGTGCAATTTTACCGGGACAATGATATATTTTATAGGATCTGTTCTGCCGGAGCGCTCGCCACATCGTAAAAAGAATTTACGAAAGCCCTTATACGTGTTTTGCGGGACGCACGTTTACGGATTCTGCTAGAGATGCTCTAAGTTTCAGCCCGACAAATTTTTAGGGGAAGAAAAACTTCTTCTAAACCAAAGGGAAGTTGGTGTCAAGTTTATGAGATTCTGTAAATTTATTCGGTGTTTACAGGATGCGTTGTAGACGATTTTTGGCCCAAAACTTTTCCAAAACGGTAGTTTCTTACGGATACATGATTGATATGTTGGAATTGCTCTAAGGCTTCTTTCAATGCAAAGGTGCTTAGATGAGGTGCTAAGAGCATTAAATAGCTTAGCAACTCAACCCCCAATGCATAGGTGCTTAATTTGTTGTTGCTAAGCTCACTTTATTTAATGATTTAGCATATAAACTCTTCCATACATTGGTCATCTTCTTTCATTTAAGGGGTTTGCCTAGGTTCACGTAGCTGGCACTGGTTCTTCCTGGGTCAAAGTACTTTCTTTCCTCCTTAATTGCCGTGCCATGTTATTTTTTTTGCTTATGTGACATGCTTAGCACATGTTCACAGTGGAGCACTGGGAAGGGCCTAAGCCCCACCAGTTCCTAGCGCCTGCTGGGACGATAAAACCAAGAGACAATTATTCCGTATACAAAGATGCTGGCTGCACCGGAATTACCATGCTAGAAAATCGTACTTACCGCGCCGGCAGAACCATGGATATATGCCGTGACGGCAAAACTGTCTATCATCTCAACTTCCTACAAGGCATTAGCTTTCTTAATAACTATGCTCCAGCATAAAAAACCGTAATAACATAGTGATGGTGGTCGTCGCGCGCATAAGTCTTCCCCTTCGCAGTGACATAGGCTTGCATTGCACCAATGGAATCACGTCAGGCGGTCACTCCCTCTATATAAACGCGGGGCACGCCAGTCGACGACAAGCCGAGAAAGGTCGAGATCCGTCCGAGAAAGGTGGCCGGGAAAAATGCTGGAATTTTGTCTATTATGGGCCAAGCCCAATAACAGTTTCAGAAATTCCTAATAAATCCTAGAGGCCCACGTAGCCCATTCGTGCAAGGCAAGAGGTGGAACTAAAGTTTAGTCCCACATTGCTAGTTTAGAGGGAGTTGGACCTCTTTATAGGGAGGTTCTTTCCCCACATGTATGAGGATGAGAACAAGAGGGACATCCACGCGCGCTCCTCCTCCGCCGCCCGCCGCGCCGCGCCGCGCCGCGCCGCGCCGCGCCGCGCCGCGCCGCGCCGATGTCTAGATTTTTGCCACGCACGACGGGTATACGAAAGGTCACGCGGGAGCTGAAATGTATGAGGCTGAAGTCCGTTCGCTTCGTCTCCCTCTCTTTTCACCTCCCGTCGCTGCCCTCTCGCCTCCTTCTCTTGCGCCTATAAAAGGGAGGTCGCTCCTCTCAGAGAAACGCACCAGAACTACTTCTTCTCGCCACCGGTTCCTGAGCACTGCGCTGCTGCCACGATCTTCCCCATCCCGACTTGCGGCGTGCACCGCAGGTCGGGACAGTAGGCCTCCGAAACCGCACCTCTTTGAGTTTTGTACGGGAGAAGGGTGATAGGGTTTTTGGAGAGCGCTCTGCGCGACTACTGACCGGTTCATCACGGACGCTCTGAATACCGACGACCTCTTCCCCAACGACGACTCTTCGACGACATGGCTGGTGACGACACCGACCCCAAGACCGGGGCTTCTGCCACTGTTCCGTACGTCCTCGTGTTCTCTCTGTTTACGTACATGCTTCAGTTTCCTGCTCTAGTTTTTCTTGCACTAGCCTCTGTTCCATATATGTTATGTTCTCCTTCACATGTGCGCATGCTATTTGCCCTCTTACTGTTAGATGACATGACTTGTTTCATCTCTACTATAATAGTCATGTTTTCCAGGATGTTTTATTTATTTTTCTTATTAATAAAATCATATGGTAAATTGCTCATATTTCCAACAAAAAATGGATCAGAGGACGATCATCGTGTGCTCGGTCGTCGGCTCTCTCGGGGTGCTGAGTGCCATCCTGGGTTTCTCAGCCGAGGGCACGAAGCTCACTGTAAGCCAGCCCCGCACTACTTCCGTGCTTGCTTGTGGATTCTTGGTGTCTATCTGCGTGTTTTCTTCTTGTTCTGTGCTGAAACTGCAGATATATGTCTCGCAGGTTTTGGACGTGTACGTCGGTGTAGGGGTGTGCCTGTACCCGCAGAACCCCGCGCTCGGGCTCGGGGTGTGCGCGGCCATCTTCCTGGCCGTAGCCCAGATCATCTTCGCCGCCCTCGGCGGTTGCTGCGGCTGCTGCAAGTCCCGCGCCATCCCCTCCGAGAGCAAACGGATAATCGGCATCATCTGCGCTGTCTTCTCATGGTGAGTGAGTGACCGATGGCTCGCAAGCCGGAGCACGCACACGCATGCCGGGTCGCGCGTGGGTGACAAACCACCAGTACTGACTAACGTGCATGCATGGATGCAGGATTGTGGCGGCGTTCGCCTTCGGGATGCTGGTGATAGGCGCGGCCGGGAACGCCACCGGGGCGCGGGAAACGTCAGCTCTCGGCTATTGCTACATCCTCAAAGACGGCATCTTCGCCGGCGGCGCCGCGCTCACGCTCGTCTCCACGGCCCTCGGGATCACCTCCTACGTCATGCTCCGCACGCAGCCTGCCACTGTTGCCGAGACCGCTGCGCCCAAGGAAGGCGAGCAGATGTCGGCGGGCGGCGCAGGGATCTCGACGGGGCAGCCGCAGTTCCCGCAGCCACCTCCCCAGGGGCAGGCGCCGCCCGCGCCGCCGAACTACCCGCAGTACTCTGTACCGCCCACGGCGCCGCCCCAGGGGCAGCCGTACGACCAAGCGCCTAACCCGCAGTACTCGCCTCCTCCGGCAGAGGGCTATGGAGCGCACGCACCCAACGACCACCAGCAGCAGCAATAGTTTCCCCATGCATCTCCTGCTCCTGCTCATGACTAGGGACCGCACACGCCTCCTAAAGGACAGGAACAGGTGAACGCGCGCCGTCTGATCAACCATGCATCCGTGATTTCGATCATTTTACGTTTGAGTTTTACAGATTTTGCTGCAGATTTTGAGTTTTTCGTTTGAGTTTTACATGTTTCTTGTTTTATTTTTGCATGTAACATGTGTATCTCTGATATTCTCTATCTCTATGGATGCCTTGTATTTTCCTTTTTCCTTTTTTTAGATGAATGCCTTTTATTGTGTTACTTTTAGATTAGAGGATCAGCAATGCTTGTTTACTGCTTTATGTTTGCAGATATTTCTTGTGTAATCCTGAGAGAGTCAGCGGTACGACGATTAATGCTTGCTTAGGGCATTTCTAACCGATCCCCTAAAGAATAGAGGAGGATACGGCGGAGTAAACCTCAGTTTCAACTAAGTTTTGTTTTAGTCGATCCCTTAAATTTAGAGTGAAGTTACTTTTTGGTTTATGCATTTCGTCGAATGCATGTCAGCGACGTTGATGACCACACCGGAAATGTTGGCACCGCCGCTGCGCTCGTGCTCGGCGAGGATGGAGGGCGGCGTTGGGGTCGCTGTAGAGCCACCCGTAAACCAAGGGAGGCGAGCAGCAGCAGCATCATGCAGCGGCCGGGGAGGAGCAGCGGGGAGGAGCAGCGGCGAGCAGCACGAACCTGCGGGGCTACGGGCTCCTGTTGCCGTGAGACGGGTCGATGATGTCGGCCATGTCCCTACCTCTGCCTTCTTCCTTCTCCACTTTCATCCTCTCGAATATCACATGCGAATAAGATGAAGAAACCTGTATGAGACACGGATTTGCTACGAACGACAACACGAATTGCCCGACGAAGAATGGTGGGACAGTCTTAATTACTTACCTTGGTGGCCCGAAAGCAACATGTTGGCGAGGAGCAGTCCCAGCGCGTTGAGCAAGTTGAAGTTCTGGGCGCGCGCCGTGAAGGAGCTTCGCTCGCGGCCGAGCAGTTGCGCCACGAGGGCCAGGCCGACACAGTACGCCATGGCGTGGAAGGTCACTGGGTACAGCTTGCTCTGCACCACGCCGAGCTGCAGTCGGGGTAGCGACGCAACGAGGACATGGCTCGACCCGAACATCACCCACATGCACGCGTCGTACGCCATAGCGAACCCTAGCCGCTGCATCACCGCCGTTGTGGTGCGTGCCGCCTCCATGAGCGAGGTCACCAGCAAGGTCGGAGGTCGCCGCCGACGACAAGGGAGCTTCAGGCGAGTCGCCGACCGGCCACAAGGAGGCCTTTGCGTGAAGAAAATTTATCCTCGGCCGCCTCCAGACGTAGTATATTTAGCGATGGGATAGGCGCCGGAGTATAATTTGTCCTCCACTAACCATGTTAGGGATCAGCTATGTGCAACGTAAGGGAGGAAAGCTGAATTTGTCCTCCCTTACCGTCGGATAGGGGATCGGTTAAAGTTGCCCTTACAGCATTCAAGCTGTAGGCGACTGACTGACTCGTGCGAGTGTGCACCTCAACTCTCGATGAGACTCTGCAGCCACCAGGATTCATGACTCGCATGTTTGGTTGCCTGCACACAGCTCAACTAGGCGCGATGTAAAAATGGCCCGTTTAGTAGCCTACATTCACGGTTTGGTCTGCATAACACGAACCTTAAAGCATCATAGTCAGGTTTGCTAGGAACGGCCAAATTGGATGTTTCCCCTCGGCTAGGCTTGGGTGAGCCTGAGGAGGGGAGCGGCGATCACAGAGATGGCATGAGCTCGTGCGGGTCTCCGAAAAAGCAAGAGAGGAATTGGGGTCACCTCCCACCGAATCGATCGCCCTATATAGCCACCCTCACCTCACCATCCAAACCCCCGCCAGCATTCCCCCCTTTCGAGCTCTCCCCGCCGCGCAGATCAAAATTTACGAGCGGGTAAGCGGTACTTCTTCTCTGACCGGCGGTGCACGGCGGTGGCGATTCATGTCCTCCTTTTCTCCGACTTGTTCTGCACCTCCTTCTGGCTGCACCGATGGTTGTGAGTTCGATCAGCTCCTCCTCTCTACTTGTTCTAGACTTCCAGCTAGATCTGTGAGCATGTGATAGGAATAGATTTGTGAGCATGTGATAGCATTGTACACCACCGATCTGTGAGAATGTGATGTTGTGGTAGCTAGTGGTGATGCGGCATGAGCTCATGAGGATGCTCCAGTGACCATTTGGTCAAGTGACTGTTTCAAACTCCACCGCAAGCAGTCGCAGAACAACACTAGCACAAAAAATCGTTCGAATTTGTGTTATAGCTTTGTTGCCTACAAACACTAAACTTTGGCCACGACGGTACTCACCCACTGCCTTCGTTTTCGTCCACCTCCACCCACCCTGATGCCGCCCCTCGACGTACGTGCATGAGCACCAGCTACCGGTAGAGACCAAGATATCGTCCAACCATCGCTGGATCGGTCAGACGAGCGACGACGCCCTGTCGTGCTTCTCATCGGCAACTAACCACCAGTTGGCCGACGTGGTCGTAGTTTACAGTGGCCCACATGTCGTGTTCTCACAGTCATCCATGTAGCGGTCAAACGGATTGACCCAATGGAAATGTTGTATTTGGCCATATGTGAGGTTCAGCTAGAGAGAGCAGGGCAAAAGTGAGCACAACTTAAAGGGTTGGGCAAAACTGAGTAGAACTAAGGAATGAAGGGCATGCAAATAAAAATCCATTTAAAATACTTACGCAAAGAACTACCGGAGAGGGGCCACCAGGGAGCCACAAGCTCAAGGGGGCGCCCCCTAGGGCACACCCTGTGAGCTTGTGAGCTCCTCGAGCATCTAGTTGACCTAAATCCAACTCTACATATACCGTCTTCCCGAGAAAAAAACAGACAGAAAATTTCATTGCATTTTACGATAAGGAGCTGCTACAACCTCCTATTGTTCTCCGCGAGGCTAGATATGGAGTCCATTTAGGGCTCCGGAGAGGGCAAATCATCGTCGCCGTCATCGACAATCCTTCTTCATCAACAACTTCATGATGCTCATCACCGTGAGTGAGTAATCTCATTGTAAGCATACTGGAGGTACATGGAGATGGATGAAATTTGTCATGTAACCGAATCAATTTGTTAGGGCTTGACCCCTAGTCTCCACTATGTTCTGAGATTGATGTTGTTGTGACTTTGCTATGCTTAATGCTTGTCATTAGGGGCCAGGTGTCATGATTTCAAATCTGAACCTATTATGTTTTCATGAATATATGAGAGTTTTAGATTGTATCGTGCAAGTTGTATGCACCTATTATTGTTATGAATCGTAGACCCCAAGGTGACAACTATTAGGATAAGGAGTTCATGTATTCACTATGTATTAATGCTCTGTTCCGGTTCTCTATTAAAAGTTGCGCATTAATTACCTTTGTTTCCCTTAGCACCCGAGTGCCACGGGAGGGTAGGACAAAAGATGTCATGTAAATTCTTATTGTAAGAGTATGACTATATACGAATACATGCCTACATATGATTGGTGAATTGGAGCTAGTTATGTGTCACTCTAGGTTGTGACTGTTACATTATGAATTTCATCTAAATATCCATTGCTACTCCATGCCTACGCTTTCTCATAATACTATCTTGCTTGAATCACTACTGCTGCTAAAGTGTACAGTCCACTGATGAGCACATAGATATAGATGCAAATGAACCAAAGCTTTCACTGTTGCAGAAAAGATGTCTGAATTTGACTCATGAACCAAAGCTGTGTCGACCCTCAAAGTTCGATTAGAGCACTAGCCAAGCAAGGTGAGAGAAGTTGAGCGCCAGGCTTCCAGGGAGAGTGAGATCGTCTTCTCTCTTGTTTCTTCTGTTCGTGACTTCCGCGTGTGAGCGGGGACCAACCCAATCTCCTCCATGCACTTCGGAAGGGATCTGTCCTCGGTCGCCCTTGAGTTCCGTGCAAGTGTTTTGCGGTTCGTCTATTCGGCAAGCAAGTTTACAAGTTCTGTTAATGCTTCAATATTTTTCGAAAAGGAGGACGTCACCATGATGCACACATTCATCTTTATTAATGACAAAATGATACAAAGATCAACTCGAAGCCTCCTTCTAGACGAATAAAATCTCTACACCTACAAGTATACATATGCGCTTGTCCGCATAACAGACACAATCTAATCCAGAGGTCTTAAGACCATCCGGTCTAGACGTCCCATAACATGCACCGACTGCAAGGATCCACCACCTCCATTTTCAGCCATCCCGGCATAGATCTTGCCAATTCCGTCTACCGTCGACGTCACCACGACACCAAACAACGCCACTAGCCTGCGCATGTCGATCAATCCGCGTCCTAACTCTGAGACTCCACTGCTCCACGCCACCGAGACCCACCGTCTTCAATGCGGTCGATGTAACATCGCTCCACCTGTGGCCTCTCTAGTGAATCATTGCTCCAAGACGATACCATGAGGGAGAACCGCAGCAAAGTCTCTGTCATCATCCGATCCGGGAGACATAGATCTAGGGTTTACCCCGAAACATCTACTACCTTGAGGAAGAGGGGCACGCCATCTGCAACCGCCGATGCACCCAAGCGATGCTCACTACCACATAGCTCTTACGACAACGCCTTCAAGAAGGACACGGCGCCAAGAGCACCGTCGTCACCCTAGGGTTTTCACCCAAGGGACCGTGAGGTGGGAAAAGGTAGGATGGACCCAAACGACGTCTCCAGGAAGAAAACGGTGCCCTCATGTTTTGTCACCGTCACAGCCGGCATGAGCCAGCCCGGAAATTATCCCAATCCGGATCCCCACCTCCTGCTCCGTCCCAACCCGATAGCCGGTTAGCAGCACGACCATGTCCGGTAAGACGAAGTGCACGCAACATGGGTTGGAGGAAGAAGCAGCTCGGCGCCGTTGGCCGCCGGGGCAGCAAGCCGCAGCACCAACCCGCCGGTGAATCGCCGGCCATCCGGTCTGATCCCCGTCAGCCCATCCGCCTCGCCGCGCCACCGGACAAGAATGCCATCCTATGGGCCGCCGCCGTACTCCAGGGCCCTCCGTCCCAAACCGAGAAGGGTTGCGCCAGACCGAGAAGGGCTGCGCCAGCCCTGCCGCAAAGGCCACCGCTGGGATGCTGACCGGCCGCTACACCGTCATTGTCCATTAGGACTCCTTTCGTCCAGATCGACGCCGCCACGATCCAGATCGGGATCACACCCTCGAGATGGGGCATCCCGCGCCACCCAAAGACCCGAGAGCATGTGTGGTACATAATCAAGATATGGAGTTGCTTTGGTGAACTGCTAGAATGAATCATGAACCACTTCATAGCCTTCTGGTCATTTATTGGTGTGCTACATATCTGCTTTGGCTCTTCAGAGTTTGTCGAGGAAGTATCTGGAGCATACCGGCGTTATAGGGGAATCCTTCGTGTGATATCCCTTACGTTTGTCACCAATGTCAGAACCTATGGACCTTTCGGAAATCCTTATCATAAACATATGGCAGGACTAACTCATTTCAGGTTCATGGCTGATGAGGGCAGCCGCAGCGTCGGGTTCCATGGTAGATCCGGCAGCTATGTCGATGCCATTGGTGTTTACATGGTATTACAACATTTGGATGCGTGCAACATGTTCCCTTCTTAGCAGACGCATGTTCTTAATTAGCTTTTTCTTTCAGTATCCCAACGAGAATGCGTGCAACATGTACTAACATAGATATGCGTGCAACATGTACTAACATAGAGACTTAATTAGCTTTTTCTTTCTTATACAGTACTAACATAGATATGCGTGCAACATGTTCCCTTCTTAGCAGACGCATGTTCATATATTGATGCCATCGGTGTTTACACGGTGCGAGTTAGATAATTGTGATGCATGAAACCCCGATGTGACGACTATCTATTGGTTTCATCCAGCTGTTTTTTTCCCCTCAGGCTTGAAACTCATCTACACCAGAATGACAGTATTTGTAATTCACCTATGCTGTCATAGGCCAGAAAAATATCACGATTAACATGATATATTTATTATACTTTTATCTATCAAAATACAGCCATGGATTCGCAATTTGGTGGTCTACGATATTTCTGCACTCCGCTGGGGTGTGTGTTTCAGCTCAAGGCTTTATTTGATGGGTATCTTGCCTTGCATTTTTCACCCAAAAGCCTTTGTACGCCACACACACCATTGCAGTTCTTTTTTAAGATGACAGTAGGGGCAGGGCTGTCTACGGATATTCGAGGCCCCAGTGCGAAATGTGAATGGGGCCCTAAAATCTGAAATATTCGTGTAGCTAAACCATACTCTCAGTTTTCGCAAAAAAGGATACTCTCAGTTAAATTATAATTACTTTAACTGTGCAAAAAAAAATACTTTATATATGTGCTATTTCGTACAATATTTGAGATATATCATATGAACTATCTTCCCCAAATACTTCACCCAATGAGCAATGAACATATAGCAATCTTGTTATTAACTAGAGAACTGATGCACATGCTCAGTATAATCATTTTTAGCCACTAAAGTATTTGATAGAAAAATAGCCTAGACAATTTTGCTTTGGCTGGGCGCACCTGATGGACAATTTTGCTTTGACTGATCGGTGATCCGTTAATAAATCACCCGATTGATGTGGCCTTAGCCTTGGCACTCAGCCAGCACGGCTTCCTTCGTTTTGCCTCGCGGTGTTGCCGCCCTGGTTAGCCTTGATTTCTTGTCGAATTCGCGGCATAAATTCTGAACCATGGCCCCTGCATGCCTTCCAGGTCCTTGCGAATTGCGATGGCGCTGACGGCAAGAAGATGTGATCTCGCCGGGGGACTCGGGAAGACTAGAAACGACGACCTAATTGATCGGGAGCAGGCCTGATGGGGAGAGAGATTTGGAGAGACCCGGGCGACCAAACTAGGCTGGCAAGCCCAAAACCATACAAACAAATAAAATATAGCCTACCAGAAAATATAACTAGGCCCAAAATTGGGGGTTCTGAAACTTGGGGGTGGGAGGGGTGCGTTCTAAGCGTCCGCCACGTGTCACGCTCTGGACGCTCTCTCCGATTTTTATTTTTATTTTTTCGCACGCGTTTTGGTTTTTAGATGGGGGTTTTCGGTTTTTCATCGGTCTTTCTTAACTTTTGAACAAAATAAATTTGAAAAATAAATCCAAAAAAAAATGTGTTTTCTTTTTTTCGTGAGAGGCACAGCGTGCCTCTCGAAAACGAAAAAATACGTTTTCTTTTTTTTCCTTCTACGAGTGCCACAGATTTGTAGGCATGCTGTGTCTCTAGGAAACGAAAAAAATGTTTTCTTTTTTTTCCTTCCACGAGAGGCACAGCCGTGCCTCTCGGAAACGTGAAAAAAAACTCTGTTTTTTCTCCATGATAGGCACAGGTTTGCTTTCGTGAGAGGCACGGATTTGCTTTCACGAGAGGCACGGCCGTGCCTCTCAGAAACGGAAAAAAACATGTTTTCTTTTTTTTCCTTCCGCGAGAGGCGCGGGGTTGCTTCCGCGAGAGGCATGAATTTGCTTCTGCGAGAGGCACGGTCGTACCTCTTTCGAAAAGAAAAAAAATGCTCTTGGTTTGATTTTTGTATTCGGTTTTTTTGTGAAAGAAAAGTGTGTCAAAGTCTATCAACATGAGATCTAGTTTTGAAGATCTCGACGCGATGAATCCAACGGTAAAAACGATTCGAGATTTGAACGCACGATTTAAGAGATAAAATGTTTTTAATAAAGGACCTACGAAAAAAAGGGAAAACTCTCAGGTTACGACAACTGGCGCGCTTGGGAGGTGAATGTGATCGTTGAAGGGAGTACTCCTCAATTAGTGATTTCGCCTAATTGACGCTTATGGCACCAAGTCGGGAAGCTGGCGCTCACGCAGCTCCTCCCATGGGCCGACCCAACAGTCCCTCAATGGCTCGCGTAAATCACGTGGTTGCTCCCTCAATCAGTTCCTCCCTCGCTAGCTCCGTAAATCATGCAGTCGCTAAAAAATGAACTCGCTCCCTAGGTCAACGGTTGACCAGTTGACAGATCACCCGTCCCCTTTTGAATAACTAAGACAAATTTAAAAACCTGAAAAACCACAAAAATTGAAAATCTCGTGAATTGAAATATGTTCATGGTTTTTAGAAAAAATCACGATCATCAAAAAATTTAATGGTTTTTTTAAAAAGCTCAACGATTTTGAACAAGGTTTATCAATTTTGTAAAAAAGTTAAGAAATTTGAATAAATATTCAACGATTTCCAAAAAATTCATTATTTCCAAAGCAAAAGTTCATCAATTTCGAAAAAAAAATCATCAAATTTTCTAAAAAAATTATCGAATTTGTAAAATGTTCATTGAAATATGAAAAAAAATATACCAAATTTAAAAAAAGTTCATTGAATTAGATAAGTTCATCAAATTTGTTAAAGAAATTCATTGAATTTGCAAAACTTTCATTGAAATATGCAAAAAAGTAATCAATTTTTAAACAGTTCATT
The DNA here is from genome assembly GCA_039707655.1 of Elymus sibiricus. Classification (NCBI taxonomy): domain Eukaryota; kingdom Viridiplantae; phylum Streptophyta; class Magnoliopsida; order Poales; family Poaceae; genus Elymus; species Elymus sibiricus. The sequence continues at coordinate 320,514,810 of CM077663.1, read as the reverse complement.
GAATTTGGAAAAAAATGGATTTCTTTAAAAAATCACAAATTTGAAAAAAAGTTCATTGATTTGAAAAAAACTTTCACAAATTTGAAAAGGAGTTTACGAATCTGACTAAAAGTTCATGGACTTTGAAAAAACTATCATCTATTTTTAAGAAAATTCTCGTGAATTGGAAAAGAATCTGCGCATTTTAGTAAAATGGATAAAGAAAAAGAATAACCAAAAAAGATTCTGGAAAAAAACCAGGAACTGAAGAAAGAAATAAAAGTAAAAAAGCAGTTGTTTCACAAATGAGATGGATAGCCTAGTGGTTTGTGCGTATACCTTCGAATGCAGAGGTTGCAAGATTGATGTCGGCCGCCTGCATTATTTTTGGAGAAGGCGTCGAATAGGAAATGCCTTGCACAAGGCCTATGCGGTCGAACTGCTCGCACAGGCCCTCGACTGCCCTGAAGTAGGTGCGTGATTGGTGCGACGACTATATCTCGTCTTAAGAGAGCCCTAAGATAGCATTGCTTAAGATTTCCCCTTCCTCTTGATTACTGGGTCGCCCTGTGGTGGAGAAAATGGGGCAATTTGGAATCGGACCATAGTCTGCAAGGTGATGCGCAGCGCTCCTAGCCACTCGGCTAACTTCGCATTCGTGCTAGGCACGTCCTACTTGAGGCAAAAAGAGCGCATTTTCAGGTGTTTACATTGGGTTTTCCGAGTTTTCTCTGTTTTGGTTTTTTCTTTTGTTTTTCACTGTTTTTTTCTTTTTTTATTGGGTTTTTTATTTTCTTTCTTTTTTCATCGTTTTCCTTCGGGTTTCTTCATACCTTTCTCAGTTTTCACTGTGTTTTTCCTTTCCTTTCTTTTCTTTGTTTTTCTTCGGTTTTGTTTCTTTTTTTCTTGGTTTTATCGGTTTTGTTCAAATACCAAATTATTACTTTTTGAATACGTGGTCAACAGTTTTTCTATGCACATATTTTTAAACATTCTTGATTAACATTTTTCCAATACAATTTTAACACCTTTAATACATGGTCCACATTTGTTCTACACACATCATTTTCCAAATGCTTCATTATTATTTTTAAATACTTGTTCACTATTTTATTAAATGCTTGACTAATATTTTTATATGCATGATCAATTTTTTTCATTTTTTAATACATGGTGAACATTTTGTCTATACGCATTTAACATGTTCCAAATTATTGGTTAACATTTTTTAAATACTTTTTCAACGTTTTTGGAAATGCTCGATTAAAATTTATATAAATAATCAAAAAAAATTCATCTTTTTTTATAAATTGTCAACATTTTTACTATACACATTTAGCATTTCCAAATGCTTAAGTAACATTTTAAAATATTTGTTCAACATGTTTTCAAGTGCTTGATTAATATTTGTATATACATGTTAAAAAATTCATCATTTTTTTAATACATGGTCAGTATTTTTTTTATACACGTTTAACACTTCGAAATGCTTGATTAACAATTTTCAAATAATTTTCAACATTTTTTTGAAATGTTTGATTAACATTTTTACATACATGATAAAAAAATCATTAATTTTGAATACAAGATCATTTTTTGATACATTTTTTGTAGACGTGACAAACATTTTCTTTATAACATTGAACATTTTTTAAATGCTTGATCAATATTACATCTAAAAGCATGCTGTGCAATTCGTCGGGTCGCCTGCAGAACATTATTTTGCACCATTCAAAAAACTGGATGTGGTTGTTTGGTTAGATGCGTTGCATTTTCTAACGCAATTATGCCTTGTTTTATTCGCTGCAACAATGTCGTTATGGTAATCTATTCTCCATGGTGGTGTGGTTACCAGGCATAGCATGGAAACAAAGACAATGGTACCATAAGAAACACGGAAATTCATGAGCAATCAATCACAGTAACATAAATCAACATGGTACCATAACCAACACACTAACAATAGCCACTAGTAGGACGGGTGCGAAGTTTGTGTGCTCGGGCACATTGGTGCCCTTTTTTGAAAAAAATTCAAAAACCATATTTAAAAGTAGAAAAAAAATTCGAAAATAATTATGTGGAAAGGTGTATGTATTCACTACGGTTCCATGAAATTTTGTTTTGAAAAAAATGTAATCAGTAAGCTGTAGAAAAAAAACAAAATTCCGGCCCAAAAACAAAAAATTCCGGCCCATTTCAAAATGCGTTTTTGTCTTTTTTTTGTACGCCACGTGTGAATGTAAAATGTAATGAATTTTTGCACATGTGCAGTATATATGTGTGTGTGTGTTTACAAAAAGTTTCAATTTTTTTTGCGCTGTAAAAAATGATTTTTGGAAACGGGCACCATGGTGCCCGTGCACAACTGCAAATTTTCGCTAGTCGGACTAGCCTACCAGTTGGGAATGATGTTTTTGTACCAAGCTCATATACTCCTGCTCGAATAAAAAATAGAAAAAGAATATTAAAACCTTTCAAAAAATTCTGAACTTTTTTGTTGACGAACATATACCAATGTTCTACATTGGTGCCAAATTTCATGGTGAAATTAACTATGTGGTGCTCTGTACGAAAAAAAACAAATCAGTGCTCTAAAAAATATTTGTTAAATCCCATTTTGGTTACTGATTTGTCTTTTTTGCACAGTGCACCACAGATGTTATTTCACCACGAAACTTGGCAGGTATGTACGACATTTGTATATGTTTTTCACCACATGTTTTATTATTTTTTCTTTTTTTTATTCGAGCAAGAGCATATGAGTTTTGGAGCATTTTCATAGGGGAGCCATTTTGAATTTCCGCTAATAGTGGCATTACATTTTCGCTACCCGTGGCCTGTATTTCAAACATCACTAGTAGGTCGCCACTGATTTCCAATGGTGCCGAAACGTAATTAAAATTGTAAAACACATTTACATAATTTTGAAATATAGATTTAAAATGAATTTTTGAAATATGTTAAAGTCGTGAATATCATTCAAATTTTACGATTTATTAGAAATTTGAATGAAATTGAAATGATCTAAATTATATTAAAACCCGCGGTAGCGGTCGAAGAAGCTCCAATCCAGGTGCAGGACATCTGCACCATCATCGCCATCATCGATGTTGTTATCCTCGCATCTGTCATCGCCTATGGGAGGGTCGTCGTCATTGTCAATGCAAAAGTGCAGCAGTCCTCTGCCGGCCACCTTTTGGCTAAGCCAGGGGACACCGGTAGCACCATGTTCTGCGAATCAAAGAGGGTGTCATGTAGCCTTGCCTCGTTCTTCGGGTCGTTGGAATGGCGCGTGGGTAAAGGGAACTGGAAGTCCATCGTCCATGCCGGTTCTGGCAGGGGGCACCATCCATGTCGATTTTGCCACATGCAGCTCCATACACGTTGTTGTTGTGGCGCCTCCGCCTCCTTGGGCTTCTTTCCTACTTCGGTCAACAGAGAAAAAGGCGGCCACGTGATGGTGGGGGTTTCTTCTCCTCCGCCAGCATCCGGAACACAATATCGGGCGCTGAGGCGCTACGACGACGAAGGATGAGGCGGTTAACGACTAGGGGACGAGAAGAGGCACCACCGAGTGAGTGTGACGACGAGCCGAGTGGTGTAGGTGCGCGCGGCGGCCTACCACTGGGCAAGCCAAAATGGTCACCGGTGCCGTGTCTGTGGAACGCCACTATTAATATGCGACTGCTATTTCATACTAGTGGCATAGCACGCCCACGGCACTAGCAATATACGTGCCAGTGGCATGTCTATGCCGCGCCAATAGTAAAATATATACCAGTGGCGTGCTGCATACTAACACCCTGATAGTATATTTTCCTATAAAAACATTACAGCGAATAGCTACATATATAAATGACACTTCTATTCAATACGACAGTAATCGGATCTAAAGAAAATGAGCATACATATAATATGTCTCAATTTATTAACTTTAAACACTTTGCATGTATCAACAAACTAGAACGTTCTATGTCTCAACTTATTAACTTTAAACGTTTGGCATACATCGAGAAACTAGACCATCTCCATCATAATCATCACCTCCAAGTTGAGGCAACGAGTGGTCTTGAGTGTGATGTGAACAGCTTGTCCAACCTCTAAATCCTTGCCCACGAGGAACTGTCGCCATACTTTCTTGTTGAAGACGATGCGGCTGCCACTGTCTGTGGTGTATGGATTAGTGGTGACGGCCCCTACTGCTCCAAGGCGTAGCCCAACATCGCCTGAAGGAGGGATGTCAACGTTGGCGCTACAGGTAGTCTCTGTGATGTCACCGTGCATGAAAAAACAAAAGAACTATGTTATATATTGATACACATTATAAGCACAACTTAGAGAAAAGGAAAAATAACTGTAGAAACATACCATCTCACTTCAGTTGGAATTTTTTTTCCTCGTCAAACGAGTCATAAAAGGCACTCCGATGTAATCATCTCTTGGAGGTAGAAGGTGGCGGAGGTAGTCCTTCTCATGGTTCTCAAGATGGAATCTTTAGGCGACGATGATAGACTCAAATGGGTCTTCCTCTTCACTCTCGACGTCATCAGAGCCGGAATCATCATCGTTGTTGTTGTCATAGTCATATAGACAACATTGATCCTCGCTTGTGGTCCTCCAAACAAAAAATAACTATATCACCCATGTTAGGATTCATCCAGGCGATGAGTTGCTCCCATCCTTTGCCGTGCAAGATTTGGTACTTTTGTCATTAAGGACAGGAAGTTTGTAACAACATGCTGCTATTCAGTCAAAGAGAGAATGTATGATAACTCCAAACAACTTTAAGTTGATAACAGACTGAAGTTGTACTCTCTTATCTTATCTACGCCACTTGGTTCAGAGTACTACAGAGCCAAAGAAACTAGCTAAACTATGTCCATGCTAGCTAAAAAGAGAAATATTATCAACTAATCAAAACAAAACTAGCTCAACACCTAGCAACTAAATAAACTATAACCACAACAACTATAAAAAGCAGCTTAAGTTAAGAAACAACACACTAAATTATGGCAACAATAAAAATTGAAAACTAGTTTAAACTAAATAAAGCAAGTAGCATAACATCACATGATTAAAAAATTCAAAGGAATTCTATAAATTACGTATACAACTCACATTAAAGACGGTTTACAACAAAAAGAAGGGTCTATTAGGGTTTACCTATAGAACACAAATTTTAAAAACCTATTAGAATTTAGATACATAGATTAAAATGGATTAAGATAAAAATAGAAGGGATTTTTAAAATGTACTCAACAATATACCTAATAGATTTAACATTAATAGACCTAAAAACTCACTATCTAAGCATTAATCACACCAAATCAACTATACTACTGACAAACCTAATCCATCTCTAGCACAACTGCACAAGCCTTCTCAAGCCTGCTCATTTGAACTGGCACATATATATTCCACCAATAAATCAATAAAACTAACACAAGTCATCGCAAATCAACTTAAAACTGACGCAGATTTATTCAAAGCATAACCCTACCATAAATCAACATGATCTGCTCAAAGGAGGAGATTATATCAAAAAGGGGAAGACAGACAAAACCCTAACCAAAGCACAACCCTAACCATAAATCTCATACACCACAAAGCAAATCTTGGACTCGGCTATGAGGAGATAAAATGCCTGAAAAGCAGATTCGCTCGCGGATGAGGACAAGAACCCTAAACCAAGCACCCCCAAGAAGAAATCTTGCACAAGAACATCAAAATGAACTCATGAACTGACATATATCCGCAGGAATGACTCGCACCTAAGAACAAATAAGGTGGAAATAAGAAAGAGAGTAAGAAATCCACGAACCCAAGCTCATATGAGCACAAAAACAACAAAAAAGAACTCATGAACTGACAAATATCAAATATCCACAGAACTAACTTGGATGTAAGAACAAATGGGTGGAGAGCAAGAAATCCACGAACCCTAGCAGTCACAGGAGGAGGTGAGGCGACCAGAGAGAAGCAGAGTGAGACAGAGAGGAGGGGGGCGACTGAGAGACAAAGCTGGCCAAACGGGTCGGGCCAACTAGGCCAGCCCGCGAGCACGCCGACACGGCCCGCCATGGGCATGGCACGGCCTGAACGTGCCGGGCCCGGCACGCGGCACGCCTTGGGCCATGCCTGGGCCTGGAGGCTAGGCACGCGGGCCAGCACGACACGACCCGTTTAATTTTTTATGTATTTTCAGATTTATATATATATATATATATATATATATATATATATATATATATATATATATATATATATATATATATAGATAGATAGATAGATATATACCTGAAATATAGCCCAATAGGCCTAAAAATGAACCCAACAGGCTGAAAATGTGTAGCCCATCGTGCTGAAAAGGCCAACGTGCCGGCCCGTTTAGTAACCAGGCCGTGCCTGGGCCTAGAGGCGCAGCACACGGGTTGGCATGGCACGGCCCACGTACTAAACGTGCCCCTGTGGGTCGGGCCAGTCCTGGCACGATTAGCATGGGCCGTGCCGTGCCGTGTCGGGCCGACCCGTTTGGCCAGCTCTGCTGAGAGAGTGATGGACTCGGGAAGAAACGAGATAAGAGAGAGAGAGAGAGAGAGAGAGAGAGAGAGAGAGAGAGAGAGAGAGAGAGAGAGAGAGAGAGAGAGAGAGAGAGAGAGAGACGGTCCATATCCACGAGCGGGGTGGGCTAAGCCTACTAACAGGCGGCACGTGCATAGACACGCAAAAGAAGCCTAACAGCGAAATAGACTGGTCCAAATTTGGGGTCAGACGATTATTGGCAGCCAACAAAGCAAACAACAAACTAGAAAAAACAATTACGAATCTCGAAGAAGCATCCAACAGCCACAAAATTGACTAACCCAAATATAAAAGTCAAGCGACTTACATGTAACCAAAGTATACCTGGTCATACTTCGGGCCAGGCCTAACAAAGCCCATGGCAGAAAACTCAGGCCCGAGCCCGGCCCGGCCCGACCGTTAGGCCTGGATTTTAGGCCCAAGCCCGGTCCGACAGTGAAAAAGCCCGTCAGGTCTCGGGCCTCTTCCCTAAATTGCGAAAACCACAAGCCCAAGCCTGGCCCGGCCCGGCCATCGGGCTAAAAATTTAGGCCCGAGCTTGGCCCGTGGGCAAGGTCGGGCCGGGCCGGGTCGGGCTTTTCGGGGCCTGGTTTCCCATGGCCAGGGCTAAGCTAAATTGTATTTTTTGTCGTTTTTAAAGGCTGGGTGAGTCTGCTAGGGTTGCCCTTATTGGCTCGAGGCATCGGCTGACCCCCGGCTAATCATTATTTCTGTGAGTGTTCAGTACACAGCATATCGGCTTCCCAAACACTCGTAATCAGCGGCCAGCATCAATTAAACTTGGCAGATGCATACGACTTGCGTCGCTAGATGTCTACGTAATCAGGCTTGTCGTGAGATGATTTTTTTCGGATGCGACTATGTACGATCATCAGCCTTAACCTCGCGGACGTCGCCAGCCGGTGCGCGACGATGTTTACGGACAATTAAAGAAGAGTAGTACGCGTGAAGGCACCTTCGTGGAAAACTAATCGCCTGGCCGACCTGATCAGCGTCCTCTATATATGGCATCAGAACATTTGATCAAAGGCATTTATACCCATCCATCATCTCACGCAGTCACCATCTCGGACGAGCGAGGAGGAACCAAAAAAGGAAGTAGGTTGTTAGAAAAATGAAGATGAGCGTGATCGTCTTGTCTGTGGTGGTAGCAGTGTTTGGGGCCGGAAGTGCCGTCCTGGGGTTCATCGCCGAGGGCAACAAGCTCACGGTAAGGACACTGGCAGTGACTCCATCCATCTCAAGCAAACTAATTAAACTGACCCGCGCGCTTGCGATGCTCGTGGCGCGCAGCGGGGTGACATCGAGGTGTACAGCAACGAGTGCATGTTCCCTGCCAACCCGGCATACGCACAGGGGTTAGTGGCGGCTCTCCTGCTGCTGATGGCCCAGATCACCGCCTCGGTCGTCGGCGGCTGCTGCGGCTGCTGCAGGCCTCGGGGCGCCGGCTTCTCCGGGTCCAAGCCCGTTACCAAGTCCAAGCGGGCCATTGGCGCCGCCCTCTGCGTCCTCTCGTGGTTAGCTTCCGTGCTCGTATAGTATAGTGCATGCAGTACTGACAGGCATGTCGACGATTCGATCGAGCTGACGGCCAATCCAACGGGCGATGGATATGCTCCGTGCGTGTGTGCAGGATAATGGCGTTGATCGCGGAGCGGTTCATCTTGCAAGGTGCAGCAGGGAACATCCCCATGACGCGCGAAACAAGCCAGGGCCGGGGGTGTCACCCCGTCAAGGACGGCGTCTTCATGACGGGGGCCATTCTGAGCATCGTCGCCACCGTGTTCGGGATCATATCTTACATCATGCTTTACGCGGCGGCGGCGGCAGGTCCTAATACTACCACTACAATGGGGGCGGCGGCGAGGCCGTCGTCGGCAGGCGAGACCAAGTACGACGGGATCGCGATCGGCTACCCTGTTGCCGCTCAACAACACGCACAAGCTGTGTAGACGGCGTACTCTTGCTTCTACCATCTAGACGGGTGGTGAAGAATTGCAAGCGGACGTTACATGGGGTGATGCCCCAAGTGATACCATTTTTCTTACCATTATTTCAGTCTAATTTTTAAACTTCAGCTGACGGCAACAGTCAAATGAAGAAAACGGTCAGCATGATTTTTGATGTAATTTTAATTTTTGCTATTCGTTTTGTAGCTGGTCTCTTTCCATTGCATTGTTCACTGCTATACTCGATAATGTTTTTCAATTATAAAATAAACTGTCTTCAGGCGTCTTTGTCTAGAAAAGAGAATTGGTGGTTATTCCCTTTCTTTCCATGTTCATCTTTTCAATTTTGGCATTTCCCTTCTTTTATTTCCCCGGTTTTCCTTTTTAGTTATTTTATTAATCGTGGGGAGTACAGGTTACACCGTGCGAGAAGTACTTGTTTGATGGAGGAAGTATAGGTTCCATCGTGTGAGGATCACATGTTGTGTTGTGCGCAGACTCTAAGTAACATATCGTGTTTACGACTATAGGTTCCACTGTGCATAAAGCACACATGCTACATAGCGCCAGAAGTACAAGTTGCACAACAGAGTACACGTTACCCTGCGATGGGGAGTAGATAGTGTCACATGAAGTACAAGTTGCATCACACGGGAGTAGTACCCGTGAGGGAGTACAAGTATGTTGTCTCGGAGCGGTTCATTTGTGTTATTTGTGGAGCACAAATTTGTTATATTTGTAAGTACAAGTTTTGTATGGAAAAAGTTCATCAAAACATGTCAACATGTAATGGGATCTAATTCCACACATCTCAACTAAGGAATGCAGAACACATGATTTAAGAGATATTTCATTCTAAAAATTGATCTCACAACAAAAGTAAGTAACAGTCCTCCCATCCGCTTGGACCCAAAGAAAAACCACGAAAACTTCTTGGTGACGACAAATGACACAAATGCATAATGCCGCTTGTTACCACTAACTGAGTTTTACTCACTCTTAGCAAGAGATACCCCTTAACTAGTGATTACTAGTTTTGGGTCATTTGGCAACGCCTGCTGTCACTCTATCAGGCTGCACATACCGCCTCATAATAAGATGCCCTACTCGTCAGTACGGTGGCCAAAGGTGACCATGGACAACAATCTACAACATGCATAGTGCATATGGTTTTTGAGTCCATCCCAGGGGCCTTTTTGTCAGAACAGAGAGAATAAAAGGAGTAAAAATATTCTTTACATTCAAAACCTCTCTTTATTCATTCAGTGGTGTTACATTATTAGTTCTAACAAGTCCTATTAATAAGAAAACGGATTAAAACCTCAGGAGCATCATCTATCCAATTGCTAGGGGGCACCGCAATGTTCTTGAGTTACGAAAGATGAAGGGCTAGCCACAAAATGAACAGACCGGGCCGCGGTTGAATTAGGGGGAGGCGGTATTATTGAGAGTAGTTTTTTTGGGTCTAAAAAAAAGAGTTGTCTATTGGGAAGTCCTATATGACGCTAACTGTGTCACGTAATCGAGCAAACACACAAGTGCGTCACGAGTAGGCTGGCCCATCGGTAAATACCGTAGCTAACCATGCAGCTCGCATGTGTTGTACTTTTTTTTGTTGCATTCAAGTTTTCAGTTTTACTTTTTTCCTTTTTAATCTCTTTTTATTTCCTTTTTATTTTTCATAAATTGACAATATTCAAATTGCACACATTCTTAAAATTTGTTTGATTTTATCAACAACCGTTTAATTTTTATATTTTTGTTCATGTCTTTAAAAGATGTACGTTTTTCAGAGAATGTTCATAATCTTGCAATTTTGTTCAGGATTTTGAAAATAAATCATCATTTTAATAACTTGAATAAATTTTGTACAAGGGAACGTTTTCTCAGAAAACACGAACATTTTTCCCAAAAATGAACACTTTACCAAAGTCATCAACATTTTTAAATTATCAAACAATTTATAATGATGAGTACAATTAATGCAAACATTATAAAAATAAATTATTTTGCAAACTATATTCTTGTTCATAAACAATCAAAACTGATCACATTTTCAACATATGTACAAAATATGAAAACAAGAATTGTTTTTAACAATATTCCATGTATTTTTTTAAAGCACAAATAAATTTTCAAATACACAAACATTTACGAAAATTTTCGGGTTTTTTTTCCAAAATCACAAAGATTTTTTGAATTTATGTACAAACTTAAGGGAATATTTTCAAGAACATGAAATTTTTGGAATATATGAACAAAATTAAAAATCCAGAAGTTTTTTTAAATTCTGAAAAAATTGTAATTCACAAACATTAATTATAATAGGAACAAAAAGTGAAATAAATAACAAAAGAAACAAAAAAAAGGAAAATGAGGATTTGTGAGTAGGAAAAAAACCAAGAAAAGAGAAATAAAAAGGAAAAAACCATTGAGAGTACCTTCTAGAAGGTTCCCAAGACCGGTAAAACCAGAAAGGAACAAGTTCGCAAAACTAGAACCGGCAGGAACATCAAATTGGTCAGCCTAACTCAATTGCTTTATAAGTTTCGACGACAACTTGTGGCCGGGCGGCAAATAGGGTTTTCTATTTTTTGAGCCAACAAAAGGGACGAGGATATGCATCGCTTTATATACTATATCACTAAACCTTCTAGGATTGGAGGCCTCACAATCAATTGAGGTCTCCAATTAGAATTTGGTCACCCAATTTTCACCGGATCAACAATCTATTTTGTTTATTTTTTTATACAATACACCACGCTTCCTAATTTTTAAATCTTCACAATTAATTGAGGCTTCAATTTAGAATTGGGTCACCCCATTTTGACCGGGTCAACAATTTCTCAAGGAGCTCTCACATTAATTTTTAAGTCTCTATGTTTCCTAATTTTAAAGCTCTTTCATTCGATTGAGGTATTCAATTTTGGATTTGGTTTAAAATTTTGATCAGGCCAATGATTTTTCAAATCAATCAGCAACAACCGGACTATACAAATATATTAACCCCTCACAGACTCCTATCACCATGAAAAAAGCGCCACCATGTGATATTATAGCCGAATAAAGTATATGCAACCAACGATACAAAAATATCCCCACATAAATATGGGTTGATTAACGGATAACACAGAATCACACCGCAAAAGGCCCACCAAATAACCGCATTATAAATTAACATAAAACACACTCCACCGTCGCCCCACCGGCCAAACTAAATACTCCATCAATTTCAAAATATAAGGATTATTAGTTTTTTTAAGTCAAATTTCTGTAATTTTGACCAAGTTCAGAGCCAAAAATACCGACTTCCACAATATTAAACAAACAAAATATGAAAATTCATTTCTTTGATGAATCTAATAACACCGATTTGATATTATAAATTTTAATATATTTCTCTACAAATTTGATCAGACTTCAAGAGATTTGACTTTTCAAAAAAGTAATACACCATATATTTTGAAATAGAGTGAGTAAAGAAATTTGAGAATCCCAACAAATTCTTTGGCGTAGCAAAGCGCGCCCAACCCTTCTAGTTCGAGACTAAACTAGGTCTCTCCGCAAGGAGCGTCCTCCCGGTCGCTTATATTTGCCGGTTCAACTTTCTACTTTGTTCATTCCTGCAATTTGTTTTCTTTGTCCATCCTATAATTTTTTTTGCTTTTGTTTATATTTTTAAAAAAACTCTAAATACATAAATTTCAAAACTTAATTTACTTAAAACAATTTAAAAATCATGAATTTGAAAAATGTTAACATAGTGTAATTTTTTTGTTACCATAAGTTTTGAAAAATGTTGATAGCTTTCAAAAAAAAATGTGACATTTGCAAAGTGTACACATATTTCAAAAAATATGCATTTTTTGAAATCTTTATCAAATGTAAAAAAATTCTTTTAATTGAAAACATGTTTCATACAATTAAAAAATACTTTTAGAAGTGGGAGGGCGTTGCCTAGGGGAGGCTGAGAGGAGAGTCATAGAGGGGAGATCGGGTAGGACGGAGCCCTAGGTGAAGGCAGGCGTCCGGAAGGCCGGAACCGTAGCTGGCGACGTCCATTAGAGGCGGGCGTCAGAGAGGCCGGCGTCGGGGAGACTAGAGGAGGCATCGAGGAGGTAGGAACCCGGGGTGGCGGCATCCATCAGAGGCAGGAGTTGAGGAGGCGGGTGTCGGGTAAGCCGAAGGGGGCATCATGTCGCGGTCACCGGTGGGGCGGCGACACGGCAGCCGGAGGGTTGGGTGGTAGTGGCCATTGGAGCTGGGTGTGGCCATGGGTACGTGTGTGTGTGTGTGTGTGTGTGTGTGTGTGTGTGTGTGTTGTGTCGCGATGGGGACATGTGCATGCGATGGGGACAGGTGCGTGCGATGGGGGCGGGTACTTGGGTTAGCTTAGGATAGGTCTGTGTCACTTTCAAAGTGGCCCCACATGGCAGCAGGGGGCAGCTATTGTCTCTTTTGCAAATACCGACACGACATTGCCTAGTCAGTTTTTTGTTTGTTTTTGAGAAATCATTGCCTGGTCAGTTTTTTTGTTTTTTGCTTCAGAGAGGAAAAGGAAAAGTAAAATAGAGAAATTACAGAAAGAAGATGGATCCTGGGTCGAAGATGGAGAACTAAAGGAGCATGTAGCAAGCTATTTTTTCAATCTGTTTTCATCTGAAGCTGGATATAACATAGATGAAGTTCTAAGAGTTGTTCCTGCTATAGTAAGTAGAGACATGAATGACACCTTATGTGAGGAATACTCACCAGAAGAGGTCAAAAGGGCACTTGATGATATTGGGGATCTAAAAGCACCAGTGACGGACAGAATGCCTGCTTTATTTTATAAATGCTTCTGGGAGACAGTGGGAGAACAAGTAACAAAAGAAGCGTTGAATGTACTAAACGGAGGAACCATGCCTGAAGGGTGGAACAACACCCTACTGGTACTTATTCCCAAAACCTCGAAGCCGAAGAACCTGAAGGAGTTGAGACCAATAAGCCTATGTAATGTGGCCTACAAAGTGGCGGCTAAGGTACTCACTAGCAGGCTAAAATTGATTGTACCTCATATTATTTCTCACAACCAGAGTGCATTTGTACACTGCTTGCATATGAATTAACACACTACTTGCAGGACAAAAGAAAGGGGGGCAATGGATATGCATCACTCAAACTTGATATGAGTAAAGCATACGAACGTGTCGAATGGAACTTTCTTGAAGGTATACTCTTAAAGTTGTAGGAGATATGCCCTAGAGGCAGTAATAACAGTTATTTTGTATCTCCGAGTTTGTAATGAATGTTTATGATCCATGCTATAACTGCAATGATTCTCGAGTCTACAATAACCACGAGGCTTGGAGGGAAACTCATGTGCACGTGTGGTATAATAAACGGTAAATTGTATTCCTAGTCTTGCCTCTAAGACTGGCTCAAGTATTGCAGGATGATCCTGTTTTCCTGATCATGGGCATGGCTATGCCGGCAATTTTGAGGGCTCAATGTTAGTAGAACACTTGTGTTGAATCGACCCAAATTGATGTTATGCTATGAGATACATTCGTCATAAGTTAATGGTTAATAACACAGAGATAGTTAATGTTTGCATAATTCCTTAGACCATGAGAGTATCGAGTTCCTTCGTGCTTGCTTCGTGAACTTTGGGGTTTGTTAAACGTCATCCGTTACTGGGTGGCTATTACGGCGGCTTACGGGTTTACGGAAAAGTATGGCAAGTAACTTGATAGCTCAAGATTGGGATTTGCTCCTCCGATGATGGAGAGATATTCTCGGGCCCTCTCGGTGTTTCGGTATCCATCATCGTCTGGCCAGACACATTGTGATTTGATCACTGGGATGCCGGAACACGGAAACGAGTAAAGAGAACAAAACCGGTAACGAGGTAACTTGCATAGTGGACAAGTTGTTGATCCACGGGGATGCATAAATCTCACCTCGGGTTTTGTAATATATCGTGAAGCAACAGGAATAGCACACGGCAACTGGAGGTTCACTCGAATATTCATTCGTGTGGGTATAGGGGTCAATATGGGTGTCCACGGCTCCGATGTTGATCATTGATCGGAAAGTGTTCCGGGTCATGTCTATACTTCACCGAACCTATAGGGTCACATGCTTAAGGGTCATCTATCTGCTGAATACTGGACGGGGAGTCTGAGAGAAAATCACCGAAAAAGTTTCGGACGAAACGGAAACGTTCCGGAGAGAACACCGGAATAGTTCCGGTGAAACTGAAAAGTTGTTTCAGGGTATTCCATTAAGTCAAATTGGTTCTGGCACACGCCTGGAAATTCTTGGAGGATGCCAGAAGTGTTCTGGAAACTTCTGGGAATTTTTCGGGACAAAAACCGGAAATGTTCCGGAGCAGCCAGAACTGTTTTGGTTGCTTTTCGCTGAAGAAACATTGTTCCAAAATTGTTTCGGAATGCGTTCAAAATTGTTTTGGTGGGTGCTAGAATTATTCTAGGCACACAGAAATAATTTGGGTTTTAACGGACGCAGAAAAATGTGTTCGTGAATAGTGAAAAGCACTTTTTGGACTGATTTGCAAATGGGGTTTTTCTTCTAGAAGAAAACCACTTTTGGTGTGTGAAAGGGAGGTGGAGCTCCCCAAGGGGGCTGCAAATTTCGGCCATGGCATGGGGGGGCCTCCTTGAGGTGTCCTTCCACCTCATGGTGGATATCTTCTACACACCCTTATGTGGCATGTGGTGGAAAGATCCTAGGAAGGTCCTTTTGGTCTTTCCTCTACCCCTTGCTCCTCCTATAAATAGAGGTGGAGATTGCTCTCCAAAATCAGATCATCCTTCTCTCATACACATGCCATTTGACTTGTCTGGCTTCTCTCTCCCTCCTAGCGAAATAGTTTCGTAGAGCCGAAAGGCTGTCTGAGTTCCGGCAGGAACTAGCTCTGGACGGCGAAGCCCTGCCGGATAGCTGACACCGTATGTGTGCAACCCCGTAGAGAGATTGTAGTTTCGATCTTTTGCCCGAAGGGCTGTTCGAGTTACCATTCGAGTTTCCGGCGTCCTCCCGAAGGGCTATCCGGGTTACTGTTCGGGTTCTGAGGGTCCTCCCGAAGGGCTGTCCACGACATCGTCCAGGGGACTGTCCGACCGCCTCCCGAAGGGCTGTCCGGAGTGGGAGTACATGCTTGCGGTTGGGAGGTTGTAAATCCTAGCTGCAGGGATCTGCACCGACGATCTACACCGACTCTTCTTCCGCTGCGTTTCGAGTCGGTACGGATCAGATCAGACCTTGTATGCAGTCTCCATAGTGATCCTGGGCGTGCTCGCATTACCGAAATTTTTTGTTTTCTGTCGCGTTCCCCAACAGTGGCATCAAGAGCCAGGCTATGAGTAGATGCATGTTATGATCTAGAATACATGAGATGTATGGGTATTGCATAGTATAATTTTGTAGTAGATGAGATCTATTGCTGAAAATTATTTGTGCGGGTAGCAGATGGAATCTGTTACCCGATGTTCCTGTTGCTTCCCTTGAATTTTTGTAGTCCTAATCTTGACGGCATGGTGGAATCTCACAAAGTTCTGGCAATCCGCGATCCTTTCATGCTGCTCCTGAGTATGCTGATTGACAGATCAACGAAGTGCTAACAGTTCTTTGGGTTCCACCATAGTTAAAGAAAGATGGATGTTTCGCAGACGAGAGGGCAATGCAGATATGATCTGCATGGGGGTCACGTGTATGACGAAGTTTAGTATGGGGCTCGAGATTTTACTATCTCGTGTTTCATACACCCTGGAAAGTTAATCTAGCAACTTGAATTATCATACTTGATGATGGACGATGGTAGCTGCGGTTTGAGTCAAAACCTTAGAAGCCACGTAAAATAAAATTTTGCATAAACCGATTAGAGGCGTCTAACTTGGTTTTGCAGGATGGTTTGCATGTGATGTGGTATAGCAAGTCTCATATAAATTTGATTATGTATGAGATGACTATATGATGTAATTAACATGACCTGCGTGTCATGATTCGGCATGATGGCTGGAGCCATATGATTGCACTTTAATGACCTGCGTGTCAACCTTATGTAATGCACTTATTTTATTAGCTATAGAGATAGCAATATTATCTGGTGCATCGACAAGGTGGTGGCAATCCTCGCGAAAGTGAACACCGACGCGAATGCCGAAGACGAAGAATACTTGACTTCTCCGTCAGAAGGGGCTATACCATGTCATGCTAATTATGAATTGCCTGAGATGTTTATCCCTTATGATGCACCCTTCTTGATTGCGCGGTAGTCGCTTTTATTAGGGTGATCTCTCACTAAAAAATATCAAGTAGTCAGTGTTCTCCCAAGTGTAGCACCGTCACGGCACCTAACTTTTCGGGGTGCGCCATGCTGACATGGGTACGAACGATTAGGGATGTGTGAGGCGGGTGAGTTGAGACCTCGCAGCAAGATCACTTGGTTGTCTTGACGTTCAGGCATGAAAGTCATGAGCTCGGAACACACGCATCGAAAGATGAACAAGAGTCACATAGAGATGTGATCGGCAAGTTTGCCTAACGATTGAAGTTCTCGTCATCAGTGATGCTCACCATCAATGGCGTTGAATTTTAATTCGTGTCTTGAATCATTCATAATCAATTTTGAGAGATATTGATTTGAGTGGGAGCGCACTTTAGAATAAAATTGTTTATTCACTAGTGCAAATATCATTATGAACAAAGTCTAAGTGAACTTGTGTTTTCCGTTGTAGATCAAATGGCTCGCAATAGCGCGTTCAACTTAGGCCCGATGTTAGAGAAAGAGAAGTTAGCTGCGAATGGAAACAACTATGCAGACTGGGTCCGTACCCTGAGGATTGTCCTCAGGAGCGCTAAGAAAGTGTACGTGCTTGACGGACCTCTTCCACCTAAGCCGGCGGAAACAGCCGCGGCAGACATACAAAATGTCTGGGCCACTAAGGATGATGATTTCAACTTAGTGCAGTGCCTCATGCTGTCTTGCGTGAGTTCAGAGCTTCAAAAACGTTTTGAATTCCATAACTCCTTTGATATGATCAAGGATCTGGATGCTCTGTACAAGTTTAATGCACGGTCTGAACGTTTTGATATCATGAAAATGATGGCGGAGACCAAGATGGCTGAGGGCAGTTCAGTTGGCGAGCATGTAGTCAATATGATTGGCTACGCTGAAAGGCTTAAAACCCTGGAATTCCCACTTCCGAAAGAGCATGTTATGGACTTGTTGCTAGGTTCACTCCCCCCGTCTTATGGCGGTTTTATCATGAACTACAACATGAATGGGTTGGACAAAACAGCAAATGAGGTGCTTGCCATGCTGAAAACTGCTGAAGGAGGACTGCAGAAAAATCGCAAGCAAGTGTTGCTTGTGAATAAAACTGCCAGTTTTAAAAAGAAAGGCAAGCCAAAGAAGGGCAAGGGCGCCGGTAAGACCGGCTTCCAACGCAAATCTAAGGGCGGAGCCAAGAATGAAACTAAGTGCTTCTACTGCAAGGGCACAGGACACTGGAAGAGAAACTGCAAGAAGTATCTAGAAGATAAGAAGTCCGGGAAAACCGGAAAAGGTATAATTGTTATACAAGTTAATGTCATTGACGTTTTGCTTGCTAGCGAAAATTCTAAGTCTTGGGTATTTGATACCGGATCGGTTGCTCACATTTGCAACTCGATACAGGGGCTTCAGAAGGTGCGCAAGCTGGCAAAGAATGAAGTCGTGATGTGTGTCGGGAACGGCGCTGGGATCGCCGCTCAAGCCGTCGGCATTATGCCTCTACGTCTCCCTTCAGGATTTATTTTGGAACTTAGTAACTGTTATTTTGTTCCGTTGTTGTGTAGAAACATTATCTCTGGATCATGTTTAGTGCACGATGGGTACTCCTACAAGTCTGAGAACAATGGTTGTTCGCTTTATTGTAAGGATATGTTTTATGGATTTGCACCCATTGTTGGGGGCCTTTTCATACTAAATCTTGAATGTGGAAATGATGTCTTTAACGAGAATGCTAAACGCCTTAGGAAGGCTGATACCACCACCACTTTCATGTGGCACTGTCGCCTTGGCCACATCGGAAAGAAACGCATGCAAAGACTCCATAAAGATGGAGTTTTACCGTCCCTTGATTTTGAATCATTTGACACATGTGAAGCTTGCTTGATGGGAAAAATGACCAAGACGCCGTTCACGGGTCATCCTGAACGGGCGAGTGAATTATTGGAAATAATACATAGTGATGTATGTGGTCCAATGAGCACAATCGCACGGGGTGGGTATTTCTACTTCGTAACTTTTACTGATGATTTAAGTAGGTATGGATATATCTACTTGATGAAGCATAAGTCGGAAACCTTTGAAAAGTTCAAAGAATTTCAGAATGAGGTAGAAAATCATCGTAACAAAAGGATTAAGTTTCTGCGGTCTGATCGCGGAGGCGAATATCTTAGTCACGAGTTTGGCGAACATCTGAGTGACCGTGGAATCGTTTCACAGCTTACGCCTCCCGGAACTCCACAGCGAAACGGAGTGTCGGAACGACGTAACCGAACCCTGTTAGACATGGTAAGGTCGATGATGTCTCTTACAGATCTACCAATATATTTTTGGGGTCATGCACTACTTACTGCCGCTCACACACTTAACAGAGCACCGTCTAAGTCTGTTGAGACGACACCATACGAGTTATGGCATGGGAAGAAACCCAATTTGTCGCATCTCAAAATTTGGGGTTGTGAAGCTTAAGTAAAATGTTTACAACCAAGCAACTCGATCCCAGATCAGACAAATGTAACTTTGTAGGTTATCCAAAGGAAACCTTTGGATATTCCTTCTACCACCCATCCGAGGGCAAAGTGTTTGTCGCAAAAACCGGAATCTTTCTTGAAAAGGAGTTTCTCGCTAAAGAAGTGAGTGGGAGGATAGTACAACTTAATGAGATTAGTGAATCTTCGGCCACCATTGATATGGCTAAGGAACCGGAAGTAATTCCGCAAATTATCCCTACAACCGGGCCGGAAGTTGTCGCATGTGATGCGGAAACTTCAGACAATGTTGTTACTGAACCGCGCAGATCAGGTAGGGCTATCCAGCCACCTGAGTGGTTTCATAATGAAATCTTCATTCTTGAAGACGATGAACCTGCGCACTACAAGGAAGCGATGGCGGGGCCTAGCTCAAGGGAATGGCACAATGCCATGAAATCCGAAATGGAATCCATGTACGAAAACCAAGTTTGGAACTTGGAAGAACTTCCAGATGGCGTAAAACCCATTGGTTGTAAATGGATTTTCAAAAGAAAGACGGACGCGGATGGTAACATTACTATCCACAAAGCTAGACTTGTCGCGAAAGGGTTCACGCAAGTTCTAGGGGTAGACTACGACGAGACTTTCTCGCCCGTAGCTATTCTTAGGTCTGTTCGGATATTACTAGGAATTGCTGCTTATTTCGATTATGAAATATGGCAGATGGATGTCAAAATGGCTTTCCTAAATGGAAACCTTGAAAGGGATGTATACATGATACAGCCAGAAGGTTTTGTCGATCCTAAGAATGCTGGAAAGGTATGTAAGCTTCAGAAAGCCATTTATGGTCTGAAGCAAGCATCAAGGAGCTGGAACATTCGTTTTGATGAAGTGGTCAAAGAGTTTGGCTTCATCAGGAACGATGAAGAATCTTGTGTTTACAAGAAGTTTAGTGGGAGCGCAAAAGCATTTCTAATCTTGTATGTGGACGACATATTGTTGATTGGAAATGACGTGAATTTTCTTAGCGAAATAAAAGACTCATTGAAGAAGAGTTTTTCAATGAAAGACTTAGGCGAAGCGGCATATGTATTGGGCATCAGAATCTATAGAGATAGATCAAGACGCCTGATAGCGCTTAGCCAAAGCACGTACATTGACAAGGTGTTGAAAAGGTTCAACATGGAGAACTCCAAGAAAGGCCTACTCCCCATGTCACCTAGCACAGTGCTTTGCAAGAATCAGTGTCCTCGGACCCTCGATGAGCGAGTACAAATGAATGATATTCCATATGCTTCGGCAGTTGGTTCTATTATGTATGCCATGCTATGTACAAGACCGGATGTTTCCTATGCGCTAAGTGTTAGCAGCCGGTACCAAGGTGATCCAGGATTGGAACACTGGGCCACAGTCAATGGTATTCTTAAGTACCTCAGAAGGACCAAGGATTTACTCCTTGTGTACGGAGGTGATGAAGAGCTCATTGTAAGTTGTTACACTGATGCAGGCTTCATGACTGACCCAGATGACTTTAAATCTCAATCTGGCTATGTTTTCATATTGAACGGCAGCGCAGTTGATTGGAAAAGTTCCAAACAAAAGACTGTGGCGGATTCTACAACGGAGGCAGAATATGTTGCTGCTTCAGAAGCCTCCAAGCAGGCTGTCGGAATCAAGCAATTTCTTGAAGACCTTGGTGTGGTTCCAAGTGCTCTGGACCCGGTGGAGATCTATTGTGATAATAGTGGCGCCGTGGCTCAGGCAAGGGAGCCATGTTCGCACCATAAGACAATGCATATTCAACGCAAATATAAACTCATTCGACATCATGTCGAAGAAGGTTTAGTGAAAGTACGCAAAGTTCACATGGATCTGAATGTGTCAGACCCGATGACAAAGCCTCTACCACGAGCAAAGCATGAGCAACACCGGATAGCCATTGGTGTTAGGGAAGCCATGTAACTGGATTATGACTCTAGTGCAAGTGGGAGACTGTAGGAGATATGCCCTAGAGGCAGTAATAACAGTTATTTTGTATCTCCGAGTTTGTAATGAATGTTTATGATCCATGCTATAACTGCAATGATTCTCGAGTCTACAATAACCACGAGGCTTGGAGGGAAACTCATGTGCACGTGTGGTATAATAAATGGTAAATTGTATTCCTAGTCTTGCCTCTAAGACTGGCTCAAGTATTGCAGGATGATCTTGTTTTCCTGATCATGGGCATGGCTATGCCGGCAATTTTGAGGGCTCAATGTTAGTAGAACACTTGTGTTGAATCGACCCAAATTGATGTTATGCTATGAGATACATTCGTCATAAGTTAATGGTTAATAACACAGAGATAGTTAATGTTTGCATAATTCCTTAGACCATGAGAGTATCGAGTTCCTTCGTGCTTGCTTCGTGAACTTTGGGGTTTGTTAAACGTCATCCGTTACTGGGTGGCTATTACGGCGGCTTACGGGTTTACGGAAAAGTATGGCAAGTAACTTGATAGCTCAAGATTGGGATTTGCTCCTCCGACGATGGAGAGATATTCTCGGGCCCTCTCGGTGTTTCGGTATCCATCATCGTCTGGCCAGACACATTGTGATTTGATCACTGGGATGCCGGAACACAGAAACGAGTAAAGAGAACAAAACCGGTAACGAGGTAACTTGCATAGTGGACAAGTTGTTGATCCACGGGGATGCATAAATCTCACCTCGGGTTTTGTAATATATCGTGAAGCAACAGGAATAGCACACGGCAACTGGAGGTTCACTCGAATATTCATTCGTGTGGGTATAGGGGTCAATATGGGTGTCCACGGCTCCGATGTTGATCATTGATCGGAAAGTGTTCCGGGTCATGTCTATACTTCACCGAACCTATAGGGTCACACGCTTAAGGGTCATCTATCTGCTGAATACTAGACGGGGAGTCTGAGAGAAAATCACCGAAAAAGTTTCGGACGAAACGGAAACGTTCCGGAGAGAACACCGGAATAGTTCCGGTGAAACTGAAAAGTTGTTTCAGGGTATTCCATTAAGTCAAATTGGTTTTGGCACACGCCTGGAAATTCTTGGAGGATGCCAGAAGTGTTCTGGAAACTTCTGGGAATTTTTCGGGACAAAAACCGGAAATGTTCCGGAGCAGCCGGAACCGTTTTGGTTGCTTTTCGCTGAAGAAACATTGTTCCGAAATTGTTTCGGAATGCGTTCAAAATTGTTTTGGTGGGTGCTAGAATTATTCTAGGCACACAGAAATAATTTGGGTTTTAACGGACGCAGAAAAATGTGTTCGTGAATAGTGAAAAGCACTTTTTGGACTGATTTGCAAATGGGGTTTTTCTTCTAGAAGAAAACCACTTTTGGTGTGTGAAAGGGAGGTGGAGCTCCCCAAGGGGGCTGCAAATTTCGGCCATGGCATGGGGGGGCCTCCTTGAGGTGCCTTCCACCTCATGGTGGATATCTTCTACACACCCTTATGTGGCATGTGGTGGAAAGATCCTAGGAAGGTCCTTTTGGTCTTTCCTCTACCCCTTGCTCCTCCTATAAATAGAGGTGGAGATTGCTCTCCAAAATCAGATCATCCTTCTCTCATACACATGCCATTTGACTTGTCTGGCTTCTCTCTCCCTCCCAGCGAAATAGTTTCGTAGAGCCGAAAGGCTGTCTGGGTTCCGGCAGGAACTAGCTCTGGACGGCGAAGCCCTGCCGGATAGCTGACACCGTATGTGTGCAACCCCGTAGAGAGATTGTAGTTTTGATCTTTTGCCCGAAGGGCTGTTCGAGTTTCCGGCGTCCTCCCGAAGGGCTGTCCGGGTTACTGTTCGGGTTCCGAGGGTCCTCCCGAAGGGCTGTCCGCGACATCGTCCGGGGGACTGTCTGACCGCCTCCCGAAGGGCTGTCCGGAGTGGGAGTACATCCTTGCGGTTGGGAGGTTGTAAATCCTAGCTGTAGGGATTTGCACCGACGATCTACACCGACTCTTCTTCCGCTGCGTTTCGAGTCGGTACGGATCAGATCAGACCTTGTATGCAGTCTCCATAGTGATCCTGGGCGTGCTCGCAGTACCGAATTTTTTTGTTTTCTGTCGTGTTCCCCAACAAAAGTTGGGGTTTAGAAAGAATTGGGTGAAATTAGTAATGACATGTGTCTCAACTGTAAGATACCAAACTAAGGTTAACAATTATGTTACAGATACTATCCTCCCTTAGCACGGATTAAGGTAGGGGGATCCTTTATCCCCTACCTCTTTCTCATATGTGCAGAAGGATTCTCAGCGATGCTTCATGAAGCGGAGAATTGCGGCAGACTAAGAGGTATACAAATCTGCAACAATGCTCCCAGTGTTAGCCACTTACTTTTTGCTGATGACTCTTTTTTGCTCATTGAAGCGGAGGAAAGCAATGCCGCTGAAGTTCAACATATACTTGACGTTTACGAGAAGTGTTCATGCCAAGTCATCAATAGGGACAAGTCATCAATATTGTTTAGCAAAAATACCAAACAAGCAAACAGAGAAAGAGTGAAGACAATATTGAACTCAAAGAAGGAAGGGCAGTCAGGGAAGTATCTTGGTCTGCCTGTCTACATTGGAAAATCTAAGAAGAAGGCCTTTGCTTACCTAAAAGATAGAATTTGGAGACGGATTCATGGGTGGAAGGTGAAAATGTTGTCCAAGGAATGTAAAGAAGTTATGATCAAAGCCGTGGCCCAAGCAATCCCAGTATACACTATGGCTTGTTTTGACCTCACCAAAAGTTTCTGCGATCAATTAAGCTCTATGATAGGCAAGTATTGGTGGAGTCATATGGATAAGGAAAACAAGGTACACTGGGTTAGCTGGGAGACTATGACTTGGCCAAAAAGGAAAGGTGGCTTGGGATTTAGGAATCCTCATCATTTCAACCTTGCAATGCTAGCAAGGCAGGCATGGAGACTGGTGCAAAATCTGAATACACTTTGCGCCAGGCTCCTATCATCGAAGTACCATTCGGATGGTCAAATTCTTGATGCAAAACCAATCAGAGCTTTGTCTTATGCCCGGAGAAGCATCTTAAACGGAATTAGTCTTTTGAACAAAGGAATAATATGGAGAGTGGGGAATGGACGGAATATCAATATCTGGAATGACCCCTGGATCCCAAGAGGAACATCAAGAAGAGTAATATCAAGGAAAGGGAAGAATGTAATTACCAGGGTAGAAGAGCTTATTAATCCAATAACAAATACATGGGATGTGCAATTATAGAACCAGTCTCTGGAAGAAGAATATGTGCAAGCCATTTTACAAATTCCAATCTGTGATGAGATCGATGACTTCCCTACATGGCATTATGATAGGAAAGGTGTGTTCTCAGTCAAATCCGCTTATGGAGTGCCAAGAGATTATGATGCTCAAGAATCGATTAGGGGTGTTCCTGCATGCTCCACACTCAATAATGATGAGAAAGGTTTTCAATGGAAGAAATTGTGGTCGATCCTCTCCCAAATAAAGTGTTGCACTTCTTATTTAGAGTGGCCACAAATAGTCTGCCTATGCGCACGAAACTGAGGAAATGGGGTATGGAGGTGGAAACAAGATGCCCATTATGTCATAGGCTAGATGAAGATGGAGGTCATGTATTTATCAAATGTAAATGTGTTAAACCAATCTGGAGACAACTACAGTTAGAAAGAATAAGAGAATAACTTTCTACTAGCCCAAGTGATATTTCTTTTCTTGAATCAATTCTGAATTTAGGAGAAGAGGAAAATATAACAGTGTGTTGTTTACTCTAGATTTGGTGGACCGAGAGGAATAAAGCCAATGTCGGTGATAGAATAAGATCTTCAGAGGAGGTGGTCTCTTCTATTTCTGCACATGCATTGGAAAATAAGTCTCTGAAACGAAGACGCATGTTCATAAAGTCCCAGTTGTATCTAAATGGGTGCTTCCCATGGTTAACTATGTTAAAATTAATAGTGATGGGGCGTTCTATGAAGAATCCCATTCAGGAGGCTGGGGCTTTATTGTGAGAAATGATCGAGGTGTTCCTGTGGCTGCGGGACATGGCCAACCCCAGGGAGTAAGCTCCGCGCTTCATGCTGAAGCTTTAGCGTCGCTCAAAGCTTTGCGCATGACCTCCAATAGAGGTGGACGCAACCAATGCGAAGATAGCTATCACCTCCCACGATTATGATCTTTCGTCTTTAGGAGTCTTGTTTAAAGAAATAAAATCCCTGTTGTGTGTTGCTTATGACAGTGTTAAAAATTTTGTATGTATGAGGTCTTGTAACTCTGTAGCGCATGAACTTGCCGTGCGTGGCACTATGCTAGGGGATGGCAACCATGTTGTGTGGGTTGGCCATCTTCCTCACTTTGTACTGAACATTTTTTGCTGGCGATGTGTCCAACGCCTTTGTTTAATGGAATGCCTTCAATAGTGTTCCTTTCAAAAAAGAAATCATTGACTGGTCAGTTAGCTAGAAAAAATGGTCAACTCACAAAGGTGCAATGGAATGGCATTTGTGATATATTATCAAACTATAAGAGTGGCCAAAGCTAGATGTCAATTCTAGAGTGGCATATTTTTTTGGTGAAAACAAAATATTCCCTTTTGAAAAAATACAATGTAAAATCATGTTCGTGTAGTTTAAAAAAAGTTTTGTCTCATTCAAAAAATGTTTCAACGTGTATTTCAAAAAATCTTAACACATATTCAGAAAATGTTAAAATAAAGTGTTTCATAAATTGTTAAGAATGTACTGAATAAATATTGAACTTGAATAAAAGATCAGGTCTATACGAAAAATGTACAATATATGTATAGAAAAAAGTAGACCTCAAAACATGTGTTTGAAAAAAATGTTAATCATGTATTTCAAAAATGTTAAAATGTCTATAACATGTTTCATATGTATATGAAAAAATGTACAAATGTGTATAATTTTTTTTATTTTTGTATATGAAAAATATACAATGTGCATGAAAAAGGGTCGACATCAAAGCATATTTTCTTAAAAAATTTAATCATGTATTTGAAACATATTAAACGTATATTCAAAATGTCCCTGCTGTATGCGAAAAATGTACAACGTATATGTGGAAACCTAGACATGAATTTAAATAGAAGAATTCAAAAGGAAAATAAAAATAAAAACATAATGAAACCCGAAGGAAACTGTAAAGATAAACACAAAAATGGCAAAAAGAAATATCAAACAAAACCATAAATTAAAACAACGAAATGTAAGATAAGTGAAAAGTCAATTTAAACTGAAGAAAACAAATGAAAACCGTAACGAAAGCACACAGAAAAACAAAGAAGTAGAGAAAACAAAAAAAAACAAAGAGAACCGTAATGGAAAATATGAAAAAGGAAGAAATAAAAAATAAAGGAAAACCGGTGAAAATTATAAAGAAATGACACATAAAAACTAAGAAAATAAATAACCATTGAAAACCGTAAAGAAAACCTTAAAGAAAGCACGCAAAAAATGATAGAACGGAAGAAACCCAATAAAAACAAAGAAAACTACTAGAAAACCCCATAAAAAGAAAAGAATAAATAGTTTTGTTTGATAATGGGACCTGTCCAACCAGTATACAACAAGAAGAAAAAAGAGGTAAATACACTAGAGGTGCCTCAACTTGTCATGTGCGGTCAGTTTAGTGCCTAAAGTTGCAAAATACACAAAATTGGTGCTCGAACTTGTTCGTCCGTGCAAACACGGTGCCTCCATCCGTATCTGGACGTCTGTCCACCCCGCGTGGCGTGTGAACATGGCAGTGGACCACCTGTCAGTGGCTGAGAGTTGGGAAAGCACTGGATGGCCCACGCGTGAGGATTTTTTTAAATAAACCCCCCTCATATTTCATTTAATCACGTAGGAAAACCCCACAAATTAGATTTTTTTTGGCATGATGTACAATCGAACTTCGAGACATCATGGCCGCGGATTGCACTGCACGCACGGGTTGTCCACTATGCCATAATCTGCTCAGTAGATATTGCCGAGGTTGAACTCTATATATTGCATTGCTATGCAAAAAGTAACTTTGGTGCACAGACGTGTTGTGTCCTATTTTTGAAGTTCAAAGGAATGGATTTCACAGCTAAAAAATTCTGACTTTTTTGTATGTGCACACATATATAGAAGTGTAATATATCCGTGGCCAGATTGTTTTTTTGGCCAGATTTTTGTACGTGAAGATAAAAAAAAGAAAAATACATGTAAAACTCAGCTTGTTTTTTTGCCAAGATTTTTGTCCTTTTTTGCAGGTATAATATAACATAATTTCGTATGAAATTTGAAAACCACATAGAGCACATTTATATGTTTTTGTGTGAAAACAATCAACACTTTTTATGTTTGCATGTTCTTTATCTTTAGTTTACATATTATTTTTACCATTCAAAAAAAGAAATGTAAGAAAAAAAATCACAACTGCCATAAACTGAAAAAATGTGTTAATGCATTTGAAAAATGTTGAACATATTTTGGAAAACGTTTCACCTGTATTAAGAATTATAACATGTTTTCGAAGAAAAGTCTGTTTTGCATTAAAAAAAATGGGCAATGTGTATTTTTAACAAAGTTCAACGTGTATAAAAAAACAATTATGTAACATTTTGAATAACTGTATTAAAAAGTCATCACAATATTTTTTAATACAATTTGAATAGTTTACAAAATACAACTTTGTGTTAATAAATGGGTATTTTAGAAATACAATGAAGATAAACAATAATAGTGTGTGCTTGTTGTCCAGAATGAACACACATATATTGAGACAATAATTTTTAATATAGGTTGAACTATTTCAATCTGGACAAAGGCAATGTCCACTGGGCTGAAGAAGTTCTTGTCTACCTCTTCAAAGTACGCAATAACCAAAATAGAAAAAATATTTAAAATAAGAAATAATTTCATAATTATTTTTTGATATGGGAAAATTTGCATGCCATGGAACTAAAAAGAAACTAAAAAAAACAAAAAGAACCCGATAGATAACGCATTAGAAAAATTGCAGAGCAGTATATGGAAATTGTCTACATAGCTTTCTAGCTAATAGGTGAATGCATGTCATATTTCGGTCCAGTGGACAACCGTATTTGACCAGGAGCTGCCAGGTTCGATTATTTTCCATGTTATGTCTCAGTACAAAAAATCCTCACGCGAGGAGCACTAGCACTTTCCCGCTCCCAGCCACTGACAGGTAGGTCACCGTCATGCTGGCATGCCATGTGGGCTGGACGTATGTTTGAATACGGATAGAGGCACCGTATTTGCACGGACGAACAAGTTCGAGCACATGTTTTGTGTATTTTGCAACTTTAGGCATTAAACTGACCGCACATGACAAGTTGAGGCACCTCTAGTGTATTTAACTCAAGAAAAAACAAACGAACAACTACAACGAGTCGAGTGGGTCTTTTCGTTCACTAGCCACGAAAAGAATAAACGGGCCGACCCAGTAACGACGCTTGGGCAGACGAGACTAACATAGATCACACTAAGCGAGAAACAGCCCTAAGAGCAACTCCAACGCGGCAACCCATTCCGTCCGCGCGCGTCCGTTTGGGTCGGCGCGGACAGAAAAGTCGGCCCAACGCGCCGACCCAAACGGACGCGCGTCCGCTTTTCGTCCGCCTGCCGACCCATTCCAGGCCCATTTTTGAGCCGGATTTGCGTCGGCGCGGACACGAGATGGACGCGCGCGCGCGCCCGCCTACTCCCCCTGGCCCGCTGGTCGGTGGCACATTGGCCATCCTCTCCCATTCCAACAACAAACCCTCCTCCATCGTCGCCGACGCCGCCGCCCATTTTTCCGTTGCCGGTGCCGTCCTGCAACGCCACCACCTCCCACGCCGCCACCTCCCACATCGCCCCACTCCCCGCCGTCTTGCCGCCGGGGAATCGAAAGCTTCCCGGCCCCACTCCCCCGACACAGCCGAGGCCGCGGCCAAGAAGCCGCCTCGCCGCCCCCCGGCCAGTTCCTTCGTCTTGACACCGGCACGCTCGTCGGACGCAGGCACACTCGTCTGACCAGCGCAGCTAGCTGGTCCGAGGGCGGCGCGACTCCTTTCGCCGGCCGGCTTCTTCGTCGATGCCCGCAAGCTGTTTGACAGTTTGCCAAGGTACAAAAATGGACTCCGCCGACGAGTTTTTCTTTCATAATTTTCTTTGTGACTCCGACGATTCCTCGTCCGATGATGAGGAGGAGGTCTTGGCTGCCGTGTTGGTCCATCACCACATCAATAGCCAACGGCCGTTGTTCCGTGGCTCCATTCCGGGGCACCATCCGGCGTTGGATCGCAACCGAGAGAGCGGTCATTTCCTTCTTTGGAAAGACTACTTTGACACAACGAACCCGTTGTTCAAACATCAGAAATTTCGTCGCCGTTTCCGTATGAGTAGGCATCTTTTCAACCGTATTAGAGAGGGAGTGGTCGGCTACGATAACTATTTCGAGTGCAAAGAGGATGCCGTTGGAAAGATTGGCTTCTTCTCTTATCAGAAATGCACTGCAGCCATCCGAATGCTTGCATACGGAGTGCCCGGTGATCTCATTGACGAGTACGTCCGTATGAGCAAGTCTACTTGCCTAGAGTCCCTGTATAAGTTTTGCAAGGCTGTTATTGCTATGTTTGGCCCTGAGTACTTGAGAGAGCCGACTCCTGAAGATACAGCCCGTTTGTTGGCGATGAATGCCAGCAGGGGCTTCTCGGGGATGCCTGGTAGCATAGACTGCATGCATTGGGAGTGGAAGAACTGCCCTTCTGCTTGGCAAGGGCAGTATAAGGGCCATGTCAGGAAATGCACTGTCATACTTGAGGCAGTGGCATCTCAAGATCTCTGGATCTGGCACTCTTTCTTTGGCATGGCCGGATCATACAATGATATCAACGTACTTCAGCGCTCGCCGGTGTTTGCTAGGCTTGCCGAAGGCAACAGCCTACCGGTTAATTTTACTATCAACGGCCACAACTACGACAAAGGATACTACTTGGGTGATGGTATCTATCCTCAATGGACCACTATTGTGAAGACAATCCCCAATCCTGTCGGAGAGAAGAGGAAAATATTTGCCCAAGAGCAAGAGAGTGCTAGGAAAGACGTGTTGGAAATATGCCCTAGAGGCAATAATAAATTAGTTATTATTATATTTCCTTGTTCATGATAATCGTTTATTATCCATGCTATAATTGTATTGATTGGAAACTCAAATACATGTGTGGGTACATAGACAACACTGTGTCCCTAGTAAGCCTCTAGTTAACTAGCTCGTTGATCAAAAGATGGTGAAGGTTTCCTAGCCATGGACATAAGATGTCATTTGATAACGGGATCACATCATTAGGAGATTGATGTGATGGACAAGACCCAAACTATAAACGTAGCATATGATCGTGTCAGTTTATTGCTATTGTTTTCTGCATGTCAAGTATCTGTTCCTATGACCATGAGATCATGCAACTCCCTGGCATCGGAGGAGTACCTTGTGTGTATCAAACGTCGCAATGTAACTGGGTGACTATAAAGATGCTCTACAGGTATCTCCGAGGGTGTCTGTTGGGTTGGCATGGATCAAGACTGGGATTTGTTACTCCGTGTGACGGAGAGGTATCTCAGGGCCCACTCGGTAATACAACATCACAATGAGCCTTGCAAGCAGTGTGACTAAAGTGTTAGCCACAGGATCTTGTATTACGGAATGAGTAAAGAGACTTGCCGGTAACGAGATTGAACTAGGTATAGAGATACCGACGATCGAATCTCGGGCAAGTGACATACCGAAGAACAAAGGGAACAGCATACGGGATTAACTGAATCCTTGACATAGAGGTTCAACCGATGAAGATCTTCGTAGAATATGTAGGAGCCAATATGGGCATCCAGGTCCCGCTATTGGTTATTGATTGTAGAGGTGTCTCGGTCATGTCTACATAGTTCTCGAACCCGCAGGGTCTACACACTTAACGTTTGGTGACGATTAGTATAGTTGAGTTATTTTGTTGGTGACCGAAGGTTGTTCGGAGTCCCGGATAAGATCCCGGACATGACAAGGATCTCCGGAAGAGTCCGGAGGTAAAGATTGATATATGTGATAATAGTGTTTTGATCTCCGGAAGGGTTCCGGAATTCACCGGAAGGGATTCCGGATGTTTACCGAAGTGTTCGGGTGCAGCAACACTTTATATGAGCCAAAGGGGTAAAGCCCACGAGGTATTGGAAAGTGCAAAAGGAAGTTTTGCTCCTGCCTTAAGCGGTACTACCGCTGGTAAGGCAGTACTACCGCGTAAGCGGTACTACCGCTTGTGTGAAGCGGTACTACCGCTCAAAGCGGTACTACCGCTCAAAGCGGTACTACCGCTTGTACGCGATACTGCTGGAATCCGAGTTAGACTCTTTCCATGCGGGCCAAACCGACCTTGTGCGGGCAAAACCGACCTTGTGGAGGTTTTCTCTCCAAGTTTAGACCCCAGGGCTCAACATATAAATAGAGGGGCAAGGCTAACACACGGGACACACCAAGATTTCCCAAGCCGTGTGTCGGCAACCCTAACCCTCTAGTTCCTCCCATCATAATCTCCGTAGTGCTTGGCGAAGCCCTGCAGAGATTGTTCCTCACCACCATCACCACGCCGTCGTGTTGCCGGAACTCATCTACTACTTCATCATCGCTCGTTGGATCGAGGAGGTGAAGGCGTCATCAAGCCGTACGTGTGTTGAACGCGGAGGTGCCGTCCGTTCGGCGCTAGATCGTGTTTGGATCGAGGGACGACTTGCGATTTGGATCGCGAAGACGTTCGACTACATCAACCGCGTTTCTTAACGCTTCCGCTTAGCGATCTACAAGGGTATGTAGATTCACTCTCCCTCTCGTAGATGCTCATCACCATGGATAGATCTTGCGTGTGCGTAGGAAATTTTTTGTTTCCCATGCGACGTTCCCCAACAGTGGTATCAGAGCTAGGTCTATGCGTAGATGAGATCTCGAGTAGAACACAAACGAGTTGTGGGCGTGGGTGTATACATATTGCTTGCCGTTACTAGTTGATACTTGATTCGGCGGTATTGTGAGATGAAGCGGCCTGGACCGACATTACGCGTACGCTTACGCGAGACAGGTTTCACCGCTACGTGCACTCGTTGCATAAAGGTGACTGGCGGGTGTCTGTCTCTCTCACTTTAGTTGAATCGATTTCAATGAAGAGGGTTCTTTTAGAAGATCAAAAAGCAATCACTACACCACGTTGTGGTTTTGCGTAGGTAAGAATGGTTCTTGCAAACCCGTAGCAGCCACGTAAAACTTGCAACAACAATTAGAGGACGTCTAACTTGTTTTTGCAGGGTATGTTGTGATGTGATATGGCCAATTACATGATGAGATATATGTAATGTATGAGATGATCATGTGTTGTATAGAATATCACGACTTGCATGTCGATGAGTACGGCAACTGGCAGGAGCCATAGAGTTGTCTTTAATTATTTTTGCCGTTTTGCTTTACTTTATCGCTATGAGTTAGCAATAGTCGTGGAAGCAACAGTCGGCGTGACAACCTCATGGCGACACGTTGATGGAGATCAAGATGATGGAGATCATGGTGTCATGCCGGTGACGATGGAGATCATGCCGGTGCTTTGGAGATGGAGATCAAAAGCACAAGTTCATGGCCATATCATGTCACTTATGATTTGCATGTGATGTTAATCCTTTTATGCATCTTGTTTTGCTTAGGACGACGGTAGCATTATAAGGTGATCCCTCACTTAAATTTCAAGATAAATTGTGTTCTCCCCGAGTGTGCACCGTTGCGAAAGTTCGTCGTTTCGAGACACCACGTGATGATCGGGTGTGATAGACTCTACGTTCACATACAACGGGTGTAAGCCAGTGTTGCACATGCGGAACACTCGGGTTAAACTTGACGAGCCTAGCATGTACAGACATGGCCTCGGAACACAAGAGACCGAAAGGTCGAACATGAGTCATATAGTAGATATGATCAACATGAAGATGTTCACCATTGAAACCACCTCAACTCACGTGATGATCGGACTTGAGTTGGTGGATTTGGATCATGTTACACTCGAATGACCGGAGGGATGTCAATTTGAGTGGGAGTTTTTAAGTAATATGATTAACTAAACTCATTATCTTGAACAATAGTCTAAGTTGTCTTTGCTATATTTATGTTGTAGATCATGGCTCGCGCAGTAGCACCCCTGAATTTTAATGCGTTCCTAGAGAAAGCTAAGTTGAAAGATGATGGAAGTAACTTTGTGGACTGGGCCCGTAATCTAAGGATTATCCTTACGGCTTCCCAGAAGGCTTATGTCCTTGATGCATCGCTTGGTGATCCACCCGCTCCAGTTGAGTCTCTAGACGTTGTGAACGCCTGGCAGGCTCGTTCTGAAGATTACTCAATAGTTCAATGTGCAGTGTTGTATGTCTTAGAACCAGGACTTCAAAGACGTTTTGAACATCATGGAGCATATGAGATGTTCCAGGAGTTGAAGTTTATCTTTCAGAAGAATGCCCGGATTGAGAGGTATGAGATCTCCGATAAGTTCTATGCTTGCAAGATGGAGGAGAACGGGTCTATCAGTGATCACAAACTCAGAATGTCTGGGTACTCCACCCGTCTGGCTGAATTGGGGATGCCCCTTCCGCCAGAGGCTATCACTGACAGAGTTCTTCAATCATTGCCACCTAGCTACAAGAGCTTCGTGTTGAACTATAACATGCACGGGATGAACAAGTCAGTCGCCGAGCTGTTTGCGATGCTGAAAGCCGCTGAGTCTGAAATTCAGAAGGAGCATCAAGTGTTGATGGTCAATAAAACCACTAGTTTCAAGAAAAATGGCAAGGGTAAGAAGGGTAACTCCAAGAAGAGTGGCAAAGCAGTTGCTCCTCCCGTGAAGAAACCCAATGCTGGACCCAAACCAGAAACTGTGTGCTTTCATTGCAAGGGAACTGGACACTGGAAACGGAACTGCCCCAAGTATTTGGCTGACAAGAAGGCGGCCAACAACAAACAAGGTATATATGATATACATGTTATTGATGTGTACCTTACCAACTCTCGTTGTAGTGCCTGTGTATTTGATACCGGTGCGGTTGCTCACATTTGCAACTCTAAACAGGAACTGCAGAATAGACGGAGGCTGGCAAAGGATGAAGTGACGATGCGCGTGGGAAATGGTTCCAAGGTTGATGTGATCGCCATCGGCACGCTCGCTCTTCGATTACCATCGGGATTAGTGATGAACCTGAATAAATGTTATTTGGTGCCTGCGTTAAGCATGAACATTATATCTGGATCTTGTTTATTGCGAGACGGTTACTCATTTAAATCAGAGAATAATGGTTGTTCTATTTATATGAGTAATATCTTTTATGGTCATGCACCCGAAGTGAGGGGTTTATTCTTATTGAATCTCGATAGTAATGATACACATGTTCATAACATTGATGCCAAAAGATGTAGAATTGATAATGATAATACCACTTTCTTGTGGCACTGCCGTTTAGGTCATATTGGCGTAAAACGCATGAGGAAGCTCCATGCTGATGGACTTTTGGATTCACTTGATTTTGAATCACTTGACACATGTGAGCCATGCCTCATGGGCAAGATGACTAAAACGCCGTTCTCTGGAACAATGGAACGGGCAAGTGACTTATTGGAAATCATACATACTGATGTGTGCGGTCCGATGAGCATTGAGGCGCGTGGTGGTTATCGTTACTTTCTCACCTTCACTGATGACTTAAGTAGATACGGGTATATTTACTTAATAAAACACAAGTCTGAAACATTTAAAAAGTTCAAACAATTTCAGAGTGAAGTTGAGAATCATCGTAACAAGAAGATTAAATTCCTACGATCTGATCGAGGAGGAGAATATCTGAGTTATGAGTTTGGCAGTCACTTAAGACAATGTGGAATTGTTTCACAACTGACACCGCCTGGAACACCACAGCGTAATGGTGTGTCCGAACGTCGTAATCGAACCTTATTGGATATGGTGTGATTTATGATGTCTCTTGCCGATTTGCCACTATCGTTTTGGGGTTATGCATTAGAGACAGCTGCATTCACTTTAAATAGGGCACCATCGAAATCCGTTGAGACAACGCCATATGAACTTTGGTTTGGCAAGAAGCCAAAGTTGTCGTTTCTTAAACTTTGGGGATGTGATGCTTATGTCAAAAAGCTTCAGCCTGAAAAGCTGGAACCCAAAGCGGAGAAATGCGTCTTCATAGGATATCCAAAAGAGACAGTTGGGTATACCTTCTACCTCAGATCCGAAGGCAAAATGTTTGTCGCTAAAAACGGAACGTTTCTTGAGAAAGAGTTTCTCTCGAAAGAATTGAGTGGGAGGAAGATAGAACTTGCTGAGGTTGTTGAACCTTTACTTCAACCTGAGAGTAGCGCAGCGCAGAAAGATGTTTCTGTAGAGCCTACATCAGCTGAAGAGGAAGTTGATGATGATCATAAAGCTTCGGATCAAGTTGATATCGAACCTCGTAGGTCGACAAGGACGCGTACTGCTCCTGAGTGGTACGGCAACCCTGTCTTAGAGGTCATGTTGTTGGACAACGATGAACCTACGAGCTATGGAGAAGCAATGATGGGCCCGGATTCCGAGAAGTGGTTAGAGGCCATGAAATCCGAGATGGGATCCATGTATGAAAACAAAGTGTGGACTTTGGAAATATTACCTGAAGGGCGTAAGGCCATTCAGAACAAATGGATCTTTAAGAGGAAGACAGACGTGGACGGTAATGTCACCGTCTATAAAGCTCGACTTGTGGCAAAGGGTTTTTCACAAGTTCAAGGAGTTGACTACGATGAGACCTTCTCACCCGTAGCGATGCTTAAGTCCGTCAGAATCATGTTAGCAATAGCTGCCTTTTTCGATTATGAAATTTGGCAGATGGATGTCAAAACAGCGTTCCTTAACGGTTTCCTTAAGGAAGAGTTGTATATGATGCAACCAGAAGGTTTTGTCGATCCAGAGAATGCTGACAAAGTTTGCAAACTCCAGCGATCCATTTATGGACTGGTGCAAGCATCTCGGAGTTGGAATTTTCGCTTTGATGAGGTGATCAAAGCGTTCGAGTTTATACAAGTTTACGGAGAAGCTTGTATTTACAAGAAAGTGAGTGGGAGCTCTATAGCGTTTCTAATATTATATGTGGATGACATATTACTGATTGGAAATAATATAGAAATGTTGGAAAGCGTGAAGGAATATTTGAACAAGAGTTTTTCAATGAAGGACCTAGGAGAAGCTGCTTTCATATTAGGCATCAAGATCTATAGAGATAGATCGAGACGCTTAATAGGACTTTCACAAAGCACATACCTTGACAAAGTTTTGAAGAAGTTCAAAATGGATCAGTCCAAGAAGGGGTTCTTGCCTGTATTGCAAGGTATGAAGTTGAGTAAGACTCAGTGCCCAGTGACTGCAGAAGATAGAGAAAAGATGAGTGTCGTCTCCTATGCCTCAGCCATAGGCTCTATCATGTATGCAATGCTGTGCACAAGACCCGATGTCAGCCTTGCCATAAGTATGGCCGGAAAGTTTCAAAGTGATCCAGGAGTGGAACACTGGACGGCGGTCAAGAATATCCTGAAGTACCTGAAAAGGACTTAGGACATGTTTCTCGTTTATGGAGGTGATCAAGAGCTCGTCGTAAAGGGTTACGTCGATGCAAGCTTTGGCACTGATCCGGATGACTCTAAGTCGCAAACCGGATACGTATTTATTCTTAATGGGGGTGCGGTTAGCTGGTGCAGTTCCAAGCAAAGCGTGGTAGCTGATTCTACATGCGAAGCGGAGTACATCGCTGCCTCGGAGGCGGCGAAGGAAGGTGTCTGGCTGAAGGAGTTCATGACAGATCTTGGAGTAGTGCCTAGTGTGCTTAACCCAATGACTCTGTTTTGTGATAATACTGGTGCCATTGCTCTAGCCAAGGAACCAAGATTTCACAAGAGGACCAGACACATAAAGCGACATTTCAATTCCATTCGCGATTACATCAAGGAAGACGACATAAATATTTGCAAAGTACACACGGATCTGAATGTTGCAGATCCGATGACTAAACCTCTTCCAAGGGCTAAACATGAACAACACCAGAACTGCATGGGTGTTCGATTCATTACAATGTAAATCACATAGTGATGTGAACTAGATTATTGACTCTAGTGCAAGTGGGAGACTGTTGGAAATATGCCCTAGAGGCAATAATAAATTAGTTATTATTATATTTCCTTGTTCATGATAATCGTTTATTATCCATGCTATAATTGTATTGATTGGAAACTCAAATACATGTGTGGGTACATAGACAACACTGTGTCCCTAGTAAGCCTCTAGTTAACTAGCTCGTTGATCAAAAGATGGTGAAGGTTTCCTAGCCATGGACATAAGATGTCATTTGATAACGGGATCACATCATTAGGAGATTGATGTGATGGACAAGACCCAAACTATAAACGTAGCATATGATCGTGTCAGTTTATTGCTATTGTTTTCTGCATGTCAAGTATCTGTTCCTATGACCATGAGATCATGCAACTCCCTGACATCGGAGGAGTACCTTGTGTGTATCAAACGTCGCAACGTAACTGGGTGACTATAAAGATGCTCTACAGGTATCTCCGAGGGTGTCTGTTGGGTTGGCATGGATCAAGACTGGGATTTGTTACTCCGTGTGACGGAGAGGTATCTCAGGGCCCACTCGGTAATACAACATCACAATGAGCCTTGCAAGCAATGTGACTAAAGTGTTAGCCACAGGATCTTGTATTACGGAACGAGTAAAGAGACTTGCCGGTAACGAGATTGAACTAGGTATAGAGATACCGACGATCGAATCTCGGGCAAGTAACATACCGAAGAACAAAGGGAACATCATACGGGATTAACTGAATCCTTGACATAGAGGTTCAACCGATGAAGATCTTCGTAGAATATGTAGGAGCCAATATGGGCATCCAGGTCCCGCTATTGGTTATTGATCGTAGAGGTGTCTCGGTCATGTCTACATAGTTCTCGAACCCGCAGGGTCTACACACTTAACGTTTGGTGACGATTAGTATAGTTGAGTTATTTTGTTGGTGACCGAAGGTTGTTCGGAGTCCCGGATAAGATCCCGGACATGACAAGGATCTCCGGAAGAGTCCGGAGGTAAAGATTGATATATGTGATAATAGTGTTTTGATCTCCGGAAGGGTTCCGGAATTCACCGGAAGGGGTTCCGGATGTTTACCGAAGTGTTCGGGTGCAGCAACACTTTATATGAGCCAAAGGGGTAAAGCCCACGAGGTATTGGAAAGTGCAAAAGAAAGTTTTGCTCCTGCCTTAAGCGGTACTACCGCTGGTAAGGCAGTACTACCGCGTAAGCGGTACTACCGCTTGTGTGAAGCGGTACTACCGCTTGTACGCGATACTACTGGAATCCGAGTTAGACTCTTTCCGTGCGGGCCAAACCGACCTTGTGCGGGCAAAACCGACCTTGTGGAGGTTTTCTCTCCAAGTTTAGACCCCAGGGCTCAACATATAAATAGAGGGGCAAGGCTAACACACGGGACACACCAAGATTTCCCAAGCCGTGTGTCGGCAACCCTAACCCTCTAGTTCCTCCCATCATAATCTCCGTAGTGCTTGGCGAAGCCCTGCAGAGATTGTTCCTCACCACCATCACCACGCCGTCGTGCTGCCGGAACTCATCTACTACTTCATCATCGCTCGCTGGATCGAGGAGGTGAAGGCGTCATCAAGCCGTACGTGTGTTGAACGCGGAGGTGCCGTCCGTTCGGCGCTAGATCGTGTTTGGATCGAGGGACGACTTGCGATTTGGATCGCGAAGACGTTCGACTACATCAACCGCGTTTCTTAACGCTTCCGCTTAGCGATCTACAAGGGTATGTAGATTCACTCTCCCTCTCGTAGGTGCTCATCACCATGGATAGATCTTGCGTGTGCGTAGGAAAATTTTTGTTTCCCATGCGACGTTCCCCAACAAGACGTCGAGCGTGCCTTTGGTGTTTTGCAATCTCGATGGGGCATCGTTCGGTATCCTGCAAAAACTTGGAGCACGAAGAAAATGTGGGAGGTGATGACTGCTTGTGTGATCATGCACAATATGATCGTAGAAGATGAGCGTCCGGAACGTCTCTACGATCAAGGGTTTCAG
Organism: Elymus sibiricus; assembly: GCA_039707655.1. Lineage (NCBI taxonomy): Eukaryota > Viridiplantae > Streptophyta > Magnoliopsida > Poales > Poaceae > Elymus > Elymus sibiricus. The sequence continues at coordinate 320,475,353 of CM077663.1, read as the reverse complement.
TATCAGGATGAGAATGTTGTGCCTGAGCATGGAGGAGCGGCAACGTTTGAACAGTTCGCCCAATTTCATCACGACATGCGTGATTGGGAAACTCACATGCTATTGCAAAATGATTTGGTTGAGCATATGTGGGCTCATGTTGGCAACCAATAGATGTATCTTTTTAATTCGGCTTGCAAAACTATGTGAGACTATTTTATTTTTATTCGGCCTGTAAAACTATGTTATTTATTTGGTTGAAACCATGCTATTTATTTTGTTGTCGACTATATGTTTGCTTTGTGAAATTAATGCAAAATATGTGTGCGTAGCAAATGTAAAATTTGTGCTATGTGTTAAAAAGGGCGGCCAGCCGGCATATATGGGTCTGCGCGTTGGGCACACAGCCGACCCAAATGTTAGAGAGGGCGGACGCCGCGCGGGCGGCCGACCCAAACGGACAAAAAGCGGACAAATCCACCGTCCGTTTGGGTCGGCCCGTTGGAGTTGCTCTAACTTAATGAAAGTAGGATATGTTAACGTGTATATGCAATTTGTGAAGGCAACCTGTAAGTCTAGCATTTATGGGGCGAGGACCAAGTCTAGCTTGTTCGTGAGCTACTAGTCGACTTCATGTGATAACTCAAGCGGCACGTAAGAAAAAATCCTCAAATATTGCTACTATGGTACCTGCTAGGTATCCACCTTCTTGCATGGTTTTGATATAAAAAAAATCAGACTTAACCACCATTTTATTGTATCTGATATTTGTGCCAGATTCAGGCCAAATCTCACTGTAGTGGCTTCAGCCATGAAAGTATCAAGTATACTCCAGTTGTTTTGCTCGCACCGCACAAACCGGTCCTAGTAACGAATCTGGGTCACAGGTTGCATCAACATAATGCTTGACATATCCACGAATTGGCTTGGACCATCCACCACGCTTCAATTTGGCATTTACTGAATTGCCATCAGGAAAGTTGACGCGAGAATGAACACTGACATGAAAATTCGAGCTGACCTTCGCACCATTTTTTCTTTCCCACCATAGGTAACATGTTGTCATCGCTAGGATTTCTCCGAATCTTGCGTGGCCCAACATCAGGTGGAAAGAGCAAAGAGCTGGCGAGACGGGAGACAAGGGTTTGAGAGGCGGCTCAGATCTCACCGGTTCACTCCTCTCAGCCGCTTGCGGTGAGGCGAGGGGAACTTGGGTCTTCCTTCACATAATTATTTAGAAGTCTGCAATAGCATGAATTTGTGATCTTTGTTGATGACGCTTAAGCGAAGGTTGCAATGTCATTCCTATAATGATTGTCGAGTTTGAATAAAAGTACATGTGATTATGGAAAAGACTGCATCGAGCATATATATCATTCCAGAACTTGATAGTCCCTATACATTAGTCCCGGTTAGGGAACCGGGACTAAAGGCCCTTCCCAACCGAGACTAATGGCCTGTTTTCTACTAGTCTAGATGCACGTCTTACGCAGCTTGTTAGTTTACCTGCATTCCAAAACTGTTTTCGCAAGTAGTTGCTAGGCCATCTGACTCACCTTTTTGGAATGGATTGATGAAGATTAAGTCTTCATGTTTTAATAGAGATTCTCTTATGGTTGGTGATGGCCAATCAACTAGATTTTGGAAGCACGTGGTTGGGGGATATTCCATTAGCTATCCAATACCCAACCCTATATAAAATTGCGCAGAGAAAAGAGGCCTAGTTGGCCTCGGTGCTTGAGGCAAACCCCTTGAATATTCAATTTCATAGTGCTTTTAGTTGTTGATAAATGAACAATGTGACTCCATTTAGTACGTAGATTGATGTCGATCGATTTATTAAATATGTCAGACGTATTTTGATGGAGGTTCAATACCAATGGTGTCTTCATGTTCTAGTCTATGTATGCGAAACTCATTAATTATGAGCCTACTTTAAAGTATTCATGTAGATTTTGCAGAAGGGGGTCATTCTTACTAAAGACGACCTTGCAAAATGAAACTGGCAGTGTAGCAAAAATGTTACTTTAGTGACAAAGGGGAAATAATTCATCATATTATGTATTGCCAGTTTGCAATCCTGTTCTGGCGTAATTTGTTACCACCAACGGGTATACTGAATTTGTTTGGAATCTGGTTGGGTGGCCAAAACTCAAGGGACACATCTGAGTGGGAGTTTCTGCTATTCTATGGGCAATTTGGAATTGTCAGACTGATTGCATTTTTAACATATCATCTATACAAAGGATTTTGCACGTTATCTTCAAGGCTACGACATCAATCTTTATGTGACCATTACTATAGTATGTGGATGATCAAAAGCATATGTTCTTTGGGTACAGCCGTCAGGAGATGGTCTCATAGAAATTATTCAACTAGTTTGGCTAGCGTGTCACTAATAGATTATGGGTCTGAATCATGTAATCTCGTCACCGATCAGTTGTGATATTTTTTCCCTTCTTATCAAGACAATTATGTAGTTTAAATAGTGATTTGATAAAATGATTGCGTGCATTACAATGAGCAGATCCGGGGGTATCCAGCGCCTAGCTACACGCACCACACGTTGTCAGTTAGAGCATGTCCCTTTTGATTAAGCAATCTACCGGGGCTTCATGCTAGGAGGTATCCGCACGCTTACGTCTTCTTTGGTTAACATTCGGAAAAAAGGGACCGAGTACACGTAATTTGACTGGTTTTTCTTTTAGAGTCAGTTGATTCACTACAAATTGCATGAAGTTGATTTGCTCGCATGTCTGCATGCTTCCGACTCGATCGTTCGTACTAGGTTCTCACTTCTTCCTTTTTTGACATCAACGCCCAGCTATAGCACACGGTGTGGAATAGCCATTTATATTCATGCATAGGGCTGATACTTCTCTCAGATGTAGATCAGCAGGAGCTCCGTGATTTTTATGTGTACTTGAATCCCACACTCTTGCTTGCTGGGAGATTTGGCAAGAGAGGAACGAGTGCACTTTCCGCAAGAAGACCCCGTCGACCGCCGCGATCATGCAACGAATCAAGGATTCCATCGAGCTATGGAGGCTAGCAGGAGCTAAGTGCATAGAGAGCCCCTTCGGGGACCCACCGTGAGAGATCGGGCATGTGTTTTTGGGAGGGACAGACCGGATTGTGGTCGGCCCCTCTAACGATTTTCTGTTTTCAACTTTATTTTTCTCTTTGATCATACAAGGCCAGCAATTGTTGGATCTTTCAAAAAAAGAATCCCATACTACGTATGAATTTTACTTAAATTCTACATACTAGTTCACATTTACATTGAAGTGAATCATGGGAGCAGAGCTAATGTTTTAGACAAATATTTTGACTAATGTTTCTTCACATGAGTGGAGCTAGCACATGACAATTTGAACAGATAAAAAACAAAGAATTGCAAAGTTCTTTGTAAGAATAAAATGAATCGTGGACGTGATATTCTGCAACTGTGTGTAAATAATATAACATAAAACTTTGCTTTCTCTGGCCCTCTCATTTTTCCTACACCAATATGCTAACAGAACTAAAAAAAACAAAAAAAAAAATTCTAAGAAAGAATGAATTAGTGGCATCGGCATTACCCTTTAAGAAAATGATTTTTTTTAAAACAAACAATAACATAATTTGAAACACAATATATACAAAAATTGTGGTCCTTTAAAATATGCAAGAATACACATATGATAATGATTTGAGTGTGGTTTCTGCAAAAAATAAGTTTGCTACAAAAGGAATGAATTAGTGGCATTTGTAATACCATGAAAGAAGAAAGGAAAATAAAATAGAACTAAGACAATTTGATAATAAAGTTTATAAGAAAGAATGACTTAGTGACATCGGTATTACTATTCGGTAAGAAAGAAAAATCGCACACAACTTTGCACTGAAATTACACTTTTTTGAAAATGCAAAGATTCATTATATAATATTACAATTTTGGTACATATTGTATATGTATTTGTGTGCATAGATTTGCACTCACCCATCATCCCAAAAAACCCACAAAAGAAAATGAAATAAAGACCAACTAACACGGAAAAATGAAAATAAAAGCAAAAACAGATGAAAAGATAAAACAAAAAAAATGAAGAACGGGGAATGGCTGGCTCGCACCTGTTAATGGCCTCCGGCCTGGTAAGAAATCGATTGATCCAAATATGTGTCCAGTCAATTTAAAAACACTTCGGAGAACAAACCAGAAGAAAAAAATAACAGCACATATTGCAAAGCAAGACCAACGGCACACAAAATCGACTGACCCAACATAAAATTTCTTGCGACTTAGATGCAGCTAAATTGCAAAAAAAAGGGTCTCCTTTGCTTAAGCAATCAGGTCATCATTCAAGGGGGCTTCGTTCCTCCTTTTCCAAAAAAATCAAGCATTCAGGCTTGTCGTTAGATGATCTGTTCGGATACAACTATGCATTATCGTGAGCCTTAACCTCGCGGTCCTCACCAGCTAGCGCAAGACAATGTTTGTTCGTTTGCTTATGGACAAAGAGTACGCGTGATTGCACCTTCCATGAAAAACTAATAGCATGCCGACAAGAGCTCAGCGTGCTCCGTTATAAGCAGCGGCGGAGCTTAGTACAAATGGCCAATGCCCCCCTAGCCCTAGGAAAAACAATGAAGAAAAATTACTATGCACGTCTTAGATAAGGAAAAATTCAATTATTTGCCCTCCTAGTTGTTCATGTTTTTACTTTGCCCCCCCTAGATTCCTGTCAAGCTCCGCCACTGGTTATAAGCATCAGATCACGGCTTGCATATCCATCCATCTCACGGTTTCTTCTCGATCTTAATCATCTCGGACAAACTCGGAAGCAGCTAGAGTGACAGCAATACATCAGCTGAAACATTGTCAGAGAAATGAAGACGGGTGTGATCGTCTTGTCCGTCGTGGTAGCGTTCTTTGGGGTGGCAAGTGTTGTGCTGGGATTCATCCCCGAGGGCACCAAGCTCGGGGTAAGTACATGATACGTTTGCAACGTATCTATAATTTTTGATTGTTCCATGCTATTATATTATCATTCTAGGATACTTTTTGAGTATTAATTTACCAATTTATATTACAGAGCACTAACCTATTGATGCAGTGCCCAGTGCCAGTTGATGTTTTCTGCGTGTTTTTGTCTTTTCAGGTTTACAGTACCAAACGAAGTCCAATTACCCCGAAACTTTTTTATGATTTTTTCTATACCAAAAGAAGACCTGGAAGCTTCGGGAGAAGACCGGAGGCCGCACGAGTGAGGCACAAGCCAACAGGGCGCGCCCAGGGGGGTCGGCGCGCTCTGATGGCTTGTCCCTCCCTGGTGGCCCTCCTACCCCCGTTCTCTGGCCTATAAATTCACTTATATTCCAAAAATCCTAGAGGCCATCCCGAAACACTTTTTCCGCCGCCACAAGACTCTATTCCGCCGCGATCCCATCTGGAGCTCCGTTCCGGCACCCTGCCGGAGGGGGGATCGATCACGGAAGGCCTCTTCATCAACCTTGCTGCCCTCATGATGATGTGTGAGTAGTTCACCACAAACCTACGGGTCCATAGTTAGTATCTAGATGGCTATCTCTCTCTTTTGATCTTCAATACAATGATCATCGCATCTTCGCTTTGATCTATCCAATGTAATTCTTTTGTATGGTGTGTTTGTTCGGATCCGATGAATTGTGGGTTTATGTTCAGATTATTCATGAAAAGTATTTGAGTCACCTCTGAATATTATGATTCTTATTTGCATGATCATTATAGCTTCGTAAATCTTTCTGATCTATTGAAATAGTTTGGCCAGCTAGATTGATATTTCTTCAATGATAGGGGTGCGTTGTAGTGGGTTCAATATGGCGGTGCTCTATATCCTAGTGACAGAAAAGGACAAGACACGTCTTTGTATTGTTGCCACTAAGGATAAAACGATGGGTTTAGTTCATATTAGTTGAATTCTCTTTGTCTACACCATGTCAATGTTCTCCAAGCATTACTCTGTTTTACTTAGTACTCTAGATGCATGCTAGATAACGGTCGATGGGTGGAGTAATAGTAATAGGCGCAGGCAGGAGTCGACCTATTTTTTTATGGACGTGATGCCTATATATACATGATCATTGCTGTGAATATCATATAACTATGCACTTTTCTATCAATGGCCCAACAGTAATTTGTTTACCCACCGTATGTTGCCTACATAAAAGATGCCGCTAGGGAAAACTATGGCCCCCGGGTCTATTCACTTATATATTTACAAACGCTTTCATTACCTTGCTGCCATTTATTTTATTTTATTTTATTTTGCAATTTACAATTATCTACTATCATCTACACACTTCATTTGCTTGCAAATAATTATATCAAGGGGGTTGACAACCCTCTTGCCGCGTTGGGTGCAAGTGTTTGCTCTTTTGTGTGCAGTCGTTGAAGACGGTTGTTCATTGATATTCCTATTGGTTCGATAAAGATTGGTTCTTAACTGAGGGAAATACTTATCCGTATTGTGCTGCAATTACCCGTTCCTCTTCATGGAAAACCCAACGCAGGTCACAAGTATCAGGAAGGATTTCTGACGCCGTTGCTGGGGAATATGATCACCAAACTATCAAGTAACTTCGCACAAAATTATCATTCACTTGTTCTTCTTTTTATTTGCTGTTATATTTAGTTTGCTTATAAAAATCAAAAATACAATTTTTTTTATCTTTGCTTGTTACTAATTTACTTCTTTGCTTGCTAGTTTACTTGTCTTGCTTGTTACTTTGCTTGGTCGGTCACCATATCTCAACATACTACTAAGTTGTGTGACTTCTCAGATACTAATAAAAAATAATTTTATTGGTACTCCTATACCACCCGCCACTAGTGCGGAGGCTTTTGATATTAATGCTGCATTGCTAAATCTTGTGATGAAAGATCAATTTTCGGGAAGTCCTAATGAGGATCCCGCTGCTCATCTTAATACTTTTGTTGAACTTTGTAATATGCAAAAGAAATAGGATATGGATAATGATGTTGTGAAATTAAAATTATTTCCTTTTTCACTATTGAGGCTTGGTTTTCATCTTTACCACGTAATAGTATTGGAACATGGGATAAGTGTAAAGATGCTTTTATTTTCAAGTATTTTCCTCCTGCTAAGATCATCTCCCTTAGAAATCAAATTATAAATTTTAAACAACATGATCAAGAACATTTTGCACTATATTGGGAGAGGATGAAATTGATGATTAGAAATTGCCCTACTCATGGTTTAAACTTGTGGATGATTATCCAAAATTTCTATGCTGGACTAAACTTTTGTCTAGAAATCTTCTAGATTCTGCTGCAGGAGTGGCCACAAAACTTCTGGACGAAATCATGACAAATTATTCTCAATGGCATACTGAAAGAGCTCCAACTGGTAAGAAGTTAAATTCTGTCGAGGTAATCGCTTCTTTGAGTGAAAAAGCGGATGCTCTTATGAATATGGTTGCTATAAAAAATACTCATGTTGATCCAAATTATATGCCCTTGTCTACTTTGATTTAGAAAAATAATGATGCTATTAATGTGAATTTTATCTCGCGAAACAATTTCAACAACAATGCTTATAGACGAAATTTCAATGGTTGACCGTATCCCGGTAATTCCTCTAACAACTACGGAAACTCTTATGGTAATTCCTATGGAAATTCTTCTACAAATACTAATAGGATACCCTCTGATCTTGAGAACACAATTAAAGAATTTATTAGTTCTCAAAAGATCTTTAATACTACGGTAGAAGAAAAGTTGCATATGATTGATACTTTGGCTAAAAACATGGATAGAATTGCTCTTGATGTCGAAACTCTTAAAAGTAAAACTTTTCCACCCAAGCATGATTTTAATGAGACTATTAAATCTATCCAAATATCTATTAATTAAAGCAAGGAGAGGACCGCTAAGTTAAAAGCTAAGCGGGAATTCTTAGAAAAAGCTCTCCCACCCGGTTTTTACCGGTATCATGATGAAGATCTTAAAATGATTGGTACTTCTCCTTTTGAATCTTTATTTACTAATCTGAAAGAAAATGATAAAGGGATTGAATATGAGTCAACTCTAGCTAGAGAGCGTCCCGTTTGCTTGGAGGGTGATGATTCTAATGTTAAAACTGAAAAAGTGGGTTTGGAGAGGTTAAAACTTTAACTAGTGATGTGCCCACTATCTTGGATTACAAGGTCTTTAATTATTAAAGTTGCTCTTTAGTAGAATTTCTTTCCTTGTTGCAAACTATTATTAGCTCACCCAATGCTTATGAACAAAACAAGGCTTTCACTAATCATATAGTGGAAGCGATGATAAAAGCTTATGATGAGAAACTTGAGCTTGTAGTTTCTATTCCTAGAAAATTGCATGATGAGTGGGAACCTACTATTAAAATAAATATAAATAAATATGAATGAAATGCTTTGTGTGACCTCGGTGCTAGTGTTTCAACTATACCTAAAACTCTTTGTGATGTGCTTGGTCTCACTAATATTCAAGATTGTTCCCTAAACTTGCATCTTACGGATTCTACCATCAAGAAAATTTTAGGTAGAATAAATGATGTTATCATTGTTGCAAATAAGAATTATGTGTCTGTATATTTCATTGTGCTTGATATTGATGGCAATCCTACTTGTCCAATAATACTTGGAAGACCTTTCTTACGAACTATAGGTGCAATTATTGATATGAAAGAGGGAAACATAAGGTTCCAATTTCCACTAAAGAAAGGGATGAACACTTCCCTAGTAAGAGAATTAAACCACCTTATGAATCAATCATGAGAGCTATTTATGGGTGGAGTGTTAAAGATGACAATACTTGAAACTGTGCATTATGCCTAGTTAGGGGCATAAAACAATAGCTCTTGTTGGGAGGCAACCCAATAGTTATCTTTATTTTTGCTTTTTTACTTTCTGTTTCAGTGCGATAACATGATTATTGCCTCTATAATGATTGTGTTTTTATGTTTTAATTAGTGTTTGTGCCAAGTAAAGCCTTTGGGATGACTCACAAGATGAGTAGAATTGATACAGTGCAAAAATAGAAACTCTAGCGTCTAGTGCAGAATTTCTCTGATTTTACTGGAACGTATTTTTGATCTGAATTTTTTACACAGTATTGATATACAAATTCTTCAGGTTTTCCGAAATTTTCAGAATTTTAAGAGTTACAGAAATATAGGTTCTTTACAGATCTTTACAGACTGTTTTGTTTTAGACGGATTCTGTTCTTGCTTGCATAGTTTGCTTGTTTTAATGATGTTATGGATTATATTGGGTGGTATAAGCCATGGAAAAGTTAGAATACAGTACCTATTATTCAACAATGTAATATGAACCAATTTATAACAGTGCCTAAAGTATTTGATATGTTGCTTATACTAACGGATCTCACGATGTTTTGTTGAGTTTTGTGTGATTGAAGTTTTCAAGTTTTGGGTGTTATCACGATGGATGATGGAATAAGGAGCGGCTAGAGCCTAAGCTTGGGGATGACCAAGGCACCACAAGGTAATATTCTAGGAAGACTCAAGCGCGTCTAAGCTTGGGGATGCACCGGAAGGCATACCTTTTTCGTCTCAATCCATCGGTATGTCACTTGGAGCTATATTTTTATTATTCACATGATATGAGTTTCTCTTGGAGCGTCGTTTTCTTTTGTTTGATTTTATTTTTAATTTGCCACAATCATCATTTGCTGGAGACACATATTTGAGAGAGACACACCTTCATCATAATTTATTAGAATATTCTATGTGTCTCACTTATATCTTTTGAGCTTAGCAGTTGCTCTAGTACTTCACTTATATCTTTTTGAGCACGGTGGCATATAGATTTTGTAGAAATAATAGCACTCTAGTTCTTCACTTATATTTGTTTGAGAGTTAATAAATAGGGACGGTAATTTTCATGGGTCATAAGACTAGTCCAAAAATAATAGGTATTCAATGAGTGATAATCAAAACCATCATGTAGCACATTAAAGAGAAATTTTGGGTTAATGATATTGATGTGGTAATGTGAAAGGGTGTGAGTGCATGATTGTTGGTTCGTAGAAGTATCGGTATTAAGAGGTTTTAATTTCCCATTTGTCTAAATATTAAAAAGGCATGGTGGGGATTGATAACCCACAAGTGTAGGAGATCGTTTGTAGCCTTTTTCGATAAGTAAGAGTGTCGAACCCAACGAGGAGCTAAAGGTAGAACAATTATTCCCTCAAGTTCTATCGATCACCGATACAACTCTACGTACGCTAATGCTTGCTTTACCTAGAACAATTATGAAACTACCTTGCGGGAATAAAACTAGAAGTACTTTTCAAGAAAATAAAGAACGTGGAAATAAAAGTTAGGTGCTGTTTTAATAAAAGGACAATAAAAGTAAATAACTTGGTAGAAAGCTTTTTGTGTAACGCAAGAGAAAGATTGTCCCTAGGCAATTGAATATAATATGATAGATACTTGTTATATGCAATGCGGGAGAGGCATGAGCTAACATACTTTCTCTACTTGGATCATATGCACTTATGATTGGAACTCTAGCAAGCATCCGCAACTACCAAAGATCATTAAGGTAAAATCCAACCATAGCATTAAGTGTCAAGTCCTCTTTACTCCCATACGCCATAACCCACCTACTCGGGTTTGTGCTTCTGTCACTCACGCCACCCACCATAGGCAAATCATGAACATATTGCAACACCCTACAGCGGGGATCCCTCACGTTTGCGCGACATGGAGGGCACCATATCAACATACAACTCACATCCATAACATCATACCACAATTAACCCATAGGACAAAAGAGATCTACTCAAACATCATAGGATAGCCAAATATCATTGGGAAATAATATATGGAGTTGAGCACCATGTTTAAGTAGAGATTACAGCGGGGAAGAAAGGTGTTACACCGCTGCATAGAGGGGGAGAGAGTTGGTGTTGACGGCGGCATAATTATTGATGTAGATCGCCGTCACGATCCTTGCCCCGGCGGCGTTTCGGCGCCACCGGGAGAGAGGGGGAGAGAGCCCCCCTCCTTCGTCTTCTTCCTTGGCCTCCCCCCTAGATGGGAGGAGAGTTCCCCCTATGGTCCATGGCCTCCATGGCGGCGGAGGGGCAGGAGCCCCTCCTAGATTGGATCTCCCTCTCTGTTCTCTTCTGTTTCACATTCCTGTTTTCTGGCCGAAAACCGTTTCTAATATTCCCGGAGATCCGTAACTCCGATCGGGCTGAAATTTTGAGGGGATTTTTATCCAAAAATTAGCTTCCTTGCGACCAAAGGAGAGCTCCAACCGACATACGAGGTGAGCACAACCCACCAGGGCACGCCTGGCCCCCCTGGTCGTGCCCTGGTGTCTTGTGGGGGCTGTGGGCCTCCGGTTGCGTTGATTCCACTTCTCAAAATTCACAAATATTCCAAAAAAAATCTCTGTAAATTTTTATCTCGTTTGGACTTCGTTTGATATGGATATTCTACAAAACAAAAAACATGCAACAAACAGGAACTAGCACTGGGCACTGGATCAATAGGTTAGTCCAATAAATCATATAAAATGTTGCCAAAAGTATGTGAAAGTTGTATAATATTGGCATGAAACAATAAAAAATTATAGATACGACGGAGAAGTATGAGGGATGTGTGAGCATTTCTATTCCTCGTTGAAATCCTAGTGTTGTCTCGGGTCGGAGGCGCGCGATAGTTAACTCCTCCCAACCTCCTCCCTCGGGGCATGCGAGTAGTACTTTGGTTTGTGATAAAAACTAATAAAACTTTGCAATAAGTATATGCGTTCTTTATGACTATTGTGAACCCGTGGACATGCGCAATCTCACTACCTCATATTTTGCTAGCCTATTCGGTACCGTGCATTGCCCATTCTCACCTCGAGGATCGATGCGAACTTCGTCGATGCATCCAAACCCCGTGACATGATACGCTCCGTCACACATAAGCTCCTTATATCTTCCTCAAAATAGTCAATATACCTACCTATTATGGCATTTCCATAGCCATTCTGAGATATATTTCCATGCAAATTCCACCGTTACATCATATGACTAGTTCATTCATCATCATATTGCTTTGCGTGATCATATAGAGCTGACATAGTATTTGTGGCAAAGCCACCGTTCATCATATTTTTGATACATGTCACGCTAGATCATTGCACATCCTGGTACATGACACGTCTCCAACGTATCTACTTTTCCTCACCCTTTTGCCCTTGTTTTGGACTCTAATTTGCATGATTTGAATGGAACTAACCCGGACTGACGCTGTTTTCAGCAGAACTACCATGGTGTTGTTTTTGTGCAGAAATAAAAGTTCTCGGAATGGAACGAAACTTTTTGGATAATTATTTCAGAATATATGTGAATTATTGGAGCCAAAATCCACCGAAGAGGGGGTCTAGGGTGGCCAGCACCCACCAGGGCACGCCAGGCCCCCTGGGCGCGCCCTGGTGGGTTGTGCCCACCTCGTGGCCCCACTGACCCTAATTCTGCCACTATAAATTCATATTTTCGGAGAAAAAAATCAGAGAGAAAGTTTCATCGCGTTTTACGATACGGAGATGCCGCCACCTCCTGTTCTTCATTGGGAGGCCAGATCTGGAACCCTTTTGGGGCTCCGGAGAGGGGAATCTTTGGTCTTCGTCATCACCAACCTTTCTCCATCGCCAATTCCATGATGCTCCCCACCGAGAGTGAGTAATTCCTTCGTGGGCTTGTTGGTCGGTGAGGAGTTGGATGAGATTCATCATGTAATCGAGTTAGTTTTGTTAGGGCTTGATCCCTAGTATCCATTATGTTCTGAGATTGATGTTGCTATGACTTTGCTATGCCTAATGCTTGTCACTAGGGCCCGAGTGCCATGATTTCAGATCTGAACCGTTTATGTTATCATCTCTATATATATGTTCTTGATCCGATCTTGCCTAGTCATATGCACCTATTACGTGTTATGATCCGTCAACCCCATAGTGACAACATTTGGGATACTTTGCGGTGATGACCGTAGTTTGAGGAGTTCATGTATTCACCATGTGTTAATGCTTTGTTCCAGTTCTCTATTAAAAGGAGGCCTTAATATCCATTAGTTTCCTTATGGACCCCGCTGCCACAGGAGGGTAGGACAAAAGATGTCATGCAAGTTATTTTCCATAAGCACGTATGACTATTTACGGAATACATGCCTACAATATATTGATGAACTGGAGCTAGTTCTGTGTCGCCCTAGGTTATGACCGTTACATGATGAATATCATCTAACGAGTTACCGATACAGTGCCTACGAGTTTTCCACTTATTGTTCTTGCTAAGTTACTATTGCTGCTACTGTTCCAACCACTACAAAACTATTGCTGCTACTGTTATTGTCACTACTGCTATCAAACTATCATATTACTGTGCTACTGATCACTTTGCTGCAGATATTTAATCTCCAGGTGTGGTTGAATTGACAACTCAACTGCTAATACTCTCAAGTATTCTTTGGCTCCCCTTGTGTCGAATCTATAAATTTGGGTTGAATACTCTACCCTCGAAAACTGTTGCGATCCCCTATACTTGTGGGTTACCAAGACCTTTTTCTGGCGCCGTTGCCGGGGAGCGTAGCAATATTTGTTGAGTCACTTGGGATTTATATAAATTTATCACTATGAAGAATCTGAAGGATCCAAAGACTAAGATTTTTCCCTCTAAGACGAGGGGAGGTAAGGAACTGCCATCTAGCTCTGCACGTGATTCACCTTCTGTTATGAGTAAGCTTGCAACACCACCACATGCTAGTAATCCTGATATGTCGCAAGTTATTGATGATGCTACCTCTGCTATGAATTATGCTATTGATGATGCTAGTACCATGCTTGATGATAATGTGCCACTAGGAGAATTTCTTGATGAACAAATTGCTAGAGCTAAAGAGAATGAAACTACTGAAACTGATGAGATTGCTGAAACTGATGAAGCTTATGAAACTGATGATGAATATGAAACTCCTATTAGTCCTAGCTCTCCTAAGTTTGAAATGCCTAAGATACCTGAAGGTTATGTTATGGACGAGGAGATAACTAGAGAAATTCTTTCTTGCAAGGATATAAACGATCTTAAGAAACTGCTACGCAAGTATAAGGAAAAGACTTTGAATGCTAGAATGAAATGTGATCCTAAGTTTGCTACTTCACCTATCTTTGTTACCGATAAGGATTATGAATTCTCTGTCGACCCAGAGTTAATCACTCTGGTTGAATCTGATCCTTTCCATGGCTATGAAACTGAAATTGTAGTGGCACACCTTACTAAGCTGAATGATATAGCCACCCTCTTTGCTCATGATGAGAAGATTCGCTACTATTATATCCTTAAGTTATTTCCGTTCTCATTAAAGGGTGATGCAAGACATGGTACAATACTCTTACTCCTGGTTGTGTGCGTAGTCCCCAGGATATGATCTACTACTTCTCTGAAAAATATTTTCCTGCTCATAAGAAACAAGTTGCCTTACAGGAAATATTTAACTTTGTGCAAATTGAAGAAGAGAGTCTCCCACAAGCTTGGGGGAGGCTTCTCCAGTTGCTTAATGCTTTGCCTGATCATCCTCTCAAGAAAAATGAAGTACTTGATATCTTTTATAATGGAATAACCGATGCTTCTAGGGACTTCCTGGATAGTTGTGTGACGTGGCTTGAGACTGCATCGGCAGTTCCCCAAAGAGGAAGGGATGATGCAGCACAGCGACGGTAAGTATTTACCTCAGTTATGAAACCAAGGTATCAATCCGTAGAGGAAGATCGCGCACCCACTGAAAGCACAATGTGCTCCCTTGGTGGTTTTGATAATTCATGACAACATACATTGTCTCTTGGACTAATACTTTTACCTAGTGTATTTCAGATAAAGTCCACAGAGAGGGTTGGCAAAAGGATTGTGAAGATACCCCAAGATGCAAGGAATGGATTGGCAAAGCTTCAAGCAAGAGGACTCTACATTTTACTTTGTGAGAAATCACTTTGAGTCCATAGGAAAGCCAATACTATTAAAAGGGGGTAAGGTACTGTTAGTGAACAAGATGCTCCACGTGCACAAGAGAGAGTCACCAAAAACACCCACAAGCTCTTCCACAAAAGTTTGTCCAAAGCCAAATATCCAAAATCGGTGCAACCAACAATTTCCACTCGGTGCCACCGATTCCCAAAATCAGACAGACCCATGCCAAACCCTAGCACATCGGTGCAACCGATTCCACTTCGGTGCCACCGAGTTTGGGTTGCCAACTTTCTGTTACCTCGATTCACAAAATCGGTACCACCGAGTTTGTTGGATCGGCGTCACCGAGTTGTGCAATCTGACCGTTGGTTACCTAATCGGTACCACCGAGAATTATATATCGGTCTCACCGAGATTCAAAAGTTACTGCCTTTTGGTCACTTCGGTACCACCGAGTTTTGCACTTCGGTGTCACCGAGTTGGTCACTTTAGGTGTAACGGTTGGATTTTTGGGGATGCCTATATATACCCCTTCACCACCACCCACTCGAAAGAGAAGCACTCAGAACTATTCCATACTTGCCCCATCCAATTTTCTGAGAGAGAGCCACCTACTCATGTGTTGAGATCAAGCTATTCCACTCCATCCATATGAATCTTGATCTCTAGCCTCCCCAAGTTTCTTTCCACCAAATCAATCTCTTCCACCATAGCCAAATCTGTGAGAGAGTGATTGTGTGTTGAGGAGTCTATCATCTTGAAGCACAAGAGCAAGGAGTTCATCGACATTGCCGAGCCTATTACCTTTTGGAGGGTGGTGCTTCCTAGATTGGTTAGGTGTCGCTTGGGAGCCTCCTACTTCGTGTTGTGGAGTTGAACCAAGAAGTTTGTACGGGCAAGGAGATCGCCTACTTCGTGAAGATCTACCCATAGTGAGGCTAGTCCTTCGTGGACGGAAGCCGTTATGGAATAGTCAAGGTTACTACTTCGTGGACCCTTATGGGTGGAGCCCTCCGTGGACTCTCGCGACCGTTACCCTTCGTGGGTTGAAGACTCCATAAACGTGGATGTACGATAGCACCACCTATCGGAACCACGAGAAAAATCTTTGTGTCCCTCATGCGTTTGATCTCCCTATCTCAACCCCTTACTTCCATGTGCAATGTCTTTACTTTCCGCTACCATATTTGTTGACATGCATGTGTAGGGTGTGCTAGACTTGCTATAATTGTTAAAATCTACCAACCAATTAACTTGGGAAAACGTTAGGTTTTTAATTCCTGCTAGTAGTCTATTCACCCCCCCCCCCCTTTAGACACACACACTTCTAGTGATCCTAGACCCACGTAAACAACACCTACACACAAACAACAAATACTTGCAACCCGACGCGAAAGAGAGGTTGTCACGCTCTCTACGGTAATAAGATAGATTAGGTAATGATAGTTTTGGCAAATAGATCTCACAAGAACACAAAATAAAATTAGTAAACAAAAATTGCAGCAAGGTATTTTTGGGTTTTTTGGATTAATAGATCTGAAAACAAAAATTGCAAATAGTAGATCGGAAAGCAATATGATGGAAAAGTAGACCCGGGGGCCGTAGGTTTCACTAGTGGCTTCTCTCATGAGTATAGTGCACGGTGGGTGAACAAATTACCGTTGGGCAATTGATAGAAAATCGAGTAATCATGACGATATCCAAGGCGATGATCATTATATAGGCATCACGTCCAAGATAAGTAGACCGACTCGTGCCTGCATCTACCACTATTACTCCACACATCGACCGCTATCCAGCATGCATCTAGTGTATTAAGTTCATGGAAAAATGGAGTAATGCAATAAGAACGATGACATGATGTAGACAAGATCTATTCATGTAGGAATAGACCCCATCTTGTTATCCTTAATAGCAACGATACATGCGTGTCTTGCTGCCCCTTCTGTCACTGGGAAAGAACACCGCAAGATCGAACCCATCACAAAGCACCTCTTCCCATGGCAAGAAAAATCGATCTAGTTGGCCTAAGTAAAGCAAAGATTCAAAGAAGAAATACGAGGCTATAAGTAATCATGCAAATAAGAGATCAAAGAAGACTCAAAACATATTCATGGATAGAAACTGATCATGAACTCAAAATTCATCGGATCCCAACAAACACACCGCAAAAGTCAGTACATCAAATAGATCTCCAAGAGACCATTGTATTGAGAAACATAGAGAGAGAGGAAGCCATCTAGCTACTGCCTACAGACCCGTAGGTCTATGGTGGACTACTCACGCATCATCGGAGAGGCACCTATGAGGAAGATGAACCCCTCCGTGTTGGTGTTTAGATTGGATCTCGAGGTTCTGGAACTTGCGGCGGCTGGAATTGTGTTTCGTCGACTCCTCTAGTGTTTTTGGATTTTCTTGGAATTTATAGGCTCGATAGTCGGTTGAGGAGGTGCCCGAGGTGCCCACCCTCTACCAGGCCGTGCCAGGGGCCTCTGGCGCGCCCTGGTGGAGGGTGGCCACCCTGGGCCCCCTCTTCTAGTGATCTTTGGCCCATCTTCCTTCTTCTGGTCCATAAAAATCCACAAAAATCCCCGCAACGTTTGGGCTCCGTTTGGTACTGATTTTCTGTGAAGTAAAAAACAAGCAAAAACAACAACTGGCACTTTGGCACTAAGTCAATAGGTTAGTCCCAGAAAATGATATAAATTTGTTATAAAATGATTGTAAAACATCCAAGATTGATAATATAACGGCATGGAATAAGCAAAAATTATAGATACGTTGGAGACGTATCAGCATCCCCAAGCTTAATTCCTACTCGTCCTCGAGTAGGTAAGTGATAAAAACAGAATTTTTGATGTGGAATGCTGCCTATCATGTTCATCATATATTCTTTTCTTTTGTATAGCATGGACATTTGGACTTATAAATGATTCAAAGCAATAGTCCCGTTTTAACCTAATGACTTCAATACTCAAGCATGCCAACAAGCAACCATGTCTTTCAAAATATCAACACTAAAGAAAGTTATCCCTAGCCCATCATGCTCAATCATTGATCCATTCATGAAACACACTCAAATATTAGCTATGCCCAATGCTCAAGTACGATCATAGTGCCCCGTAGTTGGTGCTTTATAAGATAAGATGAAGACTCAAAGTAAAAATAAAAATTGCATAAAGTAAATAGATAGGCCCTTCGTAGAGGGAAGTAGGGATTTGTAGAGGTGCCAGAGCTCAAGGTTTAAATTGAGAGAGAGAAATATTTTGGGTGGCATGCTTTTCCTGTCAACAAAAATGACAAAGTAGCTCACAATACTTTCCATGCTAGATATATCATAGGCGGTTCCCAAACCGAAAATAATATTCCTTTTTCCACCAAACTTTCACTTTCCATGGCGGGCCGTATCCACGGTTGCCTTCCATACCAACACTTTCCAAGGAATTTATTATTTGACAACATAAAGTAAATATTTTTTTCTATTTCATTTCGGGAATGGGCATCCCTATTACCGCCGCACTCTCGTGCAATGACAAGTGAATAAACACTCATCTTGAGAATAACACATCTAGCATGGAAAAATATTGGACACTCCCCACCGTTTCATGAGCGGTACGAGCACACAAAATAGAAAATTTATTTTGAAAATTTAGAGATGGCACATACAAATTTGCTTGGAACGGCATGGAAATACCGCATATAGGTAGGGATAGTGGACTCATAATGCAAACCTTGGTTTAAGGATTTTTGATGCACAAGTAGTATTTCTACTTAGTACAAATGGAGGCTAGCAAATAGATTGAGAAGCAACCAAACCAAGAAACGAAAATTCACATAAGCAAGCATTGAGCATAAATAACACCGAATAATGCACCACAAGTAGGATGTAACTTCATTGCATAACTATTGACTTTCGTGCATGCATAGGGAATCTGAAAGCACATTTGCTCCCTTGGTGGTTTTGGTAATTAATAACAACATATATGTCATTGAACTAATGTTTCCACTAAGCATATTTCAGGAAAAGTTCAATGATAGGGATGGCAAAAGGATTGTGGAGATACCCCAAGATGCAAGGAAATGGATTGGCAAAGCTTCAAGCAAGAGGACTCTACATTTTACTTTGTGAGAAATCACTTTGAGTCCATAGGAAAGCCAATACTATTAAAAGGGGGTAAGGTATTGTTGGTGAACAAGATGCTCCACGTGCACAAGAGATAGTCACCAAAAACACCCACAAGTTCTTCCACAAAAGTCTGTCCAAAGTCAAATATCCGAAATCGGTGCAACCAACACTTCCCACTCGGTGCCACCGATTCCCAAACTCAGACAGACCCAGGCCAAACCCTAGCACATCGGCGCAACCGATTCCACTTCGGTGCCACCGAGTTTGGGTTGCCAACTTTCTGTTACCTCGATTCACAAAATCGGTACCACCGAGTTTTCTGGATCGGCGTCACCGAGTTGCGCAATCTGACCGTTGGTCACCTAATCGGTACCACCGAGAATTATATATCGGTCTCACCGAGATTCAAAAGTTACTGCCTTTTGGTCACTTCGGTACCACCGAGATTCACACATCGGTGTCACCGAGTTGGTCACTTTAGGTGTAACGGTTGGATTTTTGGGGATGCCTATATATACCCCTTCACCACCACCCACTCGAAAGAGAAGCACTCAGAACTATTCCATACTTGCCCTATCTTATTTTCTGAGAGAGAGCCACCTACTCATGTGTTGAGATCAAGCTATTCCACTCCATCCATATGAATCTTGATCTCTAGCCTCCCCAAGTTGCTTTCGACCAAATCAATCTCTTCTACCAAGCCAAATCTGTGAGAGAGTGATTGTGTGTTGAGGAGTCTATCATCTTGAAGCACAAGAGCAAGGAGTTCATCGACATTACCGAGCCTATTACCTTTTGGAGGGTGGTGCCTCCTAGATTGGTTAGGTGTCGCTTGGGAGCCTCCTACTTCGTGTTGTGGAGTTGAACCAAGAAGTTTGTACGGGCAAGGAGATCGCCGACTTCGTGAAGATCTACCCATAGTGAGGCTAGTCCTTCGTGAACGGAAGCCGTTATGGAATAGTCAAGGTTGCTACTTCGTGGACCCTTATGGGTGTAGCCCTCCATGGACTCTCGCGACAGTTACCCTCCGTGGGTTGAAGACTCCATAAACGTGGACGTACGATAGCACCACCTATCGGAACCATGGGAAAAATCTTCGTGTCTACAAATTGTGTTTGATCTTCCTTCCTACCCTCTACTATACATGCTTGTTGTTACTTTCCGCTGCTATACTCTTAGACATGCATGTGTAGGGTGTGCTTGACTTGCTATCATCGCTAAAATCTGCCAACACTTAAAATTGGGAAAAGGTAGTATTTTTATTTGGTCAAGTAGTCTAATCACCCCCCCTCTAGACATACTTTCGGTCCTACAAGTGGTATCAGAGCTTTGGTATCCATTGCATTAGTCTCACAACCTAGGAGAGTATGGCGTCTAGTGAGGGAAATTATCTCCGTAGAGGTCCGTACTTTGATGGCACAAATTTTGCTAGTTGGAAGCACAAAATGAAAATGCATATTCTTGGTCATAACCCCGCCGTTTGGGCTGTTGTTCATGTTGGCTTGCAAGGTGAATTCTTTGGTGATGGAAAGGAACCGGATCGTGAAGCGACCGCAGATGAATTGAAGATGTTGCAATACAACGCTCAAGCATGTGACATTCTCTTCAACTGCCTATGCCCCGAAGAATTCAACAAAATCAGCCGTCTTGAGAATGCAAAAGAGATTTGGGATACTTTGGTCGATATGCATGAAGGTACCGAATCCGTGAGAGAATCCAAGTTGGATGTTCTTCAAAGTCAACTTGACAAGTTCAAGATGAAGGATGGTGAAGGAGTCGCAGAGATGTACTCTAGGCTAGCTCTCTTCACAAATGAGATTGCTGGCTTAGGAAGCGAAGAAATGACCAACAAATTCATCATCAAGAAGATACTTAGAGCTTTGGATGAGATATATGACACCGTGTGCACATTGATCCAAATGATGCCCAACTACAAAGATCTCAAGCCTACGGAAGTCATTGGAAGGATTGTTGCTCATGAGATGACACTCAAAGACAAAGAAGAGCTTCACAACATGTCTAGCGGTGCTTACAAAGCCACAAGTGATGCTCCCGCAACTTCAAGCGACAACCTTGTCACCAATGAAGAGATAAGCCTCATGGTCAAGAAATTCAACAAGTTCTACAAGAATAGAGGCAAAGAACGAAGCTCCAACTCAAGATATGAAGAGAAGCGTTCGTCAAGTCATGACCGAAACTGCTACAATTGTGGGAAACCCGGACACTACTCAAATGAGTGCACGGCTCCCTACAAACGAAGAGAAGAGTCACCTAGAAGACGAAGCTCAAGGAATGAATCAC
Organism: Elymus sibiricus; assembly: GCA_039707655.1. Taxonomy (NCBI): domain Eukaryota; kingdom Viridiplantae; phylum Streptophyta; class Magnoliopsida; order Poales; family Poaceae; genus Elymus; species Elymus sibiricus. The sequence goes on along the minus strand of CM077663.1, from coordinate 320,453,961 downwards.
CTCAAAGAGAGAGAAGGAGTAGAGATGATCGTTATGAACGAAGACCCTCAAGCAGAAGTAGGGACTCGGAGAAGAAGGACAAGTACACCAAGAGCTACACAAGAAGAAGACATCAAGCTCATGTTGGTGAATGGGTTTCCGGCTCCGACTCCGACAACAACTCCGAGAGAAGCTATCACTCCAACTCTGACTACAGTCAAGATGAAGGTGTTGTCGGACTTGCACTAGTGACTACCAACTCCTATGATCTATTTGATTCACCAAATGAAGGGAGTGGAAGTTGCTTCATGGCTAAAGGCCCCAAGGTATCACACCCCGAGTATCTTGATTTCGATAGTGATGAAGATGATTTACTTTGTGATGATGACTTGCTCTTTGATGAAACTAGTGATGTTAATCAAAATGAACTTGATAATTTTCATGCTAGTCAAGATAAGTCGGTTGATGATGATAAGATGAAAATAGAACAACTAACTAAATAATTAAACACTCTTAAGTTAGCTCATGAATCTACTCTCGAAGATCATAGAGAGCTTGTAAGGACTCATGAGAAGCTACGCTTTGAGAAGCTCAACTTGGAGCAAGAACATGATTTTCTTAAAGCTATCAATGACGATCTCTGAAAGAAGACTTCATCTTATCTAGCCAAATGACTACTCTTGTCTACATTCATATCACAAGTTAAATCTAGACAAACTAGTAACAAAGGCAAGAAAGGTTCTTCATCTAGTAGCAACAATAAAAATGCCAAATCTAATGATGTTGCTTCTAGTAGTTCTATTGATTCCACTAATGATGATTCTCTTAGCCAAGTTACACTTGACCAAGAAAACGATTTATTGAAAGGAATTATAGAGAAAGGTATCTACAAGAGTCTTGCCGGGTGTAAGCAATTTGAGGAGATTGTACGCAAGCACGGAGGATACCGGAAGAACCATGGCATTGGCTACTTCAACGCTAATGGAGTTGAATGGGAAGAAGGTCAATACCCCAAGCCCAAGTTTGTTCCTCAAAAGGAGAAGTATGAAAATACTCCTCCCAAGGGAACAAACACTCAAGATGACCTTCCACCACAAGACCACAAGCTAAAGGGTAAGAACAAGCTTCAAGATGACATTGACTCATATGAAGATGAATCCCAAGCTTTGGTGGAGTGGGTTCCCAAGGCTACTTCAAGCTCAACTTCTACAAGAGCCACTTCAACACCAAGGATCCGCATCAAGTTGATGTGGGTCCCCAAGAAGAAGAACTAGAGAAGTTATTGAGGGGTGACTCCGCCAATGAAATTCACTCACATTCATTATTGGCAAGAACTAGTTGCAATCAACGTCAACATCATGCAATAGTTCAAGGAGTCACACATTCCCTCAAAGGTAAGCAAGGGACAAGGTAATCAACAAATCAATGGACATCATCATGTATGCTTTGCACTCCATGTCCATAGATATCCTTGTATTTGTCTCTTCCATGTTGGGACTAACCCATGTAGGTGAGAAGAGTAAGGAAACAACAAGGATGCTCCCAACTCTTGGTGATCTTCATCAACCTTGAGCATCCACCACTACCTCACCAACATGAAGTCTTCATCGACAAAACCCAAGGTTAGTTTATCCCTCCTATTGGGGGATGTCACGTCAAGGGGGAGCTTTACTCTAAGACTTGAGTTAAAGCATCTCTTAGAATGTGACAATATTAAATGCTTTATGTAAAAGTGGTAACCCCACTTGTGCTTCAACGATGAGTATGACCTATGATCAAGTATTCTTACTTGGCTCCTAAGTCAATATACTCATATATAGATGACTCCGTCATCGCCAAAATGCTTGATAGATGCTAGTATGTTTGTGCATGTTTGTCATGATTTCATTTGACATCTTATTGTGTGAGCATGTTGGTCTGCATTTATTTATCCATTCGAGGACATCCAATTGTTGCTATTTGGCTTTTGATTTTTCTTTTGCCAATTGGATGGAAAAGAATGCCTCGGACCACTCTCTATCTATCTATGCTTTCTTACCTCATATTCTATTCTTGCTGCATCACAAAATTTGAACAAGGACTTTTCGATCTCTGTGTGTGAGGAGCACTCGGAGTTCCGTATAGACAAAGGACTGACCATTAAAACCTCCCAAGTGCATCTCGGTGGAACCAACCCAAAATCTCAGTCTCACCGAATGCCTAGGGTTGATCTCGTTTTCTATCTCGGTACCACCGATTCCATCTTCTCGATTACACTGAGTTTCCCTGTCAGCAGACAGTTGAGGAACTCGGTGACACCGAAAAGTTAGAATCGGTGTCACCGACGGCCATGGGTTTATATAGAGGCGGACCCGACTTTTGAAATCTATTCTTCAACCGTCGCCCCCTCCGAAACCCTTGCTGCCGAACCAAGGCCCCTGGTCATCGCCTTCGTCTTCCCGAGCGCCTCCGTCGTTGGAAGTCTCCGCCGTCGACGGAATCCTCTCCCCCGTCGCCGCCGTAGCGAAGTCGTCACCAAGCTAGGGTACGATTTCACCCCCTCATGCGCTCCAACCTCCGATTCTCGCGCATTAGGGCTTCTCCATCGATAATCCATAGTTTGAAATTGATTCATCCACGAGAAACTCCAGTAGAATAGTGAACGAATGATTTTTTAGGTTTTGCCGTCCGCCACATGAATCTCGATGGAACCGACGCAAAAGAATCGGTAGCACCGATTCGCTTTTCTGGTCGACTGAGAACAATCTCGGTGAAACCGAGTGCCCATTTTCGGTCTCACCGAAAGTGGTGCCAAGTTTCTGTTATAGAGACTGTCTGTCTCGGTAGGTCCGAAATATTTGCTTCGGTTGTACTGACATACATTTGGCAGAATGCAAAACTTGAGAAATCTTAGTTCAATCTTTTGAAAATATCTGCATTTTGTGATGACTCATCCCTTCCAGTCTTCTATACTCTAATTCACAGGGTCAGATATGTCAGATGCTGAAGACAGTCAGAATGATCTCAGAGAGCAGAGTGTTGACATGAGCTCAGGAACTAGTCCTGAGGGGAGCTATGATGATGTTCCTAGTTCTCCTTATTTGCCCAAGGCTGCTACGAGGACAAGGAGGAAGCTCAACTCAGATGAGGAGGATGAGGACTTTATTCCTGAGGAGCTATCCAAGAAGGAAGATGCTGCCAAGAACACCACTGCCGTTGCTGCTTCTTCCAAGAAGAAGAAAGCCATAAGGAAGGAGTATGCTAGTTCTGAGTCAGCTAGAGCACCGTAGAGCTCTAGGGCAACTTTGACTGTTGAGCCTCCCAAGAAGTCTATGCCTAAGAACGCTGGTGAGAAGAAGAAGAGCAGAAAGAGGATCATACATGTCATGGGCAGACCTACATCTATGTATGAGGACCCAGCAGAGGCAGCTGCTCAGGAGGAGGAAGAGCCAGTTGCAAAGGCACCTCCAAAGAAGAAGAAGAAGCTTATGGCAGATGCAATGCCTAAGGCTACCACATCCAAGAGCACCAACACTGCACCCAAGAAGGCTGCTGCTGAAAAACCCAAGAGGTTCTCCAGAGAGATACCAGCTTCCAGCAAGAACAAGACCTCCACCTTTAGGGAAGCTGAGGATGATGATGATATTTCCTCTTTGATGAAGCTAAGACCACACCTTCCAGAACACAATGCCAGCCACTTGCTTGCTGAGGACATGAAGAAGAGGAAGGACTTAGGTTTGAGGGAATGGAGAGCCATTGATCCATATGCCCAGAGAAGGAAAACAACTGTGGACTACAAATTTTATACCAAGGAGCAGCAAGATTTCTATGAGACAATCTTGCTTGATAAGAGCGCAGCTGTGAGTGACATGGGATATGTTGATTGGAAGTATATCAAGGAGAATGAAGACTACTTCCCAAGTGTTCAAGACAACTTTCACTGCATTGGCTTAGATGAATTTGTTGGCAAAGAATTCACTGCATGGAACGATGAGATGATCATGCAATTCTACTCCACTGCTCACTTCTATGGAGATGGTAGGATTGTATGGATGACTGAAGGAGCAAGGTATGAATCTATTGTTGAGGAATGGGTTGCCATCTTAGGAGTCCCAAAGGTGGAAGAAGGAGATCTGGATGTCTATTCTGAATCCAAGGAGAGGCACAATGCTATGGCCAACATGTATAATGAGATTCCTGCTGCACATGTGAAGTCTCACAAGCTAGGATCTATCTACTTCCTCCAGGCTGGTCTCCGCACCATGAACACCATCTTGAGGCACACCTTGATGCCTAAGTCTAGAGTGACAAGATGATTAGAGGCTATTCCATCAACATGTTGATCCATCTTGATAGACACACCAGGATAAGGGTGATGGACTTGATAGTAGAGACTGTGAAGAGGGTTGCTGCTGATCAGAAGCGCTCATGCTGCTATGCACCCTACATTCAGATGCTCATCAACTCCAAGCTGGAGAAGCACATCTTTGCTCTTGACAGGCCACATTTGCCCCTACAGCCAGATCTAGAGGACAACATTGTGGTGATGAACCCAGATCATCCCACCTCAGCTGCAGCACAGGCACAGGCAGAAGCAGCTAGAGACACTAGTGCTCAAATCCCTAGATCCAGGAATGAGCAAATGGATCTCTTGATCAGTACCATTCAGGGCATGCAGAAGGATATCAAGGACATCTTGGCGAATCAGCATAGTCTTGTGAGGATCATGGAGAACAGGATTAAGACACTCAATGACAAGGTGGAAGGGCTGACCAAGACCGTGAAGGAGCTCAAGAAGGAAGTTGATAGCGTGCCCAGTCCCCACACTACAAATGATGAGGATGACTCTCCTCTCAGGCCAGGCACTCGGTTCACTACTCAGGCCAGATCAGCCACGGTGCCAGCTCCAGAGTTGAGGCCTACTTCATCAGCACCTGCTACAGCCTCTTCAGCTCCTCCAGTTCCTCCAGTTGCTACTCCAACTCCGTCCATGACGTTTGCTGAAGTTTTCACCGATGTCGTTCTCTCGACTCCTTCACCAGCTACCGGAGGAGATCAGCCCCAGAAGAATGATTAGCTATATACCTTTGAACTTTTTGGTAACTTGTTGCCAAAGGGGGAGAAGATGTATATAGATCTTTAGGCTTCGAGTGAGAGAGCGTTGGTTTTTATCACTTTACAAAACATTTGATCTTTTGGTTTGCTTGTGTTAAACTTTGTTGGTGTCTGATCATACACTTGATGTGTATCGCTACTATTTCCTATCATTGTGATGCTTATGACATGGTCATTCACCGTTACTTGATTGTGTTGTGCTATGATGTTCATTCTTATTATTCTCGCACACCACCAAGTTGTATGTGACATGAAAGAGTGCCCCATGTACCTAATCGATTGTGCATTTGCATTCAAACGCAGATTTAAAATAATGCACAAATTTAGGGGGAGCTCTTGCTTATCACATACTTCTCAAAGCGACGATTATATTCATTGATTATATCATATGTCGAAGCTTTGATCTATATGTTGTCATCAATTACCAAAAAGGGGAGATTAAAACCACATTTGCTTCCTAGGTGGTTTTGGTAATTAATAACAACATATATGTCATTGAACTAATGTTTCCACTAAGCATATTTCAGGAAAAGTTCAATGATAGGGATGGCAAAAGGATTGTGGAGATACCCCAAGATGCAAGGAAATGGATTGGCAAAGCTTTAAGCAAGAGGACTCTACATTTTACTTTGTGAGAAATCACTTTGAGTCCATAGGAAAGCCAATACTATCAAAAGGGGGTAAGGTACTGTTGGTGAACAAGATGCTCCACGTGCACAAGAGATAGTCACCAAAAACACCCACAAGCTCTTCCACAAAAGTCTGTCCAAAGTCAAATATCCAAAATCGGTGCAACCAACACTTCCCACTCGGTGCCACCGATTCCCAAACTCAGACAAACCCATGCCAAACCCTAGCACATCGGTGCAACCGATTCCACTTCGGTGCCACTGAGTTTGGGTTGCCAACTTTCTGTTACCTCGATTCACAAAATCGATACCACCGAGTTTTCTGGATCGGCGTCACCGAGTTGCGCAATCTGACCGTTGGTGGTAATCGGTACCACCGAGAATTATATATCGGTCTCACCGAGATTCAAAAGTTACTGCCTTTTGGTCACTTCGGTACCACCGAGATTCACACATCGGTGTCACTGAGTTGGTCACTTTAGGTGTAACGGTTGGATTTTTGGGGATGCCTATATATACCCCTTCACCACCACCCACTCGAGAGAAGCACTCAGAACTATTCCATACTTTCCCTATCTTATTTTCTGAGAGAGAGCCACCTACTCATGTGTTGAGATCAAGCTATTCCACTCCATCCATATGAATCTTGATCTCTAGCCTCCCCAAGTTGCTTTCCACCAAATCAATCTCTTCTAACAAGCCAAATCTGTGAGAGAGTGATTGTGTGTTGAGGAGTCTATCATCTTGAAGCACAAGAGCAAGGAGTTCATCGACATTACCGAGCCTATTACCTTTTGGAGGGTGGTGCCTCCTAGATTGGTTAGGTGTCGCTTGGGAGCCTCCTACTTCGTGTTGTGGAGTTGAACCAAGAAGTTTGTACGGGAAAGGAGATCGCCTACTTCATGAAGATCTACCCATAGTGAGGCTAGTCCTTCGTGGACGGAAGCCGCTATGGAATAGTCAAGGTTGCTACTTCGTGGACCCTTATGGGTGGAGCCCTCCGTGGACTCTCGCGACCGTTACCCTCCGTGGGTTGAAGACTCCATAAACGTGGACGTACGATAGCACCACCTATCGGAACCACGGGAAAAATCTTCGTGTCTACAAATTGCGTTTGATCTTCCTTCCTACCCTCTACTATACATGCTTGTTGTTACTTTCCGCTGCTATACTCTTAGACATGCATGTGTAGGGTGTGCTTGACTTTCTATCATCGCTAAAATCGGCCAACACTTAAAATGGGAAAAGGTAGTATTTTTATTTGGTCAAGTAGTCTAATCACCCTCCTCTAGACATACTTTCGGTCCTACAGAATCACAAACCTTAACACCAATATTCCTACTAAATCACAATTACTCACTAGCATAACTCACATATTACTATCATCGTGTTTCAAAACTATTACAAGGAATCAAGTTTAATTTGTCCAATGATATTCATGAAAATTTTATTATATCCTCCTTGGATATCTATCACATTGGGACTAGTTTCATATATTGCCATTGCTTTTTGGCAAGCTCAAACAAATTTAAGTGAAGCACATGAGCATAAAGATTTCATCTCTCAAAATATTATAAGTGAAGCATGAGAGGATTTCTTAAAAATTACTAACTCTCAAATTAATATAAGTGAAGCATGAGAGCATTTCTTCAAACATGTAAAAGCACGCTGTGCTCAAAAAGATATAGGTGAAGCACTAGAGCAATTCCGTTGCTCAAAAGTTTTAAGTGAAGCATAAAGAGCAATCATAGCATATATTTTTTAGCTCTCTCAAATAGGTGTGTGCAGAAAGGATAAAAGCAAACAAAGCAAAGATACAAGACGCTCCAAGAAAAACTCATGATATGTGACGAATAAAAATATAGCTCCAAGTAAAATACCGATGGTCGTTAGAAGAAAGAGGGGATGCCACTCGGGGGCATCCCCAAGCTTAGTTGCTTGTTTCTCTTTGGATATATCTTGGGGGTGTGGTAGCATCCCCAAGCTTAGTCTTTTATCACTCCTTATTCCTTCATCCATCGTGATCTCACCCAAAACTTGAAAACTTCAATCACACAAAACTCAACAAATCTTCGTGAGATTCGTTAGTATAATAAAGCAAATCACTACTTTAGGTACTGTTGCAAACCCATTCATATTTTATTATCGCATTATACCTACTGTATTTTAACTTTACCCTGGCTCATACCCTTCAATATAACCCATAGATTCATCAAAACAAGCACACAATGCAACGAAAACAGAATCTGTCTTAAACAGAACAGTCTGTAGTAATCTGTACTCTACCCATACTTCTGTAACTCTAAAAATTATGAAAAATTAGGACAACGTAAGGAGTTTGTATATAAACACTATGTTAAAATTTCAGATCAAGATCACGTTCCAGCAAAAAATTAAAATTCATGTACTGGATGCAAAGTTTCTGTTTCAGATTCAGCATCGCTTCTACTCATCCTATGAATCATCATAAAGGCTTTACTTGGCACAAACATGAAATAAACCATAAAAACACAATCATAACAGAGGCATAATTGTGTCAACACTCAAAAACAGAATGGAAAAAGGAAAAAATTATTTATTCATTGGGTTGCCTCCCAACAAGCGCTATCGTTTTACGCCCCTAGCTAGGCATAATGCATTTCAATGATGCTCACATAAAAAGTAGTAATTGAAATATGCAAGAGAGTATCATGAATCTCATGACAAGCACATTTAAGTCTAACCCACTTCCTATGCATAGGGATTTTGTGAGCAAACAATTTATGGGAACAAGAATCAACTAGCATAGGAAGGCAAAACAAGCATAACTTCAAAACTTTGAACACATAGAGAGGAAAGTTGATATTATTGCTATTCCTACAAGCATATGTTCCTCCCTCATAATAAATTTCAGTAGCATCATGAAGGAATTCAACAATATAACTATCACATAAATCATTATTTTCATGATGCACAAGCATAGAATTTTCATTACTCTCCACATAAGCAAATTCCTTATCATCCATGGTAGTGGAAGCAAACTCAACAAAATAACTATCATGAGACACTTGATTGACATAACCACATTGCAAATTAAAACCATGATGATAAGTTTCATGGTTATCATTACTCATTATAGCATACGTGGTATCACCATCATCATGAATAGGAGGCATGCAATCATCATAATAAATTTGCTCATCAAAATTTGGGGGTCTAGAAATATCATCTTCATCAAACATAGCATCCCCAAGCTTGTGGCTTTGCATATCATTAGCATCATGTATATTTAGAGAATTCATACTAGCAATGTTGCAATCATGCTCATCATTCAAGGAACTATCATGAATCACCTTATAAATTTCTTCTTTCAACACTTCATCAAAATTTTCAGATTCATGATTTGCAAACAAAAATTCATAGAGATAATCAAGTGTACTCAACTCACTAGCAATTGGTTCATCATAATTTGGTCTTTTGAAAAGATTAGCAAGTGGATGAGGATCCATATCAATAGATTTTTAGCAAGCGAAGATGCAAGCAAATAGAAGGAACATGGTAACACAAGCAAAGAAAAACAGATCCGGCAAGAAAAAGGCAAACGAAAAAGAGGGCGAATAAAATGGCAAATTGGTGAAGTGGGGGAGAGGAAACCGAGAGGCAAATGGCAAATAATGTAATTTCAAGGAGATGAGATTTGTGATTAGGAACCTGGTAGATGATGATGGAGTCCCCTCGGCGCCTACGATAGGCACGTAGAAGAGACCGCTTCCTCCCCGGCAACGGCGCCAGAAATTCCTTTGACGTGGCTTCAGACTACGTCGGTAGTTCCCCAAAGAGGAAGGGATGATGCAGCACAGTGACGGTAAGTATTTCACTCAGTTATGAAACCAAGGTATCAATCCATAGAGGAAGATCACGCACCCACGTAAACAACACCTGCACACAAACAACAAATACTTGCAACCCGACGCGAAAGAGAGGTTGTCACGCTCTCTATGGTAATAAGATAGATTAGGTAATGATAGTTTTGGCAAATAGATCTCACAAGAACACAAAATAAAATTAGTAAACAAAAATTGCAGCAAGGTATTTTTGGGTTTTTTGGATTAATAGATCTGAAAACAAAAGTTGCAAATAGTAGATCGGAAAGCAATATGATGGAAAAGTAGACCCGGGGGCAGTAGGATTCACTAGTGGCTTCTCTCATGAGTATAGCGCATGGTGGGTGAACAAATTACTGTTGGGCAATTGATAGAAAATCGAATAATCATGACGATATCCAAGGCGATGATCATTATATAGGCATCACGTCCAAGATAAGTAGACCGACTCGTGCCTACATCTACCACTATTACTCCACACATCGACCGCTATCCAGCATGCATCTAGTGTATTAAGTTCATGGAAAAACGGAGTAATGCAATAAGAACGATGACATGATGTAGACAAGATCTATTCATGTAGGAATAGACCCCATCTTGTTATCCTTAATAGCAACGATACATGCGTGTCTTGCTGCCCCTTCTGTCACTGGGAAAGAACACCGCAAGATTGAACCCATCACAAAGCACCTCTTCCCATGGCAAGAAAAATCGATCTAGTTGGCCTAACTAAACCAAAGATTCGAAGAAGAAATACGAGGCTATAAGTAATCATGCAAATAAGAGATCAAAGAAGATTCAAATCATATTCATGGATAGAAACTGACCATGAACTCAAAATTCATCGGATCCCAACAAACACACCGCAAAAGTCATTACATCAAATAGATCTCCAAGAGACCATTGTATTGAGAAACATAGAGAGAGAGGAAGCCATCTAGCTACTGCCTACGGACCCGTAGGTCTATGGTGGACTACTCACGCATCATCGGAGAGGCACCTATGAGGAAGATGAATCCCTCCGTGATGGTGTTTAGATTGGATCTCGAGGTTCTGGAACTTGCGGTGGCTGGAATTGTGTTTCGTCGACTCCTCTAGGGTTTTTGGATTTTCTAGGAATTTATAGGCTCGATAGTCGGTTGAGGGGGTGCCCGAGGTGCCCACCCTCTACCAGGTCGCGCCAGGGGCCTCTGGCGTGCCCTGGTGGAGGGTGGCCACCCTGGGCCCCCTCTTGTGGGGATCTTTGGCCCATCTTCCTTCTTCTGGTCCATAAAAAATCCACAAAAATCCCCGAAGCGTTTGGGCTCCGTTTGGTACTAATTTTCTGCGAAGTAAAAAACAAGCAAAAACAGCAACTGGCACTTTGGCACTAAGTCAATAGGTTAGTCTCAAAAAAATGATATAAAGTTGTTATAAAATGATTGTAAAACATCCAAGATTGATAATATAACAGCATGGAACAAGCAAAAATTATAGATACGTTGGAGACGTATCATTCTGCAGGTTGTGTTTTCAGGGAACGAACTGTTGAACAAGCTGAGGAATTATTGAATAACATATTGAAGAATTATGATGATTGGACTCTTCCTGAAACACCGCCTAAACCCAGTCCGAAGAAGAGGGGTATCTTATTTCTCAGTCCTGAAGATATGCAAGAGGCAAAGAAATCTATGAAGGAAAAAGGTATTAAAGCTGAGGATGTTAAGAATTTGCCACCTATTGAAGAAATACATGGCCTTGACACACCACCACCTCCACAGGTGGTAGAGGTAAATTCTTTATTAAAGTTTAATGAAAGTGACATTCATCACAATAAACATCCTAGTCAATGCTTATATGAGTTTGACAACTATATTATGAAGCAAGATCATTTCAATGCTCATGTTCTGAAACAATTGAAATACAATTCCGATATGATTGCTCGCTTGAGTTACTTGCTATTTAGAATCAGTAATGATGTTAGAGGTGTAGGAAAGCATGCCTCTATGGTTCAAACTCAGTTAGAACAAGTTGCTAAGTCTCAAAAAGAATTGCTTGATGAAATGAATAATAATATGCATGATTTTGCTGCTAGAGTAGTAACCAGAGGAGGTAGAATGACCCAAGAACCACTTTATCCTAAGGGTCATCCTAAAAGAATTGAACAAGACTCTCAGAGAATTAATACTGATGCACCTAGTCCTTCTAAGAAGAAAAGGAAAAAAAGAAAAATGATAGGACTTTGCATACCTCTAGTGAACCTGAGACACGAAAACCTCCTGATAATAATGATGTCTCTATTTCTAATGCTGACACTCAGTCTGGTAGTGAACATTCACCGAGTGATAATGAAAATGATAAGGATGATGTTCACGATGATGCTCAACCTAGTAATGCTAAGGAACGAGATAATGATGTTGAAATAGAGCCTCCTCCTGATCTTGATAACCCACAACCTAAAAATAAACGGTATGATAAAAGAGACTTTGTGGCTAGGAAACATGGTAAAGAAAGAGAGACATGGGTTCAAAAACCCATGCCCTTTCCACCTAAGCCATCTAAGAAAAAGGATGATGAAGAATTTGAGCGCTTTGCTGAAATGATTAGGCCATCTTTTTGCGTACCCGCTTAACTGATATTTTGAAGATGGCCCCTTATGCAAAGTATATGAAAGACATCATCACAAATAAAAGAAAGATACCTGAAGCTGAAATCTCCACCATGCTTGCTAATTATTCTTTTAAGGATGGAGTACCTAAAAAACTAGGAGATCCCGGAATACCAACTATACCTTGCTCCATTAAAAGAAACTATGTCAAAACTGCTTTGTGTGATTTGGGAGCCGGTGTTAGTGTTATGCCTTTCTCCTTATATAAAAGACTTGATTTGAATAAACTCACACCTACTGAGATATCATTGCAAATGGCTGACAAATCAACGGCCATACCTATCGGTATTTGTGAAGATGTGCCCGTTGTTGTTGCAAATGTTACTATCTTAACGGACTTTGTTATTCTTGAGATGCCCGAGGATGACAACATGTCGATTATCCTTGGTAGAGCCTTTTTGAATACTGCAGGGGCTGTTATTGATTGCAATAAAAGCAAAGTCACTTTTCATATCAATGGTAATGAGCATACGATGCACTTTCCGAAGAAACAATTCCAAGTGAATGGTATAAATGTTATTGAAGAATCTCTGACCATTACTATTGGAAGTTTTCAATTACCTCTTCCTACTGCCAAAAAGAAATATGATATACTTATCATCGGGGATATGCACACCCCCATTGAGGTAACCTAGTGTTTTACGAAAGTTCTTCGGTTTCATGCTAATCGGAAGTGGTTGTTAATAAGACTTGATCAACCTTATTAATGGATCATTTTTGAGAGGTATGAAGTCGATGAATTTAGTAAGCACAACTCTCTGCTCCCACTTTTTATTTTCTGTTTTAGTTAGTCAAATAGAATAAAATGCCATGTTTATCCTGTTTTCTGTTTTCTTCGTGCAATAAAAAATGACCCAAAAATAAAAATTCTCAGAATGCCCTGAAAATTTAACACGATTTTTTTCCAAATATTTCTGAATTTTTGGTGCAAATAACACTAGAGGGGGGGTGCACCTGGTGCCCACAAGACACCAGGGCGCGCCAGCACCCCCAGGCGCTCCCTGGTGGGTTGTGGCCCCCACGTGGGCCCCCTCACTTATCTCTTTAGCCCACATCATCACGTAGCTCCAGAAAAAAATCACCACAGCCACCATTTTCGTGTTCTTGCTCTCAAACCCGCGGATTTCGATCTCTTTGCTCGAAGCTCCGTTTCTGAAACTTTTTGGAGGGATTACTACTTGGTATGTGACTCCTCCATTGCTCCAATTAGTTTTTGTTTTTGTGGGTTATTTTTAGAGTAATTAGCTAGTCTTGGTGCTGCTGTAGATGAGCTCGCATGTTGAATTCTTAGAGTTCTAAGTAGTTTGAATGCTCAATATGGCCTCTATGCATGCTTGGGAGTAGTTGCTAACAATCCTAGAAAGTTTTGTTGACAAATTTTGTTTGTGGACTAATTTTTTTTCAGAAATTTTATAGGAATAAAATGCAATTCTTTAGGAAGTTCTCCTCCAAGAAAAATGCCAAGGGAGTCATTGGGGAATCATCGGACAATGACCTTCACACCCCAAGAAAGGTGGAGGTGCGGCCGTGTGAATGGTCGCATGATGCCTTCATGGAGGAGGCCGGGTTCCATCAAGAGTTCGCTTAGTTTGTTGTAAACGCTGGGTTAACCAAGTTCCTCGCAGCTAAGTGTGACCAATATCACATCCTTACAAATTCCTTTGTGCAAAGCTTTCCTTATCTAGGGAGAAACAACCCTCCTGAAGTGCAGTTTAATCTTTATGCTGAAACTTACAAAATACCGTTAACTGACTTCTGCAACATATGCTTGATCCCTTCTGATGGGGACTTGAGAGAACCTAGGCCATCTGAGTTTGAGGACTTTCTCCTCACGTTAACCGTGGGTGAGGATAGAGGTGTGTCGAGCACCACTGCTACCAGCTTGCAGTTTCCCTCAGTACATTATTTCGCTTTGGTCATCGCTAAGTGTTTAACCGCTAGGGAGAAGGTCGGCGCACTCAGTGCCCCTGACCTTGCTATTTTACGTCATGCACTTTATGATGATCACACCTTTAGTATGGGGGCTATTATTGCTCGATGCTTACATCTTAACAAAACTAAGGGAAAGATACATGGTGGTATTTATGCTACTCGTCTAGCGAGCCACTTTAGAGTCCAGTTTCGCCCACATGATTATCTCTTATCCCGAGTTTACCTTGATCACAAGTCATTGCAGGCTCACCAATTCCTAGATGTAACCGATTCTCCCCGTGATATTCATTATAACCTAGTATTTAGCAAGGAAACACGTGATGTTATTCTGTTGCCTGCACCAGCTTTGTTTGATTCTATTGCTAGGAACGGATACAGGATCATGCTAGATGACATTATAGCTAACCTGAACAACCTAGCAGCTGCTGAGGAGGAGCCCCAGGGGTGGGATGCTCAGGTGTCGCCTCCGCCTCACTATGACTTGGGACCGGACGACTACTACGGATGGTGATTACCAAGCTAGGCCAAAAGCCTAAGCTTGGGGGAGTACGTATTTGCACCGACATTACATTCATGTTCACACATTTCATTCCAATTGTCGGTGTTCACATTTTTTCATTGTAATATCCATGCTAGATTTGTTTTCTCGCTTTCTTCTTGTGTGTCTGAAAAACTTTGAGAAAATCCAAAAATATTTCCTACTTTTTTTAGTTTTTCTTTCTAGCTTAGTTTAATTGTGGCATCAAAATAAAACCCAAAAAGATTTCTCGCTTCTTCTTTTACTTGTTGGGAGCTTTCCCGTGTAAATAGTTTTTTCTCGTTTTTGTTTTTCCTCTTTAATTTGCTTTCTTCAAGAAAAAACAAAAACTCCAAAAATATTTCAGTGTGTTTCTCTGAAATTCTTTTCTTTTTACTTGAGTCGTAACAAGAAGAAGACCACAATGAAATTGTTGAGTGGCTCTCATCCGCATTATTGTTTATCTAACGAAGAGCCCATATTACTTTGTCTCCTCCTCTTGAATAAAATGTTTGCAGATTCCAGCTTAGTCCACGGCACTATTGCACTATTATTATCTTCTTATCGTTCGGTCGTGCAAGTGAAAGGCAATAATGACGACATTTGATGAATTGACTGTGGCAAAGAAAGGCGGGTATGAACTCAACTTGTTTTTGTTTTTGTAAATATGTTTAACCTAGTATCCCTTGATTCAACTCATTATGATCAAACATGTTTGCAATGACCATTAGAGATTATAGTTGTTCATGCCATGCTTAAGTAGCTAGGAGTGGATAATGATTTATCTTGGCTGTCAACATGCATTAAAATGGTTGTGATGCGGTATGATGATATGGTATCCTCCTCTGAATGTTTCAAGTGGCTTGACTTGGCACATGTTCACGCATGTAGTTGAATCAAAACCAACATAGCCTTCATGATATTTATGTTCATGGTGTCCATATCCTACTCATGCTAGTATTCAATGTTGATTATATGTAATGCATGCTCATGACCGTTTTCGCTCTCTAGCTGGCCCCTTCTCAATCTATTTGCTAGACTTCGCCTGTACTAAGCGGGAATACTGCTTGTGCATCAAAACCCTTAAACCAAGTTATGCTAGATGAGTCCACTATATCTACCTATATGCGGTATTACCCTGCCGTTCCAAGTAAATTTGCATGTGCCAACTCTAAAAATTCAAATGAACATCTGTTTTGTGTGCCTGGACCGCTCATGGAGCGACAAGGGGCGGTCAGTATCTTCCATGCTAAGCGGGTTATTCTCATGATGAGTGTTTATTCACTTGTCCTTACACGAGAGGGGCGGTAATAGGGATTCCCAGTCCAGAAATCAAAAAATCAAAAATAATTAAACAAAACTCCCCCAGGAATGTAGTTGGTTTGGACGGTACCCGTGGATGCGGCCCGTCGTGGAGTGTGATTGTTGGTGGAAGGGGAGTAAACCTTTACTTTTACCGCTTGGGAACCGCCGCTAATTTGTTTAGCATGGAAGATATCGATAACTCTTGGTCGTAACGTTGACAGGAAGGGTGTACCTCCTAAAATTATATCTATCTCTGTTTTAAACTTTGAGCTCTGGCACCGCTGCAAATCCATGCTTCCCTCTGCGAAGGGACTATCTATTTACTTTTATGTTGAGTCATCACCTTCTTAAATAAGCGCCAGACCTGAGAGCACTATTGTCATCCTCATGCATTGTGTATAGTTGATGTTGGGTGTAGCATGACTAGATCTTTTCTACCATGAATTACAATGTTTAGTCGCTGCTTGAACTTTGGAGGTGCTCTGCATTTATGTTTTGCGGTCTCAGAAAGGGCTAGAGAGATACCACTATTGTCATATTGTATCATGATTGTTTTGACAAAGTGTTGGCGCTTGAGATATCTTATTATTGCTCGCTAGTTGCTTATGTTATTCTTATGAGTTAATATAATTTCTAAGAGTTATTGTTGACATGGTTAGTCATAGTCTTTGCTGAAAACCTGGGTGCTACTTAAGCATATATATGTAAACAAGAACAAAAGAGTTCATAAAAGTTTTTCTTTATCACTTTCAGTTTGTCAACTGAATTGCTTGAGGACAAGCAAAGGTTTAAGCTTGGGGGAGTTGATACGTCTCCAGCATATCTACCTTTTCTCACCCTTTTGCCCTTGTTTTGGACTCTAATTTGCATGATTTGAATGGAACTAACACGGACTGACGTTGTTTTCAACAGAACTACCATGGTGTTGTTTTTGTGCAGAAATAAAAGTTCTCGGGATGGAACGAAACTTTTTGGAGAATTATTTCAGAATATATGTGAATTATTGGAGCCAAAATCCACCGAAGAGGGGGGCCAGCACCCACCAGTGCGCGCCAGGCCCCCTAGGCGCGCCCTGGTGGGATGTGCCCACCTCGTGGCCCCACTGACCCTAATTCTGCCACTATAAATTCCTATTTTCGGAGAGAAAAATCAGAGAGAAAGTTTCATCGCATTTTACGATACGGAGCCGCCGCCACCTCCTGTTCTTCATCGGGAGGCCAGATCTGGAGCCCGTTTGGGGCTCCGCAGAGGGGAATCTTCGGTCTTCGTCATCACCAACCTTTCTCCATCGCCAATTCCATGATGCTCCCCACCGGGAGTGAGTAATTCCTTCGTAGGCTTGCTGGTCGGTGAGGAGTTGGATGAGATTCATCATGTAATCGAGTTAGTTTGCTTAGGGCTTGATCCCTAGTATCCATTATGTTCTGAGATTGATGTTGCTATGACTTTGCTATGCCTAATGCTTGTCACTAGGGCTCGAGTGCCATGATTTCAGATCTGAACCGTTTATGTTATCATCTCTATATCTATGTTCTTGATCCGATCTTGCCTAGTCATATGCACCTATTACGTGTTATGATCCGTAAACCCCATAGTGACAATATTTGGGATACTTCGCGGTGATGACCGTAGTTTGAGGAGTTCATGTATTCACCATGTGTTAATGCTTTGTTCCGGTTCTCTATTAAAAGGAGGCCTTAATATCCCTTAGTTTCCTTATGGACCCCGCTACCATAGGAGGGTAGGACAAAAGATGTCATGCAATTTCTTTTCCATAAGCACGTATGACTATTTACGGAATACATGCCTACATTATATTGATGAACTGGAGCTAGTTCTGTGTCGCCCTAGGTTATGACCGTTACATGATGAATATCATCTAACGAGTTACCGATCCAGTGCCTACGAGTTTTCCACTTATTGTTCTTGCTAAGTTACTATTGCTGCTGCTGGTGTTCCAACCACTACAAAACTATTGATGCTACTGTTACTGTCACTACTGCTATCAAACTATCATATTACTGTGCTACTAATCACTTTGCTGCAGATATTTAATCTCCAGGTGTGGTTGAATTGACAACTCAACTGCTAATACTCTCAAGTATTCTTTGGCTCCCCTTGTGTCGAATCTATAAATTTGGGTTGAATACTCTACCCTCGAAAACTGTTGCGATCCCATATACTTGTGGGTTATCAGTACACTGCTAGAGGCATTCATATTGAGTCATATTGTTTCATAGTTCTTCATATCGAGTTTTCATAGAGTTGTAAGTAATTAAAAGTGTGATGATCATCATTATTAGAGCATTTTCCCAGTGAGGAAATAAAAATGGGGGAGGCCAAATGATCCAACCATAAAAAAATGAAATGAAAAAAAGAAAAAAATGAAAATGAGAGAAAAAGATAGAAGGGACTTTGCTACTATCCTTTACCACACTTGTGCCTGAAAGTGGCACCTTGTTCTTCATATAGAGAGTCTCATGTTATGTCATTTTCATATGCTAGTGGGAATTATTTTTCAATATTAGAAACTTAGCTTCTATATTCTGATGACGGGCTTCCTCAAATGCACGAGGTCATCATGAGCAAGCAAGTTGGATGCACATCCCACTTAGCTTCAGTTGAGCTTTCATACACTTATAGCTCTAGTGCATCATTTGCATGGCAGTCCCTACTCCTTGCATTGACATCTATCGATGGGCATCTCCATAGCCCGTTGATACGCCTAGTTGATGAGAGACTTTCTTCTCCACCTTTTACCCATTTGATATATACCACCATATTTCATTCCACCTTTATGCTATGTCCATGGTTCACGCTCATGTATTGCGTGAAGAATAAAAAGTTGATGCACATTGAAAAAGTACGATCCAATTGCATGACTTGGACACCGTGGTGCTTGACATTTGTATTAATGTGGTGAAGACGGAGCCATGCCTTGCTAATATGATAAAATGAATGGGGGTAAACATTCTTTAAGGATCGTATACTTTGAAAGATTGATGATTATGTTTCTTGTGCTTATAAATATTACTATGTTGATGTTTGCTAATTCATCATTTCTCAATGAGCATACATGCAAAACATTACATATTCGGTAGCATGTCACATCAAAAATTATGTTTTTATATTTACCTACTTGAGGACGAGCAGGAATTAAGCTTGGGGATGCTGATACGTTTCCAATGTATCTATATTTTTTATTGTTCCATGCTATTATATTATCATTCTAGGATAATTTTTGAGTATTAATTTACCAATTTATATTATTTTTTAGCACTAACCTATTGACCTAGTGCCCAGTGCCAGTTGCTATTTTTCTGCGTGTTTTTGTCTTTTTTAGGTTTACAGTACCAAACGAAGTCCAATTGCCACGAAACTTTTTTATGATTTTTTTCTGGACCAAAAGAAGACCTGGAAGCTTCGGGAGAAGACCGGAGGCCGCACGAGGGAGGCACAAGCCAACAGGGCATGCCTAGGGTGGGTCGGCACGCCCTGATGGCTTGTCCCTCCCTGGTGGCCCTCCTACCCCCGTTCTCTAGCCTATAAATTCACATATATTCCAAAAAAACCTAGAGGGCATCCCGAAACACTTTTTCCGCCACCACAAGTCTCTATTCTGCCGCGATCCCATCTGGAGCTCTGTTTCGGCACCCTGCCGGAGGGGGGCTCGATCACGGAGGGCCTCTTCATCAACCTTGCTGCCCTCATGATGATGTGTGAGTAGTTCACCATAGACCTACGGGTCCGTAGTTAGTACCTAGATGGCTATCTCTCTCTTTTGATCTTCAATACAATGATCATCACATCTTTGCTTTGATCTATCCGATGTAATTCTTTTGTACTGTGCATTTGTTGGGATCCGATGAACTGTGGATTTATGTTCAGATTATTCATGAAAAGTATTTGAGTCACCTCTGAATATTATGGTTCTTATTTGCATGATCATTATAGCTTCGTAAATCTCTCTGATCTATTGAAATAGTTTGGCCAACTAGATTGATATTTCTTCAGTGAGAGGGGTGCGTTGTAGTGGGTTCAATCTGGCGGTGCTCTATATCCCAGTGACATAAAGGGACAAGACACGTCTTTGTATTGTTGCCACTAAGTATGAAACGATGGGCTAAGTTCATATTAATTGAATTCTCTTTGTCTACATCATGCCAATGCTCTCCAAGCCTTACTCTGTTTTACTTAATACTCTAGATGCATGCTGGATAGCGGTCGATGGGTGGAGTAATAGTAATAGGTGCAGCAAGGAGTCGGCCTGTTTGCTTATGGACGTGATGCCTATATATAAATGATCATTGCCGTGAATATCATATAACTATGCGCTTTTCTATCAATTGCCCAACAGTAATTTGTTTACCCACCGTATGTTTCCTGCATTAGAGATGCCGCTAGGGAAAACTATGGCCCCCCGGGTCTATTCACTTATATATTTACAAACACGTTCATTACCTTGCTGCCATTTATTTGCTTTTATTTTATTTTGCAATTTACAATTATCTACTATCATCTACACACTTCAATTGCTTGCAAATAACGGGATCAAGGGGATTGACAACCCTCTTGCCGCGTTGGGTGCAAGTATTTGCTCTTTTGTGTGCAGCCGTTGAAGACAGTTGTTAATTGATATTCCTATTGGTTCGATAAACCTTGGTTCTTAACTAAGGAAAATACTTATCCGTATTGTGCTGCAATTACCCGTTCCTCTTCACAGAAAACCCAACGTAGATCACAAATATCAGGACACTAGTAGTCTAGTAATCTTAATCTAGTAGCATCCATCTAAAGAAACTACAACGGGCCGGCACGCTTGCGGTGCTTGTGGCGCGCAACCGAATGACATCAAGATATCCATGAATGAGTACGTGTACCCTGACAACCCGGCATATGCACTGGGGTTAGTGGTGGCCCTCCTACTGTTGGTGTCTCAGATCACCGCCTCGGCCGTCGGCGGTTGCTGCGACAGCTGCAAGCCTCGGGGCGCCGGCTTTTTTGGGTCCAAGCGTTCCAGGTCCAAGAAGATCACTGGCGTTGGCGACGTCTGTGCCTCGTCTCATGGTGAGCTTCCATGCTCATAGTCCATACATGATGCATGTGTGGCACAGTGGCAGTCGTTGGCAGGCATGTCGAGGGTTCGATCGATTCAATTCAACGGGGCGATGAATATGTTGTGTATCTGTGTGCAAGATAGCAGCGTTGATCGTGGAGTGGTTCTTCTTGCAAGGCGTGGTCGGGAATGCCCCCGTGACGCGTGGAACTAGCCAGGGTCGGGGGTGTTACTACCTCAAGGACGACGTCTTCATGATGGAGGCCATTCTGAGCATCGTCGTCATCGCGCTCGGGATCATATCTTACATCATGCTTTACGTGGCGGCGGCAGGTGCTACTACTACTACTACTACTACTACTACTACTACTACTACTACTACCATGTGGGCCGTGGCAGTGACGTCGCCGGAAGGCGAGACCATGCACGACGGGATCGCGATTGACCAGCCTGCCGCCGCTCAACAACATGCACAAGCTGTGTAGAGGGCATACTCTTGCTTTAGGTGATGTTTGGTTGGGCTGCAGCTGCGAAAAATCAGTTGTGGGTGTAAGAGCAATAGCGAGGGACAGGTGAAATTGATTTGATGATATATTGCTTGAGCCTCATGGGTGAATATATAGGAGTTCGTGATTTTTTTAAGTATAAGACAAGGTAGAATAAACCCTACTATGTCATATACTCCCTCTGTCCCAAAATAAGTGTTGCTGCTTTAGTACAATATTTGTACTAACTTAGTATTAAATTTGCGACACTTATTTTGGGACGGAGGGAGTATTTCCTAGACAATCACTATACTCAACATCCCCTGCAGTCACAACGGTAGCAAAGCAGATGGTGAGAATGAAGAAGAATTCAAACGTTGTTAGCTGAAGGAGGCATTGTGTAGTCAGGGGTGCGATGATGCGCCAGGAAGAAGATGGTATTGACGAGGCTCCACACCGGGTTTCCAAGCCCGATGGGAAGCAGTCGGTGTTGAAGAGGCGTGGCACCAAGTTTGCCAAGCCCGGGGACATGTCGTGGACGAAGGCACACGTCGGTGTTGCCAGCAGCGGGCATGCATGGACGGGGACCAACATGAGATGTATGCCATGTTGGAGGGACCAACAGAGGAAGACTCAACGACGGTCGCGGCGCAAATCAGCGGGATGGTGGGTAGAAGATTTTGATGTTGCCTACGGTTGCCGGAGTCACTACTGGAATCTGGTAATTTGCCATGTGCTGCCTCTTTGCCGTCTACGAGCTGACGGCAAAGACAGGCTTTGCCGTCAGCTTTGGGAAACCAGACGGCAAAGAAAGGACTCATGGCTTAATTCAATTATGCCGTCAGTCCTTTCTTTGCCGTATGCTAGCTGACGGCAAAGAGGTCAATGGCAGACGGCAAAGAGGATGGTGGGCCCCACTGGGGCACGGCATTGGCTAGGTCACCTCTTTGCCATCTTATGCCTCTTTGTCGTCTGCTAGGGGACGGCAAAGAAGGCCAAGGCAGAAGACAAAGAGGGGAGGGGGCACCTAATGGACGACCCTCTTTGTCGTCTGCTAGCAGACGGCAAAGAGGGCATCCTTAACGGTTGCCCCGCGCCCCACCACTCGCTCATCTCTCTCCCACCCCCGCGCGCTCATCTCTCTCCCTCTCCCTCTCGCCGCCGCCCCCGTCGCCGTCGCCGCCGCCGCCCCGCGCCGTCTTCCCGCCGCTCCCCCGCCCCGCGGTCACCCCGCTCCCCGCCCCAG
This sequence comes from Elymus sibiricus, assembly GCA_039707655.1. NCBI lineage: Eukaryota > Viridiplantae > Streptophyta > Magnoliopsida > Poales > Poaceae > Elymus > Elymus sibiricus. The sequence goes on along the minus strand of CM077663.1, from coordinate 320,431,208 downwards.
CTACCGCCCCGCGCCCCCGGCCTCTCTCCCACTTCCTCTTGCCGCCGCCCCGCTCCCCGCCCCAGCCGCCGCCCCGCGCCCCCAGCCTCTCACCCTCTCCTGCTCGCCGCCGCCCTCGTTTTCATCGCCGCCGCCGCCCCGCGCCCCCGCCCCGCTGCTACCCCGCCACGCGGCCACCCTGCCCTGCTCGCGCCCCCGCCCCGCCCTCCCATGTCGCCGCCGCCGCCTCGCGCCCTCTACCCCGACGCCGGCCGCTCGACGCCCCCTGCCCCCCCCCCTCTGGTGAGCTCCTGCCTCTCCCCCTCTTTTTTTCTATTTTTTTCTTTTTTTTAATAGATGTATATATAGTTAGATAGATAGATAGGATAGATACATAGATACATAGATAGGATTTACCGTGATGGTGGTGGGTCCCGCCGGTCCCGGCGCTAACGCCCAGGCCGAAAATCCCCTGGTCCGGGTGTTGCCGGAAAGAGGGGGAGGGGACCAGGTGGTGAGCAGAGGAGGAAGAGGAGGAGGAGGAGGAGGAGGAGGATAGGGAAGAGAGGGCCAAAGTGGCCTGTCGGCGGATGACGTATGAGGCGGAGGAGGAGGAGGTGAAGCGGCGGAGGAGCATGGAGAGGTGAAGGAGTAGGGGGCGGCGGCGGACCTCATCAGGAGCATCCTCGGAGAGGAGAGGAGAGGCAGAGAGGAGAGGTCTCCGGAACCGGAAGAGATGGCATGCTGACCCGTCGACCGTGTGTCGCCATACCTGAGGGCGTCAGGGACGAGCGGGTTAGGGGGTTCCTCGGCGTCGATGGAACCCTAAATGACATCTATATAGGTTAGGGGTGCCTCGACGTCGACAGAATCCTGAATGACATATATTTCGGGTAGGGGTGCCTTCGCGTGGACGGAACGAGCAGTGCGAGTTGTTTTTTTACAACTTAGAGTAGATGAAGTGGTCGGGGAAGATGACGGGAAGTTGGCGATGAGCTTGTGCTGGACGAAGACGACGATGTGGTCGACGATGTGGTCGGCGGAACCAAAGGTAGCTCGTGAGGGGTTGTGTCGGTCTCCTGTAGAAGCGCAACGGCGATGCTTGGAGTAGGCGAGGAAGAACCCAACGTCGTGATGAAGATCGTGCGCGGATGGTGGTGTTCCAGCGCCTAGAAAAGCAGTGTTGCGCATACCACAAAGACATCAACGCGCGGGACGGCGGAGTGGACCGCATGCCACGCGCTTTGGGGACCAAGCCCGAGCGGGGTGCGGAGGTGCACAACACAATGTAGACGGCCAACGCATCACATGCGTGACGGCGCTAGGGCCGACAGTCTGATGCAACCGAGCATGACAGAAGCGTGGACGACGGTCGTTACAGTCCACTGTCTATTGCGCGAGGCCGCCGTGTCGGAGCACGGGCCGGTGTAGTCGACGCCGAAGTCAGAGTAGAGGCGAGAAGGTCGACGGGCGGCAGTGGGCGAGGTAAACCGATTTTAGATTGGAAAACCAAAAGGAAATACCGACCAACACGGCCGACGAGAGAGAGAAAAACTCGGTTAAAGGATCGGGAAAAAGACTCCCCAGGGCGGCCAATCGACACGATCGTCGGACGAACCCTAGGTACGGGTGGTCCGGCCTCCTGGTGAAGATCATGGATACGACCTCCCCGTAGGCGGCACGGTCCGGAAGCAGTGGTTGATAGGGTTTTGGATCGGGGTTAAGCTGATAGCATATAAGAGGAATAGAGAGGGATTGGTGAAATTGATGATGTATTGCTTGAGTCTCATGGGCGTATATGTAGGAGTTCATGGCCTTCTAAATTCTTAGAGTACAATACAAGGTAGAATAAATCCTACCATATCCCATATTTTCTAAGCAATCACGATACTCAACCATGAGAAAGCTATAGGTCATTTGGCAAACTAGCTACATGAACTATGGTTGTGGAGATAAATGTCTGAAATGCTCCCTAATAGCTAAAAGATTGGTTGCAAAATGTTTAATGATAATAACATCATTACATGTTGATTTATAGCACTAACAAAAACTGAATGATTATATGACTCTTATGATCAACATGGTATTTTGACATGGTGAGAGAATAGCATCCTTTTATAAGGAAAAATAGGTAGCGCACAAATAGAAATAGCAAACAACTTAGCACAAAATTAACTAGCAACCAAACCCAAATATTTCATATTTCATCAATACATCAGTACATTAGAACGTTTGCGTTATTTAGAATCGAAAGCCCATCAACTAGATTAATAGGAGCAACGCAAAATATTATATACAACTCAACACATATCACAAACTAAAATAATAGTTCATCCATGAGCAAATCAAAGGACTCTATGACACTCGAGCTCGTCAAGGAGCTAACAATTCTATCATGCACTATGTTCATGTCGACGATGTCAAGTCTCACCGGTACACTGTCTCCTTGGATTGGTTGTACTCCAAAGTCCTCGTCGGGAACATAATCCTCATCTTCATCACATTTATCAAACTCCTCGTCGGACAACTTGATCTCACAAATGTAGTTGAGCAACGACATACAAGCAATAATAATCTAATTTTGTCTACAAGGGTTTCTACTAGGGACACCTTTCAAGATGCGCCATTTAGCTTTGAGCACTCGAATGACGTTCAACAACATTTCTAAGTAAAGAGTCGGCATGATTATATACCTTATATTCGCCACTGGTTTTGGTCCATTACGAAATTCAGATGTATGCTATATTTGGCCTTTGTAAGGAGCAAGATATCCTTTACGGTTTGGATATGCTCAATCCATGAGGTAATATTTTCCTATATGAAAAGGACAACCACATTATGGATGGTTATTGAGGAGCAAGTAAGTAATGGCAGCAATATAAAATGAAAGAGTAAGTAATGACACATATATTACTACATGCTGGGGCATAGGGAACCTATGTACATACTTGACCAAGCTATCATTTAAAATCCTTGTGTCATCTGCTGAATCGGGCCAACCAACCACAACAAAAGTAATCCTCATGTCAAAGTCGCAAACTGTTGGGGAACGTTGCATGGGAAACAAAAAAATTCCTACGCACACGCAAGATCTATCCATGGTGATGAGCATCTACGAGAGGGAGAGTGTATCTATGTAGCCTTGTAGATCGCTAAGCGGGAAGCGTTAAGAAACGCGGTTGATGTAGTCAAACGTCTTCGCGATCCAAATCGCAAGCCGTCCCACGATCCAATCACAATCCGTCCCAATCTAGCGCCGAACGGACGGCACCTCCGCGTTCCGCACACGTATAGCTCGATGACGATCTCCGCCTTCTTGATCCAGCAAGAGGGAGCGGAGAGGTAGATGAGTTCCCCGGCAGCACGACGGCGTGGTGATGGTGGTGGTGGTGCTGTCCCGGCAGGGCTTCGCCAAGCGCAACCGAGACGATCTAGTGGAGAACAGATCTAGAGGGAGAGAGAGGCAGCCGTGGCTTTTCAGGTTGGGGGCTGCCCTCAAAAACCTCTAGTATATATAGGAGGGAGGGAGGTGGAGGCAGCCCTAGGGTTTCCCTAGGGGTTCGGCCGAACCACCACCAAGGGGGAGGAGTACACCTCCCACAAGGGAGGTGGAATCCTAGTAGGACTCCTCCCCACTTGGCCTCCTCCCCACCCCTTGCGCAAGGGCCTTCTAGGGGCTGGCCGGCCAGCCCACCAGGGGCTGCTGCGCCACCTCCTAGGCCCATGTGACCCTTGGGGTGGGTGGGCCCCACTTGGTGGACCCCCCCGGAACCCATTCGTCACTCCCGGTACACTACCGGAAGTGCCCGAAACTTTTCCGGAAACCAAAACGGGACTTCCTATATATCAATATTTACCTCCGGACCATTCCGAAGCTCCTCGTGACGTCCAGGATCTCATCCGGGACTCCGAACAATCTTCGGTCACCACCATACATAACTCAATACTACCGAAACGTCACCGAACGTTAAGTGTGCAGACCCTGCGGGTTCGAGAACTATGTAGACATGACCGAGATACCTCTATGGTCAATAACAAATAGCGGGACCTAGATGCCCATATTGGTTCCTACATATTCTACGAAGATCTTTATCGGTTGAACCTCTATGTCAAGGATTCAGTTAATCCCGTATGATGTTCCCTTTGTTCTTCGGTATGTTACTTGCCCGAGATTCGATCGTCGGTATATCTATACCTAGTTCAATCTCGTTACCGGCAAGTCTCTTTACTCGTTCCGTAATACAAGATCCCGTGGCTAACTCTTTAGTCACTTTGCTTGCAAGGCTTGTTGTGATGTTGTATTACCGAGTGGGCCCTGAGATACCTCTCCGTCACACGGAGTAACAAATCCCAGTCTTGATCCATGTCCACTCAACAGACACCCTCGGAGATACCTGTAGAGCATCTTTATAGTCACCTAGTTACGTTGTGACGTTTGATACACACAAGGTATTCCTCCGGTGTCAGTGAGTTCCATGATCTCATGGTCATAGGAACAGATACTTGACATGCAGAAAACTATAGCAATAAACTGACACGATCATATGCTACGTTCATAGTTTGGGTCTTGTCCATCACATCATTCTCCTAATCATGTGATCCCGTTATCAAATGACATCTCATGTCTATGGCAAGGAAACCTTGACCATCTTTGATCAACGAGCTAGTCTACTAGAGGCATACTAGGGACACAGTGTTGTCAATGTATCCACACATGTATTTTTGTTTCCAATCAATACAATTATAGCATGGATAATAAACGATTATCATGAACAAGGAAATATAATAATAATCACTTTATTATTGCCTGTAGGGCATATTTCCAACAGTCTCCCACTTGCACTAGAGTCAATAATCTAGCTCACATCACTATGTGATTTACATTGTAATGAATCTAACACCCATACAGTTCTGGTGTTGATCTTGTTTAGCCCTTGGAAGAGGTTTAGTCAACGGGTCTGCGACATTCAGATCCGTGTTCACTTTGCAAATATTTATGTCCTCCTCCTTGATGTAATCGCAGATGGAATTGAAGCGTCTCTTTATGTGTCTAGTCCTCTTGTGAAACCTTGGTTCCTTGGCCAGAGCAATGGCACCGGTGTTGTCACAGAATAGAGTCATTTGATCCAGTGCACTAGGCACTACTCCAAGATCTGTCATGAACACCTTCATCCAGACACCTTCCTTCGCCGCCTCTGAGGCAGCGATGTACTCCGCTTCGCATGTAGAATAAGCTACCACGCTCTGTTTGGAACTGCACCAGCTTACCGCACCCCCATTGAGAATAAATATGTATCCGGTTTGAGACTTAGAGTCATCCGGATCAGTGTCAAAGCTTGCATCGACGTAACCCTTTACGACAAGCTCTTGATCACCTCCATAAACGAGAAACATGTCCTTAGTCCTTTTCAGGTATTTTAGGATATTCTTGACCGTCGTCCAGTGTTCCACTCCTGGATCACTTTGGAACCTTCCGGCCATACTTATGGCAAGGCTGACATCGGGTCTTGTGCACAGCATTGCATACATGATAGAGCCTATGGCTGAAGCATAGGGGATGACACTCATCTTTTCTCTATCTTCTGCAGTCACAGGGCATTGAGTCTTACTCAACTTCACACCTTGCAATACAGGCAAGAACCCCTTCTTGGACTGTTCCATTTTAAACTTCTTCAAAACTTTGTCAAGGTATGTGCTCTGTGAAAGTCCTATTAAGCGTCTCGATCTATCTCTATAGATCTTGATGACTAATATGAAAGGAGCTTCTCCTAGGTCCTTCATTGAAAAACTCTTGTTCAAATATTCCTTCACGCTTTCCAACATTTCTATATTGTTTCCAATCAGCAATATGTCATCCACATATAATATCAGAAACGCTATAGAGCTCCCACTCACTTTCTTGTAAACTTGTATAAACCCGAACGCTTTGATCACCTCATCAAAGCGAAGATTCCAACTCCGAGATGCTTGCACTAGTCCATAAATGGATCGCTGGAGTTTGCAAATTTTGTCAGCATTCTCTGGATGGACAAAACCTTCCGGTTGCATCATATACAACTCTTCCTTAAGGAAACCATTAAGGAACGTTGTTTTGACATCCATCTGCCAAATTTCATAATCGAAAAATGCAGCTATTGCTAACATGATTCTGACGGACTTAAGCATCGCTACGGGTGAGAAGGTCTCATCGTAGTCAGCTCCTTGAACTTGTGAAAAAACCTTTGCCACAAGTCAAGCTTTATAGACGGTGACATTACCGTCTGCATCCGTCTTCTTCTTAAAGATCCATTTATTCTGAATGGCCTTTCGCCCTTCAGGTAATACTTCCAAAGTCCATACTTTGTTTTCATACATGGATCCCATCTCGGATTTCATGGCCTCTAACCATTTCTCGGAATCTGGGCCCATCATCGCTTCTCCATAGCTCGTAGGTTCATCGTTCTCTAACAACATGACCTCTAAGACAGGATTACTGTACCACTCATAAGCAGTACGTGCCCTTGTCGACCTACGAGGTTCGATAGCAACTTGATCCGAAGCCTCATGATCACCATCATCAGCTTCCTCTTCAACCGATGCAGGCTCCACAGAAACATCTTTCTGCGCTGCGCTACTCTCTGGTTGAAGTAAAGGTTCAACAACCTCATCAAGTTCTATTTTTCTCCCACTCAATTCTTTCGAGAGAAACTCTTTCTTGAGGAATGACCCGTTCTTTGCGACAAACACTTTGCCTTCGGATCTGAGATAGAAGGTATACCCAACCGTCTCTTTTGGGTATCCTAAGAAGACGCATTTCTCCGCTTTGGGTTCCAGCTTTTCAGGCTGAAGCTTTTTGACATAAGCATCACATCCCCAAACTTTAAGAAACGACAACTTTGGTTTCTTGCCAAACCACAGTTCATATGGCGTCGTCTCAACGGATTTAGATGGTGCCCTATTTAAAGTGAATGCAGCTGTCTCTAACGCATAACCCCAAAACGATAGTGGCAAATCGGCAAGAGACATCATAGACCGCACCATATCTAATAAGGTTCGATTACGATGTTCGGACACACCATTTCGCTGTGGTGTTCCAGGCGGTGTCAATTGTGAAACAATTCCACATTGTCTTAAGTGACTACCAAACTCATAACTCAGATATTCTCCTCCTCGATCAGATCGCAGAAATTTAATCTTCTTGTTACGATGATTCTCAACTTCACTCTGAAATTGCTTGAACTTTTCAAACGTTTCAGACTTATGTTTCATTAAGTAAATATACCCATATCTACTTAAGTCATCGGTGAAGGTGA